>CM052669.1:9094673-9218549 GCA_028533165.1 Leontopithecus rosalia
CCTCTAAATGTGGAATATACTTGAGTTCTGGAGGGGAAAAGAATTGATTGCCTTAACAAGGTCTACTGCTAAACTGAACATATGTTGCTCATAATGTCACTTTCTAAATCAATGAAATTATCATTATAGAACATGTCGACAAATTAGACATGTAAAGTGCCGGCTGTATGTGGGAGAGATGTAATTTGCCTCCATAAAAAGAAAATTAAACAATAAAATATCAATGACAGATGTAGTTAGCTAAAGGTTTTGAGGTTTAAATACCAATTTGTGGGGGAAAAATTATGCAGACAAACTGAGAGGACCAGATAAAAATACCAGTCTTCACGGGAGAGGAAGATTCAATGGTGTGACCAGATGTTCCCAGACCTTCGCTGTGTCCTTTATTAAACAGGAAAATGCACTAACAAGTTTCTAACTTTTTAAAATCCGGACAAAGTAGGTTAGTCATGTTAAGAGAAATACAGCCGATCAAATGTGAATTCATTTTTCTTACTGGAAAGAGTACAGTAGATTAGATGAGAATTGGTGAAGGCATTTTTTCCGTGGAAGGGCTGCTTCGAGGAGAATTGGTCTTATGTTTCTCAGAACACAACATGCCAAAAAGCCACATGTTCTAAGATATTCCTAATTGTGGTTAATTATTCCTAATCACAACATCACGGAATTATATGAGACAAAGATAATTGTCAAAAATAATCAACACAGTTATCGATGATAAGCTTTTTACTCTTACAGTGAAACCTGTGTATGACTCCTAAGTTATAAAATTAATGAAAATTCATCTTGTTCTGTAACTATGCCAGCTATTCTTAGTGGGCTTCAGGAATAACCAGTGAAGTAGCAAATTCTCTTCAGTTGTCAATGCACTTCATAAATCTTCAGCATCTGTAGATTAATATAGAGAAAATGACACTATCCCAAGATGGCAGAAGTACTAGAAAATTTCAACATCAATAAGATTGACTAGGGGACTTTACAATCTTTTGTAAGTCCTCTGATTTTTTTTTCCCTCCACTGTACTTACCAATCTTGGAAAGAAAAAAATGGGTCTTTTTGCTGGGCACGCTGGCCCACACCTGTAATCCCAGCTCTTTGGGAGGCCAAGGTGGGTGGATCAGTTGAGGCCAGGAGTTTGAGACCAGCCTGGCCAAGATGGTGAAACCCCATCTCTACTAAAAATACAAAAATTCGCCAGGTATGATGGTGCATGCCTGTAATCGCAGCTACTCGGGAGGCTGAGGCTAAGAATTGCTTAAACCAGGGAGGTAGAGGTTGCAGTGAGTCGAGATCATGCCGCTACACTCTGGCTTGGGCAACAGAATAAGACTCTGTTTCAAAAAAAGGGAAAATTAGCCGGAGTGATGGTGTGCACCTGTAGTCCCAGCTACTCTGGAGGCTGAGGCAGAAGTGCTTGAACTGGGGAGGCAGAGGTTTCAGGGAGCCGAGATCGTGCCACTACACTCCATCCTGGGCAAAAGAGGAGACTGTCTCAAAGAAAAAAAGGGGGGGGTCTTTTCATCATTGTATCTCCTAGCATGTAGCATAGTGACTTCCACATAGTAGTAACTGCAAACACACATGTGGGAACGTTCCACAGATGGATAGATGCAGAGGTGAAAGAAGGAAAGCTAAAATATTTGCCATCTGAAAACCATGCTTCCTGTTCAGAAACTAATTCTGCCTCACGCCTTCCAAGAGCATGGGAAGGGTGTCGTCCTGACCCCTGTGTGGATGAGGGGGACCACGTGGCCAGTTGTGAGGGAAAGTACCCAGGTCACTTCCATGCTGGGCCAGCTCACTGCTAGTGGGAGATCTGGCAGAGTGTCCAACCCTCTCTCAGTGTTGATGTCAGCTACCCAGTCAGCCTCGCTTCCAGGCAGAGTCTACTGGGAACTTCTGATAAAATGCATGAGAGAGAAATAACCTCTTGTTATTCGATGTCCCTGCTATTGTCCTGAGTGGTGCTATAGGAGAAGGTAGAGTGGCTACTACTGTTTCCCAGGGAACATTACTTTGCCTGTTAAAATGCCACGTGCCATACACAATGATCTTAACCTCTCTGCCAAGCACCGTCCCCTTCCCAAAGCGACAAGTTTTAAATGAACATTAAATATTACAGTAGTCCACATCTGAGGCTTTTCCTCCAGCAGAATCACTTTTTCCTAATTGGACTTACAGGTTAAGGAAGCGAAGATAACCCTGCAGACACACACACACACACACACACACACACACACACACACCAAAGCAACTTTATTCATTGCCCATTTAGCCAATATAGAAAAACATGACTTTCTGTGAGTAACTGGATTACCATGGTCATTCAGGTAGAGTATTGTTTTCTTGAATTTCCATATCTAATATTATTGAATTGATAGTTCCATTGTATTGCACACAACATAATTAACAAAAAGAAATGATAATTATATAAAATGGAAAGAAGCAAGAATCTAAATGAAATGACATTCTCTTCTGAAAGTTGTAGATAGCAAACTTCTCCAGCATCTGTTATGGAAATATGGAAACTGGTATTTTTAAATGCAGTGTGAAATGTAAAATAAGAGACAAAATGTGGTTAGTCCATATTTGAGGAGCCCTGCCTGTCAAAATAACACTTCCAGGAAAAAGAATCATTTTAAAAGGGTGCCCCTCAGAATACTGCTACTTTCAATAAATAGCATATTTAGTGTCCAGACCACCTTCAACACCAAAACCCTGCAGCCCGAAGAGCACCCAACGGGAAGAGAAGAAGGAGCGTTCTGTTCAGTTTCAGGTTGGGAAGGCCCATAGCAAACAGGTAACTGGAAAAGCAAGGCAGGGAAAGTAAGGTGAGGAGGCCATATTAACTTGTCCCCTGTGCTCCCAAAGTGCTGGGATTACAGGTGTGAAGCACCGCATCTGACCTCTTATTTTTTTCTTTTTGAGACGGAGTCTCTCTCTGGCACCCAGGCTGAAGTGCAGTGGGTCGTTCTCACCTCACTGCAACCCTGACCACAACCTCTGCCTCCCGGGTTCAAGCAATTCTCCTGCCTCAGCCTCCCAAGTAGCTGGGACTACAGGCACCCACCACCAGGGCTGACTAGTTTTTGTATTTTTAGTAGAGACAGGGTTTCACCATGTTGGCCAGGCTGGTCTCAAACTCCTGACCTCATGTGACCCCCCTGCCTTGCCCTCCCAAAGTGCTGGGATTACAGGCGTGAGCCACCGCACCTGGCCTTCAATTCTTTTTTGTGGAGAAGTCAAGAATCTGAACCTGTTGACCAACACACAAGGATCTAGGTTTTAGCCAGCGGGCTGGGATTGGGAAGCCCACCCTGAAACTCCCTGGGAAAAAAAAGAGGATGAGCCTCACTACTAACAGCTGCTGATGTGAACTTAAGAAAAAATCATCAAGCAGCGAGGGTTAGCATAGGGTACCTATCCCCTGGGGGGAAACAACAGGATCATATCTTTTAAAATAACATCAGAGCACAATCTACTAACAGTCAATCAAGCAATGAAGACCACACTTTTCAGGGAGAAGGGGTGTGCCTGAAGCTAGCTTCGGCCCCCACATTCTACTTGTGTAGACAAGCAGAGTCTACACCTGGGCCACTGAAGGGCCCTGCTCTGCCTGTCAGTTTCTCTAAGAGATGTGCTATTCTTGTTTGAATCACATGGCGTAGACCCATAGTCACATTTTATGAAAATGTTAAAAATTACATTTTTTCTTCAAACTTTTCCTCTTTTTATCTGCCAGCAGTGATAAATGTTCCAATTTCAGTCATCAAAGAAACAAGCTTTAAGAATGTGGGAAATGGCAAGTATGCCAGGAAGAGGTAGTGGGAAAAAAAGAAAATGCTGAAGAACCAGCCTCAGCTGAGAACTTAGGGCCATCCAAAGATGGGTCCAGGTTTCATGGCACCTATATTAGTCTGTTTTCACACTGCTGATAAAGGCATACCCAAGACTGAGCAATTAACAAAATAAAGAGGTTTAATAGACTCACAGTTCAGCATGGCCGGGAGGCCTTACAATCATGGTGGAAGGAGAAAGGCATGTCTTACATGGTGGCAGACAAGAGAGAATGGGAACCAAGCGAAAGGGGTTTCCCCTTATCAAATCATCATATCTCATGACACTTATCTACTGCACAAGAACAGTATGGGGGAACCGCCCCCATAATTCAATCATCTCCCATTCAAGCCCTCCCACAATGTAGGGGAATAATGGGAACTACAGTTCAAGATGAGATTTGGGTTGGGACACAGCCAAAGCCAAATTATGCCAGAGCCTAAAATATTTTGCAGACCCTCTTTAAGAATGTAATATAAATTTACAAAAATGAAATCAGGTTAAAAGTGAATACCTATTTAAAATGAGAAATCACAGGAAATTAAGCATTTTATAAAACCTCAATAATCCTGAAAAATAGCATATATATACCAATTACTGATTGTTCCACAAACCTCAATAAGGCCCTTTCTTCTACATGTTCTTTTTTTTCTGCATAGTCTTTGATCACCTTTTGACACAACAATCTTGTCTTCTTTTTTATGTGGAAAATGGAAAGGTACTTCAGCCTTCCAGAATGGTTGACCAGAAACTGATGATTGTAAATATTATTCTTATGGGTTCTTCCAACTTCACAACTTGCTATTGGTAAGAGCATATATATAAGGATTGTTGTTAAATTTGGGAAAACCTTTGCAAGTTTTTTTTCATTTATGGGCTGTGAGATTTGGAAGTCTTTTCTACAGTAGAGCTAATTGATTCATATATTTCATATGCCATTTTCTGTTTCACATCTGGTGCTGGGTGCTATTAGGACGTATGGGTGTCCTGATTGGACCTCTGCCCCCTCATCCTCCTGTCACAGTGCTAGAGGAGTTGACCTTGTGGGCAGAGGCACAGTTCTGGATGTCCTCTCTAACCCAAGACGTCTGGCAAGCACTCAACTGTGCACAGAATTATCTTTGAACCAACTGATTGCAACTCAAGCTCCCCTAGGCTAGAACCGAAGAATGTGGGGGGTATTCCAGTAACCCTAGCGGAGGTAAGACGAAATGGAAGAAAATAAGAGTGGAGAAAGGCAACTGTCTTAATCTATTGTAGTCATAATACTTCACTTTTAATTTTTTTATAAGTATATGGCCCTAACAGGCTGGCTAACTACCCCAGCTTGCAAAGGACAGTCCCAGCTTTAGCACTGAGAGCTCTGAATCCTGATAAACCTCTAAGTGACCAGCAAACTGGGACAACTGGGCACCCTGCCCTGTAAACGCATCTCAAGGGCATTTCCCAGGGCCTGGAAGGGGCCTGTGTGCATAAGGAGTCCTGCCAACTTCACTAGGTTCTTGCCAAATCAAACTATAGTTCCAAACCTTTTCCTGCCAGTTCTTAAGGTGGTATTTTTGGAAATTTGTCTTCTGAGTTTCCGTCTCCTTTAACAGATATAAAATAGAGTTACTTGAAAGGATTATATGGATTTATAACTATAAGATGTCTTGCATAAAATGAGAATGCAACCCTTAGGAATTATTATTATAGGCTATTATTAGCATCAGGACCCAAATGATTTCCTCAAGTACCTTGTTTCAATATTTTAATGTGGAGTTAGTGATAAAAATTGTTAAAAGCTAAATTCAGAATTTAACTTTATAGTCAACTTTTAAGAAGTTAAATTCTGAATTTCACTTTACAGTCAACTTGTAAGAATCTCATTCGTGCCATATTTCATGGGCTATTTCTAGGTATCAGTATGTTATGAAAAAAAGTTTCAGCATAAACACAGAAGCACAACCGCTAAATTAAGTTTCTATTAACTTTAGCACCTCAGAGAGAGTAGTAGTGATATGCTTTAAACCAAAAGCAACTTTGGAACTAAAACTCTTAGAATTATTTGTTTAAAACAGGACATCAGGAAACAAAAGGAAAAAATTAGGGGGAGAACTAGAGTTGAAGACAGGTGAAAATCTATTTCATTTTATACTCTCAATGAATTTCCTCAATAATTTCAATGCATAATCTCCATGACATTAAAGAATTAGCTTCTTATTTTTGAGTGAATTCTATTCTGCTGTAACGGAGACTCGTTTGTTCTTGTTTGCATGGCTATGGTGATAATAAATGGTCAGGATCTTCCGAGGATATTTAATATATTTGTTAGCAATTATTCCCCCTATCCCTTCCTAGTGTGAGTTAAACAACATTCTGTCTCTTCAGCATTTATTAGAGCAGCAATGGGACATCCTGAATGTGAGCACCATGACAGATTAGCCACTGTGTCTTCTTCACCTAAAAGTTAGCAACACCCAACATATAGGCAGTGAACACCTGCTCAGCGAATCACCCTGCCACTAACTTGATGTATGAATTTGGATAAGTCACCAAATCTTGATGGATTGAATCCTTCCCTTCTTTAAAATACAGAAATTAGACTAGATTTTATTGAGTACCCAGTCGCTTTCTGAAAATTCTCTCAAATTAGAATTTATTTTTTATTCTTTGCCTTAGATTCTTTCTGGGCAGCTGAAACAAGATACAAACCCTCAAGAGAGTTTGGTCCAAAATACTAGCAGATCTTTATTCTCATTTCGTTATTGTTTTATGAATGAATGCTCATTACAGTCTTCTCGCTTTAAAACGATGGTGCTAGGAATGGGGTCAACCCTCTAGCTTAGGTGTTTTGGTCTGGGTTTTGGTTTGGTTTTGGTTTCCGGTTTGCTGAGGTTTTTTTGTTTTTCTGCTAAAATTATTTCTATTCTTGTTTTGTTTTGCCCATTTCCTAGTTGGTTTGCAAACTTGATTATAAAGAGGTATCACGCATATCCAATTCACAAAATATTGGATATTTATAGATCAACATCTCCTAAAATACCCTTTATGTTGTTATGAATGAATAAGACAACTTAAGAGAAATGTGTTGGGAGGTTTTGTTTGTTTACGTGCTTGTTGCTTGCTGGGTTGGTTGTGTTAATTCACAAAACAGCTCCTACATGGCAAGATGATTGAGTTAATAGGAAAATGAAGAAAAAGAAGAATGTCAGAGCTAATGTGTTTAGTCTTCCTGGTGGCTAAAATGAGTTGACCATCAATTTTGCAGGACTCAGACAGTAAGAGGTTTTACTAATAACACACAGAAATTAGAACACCAATGCCAATCTGTTTAAGAAGTTTCATATGAATATTGATTGTTTGGATCATGATGACTGGTTCCCTGACATACAAGTTTCTAATACTGTAGGGATTGGAAGCGTCAATATGCCTTCCAAATGGCGCAACTTAATCTCATGGAAAATCACTCAAGTGGGATGAGCTGGCCCTGTCTGTGTAATTATAAATTATAAATAAGTAATTAGAGATTAATTCTAAATCTCAGCAGACCTGATGACAGATGAGCCATCTGGTAATTTCTGAAATGTTTCAGGTACTTATGTGTCCTAATCAATGGCAAGACCTTTTACAGAAAAAACGTATAAGTCTTGGCAATTTCTACTTTAATATGTTTATGGGTCTCACCTAACTTTCCCTTAAATGTTTGAAATATTATCTGATGGGTCTGTTTAATGGTTCACATACTGTCCCTATAATTCTCTTTAATCCTTACTTTTGAAAGCTATGAAGATTTAGAAGATTCTAGTGCTTTATATCAGCCTTTTATCATCCCAAGTGTGATAAACATCTTTGCATGAAGAATTACTAAGTCATATCAAAAGATATATCTAGTATCTCATAGAGAATTATCTCTAAACAGCTCTTTCCTGGGCTATGTTATGTTCTCCTTATCTTGGGTAATATTTTCTGCCAGGACTCAAAACTAGCAGAAAACTCTCTGGGAGTTGTGACTTTCCTCTCCCGGTTGTTCTCAATGCCCATGCTGTGGACAGCAGGCAAGGTAGAATTCGTTTGCAGAATCATTTGGAAAGCCTTCAGCAAGTGGGGAAGCTTTCCCTATATTCTTCCCTTTTACATCCTCTGCCTGAAACTCCTTCCCTGTGAATAAATCATCTCATCTCCTCCTCTTCTCTTTCCAGCCCCACCTTCTGGGTTTCTTCACTTGATGGCCTGCTAGATTGGCATAAGAATGCATGGCAGGTTCCCTGTCATATTGCCTTCTTATTTTGACAACCTCTGAGTCAAGGTCGAAAGAGAAACATCCAGTTATAATCTAAGGGGTTATCTTAAGAAGTGAAGACACAGCACAAATCCCAGAAAGTAGGTCAGATCTCTCCCCAGCTAATGGGCTTACAATGGCCTCCCGTGATACTGAGAAGAAAAGGCAAACTCTTTGCACATGTTGGTCTCTGCCCATCACGGCAACATCATCTGACATCACTCTCAACTGCTCCAGCCACACACAAGGGATATAAATACATGAATTGCTCTCACCCAGGCCTGCTGCAGGTGGAACTGGGTTTGCATAGAGTTCCTGGGGGTCCATTTGACACTACATGTCAAATTCCCTACTTTACATATACTTTGACCCAAAGGTTTCACTTTTGCTTTTTAGCCTAAAGAAATAATCGGTGATTCATGAAGAGATAGATGTACTAGGTCAGGGTACCTGATAACATCTTTTATAGTAATTTTCAGTTTAAAACCCCCATGTGTTTAACAAAAAAGAAATCTGTTAAATACGCTGCCATAGATTCATATCTATGTACCCACTAAAATCATGTCTTTAAATGCAGGATGTACATAGTGACTTCCTTCCAAAGAATACGGTATAAACAAAATGGCAAAAGAGTGACCTTACATTGGAGAAGCCTGACAAACACTCCCTCGGCCAGGTGATCAGCATCAGTATCAACACTGATGATTCCTGCTGGGCATGCACTCTTGGTATGACAGGATGAGAATCCCACTTTATCTTTGTGGTTTCCCTCCGCAAGCTCCACCACCCCACTCTTTTCTTTCCAGCTTTATTGACCAATAAAAGTTGTACATATTTAAGACATACAACCTGAGGTTTTGACCCATTATCTTAGTCTTGAGAAAGACATCAGATAAATTCCAATAGTGGGCCATCCTATAAAATATGTAACTAGTTCTTCCTAAACGCATCAAGATCATCAAAAATAAGCAAAGTCCGAGAAACTGTCAAAGTCTGGAGGAGCTTAGGGAGATGTGATGACTAAATGTGGTATCTTGGTTGGGATCCTGGAAGGGAAAAAAGATGTTAGGTAAAAACTAAGGAAATCTGAGCAAACTGTGGACTTTAGTTAATAATAATGCATCAACATTTATTCACTAATTGTAACAATGTACCATACTAATGTAAGATTTTAATAGTAGGAGAGACTGGACATGGGGTATATGGGAATTCTATGTACTCTACTACCAACTTTTCCGTAAATTTGCAACTCTTCTAAAAATTAAAGTCTATTTAAAAGCACAGAAACGAGGCTATAGGTGTATATGGATTTATACACAATATGTGACCAACTTATTTTTAAATGAAAAGACAGATCACCAAATAGAATCTGATAACAAAAATGATATATGTTTATATATATTCATATTATATATGAACAGATGCATATATATGGCTAGAAACTGAGGATAAATGGATATTAACAAACTAACAGTGAGATTATAAGGTTTTATGCTTATTTTTATAATGTTTGACAATGATTATTTACATAATAAAATTTCATTGGTTTTTGTTTGATGTTTTTATTGAAATCTTACAAAATGTTTATACGAGTGCTAATCAATGATCAGTTGGAGATATGGGAATTGCAACAGACATTACTGCAGCATATATACCATGTCTTGGCATTTTAATTTTCAGTAATTTTAGACTTACAGAAAGTTGCAAAAAATGGTAGAGTTCCCATATACCCATCATCCAGCTTCCCATCATATTAAATGGGAATTAATATTAAATTAATCATGGTGAAATGATCAAAGCTGGAAAATTAACACTGATAAAATACTATTATCCAAACTACAGAACATATTCATGTTTCACCAGTTTTTCCACTATTGCCCTCTTCCAGAGAGCAATCCAGGATCCCACACTGCATTTAGCTCTTACGTCTCCTTAGTTTCCCCAAGTTTTTGTAACAGTTCCTTAGCCTTTCCTTGTCTTTTAAGAACTTGACAATTTCAGTCATAGCCACCCTCACAGTTGTGAGTTGGTGTCTGATTTTTGTGGTTTTCATTTGCATTTCTGTGACAATTCGCAACGTTGAGCACCTTCTCATAGACTATTGGTCATTTTTATGTCTTCCATGGAAGTATGTCTATTTAGGTCCTTTGCCCCCTTTTTAATCAGGTTATTTTTGTTACTTTTTATTTGTTGTTTGTTTGCTGTTTAGCTGTGTGAGTTCCTGATATATTTTGGATATTAAGCCCCTATCATATATATAGTTTGCGGATATTTTCTCTGAACCCACAGGCTGTCTCTTCATGGTGTTGGTTGTTTCCTTTGCTATGCAGAAGTCTTTTTAGTTTAATGGTGTCCCATTTGTTTATATTTGCTTTTGTTGCCTGTGCTTTTGGGGTGATATCCAAAAAATCATTGCCAAAGCCAATATCAAGGAGCTTTTCCCCTGTGTTTTCTTCTAGTCATTCTACAGTTTTAAGTCTTATCTTTAGGTCTTTAATTTATTTTCAATTGATTTTTGCATATGGTATAAGGTAAAGGTCCAGTTTCGTTCTTTTGCCATGGATATCCAGTTTCCCAGCGCCACTGACTGAACAGACTTATCCCTCACTCAAAAAGAAAAGAGATAACAAGTATTGACTTGGGGGTATAGATAAAGAGAACCCTTGTACACAGTTGATAAAAGTACAAATTGGTATAGAGTCATGGAAAATGGTATGGAAGTTCCTCAAAAAATTGAAAATAGAGCTACCATGTAATCCAGCAATACCACTTCTGGGTATATCCCTCACCCCACCCTACCCCACCCCCAAAAATGAAGGCAGCACCTTGCAGAGATACATGTCCTGCCATGTTCATTGTGTGTTACATTATTTACAATAGTCAAGATGTAGAAACAACTTGGCAGCCCGTTGTTGATTAAATAGGATAAATAAACATATGTACGTATATATCATACACACACAATAGAATATTAATCAGCTTTTAAAAAGAGATACTGCCATTTGTGATGACATAGATGAAACTGGAAGACATTATGTTAAGTGAAATAAACCACAGAAAATAAAAATTGCATGATCTCACTTAAATATGCAGGATTTTTTTAGGTTGATTACATAGAAGCAGAGCAGAGCACTTATGACCAGGGGTAGAGAAGGTAGGAAATGAAGAGATACTGGTCACAGGGTGCAAACTTGCAATGAGGTAGAATTAGTAATTCTAGAGACCTAATACACAGCATGAGGGCTATAGTTAATAATACTGTATTTCATACTAATAATTTGCTAAGAAAGTAGATTTTAAGTGCTCTTACCACTAAAAAAAGTTAGCTATGAAAAATAATGGATATATTCATTTATTTACCTGTAGGAACATTTCATTGTGCATATGTATATCAAAACATCATGTTGTATACCTTAAATATACACAATAAAATGAAATATGTAAAAAAAAAAAGAGCTTGACATTTTTAAGAATACTCATCAGCTATTTTGTTTTATTTAGAGTTTGCCTGATGTGCTCTCCTGATTAGAAGAAAGTGATGTGTTTTGGCAAGAATAGCATAGAAACAGTGATGTCTTCTCAGCGATTCAAATCAGTGTTCAAAGAGGCCAATATGCCTTACTGTTGGTGAGGTTATTTGGTCATTCGGCTAAGGCCTTGTCCACTCAGTATCTCCACTTATAAAATTACTATTTTTCTCTTGAAATTACTTGTCACGGGGAAGATAGTTGGAGACTATGTGAGGATCCTCATTCCTCTTTAGAATATTTCCCTCTAATTTTAGCATCCATTTGGTGGTTCTTGTCCATAACAGTTGTTACTGTGTTGTTTGTCTAATGGTGATTTTTCTATTTCATTCTTTCTATAGTTATTAATTGAAATTCTTAAGTAAGAGATGTTCCTTTCCCCTTTTCAAAGCATTCATAATGGTATGAACTCATGCTGTTCTATGTATTATCTAATACTACCATTATTTATTTTATTGCTGAAATTATTCTTGCCTTTGCCCGAACACAGCAATTTCCTTATTTAAGGTAATTGATAGGTTCTTGGGAACTGCAACTTTAAGTGAAATGTCAAGTCCTCAAATAACTTTGTTTCATTCAATGTCATTTCATTATACTGTTAATGAGAAAAAAAAATTTGGTTTTGTTATACAATGTTTCATATCAAGTCATAGTTTCCAAGAATTTATCAACAACATTAAATGAATACTTACTGTATAGTCAAATTTATCCACGCACCCCTTTCTCTACCATCTCCTTATAAGGCTCTTTTGGGTGGGTGCTGGGCTCATGCCTATAATCCCAGCATTTCAGAAGGCTGAGGTGAGCAGACTGCCTGAGCTCAGTGGTTCAAGAACAGCCTCAGCAACATCTTTACAAAAAAAAATACAAACACTATCCAGGCATAATGGTACGTGCTGGTGGTCCCAGCTGCTTAGAAGGCTAAGGCAAGAGGACCACTTGAGCCTGGGAGATGAAGGTTGCAGTGAGCCAAGATAGCCCCAGAGCACTCCAGAGTTAGAAGCAGGTTCTTGGTGCCACAAAGGATTAACACTGAAACTGTGGATCATTCAGCAAGGCCAGTTTTACTTCGTGCAGAAAGGGTGCCATTCGCTAGCAATCCTGCCATGAGAAGACATCCAAACAAAGGGAACAGGAGCATTTATTACACAGCCACCTTACTGCTCTGTCCAGTTTCCATTGGCCAAAACAGGACCTCACATTCTAAGCATCACCCAATTGGCTAGCAACTTAAAATTTCTTACCTTTACTCAATAGGTAAAGGCGAGAAAGAACAACGAAGAGAGGAAGTAACTTGTGGGATGCTGAGAAAGAGAAAAGTACTTCCTAATAGGGCAAAGGAGGAAACTGTGATCTAACGCTGCTTGTCTGGGCGTGTCCAGACATGTAAGGGTGAGTATCTGGGACAGCCAAGGAAACTCTGAAAAGGAACTTCTATTTCATCTTCTACATACATCCAGCCTGGGCAACACAGCAAAACCCTGTCTCAAAAAAAAAGAACATTTTGACACTTTGACTCAAATGAAATCAACTTGGAATAAATCAAATTAGAAGGTGATAAAAGTTTTCAACTTGAAATTGTTAAAGATAAAGACAGTGCTCACTGTGGCTTACAGCATGGCTTGGTCTCTGGCTGGCTGGCTAGCCTCACCTTTCAGCAATCAGGGCAATTTTCTCCACCCTAGCCAGGACCTTGTACCTTATAGGAAATGTGCATGAGGGAGGATTTATGATCTCTATTAGCACAAGAAGAGAGTGGCATCTTCATGAGAAGGAGAAATTCATGTTATGTTCTTTGAACTGAGGTTGGATTCAACTTTATGGAGAAACATTTTGAAAATTACAAACAGGCATTTCTGCCTTTGCTTTCCTGGTATCTTATTGCTACCTTCATTTATTCATTGACTTAACAGACACTTTTTGAGCACCTACTATGTGCCTAAGGCTGTTCCCATTTGTGAGTAAATGATGAAAAAAAATGATCTTAGATCCCACAGAGTTTACTTCGTTGTACTAAAGTAATTTTCCCACTGCAGATATTCCTCTGATCTCATAGTGTGTGTCCATTTTTATCCAAAAGGAAGTCCATCTGATTTTTGAAATCATCCATGGATGCTCACTATGATTTAGCATATGAAATATAGCTCGTGGTCCCTATTGGAATGAGACGTGGTCTTAGAGGCAAAGCTAGTTTCTTCAAACTGAAAGACATTGTAGCAGTTTTGACAAGAAGCAGAAATGGCAAGTTACAGATACACACAATAATACACTTTTCTGAAAAGTGTTTCATGCTATGCAGTTAGATAAAGGGTTGCCCTTTGAGAAACTAAGAATAGCTCTAATCTCTAACTGACTGCAGGTAGTCGGGCCATTATCACCCCGATGAGAGATACCATCTGCCCAGACTCACATTTGAGGATTCTCTCACTGATAGGCAACTTATGAGTTCAAGCACATTTTAATGGTGAAACACAATGTTCCATTTTTTTTTTAATTTCCCACTCATTTGTTTAATGCACGGGCAGTGTCTTGGTCTTAGTGATGTTTCATTTTTGTTGTTTATGCTACACCCAATGTCATAATCCTCTTTGAGATATCTTCATCCCTAAGTGGTTGCCATGGAAATGATTAGAATATCACACAACAAGGATGATTACCTTTAGAGGATACCATACAGACCACATGAACTCTTAAAGACACTACTTTATGCAAATGTTTCTAAACAAAATGGAAATCCAAAAGCCAAAAACAGACTTCTGGAAACACATACTGATACAAGTAAAATGATTCATGCATGCCACTCTAGTCCAGCAGCCATGCTCATCTTTGATAACTTCATGATATGAAATATAGAAGTAAAATTTTCTTACTAACTTCTTTTTCTTCTTTATGTTAATTGTGTTCTACTCATATTTTTTTAAAATATTGAATTGTTTTTAAGTGGATTTTTTCCTGCAAATACTCAGATAAGACTGTTTTACAAAGATCGAAAACAGACAGTAATCCAAAATTGCTCCAAGAAGCAACTTTGAGCAACTTTGGATTTGAGACTATGCAGGTATCTCATCCTCTTTAGAATTTTGCCCATAAATTTTGCTTTATAAATCTCAAGTGCATATATGAGAGTACAAACATTATCAGCTCACTCCACCACCTGTATGTTGGGAATAACAGTAGAAGCCACACTCTTCTACACACAAATTTCTCCTCTCTGAGTTTAAAAAAATACTAGTGTTATTTCGCATCCTAAATCATTCAAATGCATATAATTTCAGTGCCTGGAGATATTACGTGTAATTATTCACATTTGCAAGAAGCAAGAAGAAATCTTTAGGTCATGAATTAGCAGTAATGGTACATGTAATTTAGTACTTATTTGTATTTAGTACATTTCCAAAGTGTTTAAAGAATGCTTTTATAAGCAATTTCCTATGACATCTAATTGTTCCCAAGTAAGGATAGGCTGAAGTGATGGTTTCCATACCAGCCACGTCTAGCCTCATCCCTTCCAGCCCAGCATGTCCTGCCCTATATGTCAAATCCCAAAATTCAAAGCAATTAGAATACTTTGGGTTTTTTGTCTTAAATATGCATTTATATATGTGACTATTATACTAACAAAATGATTCTGCTACCTTTTTTTCTGCAAGCACTTATCCATTGAATGTGTACTGAGTCGAGCCCCTTCTAGCCTGACTTTTAATTGGTCAATAGTTTTCATTAATTTTGTTTTACCCTCATAACTGACTACAGTATCAAAATTTGAAATCAGAAAGAAGCTCTCTAGGAGGAGGAGAAAGATTTTTCTGCCCAAATCCCCTCTACACCAAAAATGGAAGCCAATTACCAACTCTCCATTTTACCAATCTTTCCTGTTGGTTGGGGTTTGTATATGGAGTTCTCAGCACAGCACATTCATAGCCAGCCTTCCAGTATATAACCAGAGCTTTAAGGCTCAGGAACCCTGACTCAAAGGCATGAATTTGAGTTCATTCCTGTGGGAAATGTTTCTTCCACGAAAGATAGGCAGAAAGTGGCTGTCATCAAATCCATCAAAACCATGCCATGTAAAACTACAGAAAAAAAAAAAAAAAACTATGATAAAAACTGAAGAGACATTTGCAATGAGGCCTGTTTTATGGACGTGGCCTACTTGTGATTTTCTGCTTCTTCCATCATCACTCAGCAAGCAAGCAGAAAAGTTACAGAACTGGGGTCAGACCTCATGCGAAATAACACTTATTTACTGGCCACAGCTGTTGCTTCATCACCTTGATTCCTTGCTGAATTATTTTCCTTTCATTACTCCTATCTCCTTTTATAGTTTTCAAGGCAATTTTCTAGTCCATGTGAATTTGTTCAGTCTCTCCTCCTAGATCCATGTAAACATTTTCACAGATTCATCCAAATTCTTCTCTTCTTCCGCACCCCTGATGAGCTCTCTTTGAAGTCGAGAGCTTGGCAGATCCTTCCCGGCAGAGCAGGCTGTCTCCTCCTGGGGCTTCGAGTTGTGTGTTGTGTTTAACCTCCTCCTAACTGGCCTGCTTGCCAAGAGTTACTATAATTTTAAACCAGTTCCATTTCCTTCCATTGGGTATAACCATCCCCACAAAGACCACCTATCTTCATGCTGCCTCACTAGGGATGGATTTTTTCCTGCCAGTCTCTGCCTAATGGAGGGTGACCCCTCTAAAATGACCATGGAACCAGCTGACCATCGAGCCTCCCTATCTTTAACCTTAACGTAGGTATCTCTGGGTAAGTCGCTTCACCATTGGGAATATCTCAGTAACTCTGCACTTGAGCAGGGATGATGATCTGGTCTTCCCCTCTGCTTTATGCGATGTGAGGGCAAAACGCTTTTGATGTTACCTGCCTCATGTTGGTATTATTTCCTGCCTGTTATTTGGTTTTGATGGCATACGGATGGAAATGAACACTAAGTGTCTTCATTTTGCATTTTTGCTGGTTATTAATGTCTCAAGCTGCTTAGCTTCTGCCTGTGCCGTTTCTCATTTTAATTAGATGGCCAGTCCAGGGCATGACTCCTCCAGTCCCCTGAATCTTAACCATTCATCTAACACAGATCAGCTGCCTCTGCTTTTCACAGCTTTCTTTCACTGCATTCTGCTTTTAGATCTTGTAGCAGGATTTGTTATTATGAAAATGGAATAGTCTGCATTCTTTGAGGGCAACAAGTAAAATCTGCAAAAAAAAAAAAACTAGGATAACAGACAACATAGACAAGACTGACACAGACACTAAAAGTCAGGTATTTAATATTCAATTATGCATTCATTCACCAACATTTGTTATAGTCATCCTGTTTGCTTACAGAGAATGTAAGAATTCGATTAGTGCCATCAGCCTCTTGGAGAGGTGCTATGTCAAATAAGCTTGCAAGAGAAAGAGACCTGGATTTCAGATTGATTAGCCATTTTATAGAGAGTTCAAATTCAAGATTTTTAGAAGTTTAAGGAAATCATTTAAACTTTAACTTCTAAAGGAGGCCAAGCCTGAAAACTGAGTTCTGACGCATGTTGTAAAAGAATTCTCATTATCCCTCTGGCCTCTCTCTGCTTAAGACTGAACTGAAACCAGCAATCACCGTGAAGCAGTTTCTTGATGTTTTGGAAACCTGTTGCTAGTCTCATAGACCTAAAATTGGAGATTTTGGTGGTATTGATTTTAGAGTTTCTATTCTTAATAAGCATTAATATAATAAAATCATTGTATTTTTAAATTATTAAATTGGTAATTTAAATATCTCGAATGTACCACAAATAGATAACTATTGAGATTGCTTCTGCACCAGCTAACATCACGTCACTACTAAGTCCTGCGCCTTAGCAGGTTTTCCAGAGCATCGCCCCTGTTGCTTGTTATCACCATGCGTTAGAGAAGTGTGGAGACATACATACATTGTTACCCTAATTTCCAAATGAGAGCCAGACAGTATCTCAGTAAAGCACCTACCTAGGCTCTGGCTTCCTTGAAGTAAGTCCTTAAGGAACATTTGTTGAATTTATTAAACAGTCATCAAGATTTTTTCAAGGATAGGATTCTCTTAGGGAGTTTAGAAAAATACTAAAATTGAGTGTCTAGATAAGAGGTCCATCCTTTAAAAGTCTGCAAGCTGGTGGAGCTGGCAATGGAGGTTGTTCTAATAAAATCATCCCTACCCACCCTGGGGTGATCAAATCTCAGGACTTTTTCTAATATATATTCCTCCAGGGTTTCCCGTGTGCCAAGCATTGTCCTAGACACTGTGTGTAAAACACACAAAAAATTAAACAGGTAGGATGGCCTTTACTTTCTTGGAGTTTTCAGTAAGTGAAGGAGACAAATAATAAGCCAATAAAGAAATGCACTTGCAATTTGTGGCAAGTGCAGTGAAGGAAGGGGAAGGGTACATTGCTAGACGGTGTCTGGGGGCTGACAGAAGGAGCCAAGTGCTTGGACCTGGAGTGCAAGAAAGATTCTGGTTCAGAGGAGCAGCTGAGGGAAAAGGAGGATCATCAGGAATACAGATCTGAAAAGGACAGCCTCAGAGGATGCTCTGAGAATGGAAAATGCTGGCATAATCACAGGTTGTAAAAAAGGGCAAGTGGCAGGGGACAGCCAGGCAGCGCATTATAAGCCATGCTAAATAGTCTGGATTTGTATTTTATTGGACGTGCCAAATGCACAAAAATACAAATCCCTCATGTTTTCACTCGCAGGTAGGATCCTAAAATGGTCTCATGGAGGAAGAGTATAGAATGATACCAGAGGCTGGGAAGGCTGGCTGTGTAGGGTGGGGGAATAAACAGAGGCTGGTTAATGGGTATTAATATACAGTGAAATAGAAGAATAGTTCCAATGTTCAATAGCAGAGTACAGTGACTATAATTAACAATGTGTTGTATATTTCAAAATAGCTAAAAGAGAGGACTTGAAATGTTCCCGACACATAGAATTGATAAATACTTGAGGCAATGGATACCTTAAATGCCCTGAGTTGATGATTGCACAATCTATGTATGTGTAACAAAATGTCATTTGTACCCCAAAAATATGCACGAATATTATTCGTTTCTAAAACAAAATTTAAAAGTGGTAAGTGCAAATTATATTGCTTTCAAGAGAGGAGGGGCAGAAACCCATGTGTATATTCAAGAATTCTCTCTGGAAGAGTCAATGGCAGGACAGAGGAGGCCAGGAAAAAGGACTGACAACGAGCTGGTGGTGACTTGGATCAGGTGTTGGTTGTGAAGATAAACAGCCTTGGGGGAATTAGAAGCAGAGTCTGTAAAGGAAGCAACAGGGTTTGCTGTGTTAGGTGAGGGAGATGAGAATGTCAAAGATGATTCAGATTTCCAGTTTGCCAAACAACTATAAATTGTGTAGTTGACTGAGATGGGGAGAAGGAAGAGAGCCAGGCAATATTTTTGTTTTATGGGAGATTCGTAACAGGAATTAAGAGTTCACTGTATGGAGGTGTTGAATTTGAAATGCTTACAAGACAACAAGTGCTTACAAGATAAGAGTGAAATATTTGAAATAATGAAATGCTTACCAGAGTGAAATATCATATAGATACTTGCACTATTCATGTAGAAATGTTTATTTAATGTCTACTGTGTGTCACATATTGTTGTACTATTATAGAAGACTCATGGTTCTGGATCTAGGGGACACTTGAGCTGGATATAAAATCAACTTAGACCTGCTCTGAGTGTAGGCTTCATTACAGCAGGCATATCACTTTCTACTCCCTCTACAATAGGCCATGGCATGGGGAACAACCTGAGAGGTACTAAGTGCACCTAGAGATCTAAATTACAGTTTTTTGTGCTATCCATCAAAATTGTGGATTAAGGCCAGACACAGTGGCTAATACCCGTAATCCCAGCATTTTGGGAGGCTGAGGCATGTGGATCACCTGAGGTCAGGAGTTTGAGACCAGCCTGACCAACATGGCAAAACCCCATCTCTACTAAAAATACAAAATTAGCCAGGTGTGGTGGCACATGCCTGTAGTCCCAGCTACTTGGGAGGCTAAGACAGGGGAATAGCTTGAACCTGGGAGACGAAGGTTGCAGTGAGCCGAGGTTGTGCCATTGTACACCAGCCTGGGTAACAAGAGTGAAACTGTCTCAAAAAAAAAAAATAAAAATAAAATAAATTGTGAATTAAATGGTACCTGAGTGACAGAAATCAGCTAACAATGTTTACTAAGCATCAATGTGCAAACAGTATTATTAGAAGTGTGAATATTCTATACTAATTGTGTCATACAATCTGAATGTCACACACAGGAGGAAGGGTGAATATTATAGAGTCATAGAATGGGATGTTAACCACTCATTACAAATTATATTTTTCAAATATTTGATGGCATAAGATACTATTTTAAATGTATGTGTGAAAAGAAGGCTACTAGGATGCATTTATAGTATGATCCCAGCTTTAATTAAAGATTGCAAGTAATGTATGTAAAGACAAAAAGACTGGAAGCAAATTAGTAACAATGTTAATGATCATTATCAATAAATGATATGATTTAAGGTAATTTTCATATTTTCTCTTTGCTTTTAAGCATTTTCAGAATGTTTTATAATGAACCAATCTGACTATTCTAAATTGAAGCTAGTGATAATTAGTAAAGAGAAAAGGACACCCTGGTAAGAACCTTAGGGAAATAAGAGGAACAAGTAGATAGGACCCCTGCCCTCAAGTAAAATGTTTAGAATGGATCTATGAAAAATAGCATTGCTTGTTCTCTATCATGGAAAAGATGAGTACTACTGTTGATGGCCAGTGTAGCATTTGGCTAGGGCATTTGGGAAAATGCAAACAATCAGAGAAAGATTCTCAACCAGGGAAGGCAAATGAAAGAAGTGAAATTGTTACTGTGTATTGACCTGAGTCAGGCACCCTTTTAAGTATTTCAACATTTTAAAAAGACAACTGGAGAATGTTAAATTTACACTGGATTCATTTGGATTAAATACTGTCCATTTCTCTGTTAAATGCTCTGATGTAAAACAAGGAATTGAAAAAAAATCTAACAAATTTATTCATGCAAATACATATGTGTGCATATGTGTGTTCCATCTTAAAGTTAATTATGCAAGAAAAAGTTAAAGTTTAATTGAAACTTCTGTCACTAATTCTAGCCCTAGTGATAAGGTGGAAGAATAGAAGGGTTGTCACCTGTCTGTCTTGTTGATTTCTCATTAATTAAATCCCAGCTGTCAAAGGCGTCCTTGAAACTCAAGTAGTAAGACCCTGCTAAAATTCAGTTGCCATGGGTGCAGATTGAGGTCCCTGGAGTCACTAAATCCATTCCATTCTTCTTCCAACTTAGACACTAGCATTTATAAAGTCCAAATCCCTTTGTTAAAGCTGATATAAAGACCTACAGAAATAACAAACATTCCTTCTCAAAATAATTGTTTCAGGATTTTGAACATGTTTCAACAATGTCTAGAAATCCCTGAATATTCCTTGTGTTCTTTTTAGAATCCAGCAGGCTTAAGAAGATCACATTGTGCTAACAGTAGCTCCTTTTCTGAGAAATATTGGAGTGTTGAGCCTGTGGGAGAGAGATCTTTCTGTGATCTCGGTTTGGGGGTGCATTTATGAATCAGATTTTCTGGTACCTCTTGTCTGTTTTTTTTATGAAAATTAAGTATCACTGCCCTACAAGCAGTTATGCCAAATGGGGAGAGAACTCACTGTGTTCCAGGAAGAGGATTGCTTTCCAAAAGGGTCAGCTGACGTTAGTCTGGAGGTAGAGACATAAAGGTCTTGGAAAGTAAAAGAACATAGTTCCCATTCAGAGATAATTCCAGCTCTGACAAAGAATCAAGTTTGCATCTGAAGGGCACAGAATGATCATTCCTTATGGTTCATTATAAAACATTCTGAAAATGCTTAAAAGCAAAGAGAAGATATAAAAATAACTTTATATAAAAATAACTTTATATAAAATATATTTTTAATATATAAATAATAAATATATTATTTATATTCTGAAAATGCTTAAAAGCAAAGAGAAGATATAAAAATAACTTTATATAAAAATAACTTTATATAAAGATATAAACTTTATAGCTTTATATCAAATAGATGACCAAAGATCATCATTACATATGCCAGCCATGTTGTAATTCCATTAATTTTACCCAGATGGTGTTTTTGCCTTTTTTCACATAATTCCTTTAAGTAGAACTTCATGCTGATGAGGCAGGGCATTGCATCCATTCTCAGTATTAACCAGTCAAGTTACCTCCCTTCTATGGCTATAAATTTCATGACTAAGCCTTGTTTATTGCTACCTCCTGTCACAAAAGATTAAGTTGGTGGTAGAGGTGGCTCGGCACAAATCTCGTACTGCTTTGGGAAAAAAATAAGATTAGTATTATGATTTAATTAGTAGTTAAATTAGGTGAGTTTGTGAAATACATTCTATTTCCAATTTGTGAATGGAAATTTTTTAGATTAAGAAATTAAACAATCAAGTGTGGTTTCTAGTACTAACGGATTCTCGTGTTACATAGCTCTCTTGAACTGGCTCTTTGATTAGTTTCAAATACATCCACAGATATAATAGACCCATGAAATCAAATATTCTTACTGAGAAAAGATGTGTTGGTAACAACATATTATTACCTGCTTAGGTCACTGATTGACGAAGGGGAGGTTTTACCTAATCCGATGGTGTTCTAACTGAACACATGTAAGAGGCCACAGATAAAGGTTGCTTCTTAGCATTCACATTGGGGCCTGGGCCAAATGCTGGTTCCATTCAACTTGTACTCCTCCCAGGAGACAGTCAGTCCTGGGATCTGGCTCGTGGACATGACCTGGAGGTTTTCTGTTATTGTTATTAACCATGGCTAATGTACCCATCACATTGTAGAACTCTCCTTATCACTAAGATGCCACTAGGAGCAAGTAGATGGCTGTGGCTTTTAAATAAAGCTGGCTCTAGAAGTATGACAGAGCAGTGACATGGCAGGACATGACGTTTTGTTGTATTTCAAGATATTCCAGAGATCTAAAAGACTTTGGGCAAAATAATTTACTGGTATTACCCATGGGAGCAAAGTACTGGTAGTAAAAGAAAAAAAAATCTACCATGATAGACATTAAAAGTGGAATTCTGAGTCTCAGAATTATTCCATTGCTAATCCCTGGTTCAGGAGAATCCTAATACAAATATTCACAAACCAATATTGCACACATTTCCATACATTACAGTTGTTCCCAAACATCACATAATCTACTTAAAGACAGTGTTTTCCAACTCATGTGAGCCCTTGGTGAGTTGTAAAATCAACATTGTAGTTTGCGACTTCCCTTTTTAAACTTTCAATGAAAGACATAGAATAAATAATTCTCTGAGTGCATCTAATATTAAAAAGCTAAGTATTGCTTAGTGAAATGTTTGTTTTAGTTTGTGTGTATTTTGGTGGGTGTGTATCTTAAAAAAGTTCCAATCTAAAAATAAATTCCAGTTTCCAAAGCTGTATGTTTGTGTGTGTGTGTGTGCATGTATGTGTGTAAAGATCAAGAGTGCCTATGGGATTTTATCTATTTGTGTGTAACTCTGCAACAGAGTGATTCACAAAAAGTGTGTGTGTGTGTGTGTGTGTGTGTGTATAATTTATCTCTAAGTTGCAATGCATTCCACCATCACTTCTAATCCTATCCACTTAAAAGGAGAAGAACATTCTCTTCTCTTACTCACTGGTATCATTATGGATATGAATGGTGTCATGAAAAGTGAACCCACTCCCAGACAAGAAATGTATCCACGGATTGGGAAACACACTACCATGTTAATCAATTGATTATATAGCTTTTATTCTTGGACAACTTAACTACAATAGCATTTCTCTTTCTTATATAAATAAAATCACACATCTTTTGAGAAAATTTATAAGATGAGCAGTTAACTTTTGAAACAGTAAAATTCTCCGTAATTTTCCTACCTTAGGGATTTGGTCACATGTGCTGGGCTTTTCCAATTAAAACTAAAGTCTGTACATTGAACTATACAAAAAACATGGCTGCTTCCTGAGGTTATACAAATAATTCCAGAGCAAAATCCATGACATCTAGAAAACAGGCCACATTGCTTAATGTGGATGCTTAATTTGTATTTTCAATATGTATTTATAGGTGAGAATTTATTATGAATGGGTGTTCAACAGATCAAATGCATTGGTGCAAATTAGGTTGCTGCCTGTTGAGACGTGTTTTATACCTCTTATTAAAAGTAAATATAAATAGAGGTTGTTTGGAGATTTGTACATGCTGTGGGGGGTTTTTTCTGTTAGTATTTGGCTAGAAAAGCATTTGAAGTTAACCACTTAAATGATGAAGCAAAGCACACTTTTTTGTTTTGAGACAGGGTCTTCTTGCTTTGTCACCAAGGCTTGAGTGCAGTGGCACAATCACAGCTAACTGCAGCCTCCAATTCTTAGGCTTAAGTGATCCTCCCACCTCAGCCTCCCAAGTACCTGGGACCATAAGCATGTGCCATGATGCCTGGCCTGTTTTTCTTTTATTAAATTTTAGTAGAAATGGGGTTTTGCCAAGTTTCCCAGGATGGTCTCAAGGTCCTGGACTCAAGCAGTCCTCCTGCCTAGGCCTCCCAAAGTGCTGGGATTCCAGGCATGAGCCACCATGCTGACCAAGCAGAAGCACTCTTGTTCGTGTTCTTTAAGAAACTAGAGGAGACACTAGACAGCTTCAAATGATGTACACAAGGAAGCATGATCAGGAAGAAATGCTTCAAAGTGAACTCTGCTGTCTTAGAATTTGATGATTTAAGAGTGTTTAGCCCCTGGTCTATTTGTGTTATTCACATTTTAAGTCTAGATTCTTTAGCTCTCTTTGATTAGACTTCAATCATTTTGCCAAACTTAAAATACCAGCAATATGGTAACAGAAATACTGATAACTTGACCACTGTATCTCCAGCCTCAGTTCTTTTTATAGATTTGAATTTTACATGTTCTCTGAAGCCCAAGAAAAGTCTTAATGCTCCAAGGCCTCTCCTAATTACCCAAGCCTTAGGTAATAACTCCTTCTGATGATAACACCTGCACGAATTCCTCAGCCCGGAGCCATCGGCATCAGTCAATGGACAATGAGAATGTGCCTTGTGAATTATGTGAGTTATTACTGCTTTTTAAAACTTAGATGTTTTGTTTCCCTCAGTAAGTAGATCATTTGCTTCCTGTGGGCAAAAACCATCTTCACTGGCTTCCAAGGTGATACAAATTGGTAACTTTAAATTTACTCCAACGTTATATTTACAAAAGACAAATGCTAGGATGCAGCTTAAAAGAGAAAGGAAGAGAAAATAAGAGGTGGTAAAACGCAGGCTTGTAATTTCAAAATGTCATAAAAATTTCTATCTTAGTAGATACAAAGAATTCCTATGTAATTAACAGATAATTGACATAACCTCTTCTCATTTTACACCAGATACTTGGAATGACAGAGTGAGAAGATGAGTTTCTTCCTCTCTCATATTCATATTTATTTTCTATTGGCTCTTCTTCACAGTGCATTAAAATTCTAATCATATTGTTTTGGGCAGCCTTGGTGGCAAGTAAAAGAAAACCCAGCTCAAATTGGCTTCAACAATAAGGGCATTTACTCACTGAACACGAGGGAAAGTCAGGGCTGGGACAGGCTTCAGAGTTGCTTCTTCTCCTGGCACTGCTCCATTTCCCTGCGGTACATGTGGCTCTTCTCTTCTGCATCTGCTGCTTCCTCCTCAGACTGGTTTTGACGCAGCCCCAGTCAGTTGCTCTACAACAGGTGCACAGGACAAATGGTCCAAAGGGAAAAGAGAAAGAGACATCTTTGTAATCCTCCTCAGGAGAGTGAGGAACAGCTTCCCTAAAGAGACCCTGCATGTGATGGCCATGCCCCCTCATACCAAGTTATCTCAGGTGATGCTTCCTATGCTCAGTCTTAGCATGGTCACTCTTCAACCACAGGTGGGATCAGGTTCATGAGATGCCTTAGCTGAGTGGAAAATCAACCAGTACATTAACACAACTGGTGTTTTCTTGGGAAGAAGAAATGAGAGAATAGATGCCAGACACACAACCAGAAACAACCCTTATTCCATCTTGCTCAAAAATCTTTTTTTTTCCGGAATAGAGCCAAAGTGTACCATCCTAATGCCCATCACTCTGTTGTTCAGCATTAACTTACACTGGTTTTATTAAATATAAAATGCTGCCTGCTCGAGGGATCTATGTTTTTCACAATAATTTCACGGACATATCCTTACAGGAAAATGTAAATAATTAGTTTGAAAGAATCCCTTCCATGTAACACCAAGAGTCATTTTCTTCTGTATTCTGCATACTTGAAATAGTACAAGAAACAGGGTGGCTGGCCAAAAATACCGATACTACTTCTTTCAGTTTCCATACATTTTCCTTTGGCAGATGACTATTATACTTTTCAAGTCATTTAATATTCTGATGTGGCAAACCTTTCAAATTTGTCTGGATTTAAACATGTTTAAGAAAATTTATCTTGTTGATTATCAAAAGTAATGGTAAAAACCACAATTACCTTTGCACCAACCTAATAAATATTCTGTTTGGGATAGAGTTGGGATTTTTTTTACCTGAAAATAAAAGCATTCTCATGGTTTTCAACTACTGTTTTTATTTTCACTTTTTCTAAAGTAAATCTACATTAAGTCTTAATTTATAAAATCTGTGCCATATCATATAATTTTATTTCAT
Source organism: Leontopithecus rosalia (assembly GCA_028533165.1). NCBI lineage: Eukaryota > Metazoa > Chordata > Mammalia > Primates > Cebidae > Leontopithecus > Leontopithecus rosalia. The sequence continues at coordinate 9,121,073 of CM052669.1, forward strand.
ATTTGTTGAGTAATTTTTCACTGAACATCAGGGACCTCTTAGATTCCCATTGAACAGGTCTCTGTAATGTTGACTTTTAATGATGCAGTTCTATTTAGTTAAATTAACTCTTGATAATGATGATACTTTTATTGATTCCTTCATTTTTCTTTTCTTGAACTGCCAATCTATTCCATTCATTTGTGATCAGTAATTTTCTAGAAACCATTGTCTTAGAACAGGGTGAATATCAAGACTCTAAAAATGAGATTGACTTAAAGAAGCCATAATGTTTGCTATTTGCTGGACAAAATGGTAATATCCATTAAAAAATAACTGTGGGGTCTGGGCCCAGTGGCTCAGGCCTGTGATCCCAGTACACAGGCGGGAGGCTGAGGAGGGCAGATCACAAGGTCAGGAGTTCAAGACCAGTTTGATCAATATGGTGAAACCCCGTCCCTACTGAAAATACAGAAATTAGCTTGGTGTGATGGCACGTGCCTGTAGTCCCAGCTACTCGGGAGGCTAAGGCAGAAGAATTGCTTGAACCCGGGAAGCGGAGGTTGCAGTGACCCGTGATCATGCTAATGCACTCCAGCCTGGGTGACAGAGAAAGGCTTTGTCTCAAAAAAACAAACAAACAAACTATGGGCCAGATGCAATGGCTCATACCTGTAATCTCAGTACTTTGGAGGTTGAGACAGGAAGATCACTTGAGGCCAGAATTTCAAGACAAGCCTGGGCAACAAAGTGAGAACACTTCTCTACCAAAAATAAAATAGATGGGCATGATGGTATGCACCTGTAGTCCCTGCTTCTTGGGAGGCTAAGGTAGGAGGATCACTTGAGCCCAGGAGTTCAAGCATGCAGTAAGCATGATCACAACATTGCACTGTCACTGTCTCTTAAAACAGTAAAATAGTCGGGTACAGTGGCTCACGCCTGTAATCCCAGCACTTTGGGAGGCCAAGGCAGGTGGATGACCTGAGATTGGGAGTTCCACACCAGCCTAATCAACATGGAGAAACCCCGTCTCTACTAAAAATACAAAACTAGCCAGGTGTGGTGGCACATACCTGTAATCCCAGCTACTCGGGAGACTGAGGCAGGAGAATGCTTGAACCTGGGAGGTGGAAGTTGCAGTGAGCTGAGATTGCAGTGAGTTGAGATCGCACTGTGGCATGCCAGCCTGGGCAACAAAAGCAAAATTTAGTCTCAGAAAACAAAAAAACAGTAAAATAAAATAGACTACTTCTGTGAATCTATTGACTTCAACAGTGACACACACACGCCTGTGTATGTATGTATGTATGCATACACTCTAAAAGGCAAACTACTAAAAAATAAACTATTAAGAAACATATATGAAAAGATACCAGCCTAAATTAAAAAAGAGTTACAAATGAAATCAACAACAGACTTTTCCCCAAAATTATAAGAATAAGCTACTTGTCTTTAAATATATAGTTTGAAGAGTTTGCAGAGAGAGAGGGGGATAAAAGAAGATACAGTTCCTGCCCTTGTTATTCTGCTGCTGAATTTGTTATAAGATGTTTACATTTTATATAGTTTAAAACGTGTGAAGAATCATTCAATAGGCCAGGTGCAGTGGCTCACGCCTGTAATCCCAGCACTTTGGGAAGCTGGGGCAGAGGGGATCACAAGGTCAGGAGTTCAAGACCAGACTGGGCAACTTGGTGAAAACCTGTCTCTACTAAAAAATACAAAAATTAGCTGGGCATGGTGGCTCATGCCTGTAATCCCAGCTACTTGGAGGGCTGAGGTAGGAGAATTTCTTGAACCAGGACCCAGGAGGCAAAGACTGCAGTGAGCTGAAATTGTGCCACTGCATTCTAGCCTGGACTACAGAGCAAGACTCCATCTCAAAAAAAAAAAAAAAGGATCCTTCAGTAATGAAGAAGCAAAGTTTGTAAACTAGACCCCTACAGAATCACGTTGTTTGAACCCCAGACTTTCTCTCTGTTTGTGGTTAGGTTCAGGGCCTACACTCTGTCTGCAGGTATCACAAATAAAATGTTGTTAGCAGCTGAATGATATTGACAGAGCTATCAGCAATCTACAGATTTTCATTTTGAGCTGTGGCATCCTGAAATAAGTTGAAGCAGAAATAATATCTCTGTGTTGAAAGATTTCAAATTCTTTTTATTGATAGGTGAAATATAGGACTAGATGTAACTAAGTGAAGAATGCTTGGAGAGGGCAGAAATAGCATGTATACTGCTGGCTGCCATTGTGGAAGGGCAAAGTGAGAGGACGGAAAGGCGTCCAGCTGTTCTCGGTGCTGGGGCTGTAATAGATTAAGCTTCAATGCACCTTGGGTTCTTTTCATTAGGTTTGCCTGTCTGCTTTACACCCTCAGTAGTTCTGTAAGGAATTATTAGCACTGCAATTCTTTGGCAGTCCTTAGTGGGAAACCCTGGGAGGTCAGGAATATGGGCCAGTGTGATAACATCTTCCTGCCTGTCCAAAGAGAGCATTCATCATCATTTAGGTATTCACACAATGCTGCTACGCAGAGCCCCAGCCATGGGTCACGCTGGCGTCCCATTACGGAGCCCACGCTCTCCCGGTGTCTACATGGAGTAGGAATCTCAAGGCTGGGTACCGAGAGCCTTCCGAGAACTTCAGGGAAAATGAATGCACTGAATCAGTTGGTTAATTATCTGTATCATTGACCTTGGTGCCTTAATGGAAAAATATGGTTCAGACATTGCATGGCTGTGAACAATTATGGGTAGCATCCAGTGCATAATTGACAGATTTGAGTGCATTTAATAACATGCAATGAAATGAGCCACCCAGGCCAAAACTAATGCCTTTCTTTTTTCTTTATCCTGTACATTTCTTGTTTGCCTGACATATGCCTCACTCTGTTTCTCTAAGATCAATACAGCGTGTCTTCTAACTTCATTTGTCTTTTGATTAAAACTGCCTGCTGAACAAAGCTGCTAGGAGAGCTTCCCTATCTCCTAATCATCAGGGAGTCCTCTAAATTTTTCTAACCTTGCCAAAAGTTGATGTTCAGCTTCATTGCCACAGATCCTTGCTTCACAGAGACGCGAGATTTCGAATCAGTGATAGCTTTGTAACCCAGTTTCCCTTCCATTCCACGGGCCTGAGTGTAGCATGCAAATTTATCATTGAAGAAATCCCAAAGACGTAAAACCGCATGAATGGAAGGTGAAATAGGAACACATAGATGGAGGTGCCAGGCCTAACTCCTCCACCCTACATAAAGCAGGCATCTGTGAGTATTGGCTGGATTCACTAAGAGCTCAGTGCCCATTTTCTAAGCAGCCAGCCATGGCTCACTCTGGGCCCCAGGCTCGAGGCTTCATGACCCTAACAACACATGGGAGAATCATTGTCATAGAAGATTCTTCCAGCAGTTGCGTAAGTCTAAATTCTCCTCTTCCTCTCCCTGCCAGAAGACGAGAGAACCGGACTCCAAGTATTTATTGAATATGTAGGCCTTTTGCAAAATCATATAGAGAAGACAAATTATGTTCTTGAAAAGATGGTACTATTTCTATATAGAAATAGTAGCTAAAATAGCCAGGTTTTAAACATCTTTTATTTATTTATTTATTTTTTTGAGACAGAGTTCAGCTCTTGTGGCCCAGGCTGGAGTACAATGACACAATCTTGGTTCAGTGCAACCTCCACCTCCCGGGTTCAAGCAATTCTCCTGCCTCAGCCTCTTATAGGCAATGTATCACCACATCTGGTTTATTTTGTGTTTTTAGTACAGACGGAGTTTCACCATGTTGGCTAGGCTGGTCTCAAACTCCTGACTTCAGGTGATCCACCCACCTCAGCCTCCCAAAGTGCTGGGATTACAGACGTGAGCCACTGTTCCCAGCTAAAATCATTCTGACCACTGTTGTCTTGATTCTTATCTTTTGTGGTCTGGTACATCTAGACCTCTTTATCCTACCCAGGCCCCCTCTTTATCCTGAGAACATCTGACTCTAGGAGTGTTCTCCGGTTGCTCTTGAATTCTCCATGTGACCCAGACTGGCACCTGCATGGAAAAGAGACTCTGCTACCGTGACTCGGTTGTAGCAAGAGCTAGCCATTGTGACTGTTGGTTCATCACATTCATTCATTATGCCCTAAATTATTACTCATTTATTTACTTAACTCAGAAGATGTGTGCAAGTCACATGGATACAGTTTACCATCTTGTGTGGGAGATGGACATTGAATAGAATGACAGAAGCAGTGAATGGGTGATGGGTATGACAAAGGCTGTGTCAGAGAGTACTACATCCAGCTAAACAGGGGACTCAGGAAGATTTCCCAGTGAAATGACATGTACACTGAAGCCTAGAGGCTGAATAGAACACATCCAAGCAAAAGAGGAAAAAGGCCCACAGTGTTTCTAGCAGAAAGAAAAGGATTTGTAAAAGCGTTGAGGGAAAGAAAGCGCTCTGTGAGCGGGAGGCATTGAGAAAAAACTCCTGGCAGGGCTCAGAATGAGTTAGATGGACAAGGCTAATAATGTCAGCAAAGGTCACGCCATGCAAGGCTTTGTAGGGCTCATTAGGGAATTTGGACTTTATCATAAGAGTAATGGGAAGTCACAGAAGAATTTTAAGCTGGGTGGTAGCATGGTCTACAGTGTATTTTGAAAGTTCACTCAGCGCTTTATGGAGCATAGATTTGAGTGGTGGGAATTAGAAGTCTACAGATCACTGTGGTCCACAATTCCAAAAGAAAAAAAATCCTGATTACTTGAATCAAGTAACAACAGAAATTAAAGGAAGTCTACACCTTCAACACATACCTCAAAATGGGTGTTGGCTGGAATCGATGATCTGACGGGGTGTAGGAGAAGGAGTGTGAAAGGTGGCTCTCAGGTTCTCACATAAGAATTTGAATGGGTTTTGGTGTCATTTTACAGTTTTCAAGAATACCTGAGGAAGGAATAAATTTAAAGAAAAAGATTATACAATAAGTTTTTGACAGGTTAAATCTGAGGGACCTGTGAGAACTCAAAACAGACATGGTTGAATAGGTTGGTAGAGATCTAAGTCAATGAAAAATATATGAGGATCAATTTCATGTATCAATTTCCCCAAGCCACAGGATACCCAGGTATTTGGTCAAGTATTATTCTGGGTGTTCCTGAGATGGTGTTTTGGAATGAGATTAATGTTTGAATGAGTAGACTGAATAAAGCAGTTGCTCTCTCAAATGTGGGTGGGCCTCATCCAATCAGTTGAAGGCCTGAATACAACACGAAATCCAACCTCCCCCAGAGCAAGAGAGAACCTCCTGCCTTCAACTGAGCTGGGACACTGGTCTTATCCTAGCTTCAGATGAAAACTGAAACATTGGTTGTTGGGTCTTGAGCCTGCTGGTTTCCAGACTGGAACTTACACCATTAGCTCTGCTGCTTTTCAGGCCTTTATAGTGGGCTCCTGAGTCTTCAGCTTGCCACCTGCAAATCTTGGAACTTCTCAGCCTCTCTAATTACAGAGGCCAATTCCTTATAATAAATCGTGTGTGTGTGTGTGTGTGTGTGTGTGTGTGTGTAGACAGATAGGTAGATGATATCTTATTGGTCCTGACTTAGACTAAGAGTATCTAATTGTTAATATGAATTTGAAAATCCTGAGCAAATACATGGCAAATGAATTCATTAGAACTAAGTAGATGCTCTAAAATTGGGAGAGAGACAGAGAAGAGATCCCAACACTGAGCCCTTATGCATTCCAGCATCAGAGGTTAAGTGGAGAAGGAGGACACCAAACCAAGACCAGAAATGACCAGAGACGTAGAAGACAAACCAGGAGACTTTGGTAGGCGGAGACTGCTGCAGGAAGAATGGATGTCCACTCTGGGAAGTGTAAGGAGAGGAGAGGGCGGTATTCAGGGGCCTGAGTAAGAGGAAAGTCAGTGTTGTAACAGGATTTAATTAGGAATTGTGCTAGAAGAAGCCAAATGGAAGTCATTCGACACATGACTTGGAGGTGGAGACAGAGAATTGAGAAGGGGAATCATCTGAGAATTTGGTGTAATAGGGAAAAAGAAAGTGTAGATTATAGAGATACCTGGAGCCCTAGAAGGGGAGTCACCTATGCCAGATTTTTACATGTAGATAGAATCCAGACTGACACTCAGAAACTGAGTCAGCAGTCCAGAATCCCCTAGGAAAGCAAAACCCCTACCATCTGGAGGGGGTTCTCAGGTCTCAGGCTTGTGGGATTCACACCAATTAAGCACTTACACTCTATGGCGAACAGTTCCAGAAGGATACAGCAAAGAAAGATTTGAAAAAAATAAGCAGGTGTGGTGGCTCGTGCTTGTAATCCTAGCACTTTGAGAGACCGAGGCAGGCAGATTGCTTGAGACCAGGAGTTCCAGACCAGCCTGGGCAGCATACAAAGGCCCTGTCTCTACAAAATATTTAAAAATTGCCCACAGTACTCCAGCCTGGGCAACAGAGCAAGACTCTGCCTCTAAAATAAAATAAATTATAAAATATTTGAGAAAACCGACCACATTTGTAGAGCTGCAGCATCTAGTTAGTACGACACGCTCATGTTAACGGTCCTGGGTTATAATCCAAGATTTCTACATGCAGTCTCTGCTTAGCCTCCCTGAGCTTCAATTTGCTCATTTTACAAAACATACATGATGATGTTTGGCTTTTGGAACTTAGACAGTAGCTGCAAGAATAAATGAGATAATGTATGTGAAAAGATATCATTAAGTGCAAAATACTGGCCCAATTTGTATTTATGCAGCAACTGCTTTTCCTTTATGCAAAAGAAGTCATTTGAGAAGTTTCAACATTGGGCAAAAGCCTTTTCTTTTTCTTTTTCTTTTTTTTTTTTTTGAGACGGAGTTTCGCCCTTGTTACCCAGGCTGGAGTGCAATGGCACAATCTCGGCTCACTGCAACCTCTACCTCCTGGGTTCAGGCAATTCTCCTGCCTCAGCCTCCTGAGTAGCTGGGATTACAGGCATGCGCCACCATGCCCAGCTAATTTTTTGTATTTTTAGTAGAGACGGGGTTTCACCATGTTGACCAGGATGGTCTCGATCTGTTGACCTCGTGATCCACCCCCTCGGCCTCCTAAAGTACTGGGATTACAGGTTTGAGCCACCGCGCCTGGCCGGCAAAAGCGTTTTCACCCTCCTCCCTCACTGCACACGAGAGCAGACGTTTCCTTCGTAGTGAAACTTGTGAAGTGGTTTGTGACATACATTTATTTGACAATGGACTTAGAAATTGAGATCCCGCAGTCTGTAATTATGAGATGGAGGCCCTCCAACTTACACAACCTGGAAACGCTGCCCCAGTCAGGAAAACCCACCCTCGATGGTCATGGGACTAAATAGCCTTTAGTCCCATGAAGAGTCCGTACCTTCACTGAGCTGCTCTGAGTATGAGACAGGAGGAAGATGTAGAAAGGTGGAAAATGGCAGGTGAAACCCACATATCAACCATGCCTCTTTTGTGGCTTGTTTTTGCAATTGCATGGTTTTTCGAACAATGGAGCTGTTTGAAACGGAATGAGGCATGAACGCAGAAACAGAGGGTCCCTGTATTTCCAGTAGACAAAAATACAACATCCACCTGGAAAGAGAATGTCAGAACTTGGAGAGGGAGGGGGAGGATTCAAAATGCAAAACCGCATGAGCCTGCCTCCTGTAGTATTTGTTTGTGACAGGTAAAGCCGTTCATTGTATCACCTGAACCGTGGAGAATTGTGCTATTGTATTAATTACTCTCTTTAGAGACTCTCTGAGCTTTGGACCATTTAAATTCCAGGATGAGAAAGTGCTAATGGATATGGTATTGTAGATGGAGTGAATTAGTATTTCACGCTGTGCTGCTGTCTGAAAGAGCTTTAAATGGTAACCCACAGACCGGCAGTGCTCCACGCTTTTAGTGTCCATTCAGCCATTTGTTCTTCTTAGTAACAGAGCAACTCTGGGGTCATGCAAAAATTCAAACAGAAAGAGAAGGAAAGGAGATGTCTAGTGGGGATACTTTGGGGAGATTAGCATGTTTTTCTATGAGGCTGTTTATGATACACTTTATTGTGTGCATTGACAAACCCCAATATTCATATTTGAAAGGGAAATCATATGTCCTTTAAAAATTCCAAATCAAAGCGGCTGTGAATGCAATTGTTTTCAAAGAAGCATACTTTCCGCAAAAATTCCATTTGGCAGCCTGGTGCCGATCCCACACTGTGCCTTCGACCTTTGCCATTTTTATCTGCCTAACCTGGTTTCCACATGCATAAGAGGTAGAAACAAATATGATTATAATGGAGCACTTCAAAGTTCTACACAACCACTCATGCAAACCTAAGCAGACAGCAGAGAGGCGCTGCACACCGCACAACATGTCTTCTGAGAAGCAGCAGAGCCAAGTTCTTCAAGAGGAATGAGCCTGGGATCAGTGTGTCTGGAAAAGTAAGCTCCAAGGCAGGTATTGATGTCACATGTAAAACACATATAAAAGGGTCACCCTTTGACCCTGCCGTGTCCCCAAATCTTTCCTTCCCATTCCTTCTGATGTCTTTGTAATCATCTTATAAATCATCATGCCAATAACTTTGACAATTGGAAGCCAATGCTTTCCTTTGACAACTGGAGTAGCAGAATCAAGATGAAAAGAGGTCTCCCCCACTTTCTAGGTTTTGTACCCCACCTCCGCTGTCTGCTAAGCATCTGCTTCTAGATCTTCTGCAGCAGTTAAATCTCTCCACTTCAAATCTCTGCATTCTTACATGAATTCCGCCTTGGCCAGGCTGCCCAGAAAGCAAAGCCTAAGGCAAAAGCTCGTGTGCAGTGTTTTATTAGGGAGTGCACTCCCAGGAAAGGACTATGGGAGAAGAGGAAGGAAAAGAGTGAGAAGCTAGAGCCAGTGCAAGGGCAGGGTTTCTAGTACCACCTTTAGGGGTGGAGGGTCACCAGAGGCTTGATCTTATGGGGGTTGACATCGAAGGAACCAGACAAATGACTGTGAACTTCAGACAGTGTGTCCAGGGCAGGAGACCTTATTTACCAGCTCCCATTTCCCACTGGTCCCATTTTTCACTTTGTGGGAAAATTGTCCCATGCTTCTGAATTGCACAAGGGTGGCATTGAACCAGTCCCGAGAAACCTCTGGCTTCAGTTCTTACAAAAATAGAAGGCCCAGGGCACGAGGTGAGAGGTGTTTGGTGTGATGGCTTTAGGCTCTGTTGAGTTGTGCCTGGGTGAAACTGGTCGGAATCCAAGCACAGCCAGTTCGACGGCAGGGGTCAGGCCAGAACAAGGGGCTCTGGGCCAGGAGGTGGATGAGGCTGTGAAGACCTGAAGACCCATCTGCCACACTTACTTCTGACTTTGCGTTGTGTTGACTCCCGACCAGAGATGGGCTTTATTGCAGTGAGAACAAGACGCCATAAGAGGGAATATAAAACCAATCAGTCAGGCCGGCTTGGTGGCTCATGCCTGTAATCCCAGCACTTTGGGAAGCCGAGGCAGGCAGATCATGAGGTCAAGAGATCGAGACCATCCTGGCCAACCTGATGAAACTCTGTCTCTACTAAAAATACAAAAATTAGCTGGGCACAGTAGTGTGTACCTGTAGTCCCAGCTACTTGAGAGGCTGAGGCAAGAGAATTTCTTGAACCCAGGAGGCGGAGCTTGCAGTGAGCTGAGGTAATGCCACTATAGCCTGACGACAGAGCAAGACTTCATCTCAAGAAAAATAAGTCAGTCACAGAGTGCCCCCTTCAAGAGGCAGCCAACCTCAATCTCTGAGGAAGCCTTAAGTTAAAAGGTTGAGGAAACAACCAACTGCAGCTGGTCTTGAGGTCATGACTGATGCTCATCCTCCACTACCCACTGGAGAGTTCCCTCATGCTCATGCTCAGCCAGCACTGTGGCTTGCCTATTACCTGCAGGGCAGATCCAGAGCTCTCCCCATGAGGACTGAGTGTCTCATCTTTGTTGGGCTGCAGTTGGTGCAGTTTCCCATTTATCGTCATCACTCAACTCAGAAGCACCAAGAGACTGCAGAGGAAATGCTCTGAATCCCAGACACAAGCGCCCCGGGCCACCCTCCCAGCTCCTCGGGAGAGTCAGGACCAAGCTACCAATTTACAAAAACTGCCGTCTTGGCCTCTGGCGCTCCAACCTGAGACACCAAGTCCTCCTGTGTAAGTGTTTCATACACTCAGCCCGGAAACCAGAACTTCTAACTTGGTGGAAACTAAGATTGCACAGATAGCAAGTGCAGATGCCATTATTTGGTAATTGGGTGATGGATGCTGACAGGAGCTGATCCTCATTTTCTCCCCTTGTATCCCAGACTCGTACATTCTAGCCGAGGTTTTCCCCGGGCTATGCCCTAGCTGAGTCCTTCACAGGCCAGCTGTTCTGGGTGAATGAGGCACAGGGAATAATAAGGGAGTTACATTGCTCTCTGCCTGCCATTGTTGCTCTTCCTTTGTCTTAAAATGCATCTGAGGTGACTTTATATGGAGTAGGTAAGTAGGTGGAGAACTGCAAGGGAGGCAAAAGGAGAGCCATGAGTGGAGAAGGCGTGTGTTCCAGGAAAGACACATTGCTGCCTCCATTGGGACGGAAGGGGTCTGGTTTAAGGGACCTGCCAGGGGAGGGCTCAGCCTTGGTCTCCACACTGGAGGCTGGGTATTCAGCAGCAGCAGGGTCTAGACGAACCTCGGGGAAAGAGAGTCCATGCTGTTGGGCTCACAACGATTCCATGCGTTGGGCTGTTTAACCTTCACCCGGCCGCCTTGGCTACTCTGTTTATAAACCTGCTATGTCTGCACTGGGGTTGCCAAAAGCAGAGGGTGAGTGACAGGCACAGAATGAGACACCTGCCTGTGGGGTTTTAGAGCCGCCACTTCAATGGTGATTCCTTGGTGGGCATGACCGTAAGACACAAAAGTCTGCATGCTTTGCACCCACTCACGCGTGTTTTCCTTGGACCACCTTGTCCCTGATTTTCTAATCTTTTTCCTTCTAAGCCCCTGGCCGACCACGAATTCATTTCCTACTACTAACAATCCATATATTTTCTTATCTCAAGCCACTTCTCAGGAACAAGTAAGCATGTTGCTGGAAGCTCTGTGGAGCAGGGATATTTTCCTCCATCACTGTCTTTTGGGGCTATGCTGGAGGTGAAATGCAGCAGTACCCAATTTTGGCTTGCACCAGCATATTGTGCTGACCTTTTGAAGTATAAACCAGTCCCAAGTCATTTGGTTGATCATAAATCACCCAACACCAACAAGGCCACCACCACCACCACCATGATACCAAAACTGTGAGTTCAAGGACAGGTTTCAGTACTTCAGAAGTAGATGACAAGGTAGACTGGGCCACCCGTTCATGTGCTCATTTATGTCTTCCAGATCTGCTTAGGCTGGTTTCAAATTAGGTGCCTCCAGAATGCCATCCTGAGGGTGTGTTTTCAAAAGCCTGATACCAATGGTCTCAGTCTAAGTCCCTCGGGAAATGGAGCCTGGAATGTAAAAAATATTAAAATAAATAAAATGTACATGTTCCTACTGTATTAGGGAGTCCATTAGAAGAGAAGCAGGGTGAGGGAAAGGGTGTGAGCAGCAAAAGAAAGAGAGCCTTGGCAGAGGGTATCAGTGATCAGACCACCACTAGGTATTCAGCGGGGTTTATTGCTCAGTCTCACGGGAGCATCTTTCAAGGGGCCCTATGAATAACTTCATCTTCAGACAACCCAAGTGTAGGAAGTAGGCAGTGAAATTAGATTTGCCAGCCCCTGCATCCAGTTTGTCAAAGATTTCCCACATGAAGTGGTTACTCACCTCCCTTTCTGACTTGCATAGAATTGGGTCCTTGAATGCATCTCATGGCATCTCAGACCTCAGCATCCCGAGCAAAACCCAGAGTGGGATAAGCAGTAATGAAGCAGGGGCACAAGGCAAAGTGTTCACAGGTTACAGCTCCATGAGTTCAGTTGGAACTCATACAGAGTTTCTTCCTATAGTAGCTACTGGCAGAAACAAGTACCCCAAGGCCCTAGAAATAGCTAAGGCCAAGAGGATCTGAAGAAAGTGACTGTCTGAAACAGGCTTTCCACTTCTGTCACATTCCTTCTCCAGATCCCATTGTTTCTGATTTTATTTTATTATTTGTGTGTGTGTGTGTGTGTGTGTGTGTGTGTGTGTGTTGTGTGTTGTGTATGTGTGATGGAGTGTTGCTCTGTTGCCCAGGCTGGAATGCAATGGCTGGATCTTGGCTCACTACAACCTCTGCCTGCTGGCTTCAGGTTATTCTCCTGCCTCAGGCTCCCAAGTACCTGGGAGTACAGGTGCTTACCACCATCCCTGGCTAATTTTTGTATTTTTTGTAGAGATGGGTTTTCACTATGTTGGCCAGGCTGGTCTCGAACTCCTGACCTGAACTGATCCACCCGCCTTGGCCTCCCAAAGGCGCCTGGCCCTCTTTCTTCATTTTTGTTCTAAAGTATGTGTCCTTGCTAATAGCTGTCATTTGCAGTGCTGCTAATGCACACTCTCTCTGTCCTTCTTTCTACCTGCCAAATATATTATCTACTAACAACAAAGTTCTAAAATAAGCAAAGGGAGTTTTTGCCTTCTTCTCATTTCCTATTTTTCTTTCCTCTCTTCATCCTTTTGAGATTGTCTCCCCAAGATATCCTTCAGCTCAGTACAATAGGTGTTTATTATATGCTTTTTATGAGCTCGGTACTGTGCCTCAGAGTAAGACTGCAAAGATGAAAGATGTGGCCCTTTTCCGGACAAACTCAAAGTCTATCAGGAGAGACAGTACTAAAGTGGGCATTTCTCCCAACCAAGTTTTCCTGGAAGAGGTGACTTCTGAGCTGTCTTCAGGAATGAGGAGAGATTGGTCCATCGATGAATGTCGGGAAAGGCCTTCCAAGTAGAGAGAATCACCTGATCAAGGGACAGTGAATGCAGTCAGCTCCGGGTGATTTGCATAAAATGTGGGGCAGGAAGAGGTTGGTGGCAGGTAGATCACATGGGATTTTTCACATCACAATAAGAAATCAGCTCTTCAGGCTGGGCATGGTGGCTCATTCCCAGCACATTGGGAGGCCAAGGTGGGCAGATCATCTGAGGTCAGGAGTTCGAGAACAGCCTGGCCAACATGGTGAAACCCCATCTCTACTGAAAAAATACAAAAATTAGCCAGGCATGGTGGCATGTGCCTGTTGTCCCAGCTACTTGGGAGACTGAGGCAGGAGAATTTCTTGAACCTATGAGGCAGAGGTTGCAGAGAGCCAAGATTGCACCATTGCACTCTAGCATGGGCAACAAGGCAAAACTCTGTCTTAAAAAAAATTAGCTTTTTATTCAGTAGGTGATGCAAATTCACTGTAAAATGTTAAACAGAAAGGATAACTTAGAATTACCTCTTAGATACATGACTCTGGCTGAAAAGTAGAGGATCCGTTTATAGCAGTAGGGAGACTTAATTGCTGTGCTAATGCAGTTGTCCAAGCAAAGGATGATGAAGGCCTGAACAAGTTACATGGTGGCAAAGGGTTAGAAAGAAATAGCTTGGAGATACTGTAAGTACATGGGGACTTCAGTAAAGATCTTGTAATAAATTGGATATAGAGACTGATGTCAGCAGGGGTGTATTAGAAAACTTGAAGGTTTCTGATAAGAGCTTCCAAGTGGATGTGGTCCCATTAGCTGGCATTGAGGATGCAAGAAGAGGTAGGGGGCATGGCAGAAAAGATTGTATAATCAGTTGTGGATATGTTAATATTGACATGGTCATCGAACATTCAAGTGGACCCACGAGGCGGAGGTTGCAGTAAGCCAAGGTCGCACCACTGCACTCCAGCCTGGGTGACAGAGCCAGACGAGAGAGAGAGAAAGAGAAAGAGAAAGAGAGAGAGAGAGAGAGAGAGAAAGGGAAAGAGAGAAGAGAGACAGAGGGAGACAGAGGAAGAAAGAGGGAGAGAGAGGGGAGAGAGGGGGAGAGAAGGAGAGAGAGGGGGAGAGAGTGAGAGGGAGAGAGAGGGGAAGGGAGGGAGGGAAGGAGGAAGGAAGGAAAAGAAGGGAAGGAAGGAGAGGAAGGAAGGAAACAGCAGCCAGCAAGCAGGAGAGGAGAAGTTCAACTGCAGGGCTGACCTAGGCTGAGGTCTGCTAGGGTGGAGGCACTGGAAGAATGAGTTTTCAGGGTGTTTGAAGCAGCTTGGGGAGAGGGTTCAGGCCAGTAGAAAATTAGAGCAAACTGAGGAATCATGACGTAGGAGTATGAGACTGAAGGGAAATTGTTAAATAGGAAGGAGGAAACTGAGAGAGCTGGAATCATAGATCTTGCCCAGAAAGTAAAATATGAGGTTCAGATTATTCTTAACTGCACAGAGCCCCCAATGCAATGCTATCCCAACCCCCACTCCCCACCCCAGACCCCACTTAGTGCCAGCTCTAATTCCTCTTTTCTTCTTCATCAAATTGTATTCATTCTGTGTACCATGATTTTAAAATCCTGCTCAGTGAATTCGGCTAATCTGTTGAACTAATTCATGATAAGATGTTGATGGCTGATGAATGCTTGATATGTTATCCATCCCAGAAAATAGACTCCTAATGATAATTACTTAAAACAGTACTTCTTATCTAGGGATGTGTCAGAGTCACCTGCGGTGCTGTTTAAATACTAAGCCCCCCTGGGCTTCGCCTTATGAATTCCTCATTCAGAGCCTCTGGAATGAGCACTGGGCATTTGTATTTTTGCAAATTCTTCCATTAAAGAGACAGGTCCATGGGAAAGAGATGAGGGAGTAGATGAGTGTTCTTCTAGCTGTTCAAATTAATAAATTCCATATGTAATTGACTTTGGCAGTTACTGCTTTTGTCTGTCCCTACAGCTTTTCTATTCCCCATCTTTTGATTTTGCATCTATCCCTGACCCAACTTTGCAATATCCTTAGCCAGCCAAGGTGTCCTTTCCCTCTGGACCCAGTGGGACACATAACCTAAGCAGAGTCAACTGGAGACTTTCTCTGAGATTCAGAAGTAGATCTGGAAGCCACAGTTTACAGTGATATTGCCAGTGTGATGTAAAGCTCAGGCTACTAGTGCCATCTTCCCAGACATTGGTAGGTCTGTCTGCAGAACGAAGCCAAGCAGAGGTAAGCAAACATGGCATAAGTGCCTGGTTGAATCCCTGTCCCTGATTCTGGTCTCTGACATTCTTCCTTCAATCCTGCTAATAGGGTTTGGCTGTGTCCCCACCCAAATCTCATCCTGAATTGTACTCCCATAATTCCCATGTATTGTGGGAGGGAGATAATTGAATCATGGGGGCAGCTTCCCCATACTGTCTCGTGGTAGAGAATAAGTCTCAAGAGATTTGAAGGTTTTACCAGGGGTTTCTGCTTTTGTATCTTCCTCATTCTCTCTTTGCCTGCTGCCATCTGTGTAAGATGTGATTTGCTCCTCCTTGCCCTCCACCATGATTGTGAGGCTTCCCCAGCCATGTGGAACTGTAAGTCCAGTTAAACCTCTTTCTTTCTAAATTGCCCAGTCTCGGGTATGTCTTTATCTGCTGATGAAAACAAACTAATATACCTGCACACTATCCTAGTCTACTTTCCAGCTCTCAGAGGCAACAACATAGATTTCAGCCACTTAAAACTGGAAAAGTTCTGATTAATATATAAACATCAGGCCAAGGCTTTCCCAAGTACATCAACCTGCCATTCATTTCTCTAGGTTCATTTATCCGAATGTATATGAAAACCATAGACAATTCCATGTCTTAGACTGTATCAGAATAGAGTAGAACTTCTTTACTGTGACTATCGTCAGAAAGGCCAGTTGGATTTAGAGAAAAAATGTAGACTCTAGAATATATCTTACCGGAAATATTATTATAGTCAAGAAAAAAAGAACTGGAACTAGCATAAGACTGTTCTGAGGACATGGTTTTAATAGAGTTTGGAAGGTAGACTCACATGGCAGGGAATTTGCACTTGTCAGCTAATCTTGGTTTTGCCCCTGTTCAGCTATATGATCGTGGGGTGAATCTTTTGAGCTCTCTAAGCCTAGTTTCAACTATAAAATGCAAATTTTGTGACTCTAGATTTTTAAGAATCAGCTTGAAATTATTCAGTGTAAATGGATACTTTTTCAGCTGTTTAAAGTTACATAGTTTGTTGGTTTCCATTTCAATGCTATGTCTTTTACCTTTGCATAATTTTTAATTTGCTAAGCAAACCTTTGCAATAAACACCGCTGCCTAGTTGCAATGTGAATATTTGCAAATTAGGGTCCAAGTGAATGAGCATCGGATGTGCCCAAGTGAACAGGTGGGTTTGGTGCTATCACAGAGGGAACTGTGAGAAATCTCTATCAACAGCCAAAAGCTGTAAGTTCGCCATTGCTTCTTGTTCCTCCTTAAGGCAGAGCTATAGAGAAGCAGCTCTGGATTTCCCTTTAAATTGTCCCCATGAGATAATTAAATACAGATCCTTTATTTCCTAGGAAGGCTCCCATATGGGTAAGAGATGTGAAAGATCAAGGCAACATATGTGAAAATGTGTCAAGTAAAAAGAAAACTCACTTATTTGAACATCTTAAAAAATCAAGATAAAAAAACGAGAATACCATGGGAGTCATAAAAACTTAGCTCTAGGCCAGAGAAATGTTGCTTTTAATTTCTATACAGTAGAAGAAAATTTAGTGTATGAATAACATTTCATTAAAATATATACCTTTAAAAATGTATATTATCACATTTGAATGGCAAAGACAGCATAAGGTAATTTAAACCGCCTGACAATGCTTTTTAGCATTTATTCAGTAAACAGGATCTGCCACTAGGAATAAAAATATCTAGGACATCTCCTTAAACACAAATATGGTGTTGATTTCTAAGGAAGAATATGAAACGGGAGGGAACAATAAACCCCCACCGTCTATACTGACCAACCTTTTAAGATGTTTCAAGGGTATTATTGTGTTATATGTGCTGGAGCATGGATGTCTAAAGATCCTATCACTTTATTGATATACACACAAACAAAAAGCTATAGAAACTGAAAGTGAGAAATTCTCCCCTAACTTTTCAAACCCAAACACTTCAGCTGAAACCCATTTGCTTCATGTTGTAGTTAAGGCTCCAACATTATTTGCAGTGGTTTGGTTTAATGATAACATTCGAAATTTCTATAGGCATTTATACATGCATTGGCACAGTCCTTTGATTTAAAGCGTAGCGTGTTGTATGGGTAAAAATAAGTCACTGGAAAAACATGTAAGGCTGACTGTCACAGGCATGCTGAACTTTAACTGGGTACATCTGACTACATTTGTTCTTTGATTTGAGTGGTATTTCAACTCTGGCTGTATGTTAGAATTACCTAGGGGACTTTTCTGAAAATGCAAATCCTTTAGACCAGATAAACTGGAAACTCAGGGGGTATTTTTCAAAGCCCAGCCCTCCATGCTCCACAGTTCTGGTTTTTAAATCTCTCAAACTTGACCTTTTCCCCGTCTCTAAAGGTTTTCTCTTCCCTTCCTTCTTCACATGGCCCAGACCCACTGCTCATTCCTTTCCATCATTATCCTCCCAATATTCACAGCAAAACAATTCCCCACCAGTTCCACACTTGATATTTTCTACTGTAATGGAGAGAAAAAGCCAGGATTTTTGCTGCTGGGGACTAGTTCCAAATCTGAACCAGGCCTTTCATGCTGGCAGGTGACTTCATTAAGACATTTCTGCAAAGGATTTCTTTCAATAAGCACAGAAATATTTATTGATCATTCACTCATCAGTGTTCTAGGTACCAGAAATACAATTCCAAACACAAGAGATGGGGCCCCTGACTTCAAGGAGCCTTCATAAATTGAGGGAAGCACACAGAAAACATAGACGAATGAATGTGCACCCGTAGAGGACAGCTGTGCACTGTGAAGACGCTAAAACAGGGTCGGATGGGGGTTACGGTTTGGATCTGTGTTGCCACCAAACCTCACGTTCAATTGCAATTCCTAGTATTGGAGGTGGGGCCTGGTGGGAGGTGGTTGGCTCATGGGGGTGGATCCTTCATGAATGGTTTAGCACCATCCCTTTGGTGCTGTTCTCACAGAGTTCTCATGAGATGTGGTTCTTTAGAAGTGTGAGGCACCTGCCTCCCCCACTGTTGTCCCCCACCCCTTGCTCCTACCTGTGAGATGTGCTGGCTTCCCCTGGCCTTCCACCATGATTGTAAGTTTCCTGTGGTCTCCTCAGAAGCCACACAAATGTCACAGTGCTTCCCATAGAGCCTGAGGAACTATGACCCAGTGAAACCTCTTTGCTTTTTGAGGTGGAGTCTCGCTCTGTCACCAGGCTGGAGTGCAGTGGCACTATCTCATGATCTCAGGTCACTGCAACCTCCGCCTCCTAGGTTCAAGCAATTCTCCTGCCTCAGCCCCCCAAGTAGCTGGGATTACAGGCATGCACCACCACCCCCCAGGTGATTTTTGTATTTTTAGTGGTAGTGGGTTTCACCATGTTGGCCAGGATGGTCTTGATTTCTTAACCTCGTGATCCGCCCTCATTGGCCTCCCAAAGTTCTGGGATTACAGGCACAAGACACAGTACCTGGCCTACCCTCTTTTCTTTATAAATGACCCAGCCTCAGGTATTTCTTTATAGCAGTGTGAGAATTAACTAATAGAAATAAGATGATGTGGTGAGAAGAGGCCAGCAGTATATAGGACACTGGTGGCATTTTATCTAGAATGCTCAGGGAAGGCCTCTCGGGTCTTCAGGTGATTTTTGTTGTTGTTGTTGTTGTTGAGTCAGAGTTTCGCTCTGTCACCCAGGCTGGAGTGCAGTGGCACAATCTCGGCTCACTGCAACCTCCACCTCCTGAGTTCAAGCAATTCTCCTGCCTCAACCTCCCAAGTAGCTGGGATCACAGGTGCCCACCAACATGCCCAGCTAATTTTCATATTTTTGGTAGAGATGGGGTTTCACTATGTTGGCCAAGCTGGTCTGGGACTCCTGACCTCAGGAGATCTGCCCCCGTCAGCCTCCCAAAGTGCTGGGATTATAGGCGTGAGCCAATGCACCCGGCCTGTGGTGATTTTTGAATTAAGACCTAGAATATGAGGAGAGGGTCTTGGAAATATCTGAGGAAAGGACCAGCCACTGCAAAGGCCTTGACAGAGGAACAACCTTGACCTGTCTGAGGCATGGCAGGGAGGCACTGGGGCTCTGGGATGAGACAGGGAGAAAGTAGGGGATGGAGGCAGGGCGTGGTGGCTCACGTCTGCAATCCCAGCACTTTGGGAGGCCGAGGTGGGTGATCACTGGAGGTCAGGAATTTGAGACCAGCCTGGCCAAAGTGGTAAAAACCAGTCTTTACTTAAAATACAAAAAATAGCCGGACATGTGCATGCCTATAATCCCAGCTACTTGGAAGGCTGAGGCAGCAGAATCGCTTGAA
This sequence comes from Leontopithecus rosalia, assembly GCA_028533165.1. NCBI lineage: Eukaryota > Metazoa > Chordata > Mammalia > Primates > Cebidae > Leontopithecus > Leontopithecus rosalia. The sequence continues at coordinate 9,140,537 of CM052669.1, forward strand.
CCCAGCAGGCAGAGGCTGCAGTGAGTGGAGAGTGTGCCGCTGCATGACAGGGAGAGGCTCCATCTCAACAACAACAAAAAGTAGGGGATAGAGACATAGAAACAGACCAGAGGGCAGAGCATGGGGGCCTCCCAGGTCATGGTGAGAATCCCTAATTAGATTTTAAACATCACATTAGAGATAGGAGACCAATGAAGAGTGCCCTTATGGTAATAAAAAAATCTTAATAACCTTGTAAAAAGATCATTCTGGTTTTCACGTACATCTGCTTTAACTGCTTTAGTTGAATGATGGAAATGCTCTTTTTCTAACATAACGCCCATTCAGTATAACTTAAGCTAGTCCTAGTTTCTTACAAATCCCTTATTTCCTTGGATTTCTCCACTGTGTCCTCACTATGTTGTCTTGTAACTTATAAGCTGGGCCTGCTCAGTGTGTTTACAAAGCCTCTCTTCAGAAACATACCAGATGTGCTAGACACAGGCATCATTAATAGAAACCTGCACTTCAGAACAGCATATGAAGAACCAGCCATTGGCCCTCCAAAGCAAATACCTCTCATTTCACAGTATTACAGAAACAGTGCAGTTTACTAACCTTGCCTTCCTTATAGGAAATTCAGTAGCTGTAAAAATTTTTGCTCAGTTTCAAAGCATTTCAGTGCTTATTAATTCCAAAGATTGGAACACCATGTCGTTGTGGCATTTGGGGAGTTAGCATACTCAGGAGAGAAGCTGTGCTTAGCATGGTGCTGGTTGGATTATACTTCCATAGAAACTTGCTGGAAAATACAGAATTATTGGAGAAATGGGGAAAACTTCCGTGAAGATGTAGATGGTATTCCATCATCCAGTTGTTCTCAGTGCGTTGGGAGCCTTGCTTTACTCTGGTCAGGAGTTTCTAAAGGTGTTCCTTACAAGCATGCAAAAATCCATTCATCCCCAGGTTATGTATGGCATTAGTTAAGGTCTAAGCAATGAGGATGTCGAAGGGATGCTGAGTAAGACAATATGACCGTAATGCACATGTCAGCCACAGGCCCTGGCTGTTCACTGCATGGATATTTGGATTCACTTCACTGTGGGCCACTCCAGCATTTATGTTTGCTCCACGTCCCCACTCCTGGCTGCATGCACAGAGCAGGACCAGCCCAGCAGCAACAGCTGCCATCGCCTCATGCCCTCAGCCTTCCAATCTTCAGCTTGTAGAAGCTCAGGGAGGAGTTTTCAGCAGGGGAAATAAATGATCTGAAGGCAGCTTCTTTAGGCCTTATTTTCCTCCTCGGCCAGCAGCCACCTGGCTTCCTGTTGTCACTCTCCTGACAATGACCTAGAAAAAGTCAGCATGTCCTCCAGGAGGCCACACCCTCTGCATTCTCTGCACATCTCCTCTATGCCATGTGGCCCAATCGCTCACTCCCTTCTTTTATAAATATTCTCTTTTCTGGAGTCCCACGGTCTACATCTCTCCAGGTTTTCATTCCCATGCTCCACCCGCTTCCTGGCTGCGGCATCTCTTCTGTGACTTCTCTCATCCATGCACCCTCTGTGATCAGTGTCTCTCGGCGTTCACTGTGTTCTTGGTGCCAACTTCTCCTGACTTTGCACTCTAAAATGTTCTCATTGCTTAGACCGTAACAACCATTACACATGTTTGACCAGGAAAACTTCTTCTACTCCACCGGCTTTACATACACTCCTGCCCAAATGATCCCCATGTTTTGCCTCCACCCAAATCTCTGTCCCATGCTCTTGGCCTATGTAAACCCTTGATCCTGGTACATGTTCACATGGGTGTCCTGGATGCTACAAATTCAGCATGTACTTCCCAGACCAAATTCATCATCATCATGTCAAAACAGCTTCTCCTTTTCTGCTTTCTGTCTGAACAATGCAATCATATTTAACAAGCTGTCCAAGCTGGGATTCTAGCTATGATACCTCACCCCTGTCTCTCCTTCATCCTCAGCATCCCATCAGCCACTCAGTCCAGCCTTCGCAACATCTTTCTGTTCACTCTCCTCTCCTCTTCTCCTATCCCTGCCTTGACTCAGATCCTTTCTCCTTTGCTGCCTGGGTCAAAGCCTTGGTCAACTTGTCTCCCGACCTCCATGTTTCCAGTGCAGCCAGGGTGATGTTTCTACACTGCAGATGATTATTCACGCCTCTGCTTAACTCTGTATGTGGTCCCCTGTGCTGGCCCCCTTTGCCTTGAGGATGAACTGAAATCCCAAACCATAGCTCTGTATGATCTGGCCCTTACCCACCTCTCTCTCCAAACAGATTTCCTATCACTCTCTGGCCCTTACCCCAAATCCAACTGTAATGAACTGTGAGCAGCTTCTCACCCACCTCCCTCTCACTTCCTGCAGAGCTGTTCTCTCTGCCTGCACAGCAGTTCTTCAGTCATATCTCTTTCCTACTTGACAACTTCAGGTCACATTCTAGAGTTACCTCCTGCGATAATTTTTTAAAAACAAACAAAAATCACGTCTCCCGTTAAGTACAGACACTGGTGCAGTTAGGTTCAGGAAATAGGGGTCCTGTACCCCATATTTTGGAAAGAGTGGTATAGTGACAACAAAACTATAGCTGAATTTATGAGTCCAGAGAGGGCACAAGGGATGTTGGAGGTTTCACTTTCTTGGGCATAGTGAAGGTGGGGAAGATTTGACAGGGATCTTACACAGATTCAACAACCCAAGAGAGGGACCTCTACAACCTGGAGGGACCAGATTGGCAAGAATATGAAGTATCTCAGTGCCTTTCTGCGTGCATATCCAAGCATTGTACAGAGAGCTCAAACATCCAGTGACTCTCCTGCCTGCAAAACCTTGGCAAATTTATATATTCCCAGAACTTAGACCAAGTCATGGAAAAGAGGAAAAAATTATGACTTAACGAGAAATACCTGAGCTGCCCTGGTGAAATGGGAGCTCAAAAAATAAAGCCAAATAAAAGAAAAATGGAGACACATTTCTTATAGGTCAGAGTTGTGAGCTGAGATTTGTATTGCCCTGCTTGTTACCCTGAAGAGTCATCACCTGTTAACCTGTTTGCCTCTAACGAGACTCTCTAAGTGCTTTATGGTGGTGTGCCTTCCACTGGCCAATAGAATTAATTCTGGCCAATAATGAATTATCAGTAACTATATGTAAAACAATGAATAAGTTTTTAGGACCAAAAATTGGTCATAATTAAGAACTCTGAGAATCTCAGTCTTCCGAGCACAGGTAACTATGGAATAGTGGGTTATAGTCCAGGTACATTTATGGTACAATGGGACTATAAGAAGAAACAACTAAAATGTGTGGTGGGAGTCCAGGAAGGGATGCAGGGCATGACATTTGAGCTTAGATGTGGAGGTAGACAAACAGGTCTTGATACCCAATTGGATTCCACAACCAGGCCTAACTAATGAATTTATACACCATCTCCAATGAAGGCCAACAGAAAAATAACAAAGCTGGGGGCCTTCGTAGATGATATTTGCACAGAACCTAACAGGTAGTGGGCATTTGACCAAGTGTGAGTTGGTCTTTCCCCATTCACCCTTTTCCACCTCCTTGTACTCTATCATCTCTCCATGACTTACATTTGCAGAATGCATTACAGCTCACAGACTATGTTCATTTGACCCTCTTAGATACCAGCATATCTCCAAGGTTTAAGGAATAGTTTCAAAACGCAGGAGCCAGAAATTTCAAGTAAGCGTTGCCCTACTTTCCCTAACACAGGCTGGTTCTGCACCGTCACTTAATACAACATGTGGTTGATGTGGAATAAGGACCCTGCACTTTGCACATATAAAAGCCTTTACTGAAGCCAGGGCCCAATCAGAGGAGCAGCAAATGTCTTTATTCTTGGGCCCCATTCACTCCACCTTGACAAACCTTCCTGTTTCTCCACCTTCCTTCTCCTTACTCTTTTCTTGCTCTTTCTTTTCTCCTTTCTCCTGGCTCCATCTCCCTCGGTTCACGTGGCTGTGCAAAACTTCCCAACTATCAAGCATTAGCCCTAGCTCTGATGATCAATGAACATCCAGCTGAAGGGTTCTTCTGCCTCGATCTACATCATATTCATCTGAGGGGATATTTTTTAAGGAGATGCTCATGGCTCATAGCAAGAGATTTGAAATCAAATATTCTGGGATGCATGCCAGGCACTGGTATTTTTAAATGCTTCTCCAAGAAATTCTGACGAGCAGTCGGTATTGAGAATCACAGATCTATATTTTCCCTCCCTATCTTAATTTTTTTTCCAATAAAATGAACTCATTGGCCTGAAAGTTATTTTAAAAAAAAAAAAAACTCTAAACTTTCTAGGTATGAAGTATCTGCCAGAGGCCTAAAGTCAGATCAGATCAGGGGATCCCTGCAGACAGGCTTGGGTGGGGCTGGGAGATGGGGGTTGGGGTGCATTGCAGGTAACATGGAAAGGGAGAGATAGACTGGTGAGTTCTAATAACTTTTCTGTTCACTTTAAGTTCTGATATTTCTGACAGTAGAGGGTTTTGTGTTTTTGTGTTATTTTGCTTTTCCTAAGAGGAATAGCCCACACTTTCTTTAAAAAAGTACATTTTCAATCATATACTTGGATATCTGATATGATTCAAATTATCTGGTTGTTTTGTAGTGTTTCAATATAGAGTCAGAGCCAAATAACCATTGTATAGAGCTTCCCAATCTCCCCTAATTCTGTGCGTATGGCTATCTGGCAAGAATAAGAAATAATGATTCCTGGAGGAACTTGCCCTAGGCATTTTAAAGAAGATGGTAGGTGCTTTGTGCTTCTTGGTGTTACCAGATTAGCAGTACATGTTGGTAATCAGTACTCTTTCTTTCCTAGTGGTTTGAAAAAGGGTCTTGCTCTGTCACCACGCTGGAGTGCAGTGGTACGATCTTGGCTCACTGCAACCTCCCCTTCCTGGGTTCAAGCTATTCTCCTGCCTCAGCCTCCTGAGCAGCTGGGACTATAGGCATGCACCACCATGCCCAGCTGATACTTGTATTTTTAGTAGAGATGGGGTTTCACCATGTTGGCCAGGATGGTCTCCAACTCTTGACTTTGTGATCCACTGCCTCAGCCTCCCAAAGTTCTGGGATTATAGGTGTGAGCCACCGTGCCTGGCCAACGAGCTTATATAGTCACAGCTTTCAGTATTTGCAGGGGTTCATATTTGACATCATTTTCTAGAATCCTACACATCAGCACAATTCTAATTAACTGAACATGCCAATGAGTATTCAGTTGGGGTTATTGAGCCACTACTTCACTTGGGGCTCAGCAGGTTTCAAAAAGCAACATGCCTTGTTGATAAAGCATCGTATTCTCCTTGAGTCATCACATAAATGCTAAGAAAGCAAAGTAATCATGCAAAGAAAGCATGTTGTGAAAATCAACTCACCAAAAAAAATAAGGTAGTGTTCAGTGTCTGTATTAATCAGTGATCTCTGGTGGAAAAGAATCAGTAGTATATACAGTCACGCACCACATAATGACATTTTGGTCAATGACAGACCACATATATGAGTGGCCCTGTGAGATTATAATGCCATGTTTTTACCTTTTCTATGTTTAAATACATATAGATACACAAATACCTACCACTGTGTTATAATTGCCTATAGTATTTGGTATAGTAACATGCTATACAGATTGGTAGCTCTATTAGTCTGTTCTCATGCTGCAAATAAAGACAGACCAAATACTGGGTTATTTATAAAGAAAATGAGGTTTAATGGACTCACAGTTCCATATGTCTGGGGAGGTCCCACAATCATGGCAGAAGGTGAAGGAGGAGCAAAGGCACGTCTTAATGGCAGCAGGCAGGAGAGTGTGTGCAAGGGAGCTGCCCTTTATAAAACCATCAGATCTCATGAGACTTATTCACTATTATGAGAATAGCACAGGAAAAAAACCTGCCTCCATGATTCAGTTACTTCCCACCGGGCCCCTCCTATGACACATGGGACTTATGGAAACTACAAGTCAAGATGAGATTTGGGTGGGGACAGAGCCAAACCATATCAGTAGCCTAGATTGTATTAGGCTCTACCATCTAGGTTTGTGTGAGTACACTCTGTGCTGGTCCCACAGTGATGAAATCACCTACAAACATACTTCTCAGAATGTATCCGCATCATTAAGTGACACAAACCCATATACAGTCCCTCTCTTTATCCATGGGTTTTACAACTGTGGATTCAATCAACCATGAATCAAAGACATTCTAAAGTGATTAAAATAAAAAGTAATAATACAGCAATACGAATAACACAAATTTAAAAAGCAATATAGTATAACAACAATTACGTAGCATTTACATTGTATTAGGTATTTTAAGTAATTGAGAGATGATTTAAAGTATAGGGAAAGATTATATAATTTAGATGAAAATATTATGCCATTTTATAGAAGGAATTTCTATCCTCCAATTTTGGTATTCATGGGGGTCCTGGATCTAATCCCCTTTGGATCCCAAGGGACATCTCTATATAGGAAGAGATTTATTATTAGAAATTGGTTTATGCAGTTATAAGGACAGAGAAGTCCCCAGATCTGCCAGCAGTGAGCTAGCAACCCAGGAAAGCTAGTGGTGTAATTCAGTTTGAAGACAGAGAACCTGGGAGAGCTGATCTTATAAGTCCCAGTGTGTGGAAGGAGAAGAGGAGATGAGATGTCCCAGCTCAATCAGTGAGGCAGAAAGAAAGGGGGCAAATTCTTCCTTCCTCTGCCTTTTTGTTCTAGTCAGACCTTCAATGGACTGGATGATGTCCATCTACTTGGGGAGGGCCGTCTGCTTTCGAGTTCACTGATTTAAATGCTAAGCTCATCTGGAAACACCTTCACATATGTACCCAAAACAGTGTTCAATCTGGGCACCCCATAGTCCAGTCTAGTTAACACAAGACTAACCATCACACTGTCCTTCTCCCCCTTGTCAATGAACAGACTTTATGGAAAGCCTACAGAATGGTAGCATTGTGTTTTCCTTTCTTCCTTAGTATCTCATCCTGAATGCATCACTTTCTGAAGGAGGGTTTATTGACCTTCTTTTGTCTTCTTGTTACCAGACCTTTCAGATTCTTTGTGACGTCAGCTAGGTTAGTCTGAGGTATCCCACCCATTGTGCCCTTGGTCTTTGATGAATCAGACTGGACTGATCATTTATCTGGGGAGAGCAGTAAACATGAATGGGATTGTATGACTAGAGCTCAGCCATGGAACCTCCCTTATGAATGTGACCTCAAAGTGTTTAATTAAACATTCCGACTATAAATGTGTTTAGTAGATTTAAAGGGTTACTATGTGGATCATGGGTTTAAGGTAGGATTTCTCTCTTTTTTCAGATGTATTAAATTTCCTCTCATGAGGGGTTTTCACTCTTCCTGGTTAGTGCTGACTTCTTTTGGTTGGCGGAAGAGATTCGTTATGGGCTAAAATGAGTTGCCCAAGATGATATTGAAGTCCTAACCCTTAGTATCTGTGAATGTGACCTTATTTGAAGCAGAGTCTTTGCAGGTGTACAAGTTGAGGTCTTTAAGGTGAGCCCTAATCCAATATGATTGTGTCCTTAATGAAGCGGAGAATTTGAACACAGAGGCAGGTGCAGGTAGAGGAAGGTACAGAGGGAAAGTACAGAGGGAGCACCCATGGAGAAGGTGGCCATCTACAACCAAGGGATGGCTGAGGCTACTGGAAACTTGGAGAATGGCAGGACAGATTGTCTCTCACAACCTCAGGAGGAGCCAACCCTGCCAGTACCAACACCTTGATCTCAAACTTCCAGAGACAATAAAATTCTGTTTTCAAAGCACTCAGTTTGTGGGGCTTTGTGACAGCAGCCCCAGGAAATGAATGCAGTATTATTTCCAGAAGATCTGAATGCTCTGCAATTCAGTTCTAAGCAATAGTCTTCAGTCTCCAAGTATGGGTGCTCTCAAACAAAATAAGAACTGGAGGGCGTCACCTCGAACTTGCTGTCTTTGGGTCAACTGGGGTTTTATTTCTGGGGTTTCAATGGCTCCACATATTTGGGTTAACACATTTCAACCCATTTCACTGAAATGGGAGAGTTCCCTAAACCCTTTCACAGGATGAGCAACAGTGGTGTGGCTCATTTGTTCTGCCACCATGTGTGCTCAAACTCTTTACAGGTTAGGGAGGACACAGATGGCCAAGTGTAAGAGCCGTGGTGAGCACCCCTGGGTTCCAGCCTCATGGCAGCATCTAGGCATGGGTGTCTGTGGCTCCCGAAGCCCAAGTATGTGTGTTACAGTGCTTTTGTAGCTTTGTCATCCAGGAACAGCTTAAGTGTTAATCAGCTGAGTGCCCTCTTGGTACCCAAGTCCTTGCCCACTGTTCAGGAAGAATCAGGTAGCACATGGACTTGAAGGATTAATGTAAGGGGTTTTATTGAGTGATGAAGTTGGCTCTTGGTGAGATGGATGGGGAGTTGGAAGGGGGATGGAGTGAGAAAATGATCTTCCTCTGCTGTGTGGCCATCCAGCAGCTAATCTCTTCTTTGATCATCCCCAGCCAAACTCTTATCAACATTCAGACACTCCTGCTCTTCTCTCTGCCATGCCATTCTGCTGTTCTGCTCATCTGTTTGTCTTTCCTTGTAAAGCCAGGAGTTTGGGGTTTGTATGGGTACAATATAGAGAGGTGTGGTGGGCCAAAAGGCAACTTTTAAGAACAAAAACAGGAATGCCTGTTCAGATTTAGGGCCACAGGATTCCAGTTTTGAGGGTGGGGCCATTGCTGGCCCTCTTCTACCTAGTGTTCCCATCTCCTGTCCATATCATCACCTGTGCAGGATGCTGAGAGAATGTGCAAGCAGTCTTCCACATGGCCACACCTCTACTGCCAGACTTCACATAGGTAGGCTTGGATCCGTGAATATCTACAACCAAAGTGCTTAGTTACAGTAGAAAACACTACAGTTGAAAGTGCTTAATTATATAGCTTGACCTTTTCCAAGTCGAATTCCATATTTGCTTCATGAAAGATTACTGTCAAATGTAAGATGAGTATATGCAAAATTCCACATGCATTTCACTCAAGTTTGAGGTACAGCCAGTCCTCATCTTGACTACTCATGGTGATGGGTAAGAATCCATGTAATACAGTATCACCCAGCCCACCCTTTACATCAGCATTACCTGGAAGTTATAAATATTACTTATGCATGGGTGCCAGCCTCTGAGGTTCTATCTTAATATTGTCTGGAGCGTGCCATGGACATTGGGATTTTAAACAGAATTATGAGATAATCAGAACTTGATTATATCAAGTCTCAGCCCAAACACATTTATTATATAATCCAGCAATCCCACTACTGGTATATATCCAAAGGAAATAACATCAATATGTTGAAGAGGTATCTGCACTCCCATGTTCATTTCAGTTCAGTTCACAATAGCCAAGATATGGAGTCAGCCTCAGTGACAAATAACAGATAAATGGATTTTTACAATGTGAGATATATATATTTATCTCACATTTTTTGAGAGATATATGAGATAAATAGATATACAGATATATAGTTATCTCACATATATATGAGATATATATATCAGATATATATACCTCACATATATATGAGATAGGAGATATATATATATCACATATATATATATCTCACACATAGATGAGATACGAGATATATATCACACACACACACACACACACACATATACACACACACACACACACACACACACATATACACACAGGAATACTATTTAACCTTTAAAAAAAGAAGAAAATCCTGTCATTTGTGACAACATGGATGAACCTGGAAGACATTATGTTAAGTTAAATAAGCCAGGCACAGAAAAACAAATACTGCATGATCTCACTTATATGGGGAATCCAGGATGGAGGGGTGGGGGAAGAAATTGGAGAGAAGTTGATCAAAGGATACACAACTTCAGTTAGGAGAAAGAAGTTCAAGGGATTTATTGTATAACATGGTGATGAGAGTTAATGTATTCAGGGTATCTTACACTTAAAAATCACTGAGAGTGAGAATTTAAGTGTCATCACAACAAAAGAATGCAAAGTATGTGAGGGAATAGATACGCTAATGAGCTTGATTTAGCCATTTCACTATGCATACATATATCAAAATGTTAGGTTGTACATCATAAATATACATCATTTTTATTTGTCAATTAGAAAAAAAACTAAATTAAAAAGAAATGTTTTCTGCAAGTGGAACTTCCAATAATGGAAAAATAAATAAAATAAAATCTCCAGGCCAAGGTCGAAAACCTCTGGTAAAGCACTGGTTCCAGAGACAGCCACACAGGAGCTAGAATCACTCACAATTGTGCCACCATCTACCATCAGGGCTACTGTGGCTATGTTTTCACTTCCTATTTCCTCGGTGACACAGGGACAATAATAATACATGCCTCATCATGCTTCTGTGAGCATTAAATGAGATAATGCCTATGTTAAGGGTTATCATGAATAGAAACCTCCTTTGTACGCTCTATGCCTATGAATTTCTGGTCTTGGGTATTTGTAGGAGACAATAAAATATGACCCTGGGCTACCACATCAGGAAGGCATCCAATAAGCCAATCATAACACAGACCAGGATGATGAGCAGTCTTCCATCACACCTTGTGATCTACCTGCAAAAAAAAAATCCTAAGAAGGGTTAATTCTTTTAAAAGGAAGTTAGAAAGCAGAAACCCTTGAAATAGTTCTGTATTACTCAATCTGCTATTACAAGTTTCTTACACTCTGTGATTCAACTAAAAGAATGGAAATCAAGTGAGAAAATAAACAGCCTCACCTTATTTGCAGGAGGTCGTCAGGAAATAAAGAGAGGGGCGGAGAAATAACATTTCCATCCTGAAGCGGTGGTCTGCCATCTCACTTGAAGAGGTGCTACAGGATTAAGTGTTCTAGAATTAAGCAAAGTGAAAATTATAAACCCAGGGAATTAACCATTCTCTACCCCGTACATCTACAGGAAATATTTACCATCTACTCCTTTTGATCTTTATTTGCCTATAAGGATTATGTTTTTAAAACACACACACACACACACACATACACACACGTATATATAAACACACACACACACACACACACACACACACACGGGTGCAGGGAAGGAAAAGTTACGAAGCAGCTGGTCATATCCATTTCATAGTGAACTCATCATCTCAGAAAACTATTATTAAAGTGAATGATTTGAGATACGCATTTCATGGATAATCTCGGGCAAAAATTGTTTTGAAATTGTGTTAAAACTTTAATATGTGCTAAATATTCAGTTATAAAAAGTTCCTCCCTTGCATTTGTAATTATACAGTGACATATTCATTGAAACATTGTCAGCCAGAAATCAGAATTCTCACTTTTTAATGCTTCAGTGGGAAGAAAGCCCTTAAGGTTTGATCTCTCTCTCTCTCTCTCTCTCTCTCTCTCTCTCTCTCTCTCTCTCTCTCTCACACACACACACACACACACACACACACACAGAGAGAGAGAGAGAGAGAGAGAGCGCAAGAGAGCTTCTCATTTTAAAGGTTATATCGAGCCTTTTTTGAAAATGAATTACGATGTTTTCTGGTTTGGTAATGCTGGCCTAATAGCTGGGATACAGTTGTTTTTATGCTATCAACAATTTTCATTTTGCCTTTTCATTTAATCCTTTTTTTCTTTTTTTGAGACGGAGTCTCTCTCTGTTACCCAGGCTGGAGTGCAGTGGTGTAATCTCAGCTCACTGCAACCTCCACCTCCTGGGTTCAAGCTATTCTCCTGCCTCAGCCTCCCGAGTAGCTGGGACTACAGGCACGCACCACCATGCCCAGCTAATTTTTGTATTTTTGGTAGAGACGGGGTTTCACCATGTTGACCAGGATAGTCTCAAACTCCTGACCTCGTGATCCACCTGCCTCAGCCTCCCAAAGTGCTGGGATTACAGGCATGAGCCACCGCGCCCGGACTTCATTTAAACTTTCAAAAACAGAGCATGCTTAGAGTAAAACAGAGAGATTAGGAAAAAAAAATGCTTTGTTAACAATGAACTCAAGCTTTTTCTCTGTTTTCCCAATTTTCATAAAACACAAGCTTTATAAACAGGAGAGAAATGGCCAGACAAGCCTGTTTCCCAAGAAGCCTTAGCCTTTAAACAGAAGACACCCAGAGGGGGAGGTGTATGAAGATTATTGTTCATGTACAGCAGTGATTCTGTAATTAATCCATTTTGAGCTTTGTGAAAAGCGTTCTTTGTCCCTGCATAAAGACAGGGCTCTGTAGTTTTTCCCAGTTACTTTATCATTACCCTCAATCAGCTGAGCCTGTTACATTCCTTTTTCCTAGATGGAGTACTGCTCTGGCTGGCTGCATTCTCCGTTCCCTTTTCTTTTTTTAATCCCCGTTTGTAAGGGGAAGCATGTGTCCGGGAGATGGCATGGTGGTGCTAGCTTAAACCTTATAGCTTTCTTTTCTGCTTCCAAAGCCATGCCTGTTCAAATAATTATGGGATGTCCTAATATTTTATATAATAAAAGACACTTTGGCCAGTGAACTGTCAAAATTGTAGCATCAGTAGACTCTACCACTAGATTAAAAAATTGCTTAATATCACCTAGAAATACTTGAGGACAGTAGCTATGATTTGCTGAATATTAGGCCAAAAATGATTAGTACAAGCCATAAGAGAGAAAAATTAGACAAATTTTTGAAGCCCTCCTTTGCAAAGAAGCTTCTTACAACTAAGAAATAATGTTTCTATAAATAACGACAGTCTATAAGAATGTACCTGTGTGGATATATTTGAAAACAGAAGGTCAGAGGCAAACTTCAAAATAGGACTTTTCTCTTTCTAAAACTACTTCGTACCTCCTAAAAGGGTGACTAAATAGAATGATATGAGAAAGGTCCTGTTTTTTTTTTTTCTATTTCTTATTTTAGAAAGAAATATGTGGAAAGAACTTAGTAAATAAGGAAAGGTATACAGAAACTAAAATTAAATGATTGAAATTGTACCAATAATTTTATATTTCTTTCCAGTGGTGGTTTGGGGTTTTTTGTTTGTTTGTTTGTTTGTTTTGAGACAGAGTCTCACTCTGTTGCCCAAGGTGGAGTTCAATGGCACAATCTCGGTTCACTACAACCTCTACCTCCTGGGTTCAAGTGGTTCTCCTGCCTCAGCTTCCAAGTAGCTGGGATCACAGGTGCAAACCACCATACCCAGCTAATCTTTGTATTTTTAGTAGAGATGGGTTTCGCCATGTTGGCTAGGCTGGTCTTGAACTCCTGACCTAAGGTGATCCACGTGCCTCAGCCTCCCAAAGTGCTGGGATTATAGGAGTGAGCCACCATGCCTGGCCTCTTTCCAGTCTTTTTTTTTTTCCATTTGCATACTACGTATGCGTGTTGGAAGTCACAAACTGGAAGCACCTGAGTGCATTTTGTCTGGGCTCCAGTCTGCAGTGACATGGAAATTTTGGAGCTGAGTTAGGGCCCCAGAGAACTCCTTTCTCCTGCTTGCCACATCCACCTCTGCTTACCCTTTGTTGGTACCGAGTTGTCTTGCCAGTTATTATGCTGCCTTACCCTAGAGATTTTCCTCTGGGTGGTTGTCGATAAGAGTGGGAAGAAAGAAATATGGGTGGTGTGGGGAGGAAAGACGACTACAAAAGAGAAAGCCAGACCAAGAAGGCCGAATGTTTCTAGAAAAGCAAGAGAAAAAAAATACTGTTGCATTTTAATAGTCAACTTCCCTGTGTGCTTTTCCTCTACGGCACCTCTCTGATGACTGCAGGCAGCTGAGTCTGCAGTCCTGTAGCAATATAAAATATTGATATCACATTCTGTGTAACATTCTGTGCCCTTCGATCAGTTATTTCATTTTGAAAGTCTTTCAAAGTCATTCCACCAAAACATGTTTTTGATTGTTCCATAATATCTGGTTTATGCATATATATTTAACCCACATTAAATGAGTAGACATTTAAGTTGCCTCTGATAGCTTAATATAATTAACACCACTATGAATATCCTGCTACATAGCCCTTTAAGAAGAAAACTTTTAGAAGTAAAAACTCTTTGTCAAATAGAACATGGTTTTTCATTTTTGATCATGCTACCTAATTGCTTTCTGGACAGCAGTTGAAACACTCACCAGCCATATATGAGTGGGCCCATTTCATTATACATCATTGCGTCATTACATGTAATCAATTAAAGGTATTTACCAATTTGATGGGTAAAATGCAGTCTTGCATTCTGTTTTAACTTGTATCCATTTTTATTCTTAGGTCCTTCCATTTACAACTCTGTCTCAAAATGTCAAAAATGTTGAAGTACATATTTTTAGATCACTAAACAATTCAGACATTATGTTAGAAACATAATGTACATTCAGACGTTATGTTAGAAACACTGCAATATTTTATCATCTACATAGCTTTTTAGGGGAGGAGACTGAGATTTTTATATACTGAGATGCCTTACATTGTGGTAAACTAGCAGATGAGCTTTGTTTTCTTCTCTTTAATGTAGAAAAATAGGAATTCAAGAAACCAGTTGGAACTGGGGCACAGCTACCAATTTCCAACTTTGCCAATAAACAAAAATGTATTTTCAATGGACTCTTGTCCCAGTGTTTAAATTATTCATGTGATTATAAATGATTTAAAATGTTGTCATTAAATTATGACTTTAGAAATGTTTGACATCAAGTGACTACTGAGATAATTTAGGTAAACTTTTCATTTTTAACTGGAATAGTGTATTTTTTTCTTTTCATCAACAGTATAAATGGATATAGCTTCCATTCACCTTAGATTTTAAATCCTCTAGTTCAAATATAGACCCTAAAATGATTCTTTAAAAGTCTCTGAATTGTTTTCTTATCGTTGTGGAATACTTGTTACCAGGGCCCCCCAGGGTATGGAAAGCAGACCTGGTCTGTGGATTGCTTATTACAGTTCACAATGATTAGGAGTAAGAATTTGGAAAGGCATAGCAATTTGACAGAGTAATTTTATGGCTGATAATCCAATATTTTTTAATGGGGTTTATATTGTTTTTCTAATAGTTCAATTTTATTTGTATTTAACAAAAGTACTGGTCTGTAATGAATCAAAAACTGTGAAGGAAGGAAGGGGAGAAGGAAGGAAGGAGGAAGGGAAGGAGGGAGGGAGGGAGGGATAGATGGAGGAAGGGAAGGAGGGAGGGAGGGAGGGATGAAGGAAGAAAGGAAGGAAGGAAGGAAGGCAAAGAGGAAAAAAGGAAGACAGAATGGAGGGAGAGAAGGAGGAAAGAAGGAAGGAAGGAAGGAGGGAGACAAGGAGGGAAGAAGGAAGGAAGGATACGGGAGGGAAAGAGGGAAGGAAGGAAGGAGGGAGGGAGGGAGAGAGGTTCCTCATCACAGTGGGAAGTACTGCCTTACCTAGTAGCCAAATAGGAAAATGTTTTGACATGCAATCATTTGATTGCTAAACAAATACTTTAGGTAACCAATCAATCATCAATCAGTATTTGTATACAGTGGTTACCATCTTGAATTAAATTAACAAGTTAGTTTTTAGATCTGTCTTCAAGTGAATTTGTTGTACCCTTAAACTTTACTTAGGTCTGCTGGGGCTTTTTTGTCAGGGAGTGGGGAATGAGTAATAATGGAAGCCTTACCTTTTTCTCATAGTAATTCAAGGGCACTATTCTGGGTTAGGAATTCCATCCCTACGAGCAGGTGTTGACATTGTTTCTTTGACTGGCAACTTGGCAACTGTATTTGGCTTTCCTTGGAAACTCAGATTTTCCTCTTAAAAAACAGAGGAGGAGTCCTGTTTTTAAGCTCACAAAACCCAGAACAATCTAAAGCTGCCATTCAAAGAAAAACAAAACCAAAAAAGACTGTAAGATCAATGTTTCAGGTTTTATTCGCTGGCCTGTGATACGGAGGCTATCTGAGCCACACATTTTTCCTTTGGGCATTCCTTTGTCCCTGTGGATGTGAGCCCTGTGTGCTAACAAAGGCAGACTGGAAATTAAAAGAACATTACACAGTTTTGAAAATCTCATCTGCCATGGCAGTACAGGGGTTAAAGCTCTTTTTTTTCCCTACTATATGTACCAAATTTGGCCTGTGATTCTTTTGAATGGCATGAAAAGCAGCTGGTTGGGTGTGAGTCTCCTTCCTCTCTTCCTTTCTCACTTTAAAATATGCCTGGCGAAGATCCAACATTCCCTTCCCCTGGCTTTAATCCATTTTAACCTCCTGTTCAGCTGACCAAGATTCCAAATGAAAAAAGCATTCCTTCCCAATTGTTAGGAGGGCTTTAGCACCAGCGGAAAATGTATGACACATATGCGGACCCCAAATAATATATTGGGTCTTTCACGTCTTTGTAGCAGGTTTTGAAGCTGTCTCTTTAGAGACCCTTTAGAATCTTTTTTTTTTTAGCTTATGAAATGTCCTATAATAACAATTCCTAAGTCATTGATGAAGGACCAAAACACATATCTTTGTTCATAGACTTTTCATTGTATCAGGTTTTGTGAGCAAAACACGAAAGCACTTGAAATTCCATTAAAGTTACATTCATTTATCTAAAAAAGAAAAAGAGAAAAGCCATCTTTGGAAGTTTGTCTCTACAGGCATCATTGAAGTAAGGATATGTACAAAACACATTTTATATAACACAAGATGAATGGTTAACTATTCAGGTGCAGATTTTTTACAATGGGAGCTGATGCTTGGGAAAGCAAAAAACAAAACAAGAAAACACAGCAGCTATATTAACTGCCAAGTCACTGAGCATAAAATAAATATAGACATGCCCCCATGTTTTACAAAACATCAGCTTCAGTGCTTCTCGACACAGCAATGTTACTAACACTTAAAAATGTGTTCATCGCCAATCTTAGGAAAAGAGGACTGTGGAATTCCCTAATTTTTGAGAAAATAGGCATGTTTTGATCCTATCACTGCTTTGTTCAAAAAGCAACCCAGGGCCTTTTTATGTTTAGCTTACAACACTTGATACAGTAAAAAGCTTTAAGAACAAATAAATTTATTTTGATGCCTAGTCAATAACATCAAAGGTACTATTACAAACCTGTATAAATGAGAAATAATCACCACAGTGAGGTTGGTCATTCATATTTAAAAGTCAATTTAGCAGAGGGTTGCCATATTTAGAAAATAAAAACAGAGGACACGCAAAGTTGAATTTCAGATAAAAAGACAATGATTATTTTTTGGTATAAGTATATCCCATGCAATGTTCTGGGCCATACTTATACTAAAAAATTATTTGTCATTTCTCTGAAATCCAACGTTCGCTGGGTGTGCTGTGTTTTATCTGCCAATCCTTGCCTGTCATCATTGCCATGCTGTTGGCTATGAAAAGCATGGAAGGCTGGGTCCTATTTCTAGGGTCAAGAACAAATTCTGGGATTTCTTAGCTCGCTCCATCTGCCAACCTTAAAATTCTGGCACGTTAGCAAGATCGGGAAATCTTCTTTTGCAGCCGTAGAATGCATTTCCAATTAGTCATTTCACTTTCTTAAGAGAGAGAGAGAGATCTTACCCACTTGAGAAGAAGGCTTGAGAAGAAGGCAAGAGCGGGCAAATAAGAGAAGAAAAAGCTGGGATAACCAGAAAGGGAAAGAATTTTAACCAGGAAGTGACAGAATCAGGAATGAATAATTTTAAAGCAAGCCTTTCCAAAACAACAACCATAAATGTTTAGGATAATCAGATCCTTAGGAAGAAAATTGCAGTGTATAAGAAATGAAGACACACAAAGAAGAGTGAAAAAATGAGAAAGAAAATATTGTATTTCTTCCCTAACCCAATCTGATTTTCAAGTCCTGTCAGGAAGTTAGATATTTTGTGGGGCAGCAACTTACTAAGACATCGCACCTGTCTCTCTGGAGCCTTATTAAATGGTTGGTTTTACTTACAGTTGATGGTGAATGCTTTTTTTTTTTTTTTTGAGACAGAGTCTCAGTTTGTCACCAGGCGCCAGGCTGGAGTGCAGTGGCGCGATCTCGGCTCACTGCAACCTCCGCCTCCTGGGTTCAAGCAATTCTCCTGCCTCAGTCTCCCGAGTAGCTGGGACTACAGGTATGCGCCACCATGCCCAGCTAATTTTTGTATTTTTTTTTAGCAGAGACGGCGTTTCACCATGTTGGTCAGGATGGTTTCGATCTCTTGACCTCGTGATCCACCCGCCTCAGCCTCCCAAAGTGCTGGATTACAGGCGAGAGCCACCGCGCCCGGCTGTGAATGCCTTTTTCTTTGTTTGACTCACTCATGCCACAAGACACATCCTACTCTTCTGCTAAAGTAGGATGAGCTTCCATGGTTTTTCACCTTTGGTGCTAATGATATCACCCACAACCACATGAAAGGCCACCTGAGATGCCATATAACCAGGATAGATCTTCTACTGACCTTCTATATCCACATTTCCCAGGGTGCTCTCTGCCAAGGTCTGGTAGAAATGCAGATTCCTCAGCTCCTGTGTTGTCTCCTGACTGATTCTCCACATTTCCCTACGCTTCCCTCATGACTGTAACCCCTACATGTGGAAACCACAGGCTCAGAGGGTTGGATTTGTTTGGATGGAGGAGGTACAAGCAGTGGACTTCCTTTTTGTTTGGAATTGGGTTGTGGTTTTGGCTTCTCTACTGAGGAAACCGAAGAAAGGGGGAGGGAGATCGCAGAAATGTTAGCTCTATGAAAAGGAAAGTGGTGAGTCTTGTTGCTGATACTGTTAGGACAGTCATGAATGTTGCATTACATGGATTCGGGTTTTTGTTAGCAGATAGGAAACTCTCAGGAGCGGTGACTCTTTAGGAACCACTATGAACACCAAAAAAACGTTTGATGTAAAGGGGTAAATTTATCAAAATTGTGCAAAAGAAGACAAAGAGAATGAAATCTTACCATTGATAGAGTGACATGGAGGAAAATCATAATTTGGGGCCCAAGTTTATTAAGGCTGAGCCTAACTTTTATTTTTATTAATAGAAAATTTACGGTTGCCTTTCTGTGTTACAGATAAATCGTTGGCCCAGTTTTGAACAAGGCAACATTTCTGTCTGATTTTGTTTTGAGGAAGCACCCTCATTGTTGAAGATGAATTAATCATCTTGATGGCCTATTTCTTAGTGGGAAATAGATACATTAGGTGTGTGATCCATTGAAATCAGTAATGAAATATTTAGGGGAAACGGAAAAAGGGAATTTGCAGTATGTAGCAGCATGGAGTTAATCTCCAGTATATGTAAACACACACACACACACACACACACACACACACACACAGAGAGAGACACACACACAGAGACACACACACACACGGACCTTGAAGTTAAGAAAAAGAAAGGCAAAATATTCTGCCCTTCTTAGACTCAATGCATTCTTTAAAAAATAATTTCTCTCCTTCATCTCTAAATACTTTTGGGAAGGGTTTCAATCTGAACTCTAGGGTTTCTCTGTAGGGTCTTAGGAGTGAACCTGTGAGACTCATGTGACTCCTGTTACCCATCCCTATCCTGACCCTAACCCCAATCCCACGCCCAAGTAGTCAGCAGAAGTGCTGTGCCTCGGTTACTCACCGGGTCTACGGGCATCCCTTCTAAGTTCAGTGCCCTGAGAGTTCAGGACAGTTCCTTAATTTCTCCACACCTAAATGTCTCCATTTACATTAACAAACTGGGAGTACAACTCATAACTTATCTCATAAACAAGTTGGTTATGAGGAGTGAGTGAATCCACACACCTAATGAAATTAGAGCCATTCCTAGTACCTAGGAACAAACGTTAACCAAGACTGTATCTGTTTCTCTGCTTGGGTTTGGTACAAGCCTTTATTTGGAGGAAACATTCTACTGACTACCTTTAAAAAGTTTTTGAGAAGACAACTGCTTTAAAACAGTATTTCACAATTTACAACATGGGTTTGTCCTTTTGTCCTTTGGCCAAAAGCCAAATCCCACCCCCTTTCCTCCATTAACCCTGAACTCCAAGCGTTAAGAACTCATTTCCCTCCCTTCCCCAGGCCTGGACCTCCATGGCGCATGGGCTGAGGATGAGGGTCATGTCATTATAGCTGTGGAAACTATTTCATTATCATCTTGTTACTCGCTTGCTAACTTTCTAAAGGGAAAAGCATTTTATTAACTATCAAAGCACCCGGAACTCTTTAGCGGTCCACTCCATATAAGAGCTATTATTATCACCCACGTTTGGTGAAGTACTTCGGGATTAAAAGTGTTCTGTAAATGTTTACACATGATTACGCTGTGGTCCAAGATTCACGGTGGACAACAGACAGCCCAGGGAGAAGCTTGAAGTCCCAGAAAGGCAATGGTTTTTATACAACGTATGAAATTCTCTTCTCATTTTAGTCTGAAGACAGTTGCACCCTGAGGAGGGTCATTCACAGCCATGAAGGAAAGTATCCATGACTGCTAAAGTGAAAACAAATCTAAACAGAGGGTTAGCTGCATATGTTAAGATCCACGGGTGCATGGAGGACAGGGTGGTAAGAAGAGGATTTAAAATGCTGGGAGAGGCATTTGGAACGGCAAACGCTTTCTGACAGTAAGACAGCCTGCTTCCAAACGCTGTGCCAACATCTTCCCCTCAGGAAAGAACAGAGATTCTCTTTCTTAGAGGGCTCTGCTTGAAGGGAAGAAGTTGGGACCCTTCCTCCGGGCTGATGCTTTCAAGCAATAAGGGCATTACAAAGCACTGAGTCACACGTGTTTATTGCAGTCTTTCCTCTTCATTCTGAGAAAAGTCGCTGGCTGGCTGGTGCAGGTATGTTCTTAACGCTCTTAACATTCCACAAACTCTCTTTGCAACAAAGAGAGAAAAAGACCTAAATCAGAGCCTTCAGCTGGTCTCAGTGTCCAGGCATAATGATCATTGCTTTATTTCAGTTGTTCTCTTCAGTTGCCTTCTACCAAAGACCAGTGAAGCCTGATTTTCCATTTATGGTAATGGCTCTAAAAACCGCTTTGAAAAATAAGTGTCAGAAAAAGAGAAACTTGATGTAAAGAAAGACCATCAAGTAAAACTAGTGTGGCCGGCAGCTACAGCAGAAATCTCGATGGCCTGGGCAGCCCTGGTCTGGAAACCCCTAGACCTCGGTTACTTCCAGGATCCAGGAGGAAGAGCTTCAGCTGCAGAGGTCTTACTTCAAACCGGGACTCTCCAGGCATAGAAACCTACGCTTAAGAGGCAGTGCTTGTGCAAATAAGAAGTCAGTACAGTCCCAAAGAACCCATACGGGGCAGAGGGGTAAGGAGACAAACTGTGAACAGACACTACAGGAAGACAGTGCTGCCCAGATGTTTTCAAACAGCTGTTACACACTATTTCAAATGATTATTGGAAGGATGTTTGGTTTTAAATAAACGGCAAAAGATACACGAGGTGGTGGGCAGGGTTGGGGAGCCCATACCCTGTTCTCTTCATGTTTGAAAAGATCCTGCATTTCTTCCTCCATGTTATTTAAAAACACAAGAAAGCCAGCAAAGGGTGGGGGAGCAGTGTAGTAAAAAACCTCTGCCAGAAAACACACAGTAAAGTCTAGCTTCTTAGCAGCCCTGTTCCAAATTATTTTTAAAAAACAAATCCTAACAGTAATGTAGTTACAGTCTCTGTGGGAAGCTCTGAGCCCAGTGTCAGAATCCCAGAGCCTGAGCCACGAAAAAAAGGAGGAAAGAAACCTAACCAGTCTCCTGCCAGGAGTATGAAAAGCAAAATCTCCCAGGCAGGAGAACTACCCCAAAGGAGGGGAAGGCTGCTGCTTGCAGTAATCTGTGAATGATTGCTGGTAAAGTCCAGAGGCTTCAGGCTTGAGCTGTGTTTGTTCCCAAAGAAAGCCAAGGAGGATGGTGTTAATAAAGAGAGATTTAAGTGAGAGCTGTGCTTGGAATAAAGCGGGCTACAAAAAGGTCAAATTTGATCAGTTGGAGCAGATTACTGGGGCTTTAAAAGGTGGTGTGGGGCTGGGGTGTGGAGCTGGGAGCCGGGTGTGGGAAGGAGGAGAGCGCAGGATTGATTTGCGGGGTGGAGAGAAGTCAGGACAAGTGCGTGTCAGCCCGGGAAGGAGGGAGCCTGGGGCGACGGGCCGGCCTGGGTCCAGAATCCTCCCTCTGTTCCCCAGCACCCCATCCCCGCCTCCTCCTCTCCGGACTCTCCCTCAGCCGGCTCCTAGACAATGGTTTCCTTGGTCTCTGACTTGGATCCCCTGAAGGACTGGAAAGTTTTAAGGTAGGCCTGCTTTGCTTTCTCTTGCATCCTGGTCTGAGTTCATGGCCAAGGCCCTGCCCCTGCCCACCACTGTGCAGGAGCGCTTGGAGTTGCTTGAAATGCACCTTGTGGGGTTCAGGGATAAGCAGATCTGCTGGTGGGAAGACTGTTTGGAGACAAACGAGTAAGGAGCAGCCTATGAACCTGAGGTCCTCCAGTTTCACTCCAGGAGGGAGGACAGTCTTTTTTAAATGACACCTGTTGACTCACTGGAACGAGTCCTCATATTGAATTTTTGGGCTTGGCTGGGGCATTAAAGGTGTAAGAGGGAATACAGTTAACTTTCTAGGACATCAGATAGAAAAGCGAACTTTTGGCCAGCTATGGTGGCTCACAGCTGTAATCCCAGCACTTTGGGAGGCCAAGGTGGATGGATCACTTTGAGGTCAGGAGATCAAGACCAGCCTGACCAACATGACAAAATCCCATCTCTACTAAAAATACAGAACTTAGCCGGGCATGGTGGTGGGTGCCTATAGTTCTAGCTACTCAGGAGGCCAAGGCAGGAGAATCACTTGACCTGGGAGGCAGAGTTACAGTGAGCAGAGATCACACCACTGCACTCCAGCCTGGGTGACACAGTGAGACTCCATCTCAAAAAACTGAAAAAAAAGCAAGAAAAGCAAACTTTTCTAGAAAACCTTATTAGGGTCCTTGAAGGGTCAAGGAAACTTGGTTTCTTCCTCTCACCTTTCCCCTACCCCCATCCCCACCCCCATCCCCACCCCCAGGCCTAATGCAGTAAGGCTGGTCACAGAAACACTCAGCTGATGGTGAAACTGAATGGGCAGAATGTATGACATAAAGCCTTTCTCTGAATGCTCCTGAAAAACTGAACTCTGACCGCCTCATCTCTCAGAGGCCCAGAAAAATTAGAATACAAGAAGCCAAAAAGGGCAAAGTTCATGTATCCTCTCTAAGCTGACTCCCTTGGTGTAATTAATCCATGGGCTTCACTGACTCGAAATGATATTCCCTAGCAAAAGCGTTTTTGGCAATTTTTGAAATATGAAAATGTTTCATATTTTTGTTAAAAGTTGTTCTGCACAGTGTCATATCTTCCAAATATCTACCCCAAAACATGGCTTCCTAGGAGCTAGACCAGAACCCAAATAACAAATACGAGTAGAAGCATGTGTATGTTACTGGGACTACTTTTCCTTGAAGTTCATGTTGTATTAATTTGCTAAGTTTTTATTTCCTGTTGATGCGTTCTGCCTTCATGTTTGTTTGATTTTGTTATTTTTAAAAACAAGATTATAGAAAAGAGCAAATTTAAAAATTGCCAATATCCACCTTAATTGTTGTTTTTTTAAAAAAGTTTGCCTGTCATTTTCTGGAATTTTCCACGTATGGTTTTTGCACATCAGGTCATATGTGCTATTTTATGATCTGCTGTTTCCAGCTAACATATCAAACATGTTTTCATATTTCTGCCTGACTTTAATAACCACCATTTTAGTCACTAAACTACCATAATATTAATGTACATTGTTTTCTTTTTTCTTTTCTTTTCTTTTCTTTTTTTTTTTTTGAGGTGGAGTTTTGCTCTTGTTGCCCAGGCTGGAGTGCAGGGACATAATCTCAGCTCACTGCAACCTCTGCCTCCCAGGTTCAAACAATTCTCCTGCCTCAGCCTCCTGAGTTGCTGGGATTACAGGCACCCACCACCACAACCAGCTAATTTTTTGTATTTTTAGTAGAGACAGAGTTTCACTATGTTGCCCAGGCTGGTCTTGAACTCCTGACCTCAGGTGATCCACCCTCTTTGTTGAAAATGTAGGTTTTTTTCTACTCCTTAATTTGTACTAACAACAACATAATGAATATCTTTGTGTACCTAGCTTTTTACTTGTATTAAATAACTACCAGGATTTCTTGATGAAAAGTACATTTTCATGAGTCTTTCAGTGATATTTTTTTGTTTCCTTGTTTAAACTTTATTTTTAATTATTGAAAAATGGTAAAGTACTTCCGTAAATGTTCTTAGGATACAGCTATTAGAATAAATGTGGTTCTGCTTTTTTTCTAACTGGATTACTAAGCTATCTCTAAAACTGAAACACTTCTTACAAATACTTTCAAACAATTTTTTTCTCAGGTGATTCACTTAATATTATTACACCAGTGGATCAGGCAGGCTCTAGCCCTAAGAATGTGTATGACTGTGGTTATAGATTTTGAAGCATGTAGCACCCCCAAAGGCCTTTGTAGATAATGATCTGAAGTCTTAACTAATTTTTTAAAAAATCAGTGAGAATGTTGTCTTTTCCCTAAACGTGCCCCAAATTTAAGTGAAGCTTAGTTTTGCTAGAGTAAGTGAAGTTTCAGAAACTTGGACTGGCGAGACCTGGGAAAGATAAACATTTCTACATTGAGTACTTTGGCTACACCAAGTTAATTCTGTCCACGCCTCTTCTTGGCAAGCATGATCCCGCTGGCTTTTTAACTATGTGTGATCATTTTCAGAGGTCAGGAACCATAAAGGATAGATTTTATAAATTGCATTTTGAATTATTTAATTGTTTACAGTGAGGCATCCTTTCGGCTAATTTTGATTCCTTGAACTATTTTCTCGCCACCAATGAGTCTCTGCCTATACTATGTAGAAGAAGCAAAGCTATTACATAGCCTGATAAATGGGTAATCTAGCAGGAAAATGAGGCGTGTACTCTAACACCACACAGCAGCGTTGTCTGTGATCTGGGTTATGTCAATACAATGCTTTAGAATTCCAGAGAATGGAGCGAGAGGCCCATTCCAGTAAAGAGAAAAAGGAGTTACTATCTTCCTCTGATTAGTAAATAGAAGAACATTTGGTATATAAAGCATATTACAAGGCAAAAAGGCCTTTAAACCTGCATAACTGGAATATCTTCATGTGTTTGGTACAGGAGCTCAGCCTAGAGTTCTGCCAAACCCATTGCTCCTAAAAAGGGGTCACAAGGCACAATTTTAAAACCTGCATACACCACAATGTAGTGTTTTAGGAGATACCTGTTCGCAGGGCACAGTTTTAGGTTATAAGCCTTTCTCAAGAACTGTCGATCTGAAATCGCTCCATCTTTGTTCCATTTTGTTACATGGGGAAACCACGGGCAGTAGTCGTGCTCCTGCCTGTGTTTTAACGACTGTCTACCTCAAGGGAGATAAACCTAATTTTCACCAAAAGACATGCCAATAATTTTCAACATTCTCCCATTTGACCCCTGGGAAAGTACAAACACTTCAGCTACATTCAAGGAAAAAAATTCAAAGGTTAAATAAAATACAGTATTCTTGGTACACAGAAGAAAACAGTTGACACTGTTAGACCATGACTAAAAGAATAAAATAAACCTCAAAATGTGATGAATGCAAGATGTGATGTTCATATATATGACTTGAGAGGAAACAAGTGGACAGAAGGATTAAGCAGGGAATGGAACCCAGAACACCTGGTGTCTCCTTTTGTGCATACGCCCTAAGTCACCTCTGGGGAAGGATTAAAAACCCCAAATCAAGTTTAACTCTCCCCTTTAGAAATGAGGGAATCGATAAAGTGGCTAGATGCAGTCACAGAACTCATTAGCAGTGCAGGCTGTTGCCAGCCCCTCTTCCAATTCCATGCTTTCTCCCAAGGAATGTTCCTCCCCACCCCCACTTCTGTTCCCCTTTCTCCTTCAGCTTTCAGACAGCTCAGCCCAGTTGCATGCCTTAAAGATGTCAAAAGCTCAACAGGTTATAAACTCTATCTAATAATGTCCCCCCCCAAGAACTCATAGATTTCCAGCTCTAGTAGGTTTATAAATCACAGTGACGCAGCCAGGTACTCAAACTGGAAAGCCAGGCAGTCTCCCAAATCCCTCGTTTTCCCTCTTAATTCACATCCAAACTTTTGCCAGCTCCTCCTGAGTTCGACTCCTAAGCACCTAGGGACTTTCTCTGCTTTTCTCCACCTTTCACTGATAACATCTAGTTTTGCTAAGAAGGCTACCTCCTAACTAGTTTCCTTCACTCTTGCTCTCTTAAACTAATTTGCACATAGAGGAATGAAAGCATTACACATGCATAAATCAGACCCTGTTACTTTCCTGCTAAAACTTCCTCTTTATTCTTAGAGTCAAGGCCAGTATCCTTATGTTAACCTGCAAGGCCACATCTCTCCTGACCCTTATCAGTTTCTCTGCCTGAGTCTCCTCCCTCTCTGCCCACAGCTCACTTTGCTACAGCCCTGCTGGTCTTTCTCTTTTTCTGTTATGTAGCCAGTCTATTTTGGCATGATTTTCATTGGCTACTCCCTCTCCCTGCCTAGCAATCTTTCCATAGCTATTGGCAGGGCAGAGGCTGCTCCTCATTCAAGCCTTAGCTCCCATGTCATCTCCTCTGTGAGGCCTTCCCTGGCCTCCCAGTTCAAAGCAAAAAGTCGTCTCAAGCATATCTCCCTGATAGGCTGAATCATAGGCAACAGCCAGTATTGAGCTATGTTTGACTTCTAAAAATGTCCACTTCATATGGTTCAGCTAATATTCTCATTGAAGCATTGCTAATATCTTCTATTTGCATATGCATTTGTTTACTGATTATCTCTCTCCCCTGTTAGAATGCATAGTTTGTGTATTTAACTGGTATATACCTAGTATCTAAAAGATTTCCTGGGACATGATAAGGAGTAAATAAATGAACAAATGAGTGAATGAATGAGTGAAGGACTCACTGTCTCTCATCCTACTTTACACTCACTCCATGGGGCCAGAGGCTTTGTGTTTTTCATTCACATCCCACACCTAGTATTTACCACTGTGATACTGTGGTATTATGTGGAATGAATGAATTAACTGATGAATTAATGACTCCTAACACCTAGTTGAGTAATTCTATCTCCAATTGCTTATTTCTGTGCCGATTAGTATCTGATATGGTCATGTAGAAAATCCTAAAATCCTCTCTGAGAATCTGATCTATATGTAGTATTCAGGTAGAATTTGTTCTTTCTAGGCAAGAGAATGATCTGGAACCAGTGTTGACAATTTTCTTCATCAGGGGCCAGATGATGAATTCTCCAGGTTTTGCTAGCCATACAGTTTCCCATCACCACTACACAACTGTGCTATGTTAGCCTGAGAGCAGCCATAGATGGTATGTAAGTAGCTTGGCTGTGACCTAATAAAACTTTATTTAAACAGACTTTATTTAAACAGTGGGCAGGATATGGCCCAGGGCCCATAGTCTAACTTGTGTCCATGATCTAGACTAATGATCTGACCAGCAGGAAAATAGAAGTAGCTTTGGCAAATAGTTGGAGGGATGCTTTCAAATCTCATATAACAAGGCAAATATCAAAAACTAGTCTTGTTATTAGGAAAAAACTGCCAGGGAGCCTTGGTGATATTTCAAAGGTCAAAGATGTTTTAGGTTATGAGCACTTGATCTTACAAAGATGATGAATGTCTGGAGAAAATATATGGTTTACCACATCCCTTAAATGTTTGAATGAGCCTTAAAGCTATCACAAAGTATACTTTTCCCTGCTCCCTTATGGCATGTATGAGAACCTCCCATTAATGAAAACAGCACATGTTGGTGGGAAATATAGACCAGACCCTGAAATGTTGTAAGTCACTTCTTGGCCTTGATTCTTTCTTTTTCATTGCTGTCTCTAGCTCATTTAGCATACATTTCTCTTTCACATGCCTGGGAAGCCTCCTATGATGCATCCCAAATTTACAGAGGAGAGAGTGCTGGGTAAGTTTGGAGGAATGTCATGTGTACATACCCTTTGGTTCATGTCACATGACATCTTAATATGTATAGAGCATGGAAAGGTTGTGTGGATGCTCTGCCAGTATTCCTGGTGGGCAGGATGGCCATCTGAAGATCAGGAATGTATATTCTTAGATGATAATATAGAAGAATTATTAGTGTTTCCTACCTGCCATGCATTATGCTAAGTGATTTTCATCTAATGTCTTATTTTATCTTTGTAGTAGCCCATGAAGTAGGGAGTGGTTCTTTCACTCTTATTTAGAAGAAAGTAATGCTTATAAAGTTCCATTCACTTACCCAGGCACAAATGTATAGCGCTGGAGCTAGCTCCAGTGTGGACTTGGGTATTGCTAACCCTGAGCTAGAGCAGTTAAACAGTGACGCCGCATACTTCTCTGATCTAGTTTGTACTTTTTCTTGATAAATGGATAAGCATGACAAAGTGTGTTGTCTATACTACACCTCAGGAAAACTTTGGACCACATAATTTTTCCTTTTCCCACAGGAATATCTGAAGAATCATGACTCAGTTACTACTCAGTACTTCTGAAACTTTTTGCAAAACAGCAGGAAGAGGTGTTGGCTGAATGCATGGTCAATTCTTTTGGCAGCCTGGAGCTTTCGAGGCAGGCACTTTAAGGGGAATGGAATGGGGTCACCCTAGGGATGTGGCCTTGAGCTGTTAGAAACTATGTCAGTGTTTGTTCAAGTCTTTTAATGAGGGTGAAGACAGATGGATGAAATCATTTGTGTTGGATGTGTCAGTTTTATAGTTCAAGGTGGAGGCCTAGTTGAGAAGAGTTCAGAGGAACCTGGCTGGAGTTTGCTTGAAGAGTCTTTATCAGTCCTCTTCTTGCTCAAGGAAAAAAGTGGCAGTGTACATTCCTTAAACAATCTAAATCCATTTTCCATTTGATCGCCTTGTGTTCATTAAGGACTAGCTAAACCATCTGTTGAGACTTGGAAGTAGAAGACATTTGCTGGATCGGGGAGCAATCAGGCATTTAATGAGGGGCCTTTCTGTGGAAACAGCAGACTGTAAACTCACTGTCTGAGGCCAGAGGACAGACAGTCAGTTGAGAAGATCTCTGGACACTGAGCTCCAAGCATCTGTAGGTGGTGAAGTGAGAAGGGCAATTCAAGAGATTTCCTGATTTATAGTTTGGATTTTTGTCATGATGATGTGGATATTTCCTGGAGCAGAGCATGGAAGACACAAGGGTTCCAGTGGGCTTTTTTTTTTTTTTAGATGGAGTCTTCTCTGTTGCCAGGCTTTTGGCTCACTGCAACCTCCACCTCCCTGGTTCGATCAATTATCCTGCCCCAGCCTCCCAAGTAGCTGGGATTACAGGTGTGCACTACCACACCCAGCTAATTTTTCTATTTTTAGTAGAGATGGGGTTTTACCATGTTGGTCAGGATGGTCTCCATCTCCTGACCTCGTGATCTGCCAGCCTCGGCCTCCCAAAGTACTGGGATTACATGCATGAGCCACCACGCCCGGTCTCCAGTGGACTTTCTGAGTGGCCTTGGTAGCAGCAGCTCTGGGTATAAGGGTTGCTCCTACCTGATCTGTTGAGGTAATGACTTTCTGGAAGTGTATATCCACTTGCCTGGCTTCAGTACTCAGGACTGTATCAGGTCATGGGACAAAACAGCAGCTACAAAACAATGCTGAGTCTCAATAGGGATCTAGGCCATCAGGTTTTAGTTCTCAGTGATGCCAAGTCAGGAGGAAGGGAGAAAAAATGAACATATTAACTTGAAGAGTTGTAGTCACCCACTGAAGAAAACTAGCAAAGGATTTGGTAAGGGGTGACCATATGTGTAAAATGGAAGGATCCAGTCCATTGTATAGGCAAATAACATAAACCTCCCAAAACAAGGACCAGGACTAGACTCTAATAACCCTTGAGGATGTGTTACAGTTTTCCATTGAAATGCGAGATCTGTCCACAGTTACCCCCCTTTTTGATCAAAGATAAACTCAGCCTGTTCTTGTTTAGAAATTGTTTCTTGGCTCATTAAACTTGGCCAGATGATATAAGTGCAGAAAAAATAATAATTAAGCACATAGACCTTTTTTATTGCATTTTATGTTTTGTAGTACATGTGAAGCACATGCAAGATTGTTGCATAGGTACACACATGGCAGTGTGATGTGCTGCCTTCCTCCCCATCACCTATATCTGGCATTTCTCCCCATGCTATCTCTCCCCAACCCCCCATCCCCCGCTGTCCCTCCCCAATTTCCCTCAACAGACCTTTTTAAGTTTGCTTTGCTAGAAAATGAAGAATCTCCTATTGGACTTTTAAGCGTCTCTTCATTCCTAGTAAGCCCAGCCAAGAACTTGCCATCATACTTCACTACCTGTAGGTTTGGGTAAATTCCTTTTCTTTTTAGGTCCCCAAAATATTTTAACGTTTTTAGGCTTGCCAGGACATGACCATTCTTACTCACCTATACATCTGGAAATCCTGTAAGCCTGGTATCAGCCTAGTTATTCCAGAAGGGATTTGTACATGTTCACTCCATAAAGTCAACCTTGGATCCTTAAATATGTCTGGTCATATCTGATTTGATGTGTCATTTTCAAACAGGGCATTCCATTCAAAGCCTTCAACATATAATCAATGTTTCCAATTATATTCTATTATAAGGGAGACAGATTTTTTTTTCACCTGTGCTAATAACTGTTGTCATGCAAATAAGAATATTCAAGAACAGATTCTGAACTCTGGAGAGATGAGATAAGGAGAAAAAGATACATGTATCAATTTTGTTTAGAAAAGCATAGTTTAGTCAATTTTTGTGGATGATAGATAGCTTAAGAGGAAAGGGAAAGGGATTTCATTCTTTCTAGAAAATAGAACATTAAAGAACCAGCAATATTCAAAACAAAAGTCATAAAAAATAATCATCATTCCTTATCACTTTACTGAGTCCAGCATATTAAATAATTAATTTTGTTCTGCTTGATCTTGGATTAGCAGTTTTATGAAGCTGTCAGCTTCTCTGCTAGAATCATGGAAACTCTGACTCAGTTCATTAAGATGGTACCAAAGTTATGTTAGCAATGACACCAGAAGCTTGCACCCAGAGTACCTGTCATAGGTCTCTGAGACCGTTCTTCTTTTTTTGAGACAGAGTTTTGCTCTTGTTGCCCAGGCTAGACTGCAATGATGGCACCTCAGCTCATCACAACCTCTGCTTCCCAGGTTGAAGTGGTTCTCCTGCCTTGGCCTCCCGAGTTGCTAGGATTACAGGCATGCGTCACTACACTCAGCTGATTTTGTATTTTTAGTAGAGAAAGGGTTTCTCCATGGTGATCAAGCTGGTCTCGAACTCCCAACCTCAGGTGATCTACCTGCCTCGACCTCCCAAAGTGCTGGGATTACAGGCATGAGTCACTACGCCCAGCAGACAGTTCCTTTTTGTTAAAGACAAAGTTCTTTGGCTTGAGCTGTTTTCATTAGCAAAGTAAACAGTCACTATTTCTGAATGACAAAATACTTAAGATGGCCATGATTAGAGATCTGATGAGCATTCGTTATAAAAATAACACAACTGACAAGAAAATGTGGTTGTTTCTGTGACATAAAACATTTTAAAACAATTACCAGCATTATGACTGATGACATTACACTATTGTCTAATATCAGGCAAAGCACCATTGGGATAGATCCTGGGTACCAACGGCATTGACAAATTTCAAGGAACTTCATGCAACTTTTGAAATATTGCATTTACCTGTACAAATATAACCTGGGGAAAGTTAAACATTTCTTTTTATTAAATAATGCTTTTCACGAATTTCCACCTTGCAAGTAAATTCAATGATTTTAACATCTCTTTTTTTAACCGGGTGAAAGAACAAACCCTTTGAGATTTTTCAGAGGCCCTTGGGAAATCTCAAAGTCAGTTTGATATCATGAAGCCTTTATTTAAGATTTGATTTTAGGAAGACAAAGTTCTCAAATATGTCACAAGTTTGATTACTTGACAACATAGGATCATGGGTCACTGTGAAACAATCCTTAGTTAAGTATTTAACCAGTGTGACAGTGAAAGAATTTAAAAGTAAATATAGGAGGTAAGATCACTGTTTTAAAAACCTTAGTTCTTTTTAAAGTGAGAAGACATGGTTCTCTGAAATAATCAGGGACATGGTAAAGGCGACATGAAATACAGAACATTATTTTTATGAGATGCAGAATCTTTCTTTCCTAGGAAGATTACTAGAAAGTAGAGAAAAACCTTTTTCAGTCTTTTATTAAGGGCATACCACTAATTCAAGAAGTGTTCTCATTTTCAGAGAGGGAAAACCAAACCAAACTAGTTTTGTATCAATACACTATTGCTGTTGAAGCTTATTTTTAAAATTTTATACGTAAATCCATTTAATCTTAGCAAGTCTTGACATTTACTATGAACTGAATTGTGTCTCCCCAACATTCATATGTTGAGGCCATAACCCCCATGTGGTGGTCTTTGGAGATGAGGCTGTGGGGAGATAGTCAGGTTTAGATACGTTTATGGAGGTGAGGACAACATGATGGGATTAGCGTCCTTAAAAAGAAGAGACGCCACAGCTCACTCCTACTTGCACATACTCTCTCTCTCTCTCTCTCTCTCTCTCTCTCTCTGTTTCTCTCCCTCTCTCGCTCGCTCTCTGTCTCTGTCTCTTCCATGTAAAGGCACAGCAAGAAGGTGTAAGCCAGGAAGAAGGCCCTCATCAGAACCATGCTGGGACTTAGATCTCAGTCGTCTAGCTTCCAGAACTGTGAGAAAATGCACTTCCATTGTTTAAGCCACTCAGTCTATGGTATTTCATTATGGTGTTCTGAGCTGACTAGTCACAACATGATATTCCTTTCCTTAAACTTTCTGTGACTTTCTACATCCATTCAGGTTTCATCTTAAACTTTCCATCTTTCTCATTCTGGAACAGCCAGTCACTTTACTTTAGGACAGAATTGCTCTTCTCTCTTCCTTAGTAGACCCTAATTATCTTCAGCCACTCTGTACTATATGACAGTAAGTCAAAAGTATATAAACCTAAGCTTACACTTAATAATTCATGCTTTAGTACTTTATCTTATTTGGAAATTACATATTTAATGACTACCTAGTATTTAATTTAGCATTAATTCTAAGGTTGCAAGTAACTGAAAAGATTTTGGAAACTCTGCTTAGGCAAACATTATGAAACAATTATTGTTGAACTAAAGTTTGTCAAAATAATGATTTTATTTCCTTCAAATTATTTTTATAGTCGTAACTAGCTACAAAATGTTAGTTTGTTGGACTAGTAAACTCAAGATAAACAAAAATTTATTCTCACATTATATTTCATGTTGACAACTCTGAAAACATACCTGTTTTGTTAAACCAACAATATTAAACTAATCTTACCAAAAAGTTACTCAAATTACATAAAGATAAACATTTGAGTTGGTTTCTATATTTCTGACAGTTTTAGAAAGATTTAATTTATATGAATGCATATTTCTCTCTAAGCCAATTAGGATAGAACTCTTTTAAAGGTTTTTGTGAATTAATGTGGCAATGCCATCTGGAGGGAGGGTTCCTTACATACATACATACATAAACGCATAAATAGACATAAATTGAAAGCTATGGCTTTCATTTTTAAATGTTAGCCATGAGTCAGGCATAAATACAGTAATACAAAGTTCAGTTGTGTATGGAAGAGTTGGTTCTCATCTTTTACTCCATTTTTTTTTAAATCCAATTTGTGTTTCTGGCAGATGGAGCAGCCAACAGTCACCTACTGAATGTGAGAGCTACAACTTATCACAAATATTTGTGGAGGAGACCTTTAAGATTTTTTTTTTTACCTTGATAGATAATCTTGTGGGGGAGGTGACTAAATATCTGTTTCCAGTTAGTTTTTCTTTTCAGCCTCAGGTAGTTGCTTTTGTGATCCCTAAGTCCCTGAAGGGTCCCCCAGTGGGGGCAGCTGGCCTCAAGTTCCACTGATTGTTGGGCACTGAGGGGCAGGAATGGGAAGGGAAGGGTCTAGCAGAGGTGAAGAGAGAAGAGGAGGAGTCAGGGGCTTGAAGGAGCTCATACCAAAGAGTGCAAGGGAGTGGAAGGGAAGATGGAAACTGGTAGGAGGAGGAGGGAGGTAACGGAAGGGAGAGGGCTTAGAGGAGCCCGTTTAGGGAGATCCTCCTTCCCAAAGAAACCGCTGAAGTTCCAGATCATCCTTTGTCAAGTCATGCCAAGAACAAGTGGGAAGAGTTAGTGCCATTGTATCGGAGCTCACCTCAGCAGGAGTTCGAAAAGGGGCTTTCAGGTGGCTGAGAAGTTCCTGTGGGATGAATAGGAGGGAAAATAATTTCCAACTCAGGCATCAGGGAGTGAATCTCCACTCAGAGTAAGTATCCAGGAAGAAACGCTTGCAGCCCAGTAGGTCCCCTTTGAAAGAAGCCTGGGACTCTCTTCCAGCTTCAGAGAGGATATGCAGAGCCATCCAAATCAAAATGTCTCCCCGCTGTCCTCCCACAGACATGTGTTTGGAGCCTTGCATCAGGAAAGTCAGACTCTCCACCAAAGACCCAAAGAACACCAAAGTCTCTGTGCCTGCCGAATTGTCCGTTCAAAGGTCTCATGGCAGCAGATCCAGATCTCTGTCACAGCACCAGATAACGGTCAAATATCAAGTTCTCTTTGTTTATCATTAAGTGGTCAGGTCAGATTTTAATTAGCAATAAATTATTGCAATAGGAATGCAATTCCAGCAAGAACAGGGCTCAGCTTTAAAGATATGACCAGGTTTTTTAAAGGGAGAATGTAGTGGAGGCCCAGAAAGCAGGAGCTCCGTAGAGTCAGGAAGTGAAAAATTACATATGTGGGTCTGTGTCAGTGTGATTCGGCAGCTGTGTGTGTACACTGCCAGCTGTACATGTTAGGACTCAGTTCTCCCACAGAGATGGGAGTACAGTGGTCCTGGACTTCCTGGTGGTTACATTGCAAAGAAACGGCTTTCAGGTCCTTGAGAAAGACCCTCCTGAGTTGCAGCGGGTACATGCACATCTCAAAGAGATGGAGGAAGGGATCACCATGATAAGCCCATTGTATTCAATGACCTAAGAAAGGGAGGGCAGGGGCAGGTGGTCAGGTGTTGGCTGGAACACAGGGTCAATTCTGTTGGCAGCCTGGAGCTTTCTGAGGCAGGCACTTTAAGGGGAATGGGGTCACCCTCAGGATGTGGCCTTGAGCTGTTAGAAACTATGTCTTTGTGTCATAAGGAACTGATGAAATCATTTGTGTTGAATCTGTGATTTTTATAACTCAAGGTGGAGGCCTATTTGAGAAGAGGGCTCGGAGAATTTTCTTCACAGAAAGAGAATTGTTAGGAAACAGAAAATCACCATGTACTGCTTATCTCCCCTCCTCTGTCCAAATAATGTGTTTTGGCTGAAAGTCCCAGAATCCTAGGATCCTATGCTGTCCAATCCACAGTAAAGAGAATAATGTGCATGCAGGATCCTGTCTTGTGGGGGAGGTGACTAAATATCTGTTTCCAGTTAGTTTTTCTTTTCAGCCTCAGGTAGTTGCTTTTGTGATCCCTAAGTCCCTGAAGGGTCCCCCAGTGGGGGCAGCTGGCCTCAAGTTCCACTGATTGTTGGGCACTGAGGGGCAGAAATGGGAGTTCTTCTCATGCAGAGCTGCTGTATTTCTCACCTATATTAGTCCATTTTCCTGCTGCTGATCAAGGTATACCCAAGGCTGGGTAATTTATAAAGAAAAATAGGTTTAATGAAGTCACAGTTCCATTTGGCTTGGAAGGCCTCACAATCACGGCAGAAGGCAAGAGTCACGACTTACATGGTGGCAGGCAAGAGAGAATGAGAGCCAGGCAAAAGGGAATCTCCTTATCAAGCCATCAGATCTCCTGAGCCTTATTCACTACCATGAAAACAGTATGGGGGAAACCACCCCCATGATTCAGTTATCTCCCACTGCATCTTTTCCACAATACATGGGAATTATGGGAGCTAGAGTTTAAGATGAGATTTGGGTGGGGACACAGCCAAATCATATCACCCACACTCTCGACTTTAGTGCAGCAGAATTAGAGGACATCTGAGAGATCAGTTTCTTGGTGATCTCTTCATATCTATGTAAAAATAAAAGCCTCTACTCCCCAAATACCATATTATTTGGGAGGATAGGGATAGTCTGTTCAGCACTGTGTCCTCAGCAGTGTCTGGTCCTGTATTCAGGATCCAGGCTTCATGCTTTCAAATTCCACCTGAGAACTTCTCAGCAAGCCCCCTCCCTGCCTGTCCACCCTCAAGTGGAAGTAAGATTTTCTTCTTCTAAATGCTCATAGCACTGAATCTAAAGCTCAGATCCACAAGTGCATATTTTCTACTCTGTAGTATTTGTGTAGTAATTCCATTAATAGGCTGTCAGTGTCTGGAAGAGAGAGGTAGGGTCACTGATCCAACTTGGTGTCTTCTGGTGTCCCTTATGTCATCAGGCACTGCATTTACCTGAGTGTTTGGATGGAAACCCACATATTCCTCATTTCTAAGTGAGATATTGAGCCAGGATTGCCCACCTGTAAAATGATATGATCGATGTAACCCGGAACAGAGAAGTACCTTCCCATCGGATCCCAAATCCCACCTCTGAGTGATACCACAAATCCATCTCCTACACTGCTCAGTTTTTCTCACACCAAAGCAATTCTCTTTATATTGATCCTCATTTTCTTTCAAGGCTCTTTTATTCCCAATCCTTCTGTGGAGCTGATGGACGAAACTACAAATCTGTTTTCAGATGTGCTGTCTCTGAGCTGGAGCTCTAATGTAAATCAGCTATCCAGGGATGAGTTCTGCTGACACAGACTGACATTAGCGATCATATGACTGGTCCTGCGGGGCTAAAGATTGCAATCAATCCAGGGTGCAGGTGTTTCAGTGAACCATGCTGTAGAACTCCATTTTGGTTTTGTGTTGTACTAGTTTTTCATTCTTATAAAGACACAAATGTCTAAGCCAGAAAGAATGGTTAGAGGCCTGTGGAAATGGCAGTTTTATACATTTGATCATATTTCCTGGTAGGTAAAGTGAAGGATTTTGTGAACTGGAGAAATGTGGCCCTTGCTGAAGGGTGTTATTTGTAAATGGCACGTAATGCCAGCTCTGAGACTTGGCACATGCCATTCCTTGACTGCCATTATTATTGTCATTGTTGAACATAACATACATTACTGAGTTCTCTAAACCTGGGAGGCTTTCCCCTTCTTCATTAAAGCACAGCTCTTTACTTAAAAGACTTATTTCAGTAAAACTTCCTTTAAACTCTGTTTAAAGAGTTTATTCCAAATGGCTGTATTCCAAGAAAACTTACAATTTTACAAAAACAAGCAGTGGGCTGGATTTGGGCCATAGGCCATGGTTTGCTAACTCCATTGAGTTTTAGAACCTTTGAGATCCAGCCAGGTGCAGTGGCTCACGCCTGTAATCCCAGCACTTTGGGAGACTGAGGCAGGTAGATCAAGAGGTCAAGAGTTCAAGACCAGCCTGGCCAGGATGTTGAAACCCTGTCTCTACTAAAAATACAAAAATTAGCCAGGCATTGTAGCAGATGCCTGTAATTCCAGCTACTCAGGAGGCTGAGGCAGGAGAATCGCCTGAACCTGGGGGTGGAGTTTGCAGTGAGCTGAGATCGTGCCACTACACTCTGGCCTGGGCGACAGAGTGAGACTTCATCTCAAAAAAAAAAAGAAATCTTTGAGATCACTGTAACTTGGACAGCAACAGGGAGATGGAACCACAAGAAGCAGCAAGAGAATATACTTCCTCAGGTACTGTGTGTTAAGCTAAGCTGTCCTGGGTGTTAGCTCCTGGGAAAACAAGTGTACAAAAGCTGAGAGAGAAAGAAAGCTGGTTTTTTCAGACCCAGGATCTCCTTTCACTTTGGCTCTATTGAGGCAAAACAGCAGGACACACTTTGTCTTAAGGAAGGCTCAGCACCTCTACTGTCTAGCAAATATACATTTCAATGACCAGGAGTCGCATCCTTTCTGAGCACACACTCATCCCTTTGGGGACGGAGGACAGATAATGAAATGGGTCCAAGAGAAGGGAGAAAGGAAAAGAAGATTCCTTAAAATAAGCTGGGCTAATGAGACTGTGGGACTCTGGGAAAGAAAGGCAGCTGGGATCATTTATTGCCCAGAAGAGCCAGAAGATGACTTCAGGAGAAAAAGAACTTGACTCTCTGTGCCGTGGTCTGTATCCACGATTGCTGTTTTCATCGCCACAAAATCCAACCTCTTCATTTGGATGTGGCCACCCACATTTATTTTTAAACAAAAACAAAGTTCACTCATGGCTTGGATGCTAGACTGAATGCATGCATGATCAGGCATTCAGGTAAGCACAGCAGCGCCTAGTACCCCAGAGAAGCCTACGCTTCCCACTTCCAACTCGTGCCTCTTGAGACCCTCCAAGACAGGCCATGCATCTCCATCAGTAGACAATGAAAACACTATTTTTGAAGAGATTTAAGATTCTGAGCTGGCCCTGGGCCAAATGAGGTAA
Source organism: Leontopithecus rosalia (assembly GCA_028533165.1). Lineage (NCBI taxonomy): Eukaryota > Metazoa > Chordata > Mammalia > Primates > Cebidae > Leontopithecus > Leontopithecus rosalia. The sequence continues at coordinate 9,179,186 of CM052669.1, forward strand.
CATGGCCCTCCAGTTTCCTCCTGAAGTAAGGCTCTTGAGAGAGATCCATCGATTACAGCTTACCTTGAAGTTAAATCCAGGTCATATGTGTCGGGGATTTGTATTTTAGGAACTGTCTCCAATTATGCAACATGGGATGGGAGGTGGGAACAGAAGAACTCAGGAATTATATGTTCGGTGAGGCTTTCGGTATCCCTGAAATCAAACACCATAGGTTCTGTCTAGAACACTGAGGGCATGGAGACCTGGTTAGGATGGCGCTCTCCCCTCTTCCTTAATAAATTACAACTTCACAGTCAATTGCTCTTCAATTACTAGATTGAAAGTGTCAGTCTAGGCCAGGCACAGTGGCTCACTCTTGTAATCCCAGCACTTTGGGAGGCCAAGGCAGGCAGATCATGAGGTCAAGAGACCCAGATCCTGGCCAACATGGTGAAACCCCAACTCTACTAAAAATGCAAAAAAAAAAAAAAAGAATCCAGACGTGTAATTCCAGCTACTTGGGAGGCTGGGGCAGGAGAGTAGCTTGAATCCAAGAGGCAGAGGTTGCAGTGAGGAATGATTGCATCACTGTACTCCAGCCTGGTGACAGAGCAAGGCTATCTAAAAAAAAAAAAAAGCATCCGTCTGGCTTGTAAAAGAGCGAGAATTATAAAACAATGGGGCTTTGAGAAGATCACTGGAGAAGGACGCACTTTGAGGCAGAATTTCTCTTAGAGACTTTAATTGCATTTATGACTTCTTCCTGGTGGATGTAAAACCCTCTGGAGCCCCTGGCCTGGCCAAGATTCTAATCAGGTTTCCTCCCAGCATGTGACTAGTGTGTCCCTCTTTGCCCCTCTGTCCCCTAATAGAGCAGGAGATAGATTTCCCCTTTGGGCAACTGGCCTTGTGCGAATGGTGGCAGGAAAGAACAGTGCTGTGTAAGGCATAATTTGCTCAATTAATATTTCTGCAGGAAAGGAGGAAAGGGTCATTATTTATATCATTGAAAGAGGGAAGTGTGTGTTTGAGAAAAACTGCTCCTGAGCACTCGGGTTTTGTTTCCCAAAAACTAGTAACCAAGTTAGAGAATAAAACCTGATTGTCTGGTTCCCAGACTAGCCCTTCTCCACTGTCTTCCCTCATTACAGAAGACAGGCAGCAAATGTGGTTTTCCATTTATTGAACATATCTTGGGCAAAGCCCCTCTAACAAAACTAGTTTGTTGTGCTTCGGAATCCTGGTTTTAAGCTCTGTCTGCAATCAAGCAGCTCTCTCCAGAGGATAAAGCTATATTAAGCTTTAATTCTCCAGTTAAGTTTTTTGGGGTAGCCATGAAATTAGCTTTCTTGTCTTTGGCTTGCTCCTGTGGATCTCCATTCAGTAAATGAGCAGACCCAGAACACCCTCAACCAGCCTGTTAGATGGGGAACAGAGCTAAATATTTTGCTTATAAACTTCAAACACCATAGAGAAAGGAGAGAAAGGATTTGCAGTCCTTGACTCTATATTTCATAGCTTGGGGCTTAGTGGGTTTTTTTGCGCCCCCCACCCCACATTGGCCTAAATCCCTTTTGATCATCATTTCTTATTTTTTGGCAGACAGTGCTTTCTCTTTGTGAAAACAAAGAATGTTTTTAAACTTGTGATGACACCATTGTCCCCCACAGACCTTTTACTTTCATTGAACCCTGCAATTGCATTTGGTCTCAACTTTAATCTCCAACTGTAACGTAAATTTTAAATCACATCTTGAAACCGTAAGTTTCTACATTTGTCTTTGGTAAGCACAGAAGACTTTGGTAAAGAGAGTTCAGACAAAAGACACATAAGCCAGTCCTAGAAAGTGGCTGAAAAGGCCCTGTGTTTCATAAATCCATTGATTTACATTTTTATTACTCTTTATATCTGATTTTTTAAAAATAATCAAAGGCGCATTCAGTTAATTTTGTGCTATAGGGTGATTCTAGGAGCTGCCTTTTGCTTCTGACTTTAGATAAACCTCTGTTTAAAAAAGTATTTGCTGAAAACCTAGTCTACCTCATTATAGCTATCACGATGCTTCAGGTATATCGAGTGTATTTTGCTGGTGCACAGTTTAAATGTGACATCTCTGTATCCTTTTTCCTATAATTATTTTTATCTGTATTTTGCACATACTGAATAGCCATAGAGCTGTAAGAGGAAAGATGAATACGTGGAAAATTAAATGTCCAGTTAACTAGAGACATGCTTCTGTGCAGATACAGAAAACAAGTCATATCTTAAAAATACAATCCATTCTTCAGAGAGGCCTTGGATAAATACTTAATATTACTCAGGCTAATCTTATGGCACTAATTTGCATCCTTGCTTTTCCATTAAATTCTCCACAGGTGATTCCATGTAACTCTTGGGTTTAGTACAGTTCAGGTCCAGGTAATGGATTAAAGTTAAGCAGATACTCTTTTAAAAAGACAGCTTGTAACCATTGGCTGTACTGGAGTTTTCAAAATGAAAACCTCTAGTTTGTGAAAGTTAAAATATGCAAATATACACTATCTGACCCTTAAGAAAGAAAATTATTGGAAGGTGGAAAAGAAAATTGGGAACCTATAGGTCAGGTTATGTGGTATCAGTAATTCCGACAGCTGACTTGGAAGCTGAGCCTGGAAGTTTCCAGATGGTACATAACCAACTTGGCAGGCAGTGGAGGGTGAGAGAGCGCACAAAGGGAATTGATGCTTTACATGGAACAAAAGTGAGAAGAAAAGGAGTAGACACATCTGTCTATACTAGGCTTTCTTTGTCCTAAGTTTAGGGCATTAACATTGGTTTTTATTTTCCTTTTTTTTTTGTGGGTACATAGTAGGTGTACATATTTGTGAAGTGCCTGAGATTGTTTTGATACAGGCATGCAATGTGTAATAATCACATCCCCTCAAACATGTATCCTTTGGGTTACAATCCAATAGTACTCTTTAAATTATTTAAAAACATACAATTATTATTGACTATAGTCACCCTGTTGTGCTGCCAAGTAGTAGGTCTTATTCATTCTTTCTAACTAATTTTTCATAGCATTAACCATCCCCCGCTTCCCCCTAATCCCCTACTAACCTTCCCAGCCTCTGGTAAACATCCTTCCACTCTGTATGTCCATGAGTTCAGTTGTTTTGATTTTTAGATCCCACCAATAAGTGGGAATGTGCAGTGTTTGTCTTTCTGTGCCTGGCTTACTTAACATAATGATCTCTAGTTCCATCCATATTCTTGCACATGACGGGATCTCATTCTTTTTTATGGCTGAATAGTACTCCATTGTGTATACATACCACAGTTTCTTTATCCATTCACCTGTTGATGAACACGATGGCTTCCAAATCTCAGCTATTGTAAACAGTGCTGCAACAAACATAGATGCACTAACATTGTTACATAGTAGTCATAAGATTACTGAACTCACTCCCTTACTACCATTGCTCATTCTCATTTGTGTCTGAGGCCCAATGTGTAGTAAGACATTGGGCTTTTGTGCAAAATAGACCTGAATTCAAATCCAGTCTGCCACTTCATAACTGTAGGACCTTAGGTAAGTATTGAATCTCTGAGGTAGCTGACCTTATAAAACCCCTAGCACATAGTACTCACTCATCCACCCATTAAACAAACTGGTGTTGCAGCTGATATCACTTGTACATAAAGTCAAATATTTCTGATCACCCAGGGTATTTCACTGGGGTCAATAAAATTGTCTAGGCAGCATCTATTCAGAAACTATATTTTGGGGCTATGATCTCTAAGAGGTACTGTATGCCATTGGTTTTGTGTTAATAAGCACTCAAGAGACCTCTGGAAACTCCTTTGGTGATCCACCCATCTGTTCTGCCGGGACAAGGCAGCTTTGTGGCTGACATGAGTGTATCGATTACATGCACAAGACTCCAAAAGCAGAGGACCCAAGCAGATCCAGCTATCTAGCCACCAAAGTAGTAAATCCAGAAGAAAGGCTTTTTCGTTAGACGATGTTCTGCTTCCATTAGAGAACTGATTATAATTATAGATCCCAGTTATATGACCTTACCTACAGAAGCTGATAAAGAAAAAGCAGACAGCCTCAATTCTGGGGGCCAAAAGTAGTCTCAGCCTTCAGTAGTTCCAATAAGCAACATGGTGCGTATATATATATATATATATATATTTTTTTTTTTTTTTCTTGAGACAGAGTCTCACTCTCTGTCGCCCAGGCTGGAGTGCAGTGGTGACATCTCAGCTCACTGCAGCCTCCACCTCTGCCTCCTAGCTTCAAGCCATTCTCTTGCCTCAGCCTCCTGAGTACCTGGAATTACAGGTGCACACCACCACACCTGGCTCATTTTTGTATTTTTTCATAGATATGGGGTTTCACCATGTTGGCCAGGCTTGTCTCGAACTCCTGACCTCAAGTAGTCTGCCTTCCTCAGCCTCCCAAAGTGCTGGATTACAAGAGTGAGCCATCATGGACAGTATGGCATATTTCCTACAGGAAGTTGAACATCTGAGCCATTGTTAACTGGGCTTCCTGGGCGTGTGTGTCCTGTAGTAGAGTGGTCAGCTGAAACTTTATAGTATCTCACCAGTAGACTAACCAGAAAGCACTTAGCACAGACATGGGATGAGCCCAGACTGGGGCTGACTGATTGCATTTACCTGCTAATGAATTCTGGGTAAATTCTTGACCACCCTGAGTTTCTGTATTCTCATCTCTAAAATGGGGATGATAGCTGTTCGGTATACCTCTCATGGTGTTGGGTATTTGAACTGTGAAACTATAAAGCATATACAAAATTACCCTTGCTCTCATTCAGTTTTAGATAAATTTTAAAATTTGTTTTATTTAAAAAGATAACATTAAAGGGGAATATGAGATACTGATGTTGATGGAAAGGGAACCTGAGTCAATTAAGGTCAGACACAGCGCCCTGGGATAACCCTGTCTGAAGAGGAAGCGCTGAAATTGACCTGGCTTTAGAGCCAGAAACCATGAATTGTAGCATGAGTTTAGCATAAAATTGCTTTTGCCAAGGTTAGCAATGCCAAATCTTAATAGCCAAATCCAATGGTCTACTTTTAATCCTCATTGTTCTGGAACTCTCTAAAGCATTGACGTTGTCAATGCACCCCTTTCTCTTTGAGAAGTTTCCTCTCATAGCTTCCATGAGACAGGAGAGAGAACGTCCACTGGTTCTCTCCTACATCTGTGCTCACTCCTTCCCCTCTGTCACCTCCTGCTCTGCACACCTAGGCCTTTATCTTTGACTTTCTTTTCCTCTGCTCCCCAAGATGTCAAGCAGCTCCCCAACAGGGCTGACTGGAGCTTGCAGAAGTGTTTAGTTTTGCTAATAGAATGTCTTGGATTGGGTCTGATGTTACACACACCTTTGGTTCACACCCATTGCCAACTGTCTCAGACTTGACAATTTCACAGCCTCCCTTATTGTACCTTATCCAGGTGGTTGCTATAGGCATTTGAGCTTGCAACCCTTCTCTGTGTGGTTTGGCTTTGTTCTCACCAAATCTCAACTTGAATCGTATCTCCCAGAATTCTCATGTGTCATGGGAGGGACCCGGGGGGAGATAATTGAATCATGGGGGCCAGTCTTTCCTGTGCTATTCTCATGATAGTGAATGAGTCTCATGAAAACTGATGGATTTATCAGGGGCTTCTGCTTTTGCTTCTTCCTCATTTTTCTCTTACTGCCACCATGTAAGAAGTGCCTTTTGCCTCCCGCCATGATTCTGAGGCCTCTCCAGCCATGTGGAACTGTAAGTCCAATTAAACCTCTTTTTGTTCCCAGTTTCAGGTATGTCTTTAGCAGCAGCATTGAAATGAACTAATACAGTAACCAATGCACTGTTTTACATAGTACTTATGTAAATACTGTATGGGTATCCTGTAGAAATTATTTAAAAAGGGAAAAATCTGTAACTTGCTCTGCATGAAATTCATTGCTCCAACACTCTCCAACACCCAGCTCTTTTCTCAACTTTGATCAGTGACTTCCTCCATCTCTCCATTCTTCCATGTTAGAAACCAGGGACTTATTCCGTTTGTTTTTATTCATATATTTATTGAGTATCTAATATGTGCCAAGAGGAGAATTCACTGGCGAGTATCAACATGTGTGGCCCCTGCCTCACAGAATTTACTGTCTAGTTAGAGAGAAAAACATTAATAACATGAAAATAAATAGAAAATCACACCTAAGCTAAGGGATGGACTGAGAGGTACAGAGTGCTGCGAGTTTGACACAGGATCTCTAACCCAGTTAGGGAAATCAGGAAACGAGCTCCTGAGGAGTCGTTACTTAACACTGAGATCAGAACACCATGTAGAAGTCAACTAGCAAGGACGGGAAGGAGGGTTAGGACACATTCAAGGCCTCACTGAAGATTTTGTTCTCCCATTATAAGAGCAATGGAAACCATTTACACTTAAACAGAAAGAACACCACAAAGAGATTTGGATTTCTAGAAGTTCATCCTGGTATTGGTGGGAAGGATGCATCTGCAGAAAACCAGAGTGAATGTGGGGAACATTCTGGGGGTTACTGTTGCTGTCCCAGCCAGAGATGACAGAAGTTTAAGTTGGGACAAGAGCTCTGAGGCTAGAAAAAAGTGGACAGATTCAAATGATATCCAGGAAGAAAACCCAAGGGATTGGAGGGACATTGGTTGTGGGGTTGAGGGAAAAGAAAGTGTCCTGCCGGGCGCAGTGGCTCACGCCTGTAATCTCAGCACTTTGAGAGGCTAAGAGGGATGGATCACGAGGTCAGGAGTTCAAGACCAATCTGATCAAAATGGTGAAACCCCGTCTCTACTAAAAATATAAAAATTAGCTGGGCATGGTGGCAGGAGCCTGTAATCCCAGCTACTCGGGAGGCTGAAGCAGGGAAATCACTTGAACCCAGGAAGCAGAGGTTGCAGTGAGCCAAGGCTGAGCCACTGCACTCCAGCCTGGGTAACAGAGCAAGACTCTGTCTCAACAAAATAAAAGAAAGTGTCTAGGAGGCTGCCTGGGTTTCTGGTATGGGTGGGGATATCATTTACTTAGATTGAAGCCTGCCAGACAACCAGGTTTGGGGTCAACTTTGAACTTGAATGTGCCAAAGAGGGAGCAGGCGGGTGACTGTCTGGCTCTGGAATTCCAATGGAATGATTTTAGACATTTTTCTAGACCCCACATGTGTAGAGGAGGCCTCTGAAGGCAGATGTGGATGCTGGGTGCATGTGTGTGGGCAGGCACAGAGCTGAACCATTGGTTCTTGGCATGGAAAGGGGACAGTGCCAGGGATAGAGGCTTGGAGTCACCAGTGGGTCAGCTCCTGTCCTTGCCATGTATATTTAATTATCATAAAGTTATTTCATTTTCTCCATGGAAGCCCCTCCTGGGTTAAAGTCCTTATGTTCCTGCATCCACCCAACTTGAGTCTCTATCATTCCATTACAATGTCTTGGAAGACTCTAACAGGGCTCCCTGACCCTCTCTTCCAACTCCAGGGCTTACTGCAGTTGCTGCAGGGGTTACCTTTGTTTTTTTGAGACAACGTCTTTCTCTGTCACCAAGCTGGAGTGCAGTAGCATGATCTCAGCTCACTGCAACCTCCGTCCCCCGGGTTGAAGTTATTCCCCTACCTCAGCCTCTCGAGTAGCTGGGACTGCAGGCACGCCCACCACAGCCAGCTAATTTTTGTATTTTAGTAGAGATGGGGTTTCACCATGTTAGCCAGGAATGGTCTCAATCTCCTGACCTCGTGATCCATCCGCCTCGGCCTCCCAGTGCTGGGATTACAAGTGTGAACCACCACAGCCGACCTCGTTTTTGTTTTTTTAAGGATTGGACCTAGCTGTTTCCCAAGCTGGAGTGTAGTGGCATGATCATAGCTCACTGCAGCCTCAAGCTCCTGGATTGAGCAATCCTTTGGCCTCAGCCTCCTGAGTAGGGGGTACAATGTGGTAGTGAATCATGCCCAGCTACTTTTTTGATTTTTTGTAGAAACGAGGTCTTGCTTTGTGGCCCAGGCTGGTCTCAAATTCCTGGGCTCAAGTGATCCTCCTGCCTTGGCCTTCCAAAGTGCTGGGAGCCACCATGTCCTGCTAGGCATTACTTTATTAAAAGACAAGATGATTTTGTTTCTCCCGTACTGGGAAGGCTTGGGGCATCTGTGGCCTACAGAAGTGGATGTTTTAAGCTGGCACACAGACTGTACACAATGCACTCCCTCCTTCCCATTTTCTTCTCTCACAACCACCTATTGATGTGGCCGCCTGGCAGGTGCCACATTTTGCTGTGGCTGCTTGTTCTAGAGGCTGTTTCCATTGCAGCTGCAATGCAGGATGCTCTGGACTGGATGTCACCACATCTGCATCTCCTAAGCCTAAAAGGGGACTAGCCCTGTGACCTCAGCTGCTATCTGGCTGTTTGATTCTGCCTTCCTTTCCTTCTGTACTAATGTATTAATGGACAGAAAGTCATTGCCTCTTGGCCATCTCAGAAGCAAATTCTGCAGTAGCCCCAAGGAGAGGAGTTCCATAAACACTGCTTAGAAGAAGTAATAGTGATGCACATGCAGTCATGTGTTCATAAGTCGGCAAAGCTGCTTCACTAGTTGAGGCATGATACTATTTTTACTCAAAGTAAAATGCCCTCAAAACCCCTTGGATTGCATTCCACAGATTAACGATATGTGTTCATTCAGAAGTTCGCCCTTCAATTTGAAGAACCTCCAGGGAAAGGATGTCTTTTTAAGCAATTAATTAATGTATAGCCCTAATTTACTGTTTTACTGTTTTTCTCTGACTTGGGTTTTTTGCTTACTTTCTTTTCATATGTCAGAAAGAGAGAAAAAGAGAAGAGAGAGAACATGTTTTTGAACAAGTTTCAAAACCAAGTCATTTGGGGTAAAGAAAATTGAATTATTTACTTATTATAGATTTTATGTTTCTTGTCTTGGTTGGAAAGCAGCTGGCTGGCCCTAATAGCTTACCCAGGACTAATGCATTCCAAGGAATCTACTTATAAAGACTGTTTCTGTGCAGTTCTAAAATTTTCACTTGCGAAGCAAGGTTAAATTGATCAGATAAATTCAAAATCATTTTTTTCGAGATAGTTTACTTATTTTATTAAGTGTTTGGATATATGTGGGTTCTTGAGAATAGAATATTTCCTTGAGATGAAGCAGAAAAGGCCCTTAAAATGGCATGTGTCATTTCATTCTTCTGCAGCTTCCTTTTGAAAAAAGAATCACAATTAGAAAGGACTTTTAAAGCTTTTTTTGTGTGCACAAAAAGAAACAGAAAAAGTATAGGTATGGCCTCTACCTTCTAGTGCTGTAGTTATAAATAGAAATGCATAGTGAGTCTGTAGTTTAATATCACATGTTATTAAGTAAAAGTTCAGTGTCTGAACACTGTCTCACAGCACCTTGGTTGCTGACTCTCCATTTGCAGGCATTCCCAGGGTTACAGAGTAAGCTGAGAGTACAGATCTTGCATTTGCAGGAATGGAAATTGGGATCTGGCTGTAGAAATGGCTATTCCTTATACAGTGTGTGACTTTTCGAGTTCAGAGATTCCCTCAAATTGGCATACAATGCTTTTTAAACTGTAATTGAGAGAAAAAAAACATAAGGGCATTTGTCATCTGAGCTGTGTCTGTATGTGTATCTGTGTATACATGTTTTCCTATAGACCAAAAAATGGAGTGGCTGAATTATGTTAAATGTAAAAACCATCCAAATAATTGTTATTTATTTAAAAATACTAAGCTAAATGTGACAGAGATAATAGTATTAATAATAAATGTTGATAAGTATAATCTCATCTGCCATTTAAATAGTCATTGCAAGCCAGGCAGTGTTCTAAACATTTGACATCTGTGAGCTCATTTAATTCTTGCAACAACCCCATAAAGCAAGTATTATCCTTATACCCATTTTATATATGAGAAAAAGCACAAAACTTGTTCAAACACACCATTAGTGTTTAAGTGCGGATGCTTATTTCAGAGAAAGAGAGAGAGAGAGAGAGTGTGTGTGTGTGTGTGTGTGTGTGTGTGTGTGTGTGTGTGTGTGTAACTGATGGATAGATAGCTGGATGGGTGCATAGACAGACAGGGGAGAAAGAGAGAGATGTTTGTTTTACAGATGATAGAGTCAAAGCTTACCACAACTGAGAGGTAAAAGTTTATTTTCCCTTCTAATACCATTTGGAATTTGTGTCTATTATACAACAAATTTTAGCCATTAAAGTTTAAAAGCAGAAACTCTGGTGTATTAAAATCTATGTAAGAACTTTGCCAAAGCTCTTTGTTTTCTCTTCCAAATGATGAGCTGTGTGGTCTTAGTGAACTATACCCAAGAATGCTATTAATAGTATGTGATTTTATAAATTGCTTTATTTATTTGGCCAGCCAGGACAGAGTTTCCTAGAATTTTCCATTTGTCTCATCTCACAGTACCTCTCACCTCTCAGCTTTATGCAAAACCCCCCAAATACAAATGCATACCTGGAACCTGACATCTTCAACCAAGACTCTGCAGAGAGAAGAATAAAATGAAGTAAAACTTGAGGATGTTTGAGATCCTTGTCAAACCATCCTTCCGCACACATCTGAGATTTTCCCCTTTCCCTACCCCAATAGCTCTTGGAGAATAATTATGCACATTCTCTAACTGGAGCTTTAACCCCATTAATGTTGAGCCGTACTTCGGGAAAAATGCAAAGTGTAAACCCACTTAGAGTGACTACTTTCTTAAGCAATGTCAGAAATATTTAGTCTCTGTGGCTGCACAGACTGTGCGTGAACTGTAGCCAAAGGAGGTCAGCTCGGATATGCGCTTGCACGTTCAAGCTGCCAAAAAACATAAGAACATATTTAGAACAATGAATTGTAAGTTGAAGCTTTCAACTCTCATGGAACATTAACTCTCCAGCACTCATTGACACCTCTTTTAGCCTCTGATTAAGAAGGAAAATCAGGCAAAGAACATGGACGTGGGCCACCTAATGGAAATATTTCAACAGACGGTGACCTTTCTGTTTGTCATTGTTTGTCCTCTCTGTTTCCTGGGGCATACTGTTTTAATAAGCGTTTGTAATTATAATCTGCACAAGCATCTTAATAGTTTCCAAAGATACTTGGAGACTCATTGGGGCTGTTTCACAATCGGAAATGGGTGTTTATTTGGAGATGGCTATAGTAGGATCCTGAGCTCCAGCGTCGCTGTCTGATTTGATTGGGGTTTTTGAGAGAAGGATACCGATGTTTTAAGTGTCCAGTGGTGATAGCAAGATTCCTGTGTTCCCATAAACTTTCATAATGGTCAAGCTAATATTTGCACATGTGTTTAAACATGCCTGGCATTTTTGCTTTGTAGGCATAAATCTTTTCTGGATTAGGTCAGTCATCTAGGTATCTGGAGTGTTGGTGGACTTCTCTGCAAAGTAACATAGCAGCAAACAGCCTGAGCTTCCCAGGCTGTGTCCCCACCTGCCTAGAGACTCTGAGTAAACTCCTGTTTTTCTCCCCAGGCTTCTATTTCCTTATCTGTAAAACGATAAAATTAGGCTAGATCATCTCTCAGGTCTGAAGCTGTGATTAAAAGATGCTTGTGAAGCCATCTCCAAAGAATATCTTCAGGAGTAGGTTGCTCAGACATGGATCTTTTACAAATAACAATAATATCTATAGCCAATGAGCATATACTCTGTGCCAGGAGCTATACTAAGACTTTTGTCTCTGGTATTCATCCTTACAGCAGGACTAGGAAGAAAGTCAGATAAAGGGGCTATAGAGCCAAACAAATGCCAGGGTAATCAAACCATAAGTAAATATCATGCCAATATTTAATAATGATTGGGTGGATCAAAAAAGCAATCCTTAGTTTTTCTAGGATGCCCATTTCTCTTAATATGGCCCTCCTTTGAATATGATTCTTATTCAGTTGATGAGGAAATCGAGGATTATGGAGGCTTTGTAACGTGCTCACTTGTTCATCCAGGTGTGGTCAAGATTGATTTCAGATTCACATATACCGGTGTCCACGACTCATGGTCTCAGACACAATGACCTATGACTAGCGTTCCAGGATTTATCAAATAAAAATACAGGATATCCAGTTAAATTTGAATTTCATATAAGCAGTGAATAATTCTTGAGTGTAAGTGTGTCTCAAATATTGCACCGGCCATACTTATACTAAAAACAGATCACTTGTCATTCATCTGAAACTCACATGTGACTGGGCATCCTGTATTTTTGTCTGACAGTCCTGTCTGTGACAGAACCCAGTGACAGACAGTGTATCTCTATGCTTTAGTAAATACTGTGGGTGTGCAAAAGCTCCTATCTCTGAGAATTTTGAAATCTAGATGATGAAATTGAAATAATAGATACAGTGAAGATGGAAGTACCCATGAGAGCACCTGAGTTACCTTCAAAGATAAAAAATTCTTTGCTCTAGGGGCTCTGTTTTGTATTTTTGTCTCTCGGGTCCTGAATTTGCATTGCTGTTTGTGCAAAGTAATCAAGAGAAGAAGAATTATAGAATTTTCAGGTAGGACAGTGAGTAGCCTTTAGAATCCAGAGACGTGGCTCTCTTAACATACAGATGAGGACGTGAACTGTGCACAGAGTCAGAACTAACTGGGACTAAAATGCAGTGATGTGACTTCCTTCCCTGGGATCTTTCAAGGGAATGAGGTGTGATGGAATGCTATAGATAGAATTAATCACATAAGACTAAGTAATTCTGCGCCTTCCTGGAAATTTTATTGAGATCAAAGAGGTTTTTTTTCTTGCTGTAGTTAAGAAGGAAATTCTGCTATTTTGACCCAGATCTCTGGGACACTGAAGGACTTACTTTCCTGCATTTTACAAATATTTGCATATTCCCATGAGCACATGATAGTCTCCACCCCAGAGTATGCAGAAGGTAAACATTCTAGATTTCAATTTCAAACCCATTTCAATAATGGGTTACCCAGGGATTTTTGTCTTTCTGCTCCCATTTCCTGAATGCTGTTAAGAATTATTTCACTTACTAAGATTCTCACCTCTCCGTCATGTCTCCTTCTGAGGATAGGCAGGGAAAATAGGGAAAACATAAAATGTACATCATTTATCTTTGCAACTTGAGAACAGACTACTTTGGAAAAGCATAATGGAAAAAAAGGATGTCTAAATACATAGCAAAACAGGGTTCATCCATAGATTTTCGGTAACTGATCATATACTTGACCCTAGCTACCAAGGATGACCTAGAGTAGACTGATGATGTGGGTCTCTCCTCTAGCCATGGGAAGTATTCATATTCTCTAAGGGGCCACAGGGAGCTGAATTATGTTGGTGATTCAGGTATCCAGGATAGTTACTTTTTACAACACTTCTTAAAAGTACTCGTGTCATATCTGGCATTGATCTGATTTTTCTCCGTGCAAAGAATATTGTTACACAAAAATGTGTGTGTAAGAGAGAGAAAGCATGTGTGTTTCATTACAAAAATGTAATAATAAAAGCAGAGAATGCAAATCTTGAGGGAGAAGTGTAGGTTATAGATCTCATTTTTCACTAGAGAGTAGAATAAAACACCTTCTTTAAAAATAAAACTAATTTGGATTAGGGAGTCAATCAGAAGCACAAATGAATACAAATCAAAACTGCAAGATACCGCCTCACAACCATCAGGATCGCTAGTCTTAAAAGAAAAAAAAACCAGAAAATAAAAGTTTTCGTACAGTGTTGGTGGGAATCTAGAACAGTGCAGTTGCTGTAGAAAACAGTATGATTGTTTCTCAAAAAACTGCAAATAGAATTAGCAGATGATCCAGCAATTCTACTGCAGGTATGTACCCAAAAAATCAAAAGCTGGGTCTCAAAGAGGTATTTGTACACCTATGTTTGTGGCAGCATTAGTCACAACAGCCAAAAGTCAGAGGCAACCCAGCTAGCCATCAGCAGGCGAACAGATAAACAAAATGTGACATATGCATATAATGGAATATTGTTCAGCCTCAAAAAGGAGGGGAATTCTGACCCATGCTCCAACATGGATGGACCTCATGAGCATTATGGTAAGCGAAAGAAGCCAATCAATCAAAAGACTAACAGTGTATGATTCCACTTAGATGAGGTGCCCAGGATAGTCAGATTTATAAAGACAGAAAGTAGAATAGTGGCACTGGGTGTGAAGAGAATGGGGAGTTGTTTAATCAGGACAGAATTTCAGTTTGGGATGAAAAGTATTTTGAAGATTAGTAACTCAGCAGTATGAACATACTTAGTGATACCGAACTGTGCACTTAAAATAGTTTCAATGATCATTTTTAAATTACGTTTATTTTATCATAATTATAAATAAATCAACAGATACAATTGATTTGGTCATTCACTCATTTATAAAGCCAATTTTATGTTCCAAACAATATGCTAGACCAAGAATGTCCAGGGCTAAGACTGATATTGCGAAGTACTTCAGTAAGTATTCAGAAAACATTCATGGAAGAACAGAAGTGAATTTAATAAGTAAGGGATGAAGGAATGTACCAGCTCACTGAAACTGTTGCTGAGCCTGGTTTTGGTGGTGTTTGTCACAGGTAAAAGGAGAAGTAGCAACACTTGCTGCAAATTTACCTTCCAGAATTGTCCACCGGAACACAAAATGAAAAGCAGCACATGTGTCCAAGCTCAGAGTTTAGAAGAGTGGATTAGGTGGGAAAGAAAAAGTATATAATATAGATTTACACATTATAAGACAGAATAAACCCATAAAGATGATCCCCTGTGTTGAGGAATGGTTCTTTATCATCAATCTTATCTTCTCGCCATTGTTATCAGTGTCCTATGGACTGATATTTACCTTGAATATTGACTTGCAAACCTGTCCTTGTTCTCCACTTTTGGTCCTTTTCTGATGAAAGTTGAAACAGGCAAACAAAGAATGATATGATACAGGAAAAAAGTCACAATTATTCATGTATTAAAAACAGAACAGCTTAAAAGAACTTTTGTTTAGAAATCAATCCCTAATCCAGGAGTTAGGAAGCCTGCATCTTTCTTTCAACCTAATTGTTAATGAGCTGTGGGCCTTGATCGGCTGTATCACCTCCTGTCTGAGACTCATGATCTATAATGTATGTAGACTTCAGAGAAGGGTCTTTCCAGAGATGACTTCCTATAAATTTATGAATTTGAGATTTTGATCAATTCAATCAATTTGTGCCATAATTTTATGGAATGATTCTGTGGAATTTGGACTTAAGTATCTTTATTCCTTCCCAGACGTTAGTCCAAGGAAATTGCTCTATCAGATTTGTAGGCACAGCAGACTTTGGGACATGAGGTGCAAGGTTTTTTTCTGAGTGCCTTTCTAGTGAAAGCTTTAGCATGTACTTCTGCCTCTAGGCATCAAGCCAGCCAACATCCCCAGAAATAAGAAGCGAAACAGAGGGGCTGGGGTACCTGAGACACAGATAGTGGCCTGGCCAAACTGAGATGGTGACTCTCAGCTCGTGTAGGGGTTGACTTCCATGTTACATGGTGCGTATGTTCTACTGGAGTTTCTCAATGTTGCAGGCAGTTTTCTAGGTTTTGGAGCTGATGTAACCTCATTTTTAACATACAACTACCTTTTCTAAAATCCAAGCAGGAGCAACCTGTAACCCCCTGGCTGAGTTCTGTTTCCCCCACCCCACCATTTCTTCAGCACTCTATGATATTTACATCTTTGCCTACCTGGCATGAGTGTATGCATGGAGAAAAGTTCAACTGTAGCCAGTCGAGGGTCAAGATGCAGCATTTTCTGTTGAAAAGTTTATAAGAGTCCTCTCTTGAAAATGCCTGGCTGGTCTACTGTAATGAAAGTTCCCCCATTTAGATATCTAAAAGCAATTGTTTAGCCTAGGCTGTGAAAAGATTTCCAAAGAGCAATACAAATGGTGAACTATTGAATGTCATGGAGTTTCTTTTTTTATTTAAAAAAAAAAAACAGGCCAACAGGAGGATATTGTAGAATTACAGTAATAATACAAACAGTATTTATAGCAGATTGTTAGAATCTGAGTTGCAATGTAATCATAGCTATTTTATAGCAACAGTCTTTACCTTAATACCAGTCTATTTCCTAAAAGCTTAAAAATACAACATAGTTCACATAATATGTCACCCCATGATGAAGCCAAGTTTGAGTCCTCATTTTGTATTATTCTTCCTTGGGTCCTTGGAGGATTTTAAAAAAATTAACAACTTACAATTCACTCCCTTCTTTTCTTTTTACAAAACTTCCTACTCCTTATACCCTGTGGGAAAGACTATGGAAAGAAAATAAAAGGATTGTGGGAGAGAAGTCAGTCAGAAACAAGCCCTCTAAACTCAAGGGGCTGTATTTCTTTTAATTTTTTTTCTTTTACATAGAGAACATTCACATACCGAGAAGAAGAGATTTATAATTCCCATAATTTGGCTGGAAGAAGCACAGAACTACATACTTCCTGTGTGTTAGTCATTTTTGGTTGCCTAGCTGCAAAACACAAATATATTGCAAAACTATGTTTTTATCACAGTGGTACACATCTGTCAATGCATCCACTCTCCTAAATTTTTGTCCAATGTGTTAAAAACAGTAGACGTCACCATATCAAATTTCCCATTTCTAATTACTTCAGCCCTGCTTAACTCTGCATTTGATCTTCAAACTAGCTTGAATGTTGGGCTTGTGTGAGGCTGGTGGAGAGAGAATTGCCTGAATTAAACCAAAAAGTGCTCGAAATGGGTAGTGATGGGATCCTAGAGCTTTTTGCTTTCTTGCTGAAGCTTGTAGAACAAAGAAAAGAGTGCTCTAACATTCGGAAGTGAATTCAGTTTCCAATTGCACATTTCAAGTCCGTTACCGTTATTCTACAACAGGTCACCAGTGTTGACTTCGGATGGTGTCATGAGTGTTCTGAGACATTTGAGTGTGACCCCAGATTCCCTGGTGTTTACTCCCTCAGGGTTGGCTGAAGGTCATGACTCACACTAAGGGCAGCCAGGACACTTCTGGAACAAGGTTTCCGAAGCCATGCTGCCCTTCCTACATCAGGCAGTTGGCACAGACTATTGTGTGTCAGCTTCTTATGAAAGCCCTCAGCCTAAAGAGGTGAGCCAATAAACCCTGAAGGAACATGTTGAAAAGAGGGATGAGAATGTGATAACAAGATCAATGTTTTTGGACTTGTCCCCAGGGATATGAGACACCCATCCTTCCACTGCACACAAGGGAGCCCCTGACATCAGCTTACAACCTAATCTCTACCTAGTCAACCTGTTCCCAAATCAATGTTCCCCTACAGGAAATGAGTATAATGCCTGGAACATGGTAGGCATTTAATAAATATTTGTTACAGCCGGGCAAGGTGGCTCACGTCTGTAATCCCAGCACTTTGGAAGACCGAGGCTGGCAGATTGCCAGAGGTCAGGAGTTCGAGACCACCCTGGCCAATATGGTGAAACCCCATCTCCACTAAAAATATAAAAATTAGCCAGGTGTGGTGGCAGGTGCCTGTTGTCCCAGCTACTCAGGAGATGAAGGCAGGAGAATCGCTTGAACTCGGGAGGCGGAGGTTCCAGTGAGCCAAGATCACGCCACTGCACTCCAGCCTGGTGACAGTGAGACTCCATCTCAAAAAATGAATGAATGAATGAATATTTGCCAAGAGAAGAACAATTTAGAGAACTTTGTAGAAATGATCTGAACACAGATATTCAGAGCTACTTACAGGTAGATTTGAATACCACCAGGGCCTCTCCTAAGATCCCAGACATAGAGACATGTAGGATCACCCACAGCAAAACGAATCATTTTTAAAAGCCAGAAAACCGGCCGGGCGCGGTGGCTCAAGCCTGTAATCCCAGCACTTTGGGAGGCCGAGGCGGGTGGATCACGAGGTCAAGAGATCAAGACCATCCTGGTCAACATGGTGAAACCCCGTCTCTACGAAAGATACAAAAAATTAGCTGGGCATGGTGGTGCGTGCCTGTAATCCCAGCTACTCAGGAGGCTGAGGCAGGAGAATTGCCTGAACCCAGGAGGCGGAGGTTGCGGTGAGCCGAGATCGCGCCATTGCACTCCAGCCTGGGTAACAAGAGCGAAACTCCGTCTCAAAAAAAAAAATAAAATAAAAGCCAGAAAACCATTCAGGTTCTTCTGTGTTTCACACTGGACCTCAACTTCAGGACAAATGCTATGTTTATAGTAGCACAAAGGAGAGAATAACCCTTTTGAAGAGTGATTATAGCTTTGTGAAGGTTGTGCAGGTGAGTTCGTTCAATGAAACTTCGATGATCAAATCAATTGACTAAATACTCCATGATACAGGGGGGGAAGCCCATCCTGGATCCTGGCTCCATTTATAGGACCCTTTCCCTAGGATCCTTAATGGTTGTCTCAGAGTTGCTTCTCTCTTCCCTAGTGTCTTGTTTTTTAAATGGAAATACTTGCATAAACAACCCCTGAGAACATGCATTCAATACACTGGAATGGAAGAGAGAAAAGATAAAATGCAAAATAGGCCTAGCACTACAAAAAGGAAAGAAAGAGATGCTTCTGTTATGAAAACTGGCTTTCTGAGATATCCAAGAATCACCCTAGGACAGTGTTTTAGAGTTCTGAATGCCAGGTGTACTAAAGACTCTGTGTGTGTGTGTGTGTGTGTGCATGCGTGCACGTGCCCTCGTGTGTGCACATGCCTGTCTGTGTGTATTTTTAAGGTGAGCTCTGTGAAGAAAAAATTTAGCAAAGAGAAAAAATGTCATTTCATACCTTTCACACTTTTGAGGATTCATCCTCATGCATAAAACTTTTGTGATAAAGCCTTGTGTTTATGGCTTATCTTCTCTCCAAAGAGCTTTAAGCCCTGTTAGAATTATGGCACACAGCCCATTCTAATCAACCTGGTTAATGTAAATGAAGCAATAGCAGGTTCAGTTCAAAACTAAGATAATGTTCAAAGGCATCTATGCTTGATTTGGGAATGTACCTGGTATTTTTCCTCACCAACTGTGTTTATTAAACTGATGCTCAAGGTGAACTCTTTTTCTGTAGCACACACCAACTGACAGCACAGAGGAGCTGCCCAATGTCTCCTTGGGTCAGGGTGAGGCCAGGCCAAGAGTAAAACCTTGCTGTAAATAAGCTAGAAAGTAGACAATTAGGGCCCGACAGCATTATCTCATTTATCCCCACACTGTGCCCTGAAGCTAGGGAAGGATATAATCAAGGATTATGAATCTTGAAGATAAGAATGGTGCAGAGCCCAGGTTAGAAATGGTGAGGAATTTAAAAGTGGACATGAACAGGAACAGACACTTTTCAAATGAAGACGTATATGCAGCCAGCAAGCATATGAACAAAACAGCTCAACATTGCTGATCGCTAGAGAAATGCAAATCAAAACCACAGTGGGATATCATATGGTACCAGTCAAAATGGTTATTATTAAAAAGTCAAGAAAGAACAGATGCTGGTGAGGTTGCAGAGAAAAGGGAATGGCCATACATTGTTGGTGGAAGTAGAAATTAGTTCAATCATTGTGGAAACAGTGTGACAATTCCTGAAAGACCTAAAAACAGAATTACCATTCAACTCAGCAATCCCTTTCCTGAGTATATGCCCAAAAGAATATAAATCATTCTGCCATAAAGACACATGCACATGTAGGTTCACTGCAGCACTATTCACAACAGCAAAGACATGGAATCAACCCAAATGTTCATCAGTGGTGGAATGCATAAAGGAAATGTGGTACATATACACCATGGAATAGTATGCAACCATAAAAAATGAGATGGTATCCTTTGTACGGACACAGATGGAGCTGGAGGCCATCATCCTTAGTGAACTGACTCAAGTACAGAAAACCAAATACTCCATGTTCTCACTCATAAGTGGGAGCTAATTGATGAGAACACATGGACACATAGAAGGGAACAGCATACACTAGGACCTATCAGAGGGTGAAGGGTGGGAGGAGGGAGAGGCTCAGGAAAAACAACTAATGGGTATTAGACTTCAGACCTGGATAATGAAATAATCTGTATGGTAAACCCCATGACACGAGTTTACCTATATAGAAAACCTGCACATGTACCCCTCAACTTAAAAGTTTAAAGAAAAAAAGAAATGAGGGGTGAGTTGGGCTCTAAAACACCACAGGACAGGAGTCAGCCCAGAGCAGACCATATGTATTCCCTAGAATTCTCACAACCACATTAAGTAGTTATTCCCATTTTACAGAAGATTCCAGATCCTCTTGCTGAGGATGCATAGCAGGGACCATCCTGCAAGTCAGATCCCATTTTTGAGCTGACCCTAAAGCTTTCCTCTTTGCATAATAATGAGAAGCTCACCAGAAATCTTTACATCCCACTTCAGACTAAACTTTGGATGTGATAGATTATAAAATTATAAAAATCATTAACAGCATGAGAGGAAGCCAGACATACATATGGCGCAGGTTCCCAGCAGCCAGCCTTCATGGTGCTTGTCTGATGCTGCCTCTCCAGGCTCCCTGTTGTCAGTGATTTGTGGATCTTTCACCCCAGACTCCACACCTTTGAACCATCCTTGTTCCCTCTCCTCTCCCCTCTCCTTTCTTATCAAAGCAGTAACAAAATTCTGTCTCTCCTACCTTCTTAATGTTTCCCACATTTATGCCCTTTCTACCTCCCATTTTTCTTACATAGGAGGCTGGAGTATAAATTAGGGACATGATGCCTGATTGCTGCATTAGCTCCTCACTTAGCTTTGCATCTTGAAACTGCCAGTACACCATGTGGCCAAATGGATTTTCTTTTGTGTATTATGATTTTTAGAGACAAGGGATAAACATAGGAAAAGAAGAAGAGAAAGGTGGAGGGGGGACCTGAAGAACCACATCACCTAGAGGGTGGAGAAAGAAGAACTAGCAAAGAAGAGTAGCCAGAGAGAGGGGGAAAATCCGGCAAGTGTGGTGTTACAGACACTGATAGAAAACATTGCTTTAAGGGAAAGCAATCAATAGCGGTGCTAAATTCAAATTCAGCGGAGAAACTGGAGATTAAACTAGAAGTGTGTCTATTAGATATGACAACACTGAAGGAGGGAACAGCCACCACCGGTGGCCAGGCAAAAGCCTTTCTGAATTGGACTG
Organism: Leontopithecus rosalia; assembly: GCA_028533165.1. Lineage (NCBI taxonomy): Eukaryota > Metazoa > Chordata > Mammalia > Primates > Cebidae > Leontopithecus > Leontopithecus rosalia. The sequence goes on from CM052669.1 coordinate 9,200,351, forward strand.
AAAGGGAGAGACGCAATGTATGCAGGAAAATCGCTACTTAAAATCCTTATTTAATTCTGTGACTTTCTTATGGAGAAACTATAGATGACTCCCCTTTGGCTGTCTCATAGAATCCACATTTTCTAGTCTCATTTTTTTTTAAATCTCAGCTCACTGCAACATCTGCCTCCTGGGTTGAAGCAATTCTCCTGCCTAAGCCCCCCCGAGTAGCTGGGACTACAGGTGTGTGCCGCCACACCTGGCTAATTTTTTTTATTTTTAGTAGAGATGAGGTTTCACTGTGTTAGCCAGGATGATCTCGAACTTCTGACCTTATGATCCCCCCTCATCAATCTCCCAAAGTGCTGGGATTACTGGCGTGAGCCACCGTGCTTGGCCTCTAGCCTCATTTTTAACTTGACTGTGTGAATACACTGGTCTGGATAAATTGAACTAATACTAATTATTTTTTACCTCTCCACTTTTGCCTACAAGAACCCTTATATACCAGGAATTCCCTGCTCACTCCTTTGTGCCCCAACTCCAACATTGCCTTTCATGACTGCTGATATGGTTTGGCTGTGTCCCCACCCAAATCTCAGCTTGAATTATAACTCCCATCATTCCCACATGTTGTAGAAGGTACCTGGTGGGTGATAATTGAGTCATGGATGTGGCTTCCCCCATACTGTCCTCTGTCTTTCAGTTGTCTCCTACGTATATGTATATGTTCTTGGACGCATTCTCATGTGGGTTTCATTTGTTTTGTTACATTTTGAGTACTTACCTGCTCAAAAGTAAGATGTTTTTTACACATCTTATATTTTTCTTTCCCCTGTCCCAGAATCAGCCATTTCTCTAGGGAGTCTTGGTTCTATTTATTAGAAAATTGTATTAGAAACCAAGACCTGGACACAAAGTGTGCTCATTACTACTGGGTTATCACTGCATCTAGGCTCTCTCAGCTGACAGAGCAAGGAAATATTTGTGTACATTAACTCATGCATATACATGTATCTTTAAATATCTCTATATGTAACCCTCTATATCAATAGTAAGCTAACGTAAGTTCATACTGGTGTCTTCAGCTCTAATTTATTACCTTCTCTCCTTATTTATCTAGAAACTCCCACTCTAACAGTGAGACAACTGGCCCTAATGCCATCCATTTACGTAGACATTCAATTTCACCTGTATAGTGGTTTCAGAATGTTAACTCATCCCTTCACCCCATTGAGAAACAACTTTATCAACTAGAGTGCAGTTTTATGTACAGCTTCTTTTGCCTCGGGTCTTACATTTTTCATTCATTTCCAAAGTTGCTTAAGTAAGAGTATTTTTTCCTTCATATCCTTTGGTGAGGTTGTTTCAAATGTTTGTAAAAAAGTTAGAGTTTTCTTTTGACATTCTGAATTTCACTCTGGGATTCCTGGACCTTATGAATGATGTTTTTTGAAATTTGCATAAATTAAGATTCACTCTTTGTGCTGTAAAGCTCTAAGGGTTTGAATGACAAATGCAGTGGCATATATCCACCATTATGTTATCATGCAGAATAGTTTCACTGCCCTAAAAATTTCTCTGTGCTTCACCTATTCAACCTCTTCACCCTAAACTCTGGCAACCACTGATATATTTAGCTGTCTTTGTAATTTTGGCTTATCTGGAATGTCATATATGTGGAATCATACAGTATATAGGCTTTTCAGAGTGGCTTCTTTTATTTCACAAGAGGCATGTACATTTTATCTGTGTATTTGCATGGCTTGAGAGTGCATTCCTTTCTATCACTGAATAATGTTCCTTTGGATGTACTATTTTGCTGGTTTCCTCATTCACCTATTGAAGGACATATTGGTTGCTTCCAGTTTTGGCAATTATGAATAAATCTGCTTTAAATATTCATGTGCAGGTTTTTATGTGGTCATAAGTTTTCAGATCAGTTGAGTAAATAACCTAAGAGCCTGATTGCTGCATCATAAGTTAAGACTGTTTAGCTTTCTAAGAAATTGGCAAACTGTCTTTCAATGTGGCTATAATATTTTGCATTTCACCAGCAATGAATGAGAGTTTCTGTTGCTCCACATCCTCACCAGCAATTGGCATTGTCAATTTTTTTCATTTAAGTCTTTCTAGTAGGTATTTAGTTGTATCTCATTGCTGTTTAAATTTTCATTTCCCAAGTGACAAATGATATTTGATATCTTTTTATATACTTACTTGCCATGCATGTATCTTCTTTGATATCATTCAGGTATTTTTAAATTGGATTGTTTTATTGCTGAGTTGTAAGAGTTCTTTGTATATTTTGGATACAAGTCCTTTATCAAATAGATATTTTGCACATATATTCTTTTCCAAACTGTGGCTTGTCTTTTTTGATTCTCTCTCTGTTTTTTAACTGTAACTTGTGGGATACCTGTGCAGAACATGCCATTTTGTTATGTAGGTGTACATGTGCCATGGTGGTTTCCTATACCTCTCATCCCATCACGTAGATTTTTAAGACCCCAAGCATTAGCTATTTGTCCTAATTCTCTCCTTCCCCTTGCCCCCCACCCCCAACAGGCCTTGGTGTGTGATGTTCCCCTCCCTGTGTCCATGTGCTCTTATGGTTCAACTCCCACTTATGAGTGGGAACATGTGGTGTTTGGTTTTCTGTTCCTGTGTTAGTTTGCTTAGAATATTAGCTTTCAGCTTCATCCATATCCCTGCAAAGGACATGAACTCATTCTTTTTTATGGCTGCAGCATATTCCATGGTGTATATGTGCCACATTTTCTTTATGTGGTCAATCATTGATGGGCATTTGGGTTGGTTCCAAGTCTTTGCTATTGTAAATAGTGCTGCAGTAAACCTACATGTGCATGTGTCTTTATAGTATAATGATATATAACCCTTTAGGTGTATACACAGTAATGGGATTACTGGGTCAAATGGTATTTCTCGTTCTGATTCTCTTAAAAGTATCTTTCTCAAAGCCACGTTTTTAATTCTAAAAGGTCCAAAGTGTCCATTTTTTCTTTCATATATTGTGCATTTGATATACTATCAAAAAAACCTCATCACCAAACCCAAAGTTACATAGATTTTCTTCTAGAAGTTTCATAGTTTATTTATATTTGAGTTAATTTTGTGGAAGGTATAGTTCTGTGTCTAGGTTCATTTTTATGTATATGGATATCCAGTTGTTACAGCACCAGTTGTTGAAAATACCATTCTTTCCATGTTGAATTACCTTTGCATCTTAAAAAAAAAAAATCTATGGCCTGTATTTATGTTTGTCTACGCTTGTGCTTTCTATTCTGATACATTAACCTTTATGTCTATTCTTTTGTTAACACCATGCTTTCTTGATTATTATGAGTACAGCTTAGTAGTAAGTCTTGAATTTGGGTAGTGTGAATCCTCCACATTTGTTTTTCTTCTTCAGTATTGTTTTGACTATTCTTGGTCTCTTGTCTTTACATTTAAACTTAAGAATCAGTTTGCTGATATCCACAAAATAACTTGCTGGGATTCTTACTAGATTGCATTGAATCTATAAATCAAGTTGAGAACAACGGACATCTTAACAATATTGAGATTTTCAAAATGAACCCAGACTATTTCCCATTTATTTAAATCCTCTTTGCTTTCTCTGCATCAGTGTTGTGAGGTTTTCTGTATATGGGTCCTGTAAATATTTTGTTAGATTTATATCTATTTCTCACTTATTCTGATGCTATTGTAAACGGTATTTTTCATTTCAAATAGTAAGACTCCAATTGCTCATTGCTATAATAGGGGAAAATTTACTTGTATAGTGACCTTGTATCTTGTAATCTTGCTATAGTTACTGATTACTTCTAGCATATTGTAGATTCTTTGTTATTTTCTACATAGCCAATTCTATCATGTAAAATAAAGATAGTTTTATTTCTTTTGTTCCAATCTGTATAGCTTTTACTTCTTTCTCCTTGTATTTTTTCCTGTTAACTGGGACTTCTAGTATGATGCTGAATCAGAGTGATAAGAAAGGACATCCTTGACTTATTTGTCATCTCAGAGAAAGTGTTCAGGATCTCACTAATAAGAATGATATTAGCTATAGGTTTTAAAATATATGCTCTTTATCAAATTGAGGAAGTTTCTGTACATTCCTTTTTTTGAAAGCTTTTTTTCTTATAAAATGGTGTTCTAATTTTTCAAATGCTTTTTCTGCATCAATTGACGTGATCATATGAGTTTCCTGCTTTAGCCTGTTGATACGGTAGATTACATTAATTGATTTTTTAATGTCAAACCAGCCTTGCATACTTGGAATAAATCCTACCTGGTCATAGTGTATAATTCTTTTTACAGATTATTGAATTGTATTTGCTAATGTTTTGTTAAGGATTTTTACATTTATGTTCATAAAAGATACTAGACTGCCATTTTCCTTTCTTCTAATGTGTTTATTTAGCTTTGATATTAGAATAATGCTGGCCTCATAGAATGATTTAGGAAGCATTCCCTTTGCTTCTATTTTCTGGAAGAAAATGTGGAGAATTGGAATTATTTCTCTAGTAAATTATTGGTGGATTCACCAGCGGAGCCATCTCAGCCTGGTACAGTTCTTTGGGAGGTGGGGGAAGAAAGGTTAATTTTTAATTTCTTTAATAAATATAGGGCTATTCAAATTTTCTGTTTCTCCTGTAAGTTTTGGTCATTTGTGTCTTTTAAGGAGTCAGTCTATTTCATCTAAGTAATCCAATTTGTATAGGGTTGTTCGCAATATTTCTTTATTATCCTTTCAATGTCTGTGGGATTGGTAATAATGACCCACGTTTCATATCTGATATTAGCAATTTATGTCTCCTCTTTTTCATTCTTACCTGCCTAGAGACATGCCAATTTTATTAATCTTTTCAAATAACCAGCTTTTTGTTTTATTGATTTTCTTTGTTGTTTTTCTGTTTTCAATCATTGGCTTCTCCTCTAAGTCATTATTTCTTTTCTTCTACATGTATCAGCATTAAATTGCTTTTTTTAAGTTTAATTTCATAAGCTAGAATCGGATTATTGATCTTTCTTCTTTTCTAATATATGCAGATAATGCTACATATTTCCCTCTAAGCACTGCTTTTGCTACATGTCACAGATTTTTCCAGTTATCTCTCTGTTATTGATCTATAATTTAATTACTTTGTGACCCAAAAACATACTTTGTATGATCCATATTTCTCGAAATTTTTAAGGTGTACTTTATGGCTCGGAATGGAGTCTGTCTTGGTGAATGTTCCATGGGATTTTAAGAAAAATGTATATTCTTCTGTGTTTGAATGAAGTATTCTGTACATTCAGTTACATAAAGATGGTTGGCCATGCTGTTCAGATCATTCATATCCTTACTGATTTTCTGCCTACTTGATCTGATGAAGGGTATCAAAGCAGTGACAATGTTTTGACCCTTGAAACACTGACCAGGTTCTGAATCTACCCCAGCTGTCTTTTTGTAAATTATGAAAGTGGGTATCCTTAAAAACTGATGTTAGTGAATTTCTTAGAATTACGAAGGATTTTTTTTATTAGAGGTGTGAAAAAAACTGAGCAACCATTTATGCAGGATATTGTGGAAGGGGATCATGAATCGGGGGGAAATGAATTAAATGATTCCTGAGGCCCTTTGACATCTGGGAATTCGTCCTACCTCAGGTGCTTCTGAATTCTCTTGGTGATATTTTATACTCGACTTTTCTACTTCCTTGCTCCTTGCTCCTGTCTCTGTTCCCATCTCACAGTCCTGCTATTTCTGTTCTCACAAATAGAGGTTATCTGTTAGTTAAGACCTAATTTGCGACCTCTGACCAATGTGTAAGAGTATATTTATCGGGGAACCTGGTGGGTCAAATGTCTTTCTGGTCTTTCCCGAGATCATCCTGTCCCATGAAGTTCCATTCTCAAAACATTCACACCAAGCGGAAAGCAATCTCTGCTCCCATGTGAGCCAGATAAAGTGTTAAGTCTGAAAAAGCTGGAGAAAGATGAGTATTTATTAATACTTCTGGCCAAAACAGTGATTCTTTTGCTGCCTTCTACTGTAATAAAATTGTAAGAAAAAAAATGTACTCTTTAAGACATATAAACTTGGATAGTATAGAGAGAATCCAGGAAGGGCTTACTGTACTGCTATTTACTCTTATCCCAGAAAAATGAAGAGTGTGGGGAAACTTACAAAGGGCCTTTCTCTGACATTTGTAAATCAGTCATGCAAATTAACATATGCCTTATGCTAATACTAAAGAAATTACCTAAGCCTTTTCTCTCTAGTTAGTCTTTGAGTTTTATTGGGATTCTCTGACTTCAAGAGATTTTGACTGTGTCTGAGGACCGTGAGAAAGGGGTTTTGTTTGGGATTAGCAGAAAACCTGGCAAAAAGATTGACACATGCCCTAAGAAAGGGACAGAAAATTTGAAATCAGAGTTATCATGGAAAACCCAGGAAAGAATGTCTGCTGTTTATTGCTCACCTCTTCCACAAGGATTTCCCTTTGAGAAAAAGCCTTGTAACTATTCATGAGTTCTCAGAGCTTCATGTGAGATGGATGAATGACCAGAATTTTCATTCCATTTTTGTAGAAAAGTGTGAGAAACAGCAAGGTTTTAATTATTTGCTCAAGGACAGGAATGGGCTTCTAATTCCAGTTCCTCTTCACTGCCTGAGCAGTTTCACAGCCTGTAATATTTAAATTACTGCTTAAATGTTTTATTTAATGATGAATGGCTTTTGCCATCATAGATGGGAAATTGCTGTGGCCATTTTCTTGCTTGACTAATCTGTCTCTGAGATGGTAGGCTTATTCTTTGAGGGCCTCAAATAAGAGATCTGTTTCCAACATGTTTTTAAAGGCAAATTTCTTAAAGGGAGAAAGAAAATGCAATTTCAGTTTCCTGTCCATTAGCCTTCAGTTATGCTCCAAAAAAATTGGGAGCTGTTTTGGCAAATAACCCTATGTTCTTGGGATAATATCTGTGGAAACTCCCTAAAACTTTCAAATGAAACAGAAAATGTAATAAAATAATAAAGCAAAACAAAACATACACACACATACTCTCTGTCCAAGGAGTCATAGCTAGAAGTCTGCAAAGCATTTCTGAGCTATCTCTTCCAAGAAAAAGACAGTACCTGTGCAAAAATATCAAAGAGAGATCCTAAAAGACAAGACTCAATTATTACCTGGTTAGGATGATCAGCTTAATTTAATCATTTCAGAATGCATAAATGTGTCAGAATATCACATGTATATCATATGTATCTACAATTTTTATTTATCAATTATAAAAAAAATGGGTTGCAGTACCAGACTGTTGTACATGCTGTTTATTTTTATTTTATTTTATTTTAGTACATGCTGTTTAAATAAGATTTGAGCACTTTCATGTGACTGCAGGTCTGGGTTTTCCATTTGTAATGCCTTCTTGCAGTTCCCCATACTTAAATTAAGATTAGGAAAGTTAGATATATCTGATATGATTTCTTAGATTAAAGCTGAAAAGCAAGAGAAAACCAAGAAAAAAACCTCAGTGTTATGTACCTATTTGGTTCCATAATGAGCAAATTATTAATTTAATATGGCACATCAAGACATAACCGTGTCTGTGTGTCTCAGCTTCTGCATCTGTAAAATGACTCGATAACCTGTGAATCCCCTTGCATTGTAGACTTCTGTGCTTTGGACAGATCCTCCTGTAGTCCCATTGTTCAAACAGGAGCAAGCATTTCCTTTGACGATATTTGAGAAAATCAAATATCGTCACAGTGAAGAATCTGTTCCTTCCTCCCCTTCTGCTAAAATTTGGCATTTTCATGATTAATTATATATGGTATGGCCTCCTCATAGGCCAGGTTTCAATGTTGTTTCCAAACTCCTTCATGCTTCCTAAGGTCTGGTTTTTCTTAAAGTTTTTTCTTTTTTTAATTTAATTTTTTTTTGCTGAAATGAAATCTTCCTCCCCACTGCCCAGAATCTTTCACAGATGTTCCCTCTATCAACAGAGCAGCAGCTGCTGCCTGGTCACTGAGAGCCTGAGGAATCCACTGGTGTCTTTTCATCTTGACAAATATTATTGAAATAAGCAAATAACTTCAAAAAAAATCCCGGAAGGATCTATGTATGTGATCCTTTCCCTGTCACTTTCTTTTCAAGAACTCGTCTTCATTTTGATGTTTTTATCACCAGGGATAAAGATTTAGAAGGGTTCCATAAATTGCAAGAGAAAGCATTAATTGCCTTTTGAGTTGAGCATACCATGCAAAGTCAATGTGAAGCATTGAATGGCTCAGATCTGTGAGGGATGCTTTCTACTAGAGTTCACATTGAACGCTGAGCAGAACGCTGCCCTTGCAGGTATGCCTGCAAGCAGAGCGCTGCATATCTGAATCTTGAAATCAAGTTCTATTTTGCTGAAATGAGGTTAGAAAACCATCTAATGAAAAGTTATGTTTTCCAAAAATAAAAATTGAGTTTGGACCGAACTATTGTACATGCTGTTTAAATAAGATTTGAACACTTTCATGTGATTGCAGGTTTTGGTTTTCTGTTTGTAATTCCTTCTTGCAATTTTCTCATACCTGCTGGCCTAAGGTTAAGAAAGATAGCTGTCTCTGATGTGAAGTCTTTTATTACTTACAGACTTGATATGTAATTTTTATAGAGCTAAGAATTAAACAATAGCTTAATATTTTTATTTGCAGGAAACACACATGAAATTAGGTGATATAGTAATATCTATATTATATTAGGTATATATAATAGATAATGTGTAATATGTACATTTTATACACACACATACACACAAACACACACACACACACACACACACACACACACACACCTATAAACAAAGGTGGAGGATGAAATGCCCTGCATTTGGTGGAAATAAACCTGTATTCTAGTCCTGTGTCAGATAATTTTAGAATGTCATTTCAATTCTCCCTGTTTCCTTGTCAATCTGTAAAATAGTGATGATATCATCTGACCTACTTCCTTTATAGCCTCAAATGAGAAAATGCTGTGGGAAGAAAAATGTAAATGTGAAGTCTGGGTGGCAGCCATGGGAGGCCCATGCATGAAAAAATGCATGCTCGTTCTACCTCAGGCCTCCTGTCTCTGTAAACCTTCACAGGGTTGGAGGCGAGCACAATGCATAACAATTCAGATTCACCTCCTCCCACGAGGGAGGGTGGCTTTCTTGCCTGAAAAGCATCCTTACCGAGTGACTTTAAATAGCAAGTTCTAGTGTATTTTAAAAGGTTTCCATTTGCAAGAGTATGTTTATTGTGCAAAGTACAGTGTCTATTTTAAAGCAGTGGTTCTCAGCCCTCATTGTTCTGTGGAATCACCTGGGCCCTACCCCCAGAGCTTCTGATTCATTTGGTCTGAGATGAGGCTTACCCGTGGTTTAGTTTTAAGCTCCGTGGAGATTCTAATGGACAGCGAGATTTTATAGCATCATCTGTGAATATGAAGATACAACACTGGCTCCACACACAGCAAAAATGACTGCATTAAAATGACTACATCCAAGCACATATTGTGAATCCAAGTACACTTAATTTCACCATACAGGACATTATCAAAGCACGTACAGAAGATGGTCTCCCTTCTCTTTTTTTCTCCTCCCTCTCTTCTTTCTCCTCCCCTCAAGGTCTACAAGTCCATCAGATAACTGGAGATGACAATTTCCCACTATATTGTGCATATCAGTTCAGATTAAATCCTCTGGAGGAAATTTCATTTCCTTCTCCTATAAGAAATTGCCCTTTTAAACAAGTACATTTTAGGTAAAAGCGTTTCTAGTTGATGTGTTCAGTACTCCTTTACTGCAATAAAAAATCGTGTGGCCTTGAATACGTTTGAATGCTCTTGACTTCGGGAATAGAACTATTTTGACCATCTAAAGTTCATGCTGACTCCTTTCCCCTGGCTGTACTTCAGACTTGAAAAATGGCAACAGGGCCTTGAATATCGAGGTGGCATCCTTTTATGTATACCACTCTTTAAAAGCATGACCTGTGAAACTTAGAAACTGCTAAAGCTTAGGAACATTGTTTTTGACCAGAAGACTATTTCTCAGGAAATTAAAGATGAGTTTACATTTATGAATGGGATTAAGACAGAAGTGTTTTAATTAAAGTAGTTCGGAGCCACCCATAACAAAAGGTTCATGGGGCAAGAGTTCTGTTTCCTCCCCCTGGAAGGCTTTCATGGTTTTGTGGAGTTTTGCTAATATCTTCCCTTTTGGCATCTGAGGGGAAATGTTTGTTTTGGCTGTCATGGAGCTCTGGATCTTTCTCCCAGGCCAGTGTGGGAGACAGAGAAGGGACATCCTCAGAACAGATTCCAATTGCTGCCTATAACCATGAAATATGGTAGCATTTCTTCGACCATCTAGAAAGTGGAGATTAGAGCATAGCGTGGTCAGGGCAGTCAGTGAGGGGATGCCGCCATGTTTTAGGTGGGATCAGAGTCCCATCTCTAAGGGACACCTCCCTTCTAGTGTCAAGGGAAGTTATTAAATAATATCTGGTAGTTTAATAATCTCCAGAAAGGTTAGACAGCAGCATTTTGAAGCTACACAACTAGCAAAAATGCCTAAACATGTGGCAGGATTTTCCCTAGTAAGAAGGTGATGGATATCACTGCTTGGTACCTATGTCATCTGGGACTGAATCCTAACACTCCACCACTGCTGATGCTCTAAGTTCTTTGGAAGAATGAATTGCGGAGACATAGCCACCAGTATTGCTCATTTCTAAATCCAAGGCTTTCAGAGCTATGCTGATTAGGAACTTAGGACATGTGCCTCTACTTCAACTACAAAAGAATCTGAAAATGGAAGTGTTCCAGCTTCCTCCTTCAATCTTATAATACGAGAAATTATCAAACTGTAGGAAGGATGTTTGACTATGGTAGAGAGCCACAAAAGATAATAGTAGCCACATCAATTGTGAACAGTAACAGGTAAGATTTATTGATCACACCTTGTGTGTTAGGCATTCTTTAAAATACTTTGCTTTTATTAATGCTTTTAATCTTCACAACCGAATAAGGTGTACAGTATTATTGTCCCCAGTTTACCAATAAGGAAACTGAGACATAGATATTTATTTATTTATATACGTACATATATTTTTTTTTGAGATGTAGTCTCAGCTTTGTCACCCAGGCTAGAGTGCAGAGGGGTGATCTCAGCCCACCTCTGCCTCCTGGGTTCAAGTGATTCTCCTGCCTCAGCCTCCTGAGTAGCTGGGATTATAGGTACCTACCACCACGCCCAGATAATTTTTGTATTTTTAGTAGAGATAGGGTTTCGCCATGTTGTCCAGGCTGGTCTGGAATTCCTGATCCAGTGATCTGCCCACCTTGGCCTCCCAAAGGGCTGGGATTACAGGTGTGAGCCACCACACCCAGCAAGAAACTGAGACATATGTATTTCATAAGTTGTTCACATTGACTAACAAGGAAGAAGCAGAGACAGAATCCATATGAGTTCTTAACTCTTACATCCTTCCTTTTCAAAAAGCATGCTGGAAAATAGTTTGGCCATTTCTTATGAAATTAAGCAATTACATTCTTGGGCATTTATCCCAGACAAATGAACACTTCAGTTCTCACAACAAATGTTCAGAGCAGGTTTTTGGTATCAGACTTGCCCTCCCACCATAAACAACAAATGATGATGGAACAATTAGACATCCATCTGCAAAAACATTAACTTCAATTCTCAGCCCATCTTTTAAAAATTAACTCAGCAAGATTGCAGACCTAAATATAAAACTTAAAACTATAAAACTTCTAGAAGGAAGCATCAGAGAAAATGTTTGTGACCTTGTGTAGGCAAAGATTTCATAGATATGAAGCTAATACTGTGATCCAAAAGTTGGTAAATTGTACCTCATTGAAACAAAACATAAAATAAAAATGTTTCTCTTTGAAAGATATCATTAAAAGAATGAAAAGACAAACCACAGACTGGGAGAAAACAGTTATAAATCTTATCTGCAATACAAGAATTGTCTCCAGAATACATATAAAGACCTCTCAAAACTCAACAACATGAAGGCAAACAACACAATTTTTTTAAGTGGGCAAAAGATTTAAGCAGGCATGTTACCAAAGAAGGCCTATAGATGACCAATAAGCATATCAAGAGATTGCTAACAGCATAAGTCATTACAGAAATGAAAATGGAAATTACAGTGAGCTACTCCTGCACACCTATTACAATGGTTAAAATTAAACAACTGACTATATCAAGTGTTGGCAAGGATCGGGAGGGACTGGAAAGCTCATATGCTGCTGATGAGAATGTAAAATGCTACAGTTACTTTAGAAAACCATTTTATAGTTTCTTGGAAAGTTAAACAGTTTTCTATCATATGATGTAACCATTTACCTCCTTGGTGTTTACTCAAGACAGAAGAATTTATATTTCTATACAAATATGTGTATATGTATGTTTATAGAGCTTTATCTATATTAGCCAAAACTGGAAGCAACACAGATACCCTTCAACCGGTAGATGGTTACACCAATGTGGTACATCATACTACTCATGAACAAAGAAACTACTGATTTACGCAACAACTCGGATGGATCTTAGGGAGATTACACCAAATGTAAAAAGCCATTTCCAAAAGGTTGCATGCTATATGACTTCATTTGTATAAAATTGTTGAAATGGCAAAATTATCTATTTAAGTGGAGAACAGATTAATTGTTGCTGAAGTTGGGGTTGGAAGGGACATGGGAGAAAGGTGTGTGGTTGTGAAAGAACAGCATGAGGAATGCTTGAGGTGGTAGAATTGTTGTGTATGTTGACTGAGTGGTGGATACACAACCCTACACATGTGATAAAATTGCATAGAACTAAATGTATGCAGATACCACCAAAACATACAAAAGTGGGGAAATCTGAATAAGATCCAGGGATTGAATCAGTGTCAACATCATGATTGTCATATCATACCAGAACACTTTTGCAAGATGTTACCACCGGGGAACTGGGCAAAGCATTCACACAGTGTGTCTGTGTTACTTCCTTTAATTGGATGTGAATCTACAGTTTTCTCAGAAAGAAAACTTTAACAGCATGAGATAAGATGCCCTTTTTAATTTTTGGAAGCTGAATTTGGAGGCAGAAGAAGAGAATCATAGTTTATTTTTATGTGTGCCTTTTAGAACACAGGATTAACATTTCAGTCTTCCTTCAGCATGGAAGCATTTATGGATATATTATTCAACTATTAATCATTATTATTTTTGAGACAGAGTCTTACTCTGTCACTCAAGCTGGAGTGCAGTCATGCAGTCATGCAGTCGAGGCTCACTGCAGCCTCGACCTGCAAGGTTCAAATGATTCTCCTGCCTCAGCCTCCCCCATAGCTGAAACTACAGGTGCACATCACCATACCTGGCTAATTATTGTAGTTTTAGTAGAGATGGAGTTTCCCCATGTTGGCCAGGCTGGTCCCAAAGTCCTGACCTCAGATGAGCTGTCTGGCTCGGGATTACAGGGATTACAGGTGTGATTCACTGTGCCTGGCCTCAGGTAGTATCTTTATAGCAGTGTGAAAAGGGACTAACACAACTCTCTTTTAAAATGTAGATCATAGCAGTTAAAATAATGACAGACAATTTGTCTGTCCAGGATTCTTGGTTGCTGTAATAACTGGCTTAATTAGCAGGCTACTGTAAGCAAACAAACAAATAAAAAAGATGGGGATGGTTGGGGTGAAGTGGTACATTTACTGAAAATAGCTGGGGAATTCAGAGAATCCACTGGAAGGTTACAAAATCAGTTTTAGAAATGAGCATAAACAAGAGCATCTCTGGAGGTCTAGGAAACATAGCTACACAATAGGATGGCCTCCTGGTAGGAACAGGATGCTGGAGAAACATGGTGGCTGGGAATAATGCTCTCCAACAATTTTTTGGTCATAATGTCATTTGCTCATGAGTAAAAATCCAGTAGGAAAAAAAAGCCCTCTCATTGCGAGACAGGTCGCGAGCCATCCTCCTAGCCACATGGAGATCATGAGAGTGAGGAGCTGGTCTCTTGGTTCTCCTCAGCGTGAAGCAGAAGCCAGATTTTAATATGACATTAAATTACGTGCAGTGTAGGAGGGCTGGGCTCCTCTGAGAAAGTCAGGAAGTCATTAGAAATGCGGAATGGATGCTGGCTGGCCAGGTGATGATGAATGTTCACCTCAACAAGGAAGTTAAAAGGGAGAATAAGATTTGGTGTGGCATTTAAAGAATGCTCTGGATGTAATTTTTCTACCCCCTAAATATCTTCTTTGTGTAGTTTCAACAATTCTGTCATTTAGCAATGTTTTCCTGTTAAACATTAACTCTCATTTGAGAGTCCATTTAAAATGCACATTTTCCTGGGGTCAATGTGTATGTTACACATTACTTGCAAAATGCCAAGTCATGAATATCTAAATATGAATATGAGATATGTCTGGGGGACACTCACAAGGACTCTGTGTCAACATGAGAATCGAACCTGGAATGTGGAAGTGTCAAAAGAGCCTGTGTCTGCTCTAATTTTGTCCAGAGCTGTTCCAACTGAAGGAACGATTTTGGGGCAGGGTGCTTGTTACAGCTATTGTCAGCCCCAATCTGGGAAAAGTGTCAAAGCCAGACAGAATCAGAAGTCAAGTTACGTGTGTGGTGTGACCACAAACAAGAGTTCTTGCCAAACCTACAATGGCTCCTTCTGAATGACCGTTTACCATCAGCTTGAAGGTCACAGGTAAGACACTGATTCTAATCCAACCTGACCCAAGGAACCCAGTCCAGGATCCAGAAATAATTACTGGCAAAAATGATTCCAGCTTTACTAGCATTTCCCAAAACAGGATTAAATGAACTGTGTTCAATTCAATGGAAACCAACAGCATTTCCCCAAATCCCTCTTTCCCACTTTCTCTGCTGCCTCTCCAGTACACAGCAAAACTGTAAGCTCCCTCTCTCTTCCTCCAAATTCCAACTTTCAATCCAAAATTCTCACCCCTGTCTTGTGGTAAACTAATTTTTTTCACTTCCATGTATAAATATTAAAATATCTGAATGCCGGGTCCCCTCTCCAAGTCACCATCATTCTCCTACCCCCTCTTCTAATCCCCTGGCTGATTGAGTCATACCAGAAGTGAATCCACCCAAGTGGGCAGAAAGTGAACCCCAGGGGAGGAAAATCCGGGCCAGTGTCCACCTGTCAAGCCTGGATGAGCAAGCTCAGATTTCCAACACAGCGAGGGTGTAACTCTGCCCAACACACGGAAGTCAGTCAAAGTCAATCTTCACCTGCAGGGGAACTTCATGTTTGGGTCACTGCCAAGCATCGGGTCCACCTGTCTCTCTCTGGTTCCTGAATTGTTGCCACTTTGTTCCACTGGGTTCCAGTCCCAGTGAGAATCTGTATGGGATACACAAGCTTGATCAGTTTTCCCAGTGCTCACACTGGGGGTCTGCGGGCCCCTCTGCATATCAAGATGTCCATCTGGCACCTCGTCTTGCTGTCACTTCCTCTGGTCTTGCAACTCAGAGGTGCTTCTGGCATTCCCATCCGCAAGTGTGATCAGGTGTAAAAGAGGATGTGGTAGCAAAGTGACACTGCTGTCACCTAGGATGGGCTTCCTGCAGATGACATGTGTACACACAACAGTGAGACCCAGGCTGCGTGTCTAAATTCATTGGCACTGGCATGAACACCAAGGACAGAGGCTCTGATAACAGAAATACAGTGCCCTGTCACCAAAGGCGAGCAGAGCATAGAGAAATTTAATCCTTTCATCTCACTGGCATGTAAATCCTACACAGATTGTGACTTTAAAAGGCTTAGCTACCAGACTTCTTTTACAGCCTGTTTCTGACATATACAAAGAAAGAGTTTCCCATTCATTGTGCTACAGAAGGTCTCATCAGAGAAGAAGAGGATCAAGGTGATTACTTAAACCCATTTTTTCTCCATGATAGCAGTTCCCAAAATGTGTGCTATAGGAGGATGCTTGACTAATAGCATTTATTCCAACATAAATAATATTTATTGGGTATCTACTATGTGCCAGTAAAACCAGCCCTGGTTTTGTAACCTTCCAGCATGTAGTCGAGATTAGGTATCTAACATAGTAGATATTTGGTATCTGCTATGTGCTATGATTCTAGGCCCAAGAGACCTCACAATGAACAAAAGAGATAAAAAGCAAGAAAGGCAACAAAGAGATGTCAGTTTGAAGAAACCAGATCTAAGATCTAGGAAAGGCATTTGGAAAAAAAAGAACTAAATTCATTATACTTCTTTATGGATGCTGTGTCATATTGCCTTCCTAGTTGATCTTTCCAGAGAACTTCAAATTTCTAAATACAAGAATGAGTGAGCCAGAGTTTCTACTTACTTGGAAGGAGAAAATAAGGAAGTTGGTATTTCAGTGACAACTATGGCAGCATACTAACTATATATTTTTTTATCCTGACACTAACTCTGTTATGTAGATATTAATTGCATTTTCACACAAGATTGCATTGTTTTCCTGAGTAGAAAACAATAGAATGCAAATGTTTTACCTAAAAAAAAAGTTGGCCAGCACCAAAACCCAGAATTCATCCACAATGAGTCACTCACATGTAATATTTTAAAAAAATATTTGATCTCTATGGATATGGAGCTCTTCAAGTAAAACGTTTGCAAAGTAGAACAGAGAGATCAAATATTTAAAGACTTGTAATTTTGGAGGAAAAAAATGACTCCATTTTGGCCAAAGGTAAGGAACAAATACTTTATCATATTTGTTCTTCTGCTTACTGAAATCATTTGATTAGATAATAAACAATGGAAGAAATAATCTTCCCATTGCATAATATTTTTTACTTTATTATTCTGACTTCATTAGTGTCTTTCTTAAATGCTGAGTCACTAGACACAATTCCCATCCTCCTAAATAATGTCAAGCCTTCTACTCATGTACTCATTTACATCCATTCTCTTTCTCAGAGGATTTACTTCTGAAATATCATTTCTCATAAGCATCACCAGATTTATCTTATTGATTGGGTGATGATTCTCATTGGCTTTATCACATTGCTGTAGTATTTTCCATCTTTAAACAAACAAATAAAAATATCTTCTGAACTTTCACTTTCATACATGATAGGGAAATTAGTACTGGATTTAATTTCCCACCATTAACAACTAGAAAATTGGATAAAATACATAAAACAAGTTTGTTGGGACATTGGACAGTAAGAAAGCATAGAATTCTGATCTCTTAGAGGAAGAAAATAAATGAGGTAAGCTCCATAATTATCTCAGCTTTCTGATACTTCTGGGTAACAGGAAAGGAAGAGGAAACCCAAGCAGAGAACAACAGTTTGCTAATGAGTTGCGTCGGCCAAGATTTGAGTTTGGAGAAGCTAGAGTAGCTTTGCAGAGAAAGAGCTCCAGAAATTTATGACATTGCCTTGGTCATTGACTGACTTCTAAGCATCTCATGCATTGGAGGAATTCATCAGTGTGGGAAAAGAATAACTAGGGATTCTACAAACTAAAAAGCTTCTAGAGCTCTCAGAGAGGTGGGAGATGTTTCACTTCCAACTACATGCAGTGAAAAGACCTTTTCAAACAGCAGGCCAATCAGTAGGGACCACAAAAGAGTTACTTCTTAGTAGCAGGACTAAACTAGCCTTGGAATGAAAGCTAACGTAGAATCACCCCAACAAAGCTTAAAAACAAATCTCAGAAGGCTCAGGCTGTCAAACAAGTAACTTAAGTGCCTGCCAAAGCTCTTTAAAGGAAGGACAACAGTATGATATTTAAAATGTCAAATATTCAGTCAAAAATTACTAGATGTACTGAATTGTACATTTTAAAGTTGTAACAATGCTGAAATATGTATACATATATAAACTACATATATACTATATATATATATACTATATATATACACTATATATATAGTATATATATATATACTATATATATATACTATATATATACTATATATATACTATATTTACTATATATATACACTATATATATATACTCTATATATATATAGTATATATATATAGTGTATATATATATAGTGAGTATATATAGTATATATATAGTGTATATATATAGTATATATATATATATATATATATATATATATATAAAACCTCAATACAACAAAAATAAACACTAGATG
>CM052669.1:9219049-9258996 GCA_028533165.1 Leontopithecus rosalia
ATATATACATATATATGTGTATATATATGACTGTGTAAGTATAGATACGCATGACATATATAAATATGTCATGACATACATATATACGCATGACATATACATACATATATACATATATATGTATACATGTATACATATAGATACACATACATATGACTGTAATCTTGCTGTGTTACCCAGACTGGAGGACAGGGGCTCTTCATTGTGCACTACAGCCTTAAATGCCTTAGGTCAAGCAGTCTTCCTACCTCAACCCTCTGAGTAGATGGGACTCCAGGTATACCCCACCAACCCAGCCAAGAATGGTTGTTTGTTTGTTTGTTTATTTGTTTGAGAAAAGATCTCACTGTGTCACCCAGGCTGGAGTAGCACAATCTCGGCTCACTGCAACTCTTCCTTGGGCTCAAGTGATTCTCCCACTTCAGTATCACAAGCTTGGACTACAGGCACATCCCAGCACATTCAGCTAGTTTTTAAACTTTTGTTAGAGATGGAATCTCACTCTTTTGCTCAGGCTTGTCTCAAACTCCTGGACTCAAGTGATCCTCTTGCCTCAGTCTCCCAAATCACTGGGATTACAGGCATGAGCCACTGTGTCTGACCAAGAATGTATTCTTAAATTAGATTGCAATGGATTTACATACTGTTAGGTTGCATTTTGCTACATAGAAAATCGTAGTATGGAGGCAGCATCAAGACAAATAAGTTTAACAATTTTTATAAGTAAAAATATAGTTACATGGTTTTATACAAGTTAATGATCCTTAGACAATCTCTCAGCTGTGAAGGGGGCTTTAGGTAAATCCACCAGAAAAGTTAAGTTCCAGCCACTTTAACCACCACCCAACAACTCTGCCTTCCTAACCCCAATCCTAACTTGTACATTTTAAATATCTTACAAGAATTGGATATTCCTATTTTAGAAATCATTTAAAATTTTTTAAGTAAAATCATTCAAAGTTTATCCCTTGAAAATTCTGATTCCCCTAGATGAACTGATTAAGGTAGATAAAAATTATTCACATCCTTGAGTTTGTGAAACTAAGACAGAAGATAATTAATGTGCTCAAAGCTCATCAAAGGCCCTTGACTTTCTAACCATTATATAATTAGAAATAATCTTTTAAAAACAATAGGTCTAATAAAAGGCATTGGCAGAGTCAACCTATTTCTTTTTTATTCCCATTGTGTCCAGCTCTCCCAAATGCTTGCAGACAAGGTTCTTGGGGGCATTTAAATGGAAATGAATCTGGCTCTTCATAGTAACATATGACTGTTATCTGTGAAAGTAAACTTCTTTAGAAATATTAATCTATCATTTACAAGGGTGTAAGTTAAACCAGATGGTAATGAATAGAAGCATTAAAGTATGTATAGCCCCTAATGTTCATGTATCATGATTAACAGATTATCACCAAGCCCAGTGGCTTAAAGCAGTCCTTTTATGTTGCTTACAATTTGATAGGTCAGGCATTCAGTAAGGACATGGCTGAGCAGTTGTCACTTAGGGTCTCTCATGTAGCTGTAGTCACATGTTGGCTGGGCTGCAGTGATCTGAAGGCTCTACTGGGGTGTGAATCCAATGTGGCTTACTCACCTGCTTGGTGGTTGATGCTGGTTGTCAGCTGGAACTCAACTGTTCTGTCAATGATAATGCCTCTCTGTGGACTCTCCAATGTGACCACTTCAAGCTTCTTAGATGATAACCTGGTTGGTTCACCCCAGACTACATATTGTAACAGAGTTAGGCAGAAGCTACTTGGCCACTTCTGAGCTAGCCTTGGAAGTCATTCAACATCATTTTCATTGTATTCTGATGGTTACAAGTGTGTCCTTAGGGTCAGCCCAGATTCAAGAGGAGGGCATATGGACCCTGCCTTTCAGCAGGAGCCATGTTCAATCATTTGCAGACATGCTTTAAAATCAACATACTAGGTAATGTTGAGAGTACCTGCTTTTATATTTTCAAATGCAGAAAAATGTTTCCCATGAAGACTATGGAATATCAGTAAAATCCATTATATCTTTATTCTAATTAAAAATATTCATGATTACACAAAAATAATTTCTATTCAAAAGTCTTACTTTAGTTCTGTCAATAGTGTTCTTCTCTGTGTGGGAATAGGAGTAGGGGCAGAGTAAGTGGTGACATGGAGCAAAGGAGGTGATCAGACAAGATCTGCATTGCCAGAGGGTTGGATGTATCATGTATAGAGTCTTCATGTTTTCTTAGAATGATGACAACATTTGAAGAACCAAAAAATGATCGCACCCGTTGTGCTAAGAGACTAGTGTAGCCAGAGGCTGTGAGCCGCAAAGAAGCAGAAATGTTACAATGATCTGGAGGAAGCAGAGCTGAACAGGGAAGACCCTATTCCTCCTCCCAGCTACATTGCCTTGGCTAAAAGAGATAATTTTCTTTATTAGGGTCCCTGGGAGTGTTAATTCCACTATCATATTAATCCTCGAATTAACCCTATGAGAAAGGTATAAAAGTATACATGTTTTCCTGTGTGTGTAGCATGTGAGAAGGTACTAGAGATGCTACCAATCAGCCCTGTTTACTATTTAACTTCTTCCAAGTGCTTTTTTACCTTTGTTACCTGCCAAAAACACTGGCATTTCAAGTTTCTGGGTTCAAAACCCAGCTCTAATGTTGACAAGCTATGTGACCTTGGGAGAAGTTGGTGAATCTCTATAAACCTTGGTTGTCTCATCTGTCAAATGGGGCCAGGGTGTTGTAAGGATAAAATAATTCATGGAAATGCTTTTAAAGTATTAGGTTGATACAAAAGTAATTGCAGTTTTTGCTGTTACTTTCAATGGCAAAACCCACAATTACTTTTGTACCAACCTAATAGATTAATGTGAAGAGCAGGCCTGAAGATTCCATGACAAAGAGAGTCAATTAGTCCTCATAAGTGACTTAAACCTTTCTTTATGTGAAAACATAAGTGAAGCTTAGCTGGAGCCATTTCTTATAAATGCCTGTATTAAAGAAAAACAAGACTTACCCTCTGGTCAAAAGCAGCCAACTAACTTACTTAACTAGGACTTTCCAGCAGGACCAGCCAAATAAGACAACTTTATAACTGTAATGGATCAAATATTTGTTTGTATTACTTTCACATGAGCTCTATAAAAGCTTGTCCCTTAAGCTTCTTTGATGGATCCCCAAACCACTTCTAGTTTAGAGCTGCCCAATTCATGAATTGCTACTTGTTCAGATAAACTTTTTAAAATTTATTGTGCCTCAATGTATGGTTTTAACATGCTTATTATGATAATTAGCATATAATAGGGGCTTAGTAAAAATGCATTGAGCGAATGGTTTAAAAATGTATTATACATGTACATTTAATATGCATATACACATAAAATCTTGGTTAATATCCTAACTCTGCAGTCAACCAACTTTTGACCCTAAGCAAATCACTTTAACGTTGGGATATTTTTTTTCTTTCATTTCTTTATCTATTAAATCTCAGAGAAAAGCTAGATCATGTCACCAGTACATTCCATTAGCACCCCATGCATATCCCTGTGATAGTACTTATCGAAAACTTCAGTATATTTCTTTGCCACTGTAGACTGAGCTCTTTGAGGGCAGGTTCTATGTATTAATCAGCTCAGGCTGCCATAACAAAATACCAGGCTAAGTGGCTTAAACAACAGAATGATCTCTCATAGTCCTGGACGGTGGAAGTCCAAGAGCAAGGTGACTATTGATTCAGTTCCAGGTGAGGGCTCCCTTCCTGGCTTGCAGAAGGCCACTTTCAGGCTGTGTCCTTACATGGGGTGGGTCAGGGAAGCATTCTGACTCAGGTCTCTCTTCTTATAAGGACACTGATTCCATCATAAGAACTCTACCCTCCTTACCTCTTCTAAACCTAATCACTTCTCAAAGGCTCCATCTCCAAATATCATTGTCTTGGGGGTTAGAAGTCCCAGATATGAATTTTAGAGAGACACAAACATTTGGTTCATAACCAACCAGCTTTCATCCCCACATTCACACTATTTCATGTGTCATTTTTCCCTCAGGGAAAGCTTGTTGAAATTTTAAAACCCCTTCTTGTACCCAAATACTATCATCTAGAGGTAATGAAAAAGATATATATCTACAATATAAGAGCTTCCCCTCATATAAAATAAAAGAACCCTGGGTATTTTCAAAACCTTGTAGTGTGTTATTGTTTTGGATACAGCAAACTTAATTGGCTGTATCACTGTATATTCATTTAAAAATCCATTTTAATAAGTGCCCTTGGAAGGAAAAATGAAGACAATTATTTTTTCCTGTAAGATAATTTTCATTCACTAAACAGAATCACCATTAAACAGAATTCACTACTTGCCTCACTTTTCTTCTGCTCTCAGTAGGAAATAGAGTCTCCTTCCTATTGTATTTAAGGAAAAATATGAAAGGAAACCATCTAGTGACTCATATAACACCTGCAAATGCCTCATGAGATTATCGCTGAAGCCACCAGGATAAAAACTGTCACAGAACAGAGTTCAAGTGCTCTGGAGGTTTTGTTAGTGCTTTTTCTTCTTGCAAAAATATCAAGCTGCATTTCAACACTAGTTATTCCATATTCATCTTTCATTTCTTCCCAATATAAAACACATATGAATGTTCTCCTGTTTAATAAAAACAGACTAACCTAATATGCTACTAATTATAATGAAGGTTTTCATTCTTTGTTGTAATTCTGAGAGTGAGTCACAGTCACATCTAAGTCCTTCTCAATCAATTTTTATTGCATAAATGGAAAAAATGTTAATATAGTTCAGTGTACTAAGTAACAGCTTCCAATTCTCAGATTTGCTCTGCCTAGCAGGTGAAATTTTTGTGCATTATTCCAAAGCCACTAGATTGGAATCCTCTGAGGATTAGATTTTCATTCCTATTCCCGTTAACTTTCCTTTCTGTTGTGCTGTTCATCCATTTTTGTTACTATTCAAAGCAAAATGAGAGAGAAAGAAGAATGCAGACACTATGTGAAAGCTTAACTGGAAAAAAAAGGTTATATTTTGAAGTGGGAGGATAAGCCTGTTTGGGCCCTAGATGGTAATAAACCAGCTACATCACTGGGCAAATTGGGGAGATTAAATAATTTTTTTCTAAGTGATCGATTATTTAGCAGCATTTCTAGTGACAGTGTTACAGTATTTGTAAAGTAACAGCAGAAGGGAGGTGCATGTTTGGCGTAGATTCCTGGTCCTAAGGCTTTCACGCAGTGTTAACATGCAGGTTCACACTGGTCCGGGAAAAGCTGCTGCCTGGCTTCCATTTCCTCTTTCCTGCAAGCTCACCAAGAAGGGAGGTCACAGTGCACCTGGTTTTCTTCCCAAAGCAGTCATTTCACAGGTAATTCTTTCTTCCATGCCGTACATCTGGACAAGAACTACATCTTCACCACACTGACTTCAGCTTGTTTTGTTGCCTTTTTCCTTCCATCTTGGAATGCCCCATGTAGGGAAAGGGGAGCTATGAATCTTTTCAAGTAAGAAATGGTGCGGTGGTTTATGCCTCTAATCCCAGCACTTTGGGAGGCTGAGGCAGGAGGATCACTTGAGGCCAGGAGTTCCAGACCAGCCTGGCCAACATGGTAAAACCCCGTCTCTACTAAAAATATAAAAATTAGCCAGGCGTGGTGCCACTCGACTGTAGTCCCAGCTACCTGGGAGGCTGAGACAAGCAGAATTGCTTGAACCCAGCAGGTGGAGTTACAGTGAGCCAGTTTCGTGCCACTGCACTCCAGTCTGGGCAACAGAGCAAGATACTGTCATTTCAAAAGAAAAAAATGAAATCAACTTACTGTGAATCCAACAATCAGTCTTCATGCAGCTGATAAAAGTGTGGTGAGGGCTGAGCATGGTGGCTCATGCCTGTAATCCCAGCACTTTGGGAGGCCAAGGCATTCAGATTACCTGTGGTCAGGAGTTCAAGACCAGCCTGGCCAACATGGTAATAACCCATCTGTACTAAAAATACAAAAAGTTTGTTGAGCATGGCGGTGGGCGCCTGTAATCACAGCTACCTGGGAGGCTGAGGCAGGAGAATTGCTTGAACCCAGGAGACAGAGATTGCAGTGAGCCAAGATCTCAGTATTGCACTCCAGCCTGGCCAACAAGAGTGAAACTCATCTCAAAAAAAAAAAAAGTGTGGTAATACAATCTTCTGTGTCCTTTGGATAGATTTATGCAGAATAAGGCATTAGTAAATATATCTACGTAGATAAGAAATAGGCAAATTTAAATTATCTTACTGATCATAAACAGAGTATAGGGAGGTTGTGGATGGTGGTGTGCTGATAAATGTCCCCCCTACCCTCTGGGGGAAAAGCTCTGATTTATACTGTCTGCATATCTCTGTGGTGTAAATATTTCCACCATGGCCAATTTCAAGCTACCAACATGATGTCATTGAGTGCAGATATGGAAAAAGGTGCACAGAGTGGGCTCCCCCAGGTGGCTGTGAGGCAGCTCCAGCATGCCAGTGGGTGTGGACAAATACACAGTCTCACCCTCCATTGTGAACCTTCTTCCCAGCCAGAGATTTCACAAGTTACTGACAAGTGGAAATATTAACTAGTTTATGATTAGTCTTTAAATATTTTCTGGGTAAAACTCTCAGTTACTAGTGATGTTATAAAAAGACAAACACATCAAAGGATTGTATAACATTCTATTTTGGATCACAACCCATCTCTCCAGGCTTCTCATTCTTTTCCCCATATAGCTAATCTTATTGGCCTCACACTTCGGCACCTTTTTTGCCTTCATTTCTATTATCAATCCTCTCCCAGCCACACACGCCAAAACCCACGGGCCATGCCTTCAACTCCTGCCTACGAGAACCCACAGCTGTCTCTCTCTTCCTTCCTCATCTACTCTTTAAACCTGCAATCCAAGATTAATTCGATTGTATTATTTCTCTTCTCCTGACCTGGATAGCTGAGCACATGTGGAGAAAATCCCAGCCCCAGGCAGATGGTATTCTTCAGATTTATAGCTTAAACGTCAGCACGGCCTTCAAGTATGTCAGTGACCTTCTTGCTGGATTCGGTCTTCATTTCCATATATCTGGTATTTCAAATATTTGTTCCTTTTTTAAACCCAACCTCCCATCCTTTTTTCTTTCTTACCAAATGATATTGTATCCAGATTCTCACCTGTGAATTCCCCCTATACAATCTGAAAATGTATCTACAAACTTGCTTAGTCTTGTGTCTTTTCTACCTTCCTCCTATATCCAAAAGTCAGATTCCTAGATCTCTGTGTTGGAACCTGTCCCAGTTATCTGTTCCTATTTAGCATACCACCCCCAGAATTAGTGGCCTTAACACAACAATTGATTATCTCTCATGGTTCTGTGCTTTGATTAGTCTCATGGACTAGGCTCAGCTGGGCATTTCTCACTGGGCTCTCTTCCAACAGTTGAAGTCAGATGGTGGCTGGGGCTACAGTTATGACCTTGACTGGGCCAGAGATGCAAGATGACGCACACGCAAGGCTAGAAATTGATGGCTGGCTGGGAGCTCAGGTGGGTGTGACTGAAATACCTACACAAGGCCCCTCCATGTGGCTTGGGTTTCTTAAAGAGCATACCAAGAACAAATATTCCAAGACGCAGGAAGAAGCTCCCACGCCAGTTAAAGGTTTGTGGCAGAAATGGCAAAGTCTCACGTCTGTTCTATTCTATTGGTCAAAGCAGTCACAGAGCCTAACCAGGTACCAGTGGGTAGAGAAGCAAACTCTAGCCCTGGGTGGGAGAGTAGAAAGGTCACATGGCAGAAGAGCAGATGGGATGGGAGATATTGCAGCTGTCTTTGGGATCTACCATCTGCCACCCACATGCTAAAATTCTCCTAGTTTTCATCTTCTTCCTTCCTACTGGCTGCTCTCCTGCTTTAACCTTTGAGCAAGTTCTTATCACCATGTTGTTAAAAGCAAAAGGTATAGAAATAAATGGATGTATCATTTGTGATATGTATGCTTTTTTCCATGTGTATTATATAGTTCAACAAAAAGCTTAAACATGGTAGAGAAAGGGAAGAATTTGTGGCTCACTGCTAGCAAATTTGTAGGTCTTCCTAGAATTTATTTTTGATGTTAATTTCAGTGGTAGATATGTCTCCAATCCAGCACTTTTCTTTCTAAACAAGAGAACTAATTAATGTGTACCACAAATGTATAAGAGTGTTACAGTAACACGTGCTAATATTAGGGCAAACCAAACTACTCCATGTATCTATTTCTATATCTGTCTAGAAAGCAAAAACTTGCATTTTTTTCCATGTCTTTCTTTCGTTAATAGTAAAATTATGTAAAAACTGGACTCTTAACTTGGATATTGGAAGGATTAGATAGGTCTAAAAAACTCTTGAGTTCTCAGAAGAGAAAAGATCCATGTAAATATCACGTATTTGATTTCTATTTCCAATGAAATTAGGTTATTTAATACCCCTTAGAAACTGAAACAATGGCTGGGCACACTGGCTTACACCTGCAATCTTAGCATTTTGGGAGGCCAAGGTGGGCAGATCATGAGGTCAGGAGTTAGAAACCAGCCTGGCCAACATGATGACACTCCGTCTCTACTAAAAATACAAAAATTAGCCGGGCATTGTGGTGCGCACCTGTAATCCCAGCTACTCAGGAGGCTGAGGCAGGAGAATCCCTTGAACCCAGAAAGTGGAGGTTACATTGAGCTGAGATCATGCCACTGCACTTCAGCCTGGAGGACAGAGCAAGACTTCATCTCAAGAAGAAAAAAAAGAAAGAAAAGAAATTGAAACAGCGAATGTCCTGCATACATACTTTAGGGTGGAATTTCCGCTCTGTCCCGACAACGAAGGCACAGCATTTTCTAAGCCCTGATTTTATGAAATATTACAAAATAGGCAGCTTTTGGGCTCCTCCATGTTTACTTCCATGTGGCGTCCGCTTCCTCTGCACCCCTCTGCCATGTTGCATTCTTTCCTCACGCCTTATCAACATAATGGATCATTTAGAAAACCAGCCATGAGTCATTACAAAAATTAAATACCCGAGTGCAGTGGAGCACCTCTGTGGTCCCAGCTACACTGGAAGCTGAGAGGATTGCTTGAGCCCGGGAGTATGAGGATCAGTCACAGCAACAGAGGAAGACCCTATCTCAAAAAAAAGTAATGCCCAATTTTAAATGGTTTATTATATTGCCATTGTGATTACCTATATCTTACGTTATGCCAGACCTCAGCTCTATCTACTATCTTAAAATCTAAAGTTT
Organism: Leontopithecus rosalia; assembly: GCA_028533165.1. NCBI lineage: Eukaryota > Metazoa > Chordata > Mammalia > Primates > Cebidae > Leontopithecus > Leontopithecus rosalia. Next base: position 9,228,330 of record CM052669.1, read on the forward strand.
AAGAACTCACTAGCAGAGAAATAAGAGAAGGGTAACAAAATTTTAACCAAGAAGCCACAGCATTTATGTATTTTTATGAATTCTTAAGAAACATAAATAGGAATGATATCCATCTTTAACATTTTTATTAAAGATTATTTCAATGAAAGGAATAGAATTTAATAAATATACTTTAAAAGATATGTACATTAAACTTAGGGACATTTGGCATAAAAAAAGGCCACGAGGTATTGAGATTATTTTACCTTGACATGTAAATGTATTGCCTATCTCGGGATATGTGTGTTTAAATCTTCTCAATAATTATACAGTAGTATTATTCATTCTTTTCCATGTAAAACCAATTTGGACTGCATGGATCAAGGGCTAAGTCTCCACTGCAAAGACTCACCCTCACAGAAACGCCACTGTGGCTCTCCAAGTGACTGTGTGCTTCAGTGATTTCCAAAATACCAGTAAATAACAAAAACTTTAAAGAAGTCAGCCCTCTGAGACCAAGAGTTGGGTCCTCTGATTCTCAACATGAAGCTGTTATGATACTGCATCTGTGAATTAGGACCAAAAATGGGAAGCAGAAGTCTCCAATGAGTAAAATCTCTGGTTACAAATTCTTGAGTTTCTTCTTATTTCCATTTTCAAACTTCAGCCTTAAATCCATGTGGTCTTTAACCAGCCGTCCGCCCAGCCTTCCGTGGTCAGGTATCAGTGCACTTCTGCCACAGCCCAGGCAGCACCAGAGCACGGCGGCAGTCATGCTGGCCTGAGCACAGTCTCCAAACGGTAAAAAGTGATTTACTGCCTCTTTTTCGTTAATATATCTTGGTTGCCTCCAGCCTTGTTATTTTCTCTAGACATTACTGGACTCACTAACGCAGTGGCCTGAAGTAGGCAAGAGGCAATGTACACTCCCACCCCCGCCCCCAACTTGCAGAGAAGAGCAACTCCCTGCTATTGCGCCATAAATAATTGAACAGTCTCTTCCAGGCAACACAGTCAAGATGCAGATTTAATTTATTCCCTGGGAGGACTAAAGGTGGCTATGTAGACCCGGTTCACATTCAAGCTGAGCTAGGGACACTGGTACTTTCAAAATGTGTCAAACTTACGGAGCGCATGCCCCAGGGTCCAGTGTCAAATGCCATTGCAAAGAAGGGTTCTTTTCTTTGTAGCTTTGTTCTGTTTCCCTGAGCATTCCTCATTAGGAAAGGAAACTTCATTCCATAACAGAAAGGGAAATGATACTGATGTAACTGGGTAGCATTTTGCATTTCTCGAAATTCACTAAAAATCTATGCGCTAAATCTCATGTCATGTATTCTACCTTACTTACTTACTTTCTTTAGAAGATTTCTTTTTTAAAGCCACCTGCGACTTGATGTCTAGAGTTGTTTTACATAACACAGTCTGAAAAGGACACCTAGTAGAAACTGCAACTTCTTTGCTTTTTTTAGAAACCTAGCAGGAAAAAGAATGGAAAAGAGGGAAGGAGGAAGAGGAGGGAAGGAAGAAAGAAAAGAAAAAACTCCAACTCAGGCATTTCAAAAGACTTCTAGGCAGGACTTTTAGAGTGGAACCAGGGAACATAACAGAACCTTTGACCACCAGCAGCAGAAGGACCCAGGAGTGAGGGGAGAAATGGGCTTTCCAGGGGCCACTGGGAGCTGAAGGAGAGGGGAAGTAGTGGAGGGCCACAAACATCACCAGAAACTTGATAACTCAGCCCAAACCAATACAGTGCTGAGACACCCAGGCATATACTCAGGTTCCCAAGTCTCCTTTTATAGCAGCGATGATATTGAATACATTGATTTACACCTATTATCTTCCATTGCCTATTTGACATTCTATTTTGCATTTCAAAGAAGCTTATATCTTTAAGATATTCTATTTTGTCTTTTAATTACTGATTTTAGAAAATGCTTGATGTTTTCCATGTGAAATATTTCCTTTGGAAAGTTGCAGTCCTTCCCTTCCTCTCTCCCTCACCTTTCGCTACATGAGTATTTGCAAACTATGCAGAATATGACTGGAATCTTCCTGGCAAGTACTTAATCAGACTCCAGCTTTGTTTTTAAGTCTGCGTTGCTATGATTGTATCCCTAAGGAAATGGGTTACGTTTTGGAAAGAGTGTAATGCATAGGCCAGAGCTGTCTTTCTGACCTGAGAAGTGATTTGAGGAAATGACCTCAAGAAATTAACTTTTCACTTTTTTCTAAATGACTTTGAGATACAAAGGAAGAAAAAAAATCAGTTACTGCAGAAGTTCAAAGAAATGAAGTTCTACTGAGTGCTTTATGAATTTTTTTAAGTATGATTTTCCAAATAATAGAAAAACATTCCAAATCATGGTGTTGCCTAATTCACTGCGCACAGCTGTCGGCTGATCCCAAACATTTATGCTTACCATTAAAAGCTTGGAGAAAACCAGAGAAGGGTGACTTCTAGTCCATCTAGACAGATAACAACACGAGGCTGTGCAGACTCTAATATAAACATGTAAAATAAACCCACAGAGGCAAAACAACAGCAAAAAAAAAACTGCAAAAATTTTAAAGGCTCTCTCATAGCCTAGTGGCTTTTATTGAATTTTTCTTTTATTGTTGCATACATGGGATGAGGAAAGAGGAGACATTTGTCTTTATGGTGAAACCTCTTGCCATAGACTTGAAACCTGTATAATCATGTGGTTTATGGAGCAGTGTTTTGTGCCTTGAATTCCATATACAGAATTTGGCAAAAGGACAGACGTGGTTAGAGGTTCTGAGGTCTTGTCTCATGGGGCACTTGTTCTAGGACTTTCTTTCTGGGTGACCTTTCTTGGTGGTTAAAATAAAACGTAAACTTTCACCATGTAAGTTTCTCCCTTGCTTGCCTTATGTCAGCTTTCCTCACTCACGCTCATTTGGATAAATGGACACATATCCTTTTATCGGCTTATGTACACACATATATTGTACCAAGCTGGCCAATGTAATATTTATGTTTGTACTTTGAGCTGCCTAAGATTTTGTCATGAAACCTAAGGCTGCTGTAGGGGAGAGAGTGCATAAAACTTTCATGACTCTTATAAAAAATACAAAATGTTATCGTTAATATTTAATAAAATTTGCAGCAGTCAATGAGCAAAATCAATGTTTTTTAATTAAGTTATTCATTTGTAATACGAGCCGTACCTTGTTGTGCATTAGGGTGGAATTTAGGATGTTGAACTTTGAATAAATAAATAAGCCTAATTTTAGCCCTCGGGGTAATAGTATTAGTGATAAAACTATTAATTGGTTGCCTGTGCTTTGATGAGCAAACAGGGTTTCTTTAGTGACAACATCTTTTATCCCAAAGTGCTTTCTGAGTCTCAAGCTGGATTCTGTCCAAGGCATTTAGTAAGATGAATTGCGGCTCATAGTGTTGATAACAGGCACATCAGTGCCCCGAGCATATTGTTAGCTCCTACCAAGGGTCTCCTGTTTGAAATTGGGGCTGCTGAAGGGTGGAAGTTTATACAACCTGAGTGGGTTTTTAACCAAGGTTTTAGAGTCATCATATATGAAAGAAATTAGCGATAAACCAAAGGCCTATTCATCTCTTTACCTCCTCTTTGCTCTGGAATTCATCTCTCTAACCCTCCATCCCTATCTGGTTCTCCTTGTCCCTTCTCTGAGTCCTTGCCAGTTTTCAGAGCTTTGCCCCTTTGTCCAGCCTTCCTTCTGGGGTTGTGGAAGAAACAGCTTCCTGTAAGCAAAGTTGATGTGGGGAGGTGGCACAGTGCTCTTCCTTACAGACATCTAAAAATACAGCTTTCGTTGGGATGATGCTTAGTCTCTGTATTTGCCCTGAATCTACTTGATGTAAATAATATGCTGAAATTGTGTATTAAAATGATTCTAGCCAGGTGCAGTGGCTCATGCCTATAATCCCAGCACTTCGGGAAGCAGAGGCAGCAAGGATCACTTGAGCCCAGGAGTTTGACACTAGCCAGGGCAACAGAGCAAGACCCTGTCCTCAAAAAAAAAAAAAAAGTTTTTGTAAATTAGCTAGAGTGGTGGCACGTGCCTGTAGTCATAACTACTTGGAAGGCTGAGGCAGGAGGATTGCTTGAGCCCAGGAGTTCAAGGTTGCAGTGAGCCGTGATTGCACCACTGCACTCCAGCCTGAATGACCTGAGTAGTGACAAAGTGAGACTCCATGAAAGAAAAGGAAGGAAGGAAGGGAGGGAGGGAAAAGAAGGAAAAGAAAGGAAGGAAGGAAGAAAGGAAGGAAAAGCAAAGCAAAGCACTGTTTACAGTACACTTTACCCAGATTCCAGGGAAATTGAAAAAAACAAACCTCGATTATACTATGCAGTGGTGTCCATACTAACTGATATATGAGTTAAAAATTTATAAATAGATCTATAAGGACTTCTCACACAATATTTCCAAAGTTGAGAGAAGAAAGGCATTTTTCTCAATGCTAATTATTAAACAAATGGTTAGTATTATTTCTAAATGCAAAAAAATGTAAGCACATTTTATTATACATATTGATGTTGGTTAAATTTCCCTAATGGAGAGTCATAAAATTCCTGAAGGCACAACTCAAACAAAATAATTTAATAAAAATAATATATATCAGAAAGATGTAGTATGTAGAATCCAGGATTAACTTGGTAACTTCTGAGGAATTTGCAAAATGAGACATGCATTTCAATACCTGTTCTAGATTCACTAATAATATGAAGTTGAAGGGGTAAGGGAAAGAGTAGATTCAGCAGGTTGACCACAGGATAATGATTGAATTTTGATCTGTTTTAAGAATCTCTAGAAATCAATATAAATGTAAACTGGGTTTAATTAAAATCAATCAAAGATTATTTCCTTGTCCAAATTATCAAGAATCATGAATATAGACCCTCTTGGGATTTAGGAGAGTGTAGAAAGAAATTATGCTGGCTTCTATTATGCTCAGCTTCTTTTAGTTGTTTACTGAAATGTGTCAACTTTATTGTTAATATTTCACCGATGGTTCGTTCTTCATCTCTTCAACATAGAATTCAATTTAAAATAAAATCCAATATTCCATCTGAAAATTTCAATTCCCACAAGAAATATAATTCAATTAAGTTCCAAATAGTTCTTTTAAAAATACAAAATAAAATCATTCCCTCTACATATGCTGTTTCTGCTCAGTTCCAAAAGGGTAAAAAACTGCATTTGTTTAGTTTTGGTTCATCTATCACTTTGTACATTTTTATGGATTTTTACGTGTAATCACATTTTCAGAGGAGATTTTTATATACTCTGCTGCATTTCTGCAGAGTTATTATCTCTCAGCCTTAAAATTATAAAAATTGATACACAATCTTCGGTTTCTCTCTCCCTAGGAAAGTGATAGGTAGCCATTCATCATTCACTGTGACGGGCTAAACTCGCTTTGTTTACTGTAGTGAAAGTGGATTGTTTGTCCACTTGCCCCCTTCTTACTAACAATGGCTGTGGTGATCATAGCGGCTTTCCTGCCGGTGCTTGGGTAGAAGGGTGGGGGATCGGCACCTTATATCTAAGGCTAGAAAAGGATCTGCATTTTTTTCTCTAAAAGCTTTGTAAAGTACAGTATGTTATTTAAAAGTAACTTTCCAACTCCCGTCTCTCTCTGCCGTTGAGGTTACTCCCCATACATCTCTTTCCCCTGACTCTCTCTACCAATTTGCTGTTTGCAAGATGACTGCTCTATCAGACATAAAGTGCTGCCTTTTCACTTAACTATGCAACAACAGCTCTCTGTACTTCTAGGGCAGCCTTAATGGTGCATTTATATTCCATTCAAACTTGAACACAGCAAGAGAAAATCTACCTACAGGGATCATAAGTACTGATGGCATTTGCCACCATCTGAAAGCCTTGCATATAGCATTATATTTACCTGAGCCATTCCAAAGTGTTATCGTTAAAACACGATTGGGCTTTACAGGTGTCAGCTGGGCAGAGGTGAGGTTTACAATCATTTTTTTATGCTCCTTCCCTGTGGCTTTTGTTGAGTCTTATTCTCATCCCTGGGTTTGTGCAAAAGACCACATTAAAAAAGCTACAAATCTGATGTTGGCTTCCATTTGAATACCAACTGGAGAAATACCTTCCCCTATAGATATGCTAGGAGAATGGGAGACGGGAAGAAGCAGGATTGTGTTTAGGAGTGAGAGCTCTCCCATTGTGCTAGCTCTGGCAAGGTAGCATTCAACTCTCACAGTTAAGTTTGGGCTTTAACCTTGAGTTTAACCTGCACTTCTGTGCTAAACTGCCATTGTCTGCTCAGGGACAAAGAATGCAAATATTCTGCCACTGATCAGAATTATGTACATAATATGCACCTTCTTTGCCTGTTCATGCTCACCTGCCAGAAACTCACACACTTGGACAAGTGTCTTCTCCAAATGAGATGTAGCCAGTAGTCCTGCATTTTGAGGCTAGTCACTGAGTGCAGTGTGACGGCTCTGATTTTCTGATGTCTGCAGGACAAACATGTGCAACGTGGAAATGACTCTTCACTGGCCCCTCCCCTCCCTATATGTGTTGGTTTTCCTACTCTGCGGAATGCCTCTCCACCTACGGGATTGTGTCTCTTACGTTCTCCTCTTCTTTCTTCTGTCTCTGAAACCAAAAAAGCATCATCATGCACTCCTTCAGATGAGAGTAACATTTCAGATGTAAATTAAGAGATGCTGTTTAAATGGAGCGACGTTTGCGCACGTGCAATGTGTGTGTGGTCTATGTGTGTGCGTGTGTGTTTGTGTGCGTGGTTGCGTGTATGTAGGATGGAGATTGAGGTTCATATCTGAAATTCCTGAACTCACATTTCCTCAGCTGAATGCCACCCAGAAGGCTTGTTTGCACTTCTCTGGAGTACTAGCAATGTTAGCTTCCTTCTAGAAGAGTCCTAATGCAGGATGCGTCTAAAGATATGACTCCATAATGGTGAGCAACTATTTAGAAAGTTCATTTTGCCAAGGTCGAGGACACGCACCCATGACACAGCCTCAGGAGATCCTGAAGACATGTGCCCAAGGTGGTCAGAGCACACAGTTTGGTTTTATACAGTTTAGGGAGACATGAGACATCAATCCATATAGGTAAGGTGAACATTGATTCAGTGCTGAAAGGCAGAGGTGGGAAAACTAGAAGTGGGGAGACTGCTTCTGGGTAGTAGGTAGATACAGGACAAATGGGTACATTCTGTTGAGTTTCTGATTAGTCTCTCCAAAGGAGGAAATCAGATACGCATTTATCTCAGTGAGCAGGGGAGTAACTTTGAATAGAATGGAAGGCAGTTTGCCCTGAGGAGTTCCCAGCTTGACTTTGCTCTTGGTGGTGGGGGTGGGCTTAGATTTATTTTCCTTTCATATACATAAATGGATGGAAGATTTTCTCAGCAACCTGTAATTTGGAGAAAGTGAATTGATAAGGCTGTAAGATAATGAGTGAGAGCTCTCCCATTGTGCTAGGCTCTGGCGAGGTAGCATTCAACTCTCACAGTTAAGTCTGGGTTAACCTTGAGTTTAACCTGTGCTTCTGTGCTAAACTGCCATTGTCTGCTCAGAGACAAAGAATGCAAAATGTCCTGCCACTTATCAGAATTATGTACATAATATGTACCCTCTTTGCCTGTTTACCCTCACCTGCCAAGACTCTCACACACTTGACAAACAGGTCTTCTCCAAATGAGAGTGAGCTGGACAAGATAGCATTTTACTGCCATCCTTAGAGGGGGCTGAATACATTCTTTCCTTCTTTCCTTCCTTTTATGCCTTTATTTATTCAATAATTCTACTTCATGCCTGTTATATTCCACAGGCCTGGCACAGCCTCTGACCTCCTGTGGTTGACAGCATAAATCTGTTTTATTCATTCATCTAGATAGGATCTAATATTCTAGCAGCCTAACCCAGAACAAGTGAAGACACACTCTTCCAAAAAAGAAAATTCATAAACCAAGTTGGGGAGGGCTAATATAAAAAAGATCAATGGGGAGGGGGGACTGTGGACCTCCCTGCCTCTACCAGAAGCTGCCTCCACCATCAAATGAAAAGAGTTAATTTCAAGCCTGCGTGGCAATTAGAAGGCAATTGTGGCTGAGGTGGTGGGGGCAGGCAGTGGACCTCCCTGCCTCCACCAGAAGCTCAGGCAATCGAAAAGCTTGGGATTGCTGGCCCACCAGCAGGAATTTCCCAGCTAGACACAGAAACAAGCACCAACCCCCTACTCCTTCCAACCTGAGGATCCCAGAGGCCGCAGAATGACTCTATTAGAATCCTTCACTCTCCACTAGAAGGAAAGATATTGGTTCCAATGTGAACTAGCTTGGGCCCAAGGGCCACTTTTTCCTTAGCTCCTTTCAGGGGCCATCTCCCTGGGCTAATCTGGTGACCAACCTCAGATGGGAAAAAAGAAACAGGCCTTTTGGTGAGTCTCTGAGCACAATGGGTTACTTTCCCAGACAAGACATGGACCAAACACTTGCTTTGTGTGTGAACTGGTTTCCTTTCATGAAACCTTGAGTTTAACCTGTGCTTCTGTGCCATGATGCCATTGCCTGCTCGATTCCTCAAGCCTGAGATTTGGGGGCTTCTGTCTGCTCTTTGCCTAAGATGGTACATGAAGATCTTATATAGGCATGTCCAAGCGGGCAGGCCTAGACAAGTGGTCCTACAAATGCCCTCAACTTCAGCCCCAGTCCTCTGAAGTTGGTAGTTTCTGCTGAGAAATCTCTCCTCATCTTAGTAAGTGGAGGGTTTTCTGGGTGACAACACATCACTACTTGTGGACGAGAGAGTGTTTGTTTCCTATTCAAATTGAGATCACGTCATTGTTCACGACAAAAACACGATTTTCTTTTCCGCAAACACACAGAAGAAAGCAGCTGTACTCATTACAGCGTTGTTCCAGTATCTTCTTGTCTCCGCCTTGCTCTGGGTGAGGATCAGGGTCAGGGCAGATGAAGGGCTATGACTGCTTTGCAGTTGATTCCCTCCCACCTCCCTCAAACACATCGTCTAGAAAATTAAGATTTTATTTTTTACTTTTCACACTCCTCACTCCCGGGGCCATTCCTGTTCCTTTTCTCGTCTTTGCTGGGATGCACAAGGGGCCATTAATTACGTGTCTCTTTTTATTCAGGAGAATAACTGGGATGATTGTACTCATATCCCAGGGTGTTATCCTTTAGGTAATCAAATGAAAACAGTTAATTCCAAGCCTTCACGGCAATGTACTTTCTCACAATGGAAAGTAAACACTGTGTCACTTTCATAACACATTTAAAGAAGGGGCCTGGTGAATGCAATTCATTGCATCTGACAAAGACAGAAAACCTCACTGGCTGCTCCTGTGCCTCCCAGAGCGCCCACCCTGGACATTCCTCCAACGTACAATAAGCAGTGCCACGCACTGGCTAATATTTTCAAACACAACCTAGTTAAATCCTTACACTAAAAGACTTGATTTAGAACTTTACTCCGGCCTATGTGTTTTAAAAGAAAATCAGAGTGTTCAGAGTTGAGTTGTTGCAAAGCTCATGTTTGATATTGTTCATACCACAGACTCTCAGAATGACAAATAAAATATCGTGTTGAACTTAGGCATACCTCCCCAGAAAGCCCTGTGATTAAACCATATGGAAGGGATCTATGGCAACTCCATTTTGAAAGCTCTCTAGGAAAAGAGTCTACAGGGCACCCGTCTAAATGGTTTAACACTGAGTTTAGAAATCCTTCCTTCAGCCCAATCACGTGTAAATCTGTTACCCTGTGTTATTGTACCTTCTACATGAAATAAATGCTTTCTCTCCAGCACACCGACCCATCCCGCCATGCTGTTCTTAACCCTTCTCTTCCTTGGCTGGAATAATTCCAGTGTTTTCAAGTAGTTCTGCGGCTCTCCCAACTCCACACCTGCCACTCAACACATACATTTTCTGAACCTTCTTGTCTAGTCTGACAGTAATGGCATTACGGAGGTGACCATCTTTCTAATTATAAAACCTGACATCTAACCTCTTTAGTAATCTAAAACATGATGAACTCAAGCAGTTCAATTATCAATTTTAAATCCATTCAGCAAATATTTATTCAGCCTTCTAAGTAGAAGAAAACGTACCCAATCTATTGGGAATCAGGAAGGGCAAGAAACGGTTCTTGTCTTCAAGGACCAAAAATCTCCAATCTGGGAATACCTAAATAAAAGAACAAGTTATGATTTGGGAAATAGCATGAGAGGAGACTGTTCCTTATTTCCTGACAAAAGATTGGTTCCTGCAAGTCCTACAGAGACTGAGAGAGGCTGGGTCTCCCAGCGAGGAGAAACATGGCATTTGGGCTTGGAAGACTTGGATTTTCCCCCGTGCCTGCTCTTAATGTGCCCCCTGTTATAGTTTCTGCTGTCTTTGAAGTTACAAGTGGTTAAAGGATAAATGTACCATGATTTGGAGGCCTGAATGTTCTCGGCAGAAAGAAAATAGGGGTGATCAGTGAAGTCTGGAAATTCTCTGCCCTCATTCTTTAGGATGGTCAAACAGGGAAGGGTACTAAGGAGCCTGTCTCCTTAACCACATCTTCTTAGGACTGTAACTCTCACCTGAGAATCCTTCCAGTGAGATTTGGGGTGTTTAGGATACTGGCTTCAGCTTCTACGACTAAACTATTTTGAGCATATGATTTTACAGGAGGGCATAATTTCTGAAGCTAAGAAACAGACTGGGAGACGCGAAAAGGAAAGACAAAGCAACTAGGCCGAGGCCGACAGAAGTAGAATAAGCCGCTCTGTTTACACAGAATGGAGCGGAAGCAAATTTCTTGAAAGAGGACATTTTTTGTCTTGACCAAAATAGGACTTATTTCTGCCATGTTTTGTACATTCTAGGTTTGTACCTGTTTCCAGAATTCTTTCCCCTTTTTTCTGTATTTATTTATTTATTTATTTATTTATTTTGAGGCGGAGTTTCGCTCTTGTTACCCAGGCTGGAGTGCAATGGCGCAATCTCGGCTCACCGCAACCTCCGCCTCCTGGGTTCAGGCAATTCTCCTGCCTCAGCCTCCTGAATAGCTGGGATTACAGGCACATGCCACCATGCCCAGCTAATTTTTTGTATTTTCAGTAGAGACAGGGTTTCACCATGTTGACCAGGATGGTCTCGATCTCTTGACCTCGTGATCCACCCGTCTCGGCCTCCCAAAGTGCTGGGATGACAGGCGTGAGCCACCGCGCCCGGCCCTCTGCTTTTATTTTTTTCCAGTGATAAGGAAGGTATATTTCTGGAAGGTGGAAAAGTCTTATGTACTCTAATGACCTAATTCAAGGACCACCATTTTTTATTCTTTCTTCTTTATGGTGAGACCCTTAGTGTGTTTCATTTCTCCCCGCCCACCTTCTGACTAATCTTGGTGTCATACAGAATTCCAGCCCCTGATGATTGCTACAGTAAAGAGATTTTTTTTCCAAAAACTATCTTTTAACGTGCCTGTTTGAGTTGGCAACCTCATTTACAAGTTACTAGGATGTGATTCTATGGGCTCACCTTGGTCAATTGTTCACCACTGTCCTTTTGTCCTTGGACATGCCTGCCATGCATAAGTTCTTGCCTTTGATTCATCTCACTTATCACTGGAATATATTTATATACATTTTCAGAACTGGCGCATGGATGGTGTATTTTGAGAGACCTCGCATGTCCAAGCAAGACTTACAGTTGCCTTAAAATCTGAAAGCCATCTGGCTGCGCATAGAATTCATGAGTAACTACCTATTTCCTTCAGAATAAAAAGAAATTCTTAACTTGATTTTTTTCTGAAGTTTAAAGCTGTGAAAGAGAGTCTGGCGAGGGAGACCAGCTGTTAGCAAAATATGAGATATTTCAAACTTAATGCCTCTGTCCAAAGATTTGTAGAATTAGACACAGGTAAACCCACTGTCCAGATTTAGCATCATGAAAAATTTTTCATGTATAACTCAGATCTCTTTTCTTTTTTTTAAGAAATGAAATGTTACGAGTCATCTAAATTCTCGGTCTGACTTTTGATGAGAATATTTTGCTTTAGTCTTGACATTTTTAAAGTCTTTATATGTGTACAGGTATATGTCGGATACTGAAAGATTCATCTCTCACAGTCCACCTGGTGCTGCTAGAATCCCTTTTTTTGGATGTGAAACTTAAGAGTTCTGCATACGCCAGACAGAACTGCTGCTGCCTAACAGTCATTTATCCAGTATCATTCCACTTTGTCAAGTTTCAGAAGTTTAGGCATGACTGGATGTTATTCCTTCTTCAGTGTGATTCGTCTTGTTTTGAGATTAGGGGCAATTTCTCCCAAAGGTTAGTCGTATTTTAATTGATGTCTTTTTTATGTAGCATTTTGGTATCTTTTAACATGTTTTTAAGGACATTTCAGGAGAAATGGGCAGAAAGTGAATCTGGTACAGCCAAAGGATCACCATTGTAACTCTGAAAATACAATCGTTACCTTATCCATTTATTTGGCTGATTTTCCCATTTCCCGCAAATGCTTATTCACATTGTTTAGATTGCTGTTGGCTTGCATCTTGTGACTCATGATTTCACTCTTATAGTACAAAGAAATTAACAAAAAAAGTGAAGACAAAAGACCTCAAGGAGGAAAGGAAGTAAGGGAAGAAGAAAGCAGGCAGGGGATCCTTAGCGTGGCCTCCCCTGGCTTAAATTGCCACCAAAGAGCAGAACTGAAATGTGATTTCCCTCAGTTTGTTTCCTTAAGTGTATCTCCATTCTGTTGTGATTCGACCATAGGAAAGTGTTCTGTTGTCACTAAATTACTTATCTGAACAGGGAAGGAAGTTTCTTCTAGTTTAATCCCCATTCATAGCTATGAAAATGTGTCCTTTCTCATGAAACTCAATTCATTATTGGAAAATCCCTCCGCTAACATGAACAAATTGAATTATTCCATGGGGTTTTATTGCTCTAAAAAGCAATTCCTTCACTGATGAGAGAAACTCTATAATATATTAAGAGAGGGAAAATATCATACTTAATGACAGTTTGCCTCACTTGAATTTTCTCCCTGAAGATTTTCTTGTGATTTGGGCCCTTGATAAATAAAGTGTGTCTTATTATTTTACTCCTATTATTTTATTCTATTATTCCAAAATTTAAAATACTGAATCAAAAAAAATCAAGTTCTGGGTACAATGCTAACCTTTGATCTCTTTGCCTCTTTCCATTAAAGCACCCTCAGACTAAGAGTCTTCTGTTATGAAAACATGATCTTGTCATGACTGTATAGTAAAGTTCACTTTCCGCTGATTTATATGAGCTCTGGGCGTGATAGGACGGCAAAGGAGCTTATTGTCATTCTTCCTGTCTCTTGAAATGTTACATCCACACTTAGTAATTAAGAAAAAGGTAGCACCAGGAGAAAAACTAATAGTTTACTTTTACTGATATTATGTTTTAACAGACCATTACACAACACTCAACAATACTCTGTCATTCTGCTAATCTAGTAACAGAACCATGTATATCCATTTTACTTTTCAAGAGAAATATCTTTATAAAGCTTGGCAAATTAAAACATTGACTAGAGGAGCAAATATGTACATGTGTAAAAACCTGCAGAAAAATAATGAGGCTGAATGTTAACTGAGCTACATTGTATTTACTTTTAGCTTTAAAATTCCTTACATAAATTGAGCATTTAAGCAATAAAATTTGAGAAGTGTAGCATTTTTCATGTTCCAAAATTTTCTGTCCTGTGTTATAAGGAAAAGAATGTTTTATTCAAACAGTCACGTTGCAATCCCGTGGCATTGTTAAGATTCTTCCTTTAAATGTGTTCTCTACGGAAACTGGCCTCTTGATTTTTTTCACTGTGGGTTCCCGGCATCATGGATGCTGCCACCCAGAATGGCATTTTTAGCCTCTGGGTAGTGTAGTTGTGTACTCCTCATGTTGTCACTGGCCAGAGTGACATTGTGAAGGGGACAGGCTCCATGGCCAGGGCTGTTGTTGGACGAATTTGCTGTACTGAGACGACTATGCTGAGTCCTGAGGTCGTGAGGAGAAACTCATCTCAAGGGTGGAAAGTGGGAGAGGAAGATGAGTTCAGCCAAGGCCACTCGCTGATATTTGACCATATTTACTTACAAAAATGGCGATTTCATATGGTTTTGCCTAATATGTTTCCCTACTGCTGCTAGTATTGAACAGATGGCGAGGGCTGGGTACTCTCATCATTTTCCTCCTCCTCTTCCTCCTCCTCCTCCTCTTCCTCCTCTTCCTCCTGTTCCTCTTATTCCTTCTCCTCCTTCTTCTCCTCCTCTTCCTCATCCTCTTTTTCCCCTCCTCCTTACTTTTGTCATCCTCTCTCTCTACCTCTTCCTTCTCCTCCCCTCACTGCTGCTCATCTTCATCTTCCTCCTCCTTGTCAGGAGCTGTTTGCGCACATGATTTAGGAATCTGCAAGGAACCTCACAATCTTATTTCTTGCTCTCCTCTTTTTTCCATTATAAATGGAAAGAAAAAGAACAACGATACCACTTAAAAAAAAAAAACAGCGAAGGGTAATTAAACAATCATCTCAGAGGTCCTTTTCCAGTTTCAAAGCTCTGTAACAGTGACTCCATAAAGAACAGCTGTAACTAAACGGGATTTTTCCTAAGTGAGGGAGCTGTGTATTTTCCAGAGGCTGGCTTTGGAAAAGTGAAACCTGTGCATGTCAGCCACTGTCAGAAGTGGTTTGGATGATCTGGAAGGTATTGTGTGACCTTTCTCTTCCTTCTCCTCATCCTCTTTATCCCTTCCTTCTTACTTTTGTTGTCTTCTCTCTCCACTTCTTCCTTCTCCTCCTCTCCCTCCTGCTCTTCCTCTTTGTCTTCCTCCTCTTTCTCAGGAGTTGTTTGGGAATATGATTTGAAGTTAACCTTTGCCCATTGCTAAACTTGCAGTGCTTTGAAATGTCAAAGGTCAAAGTATCAGTTCACACAAACCTGAATGACACTACACTCCCAGATTTCCCTCATTTTTTATTTCATTATATACAAAAAAAGTCTATATTATTTAATATGACTTTTAATACTATGAAGAGAGCTTATCCTATCCTGTATGTATTTCATGTGTACTACTCTCTTGCCTATCCACACACTCAAGACCCACACACACTCATACAATGTGCTTGAACTATCCTTGACTTCTTGCCATTTCTAGAATATGTCTTATACTTACATGTCCACAACTCCTTACTCATACTGTTTTCCTGAACTTGAGGAAATCTGAACAAATTAGGGCCCAGATGAAATTCTATTTTATTTATTGAGAAGGATTTATTTATTTCTTGAGAAAGATTTCTCAAGAAATATCAGCCCTCCAAGGCTTTGCACTTCTACACAGTGCCACTAAGTATGACTTTGGGCCCCTTGGTCTTTTAGTGTTGAGTGATTATATGTATACATACATGTCCATTGTGACGTGCTTCCTGTGGTCCTCTCTGTTCATAACACTTACCTAGTACATGTTAAGCACTTAGTTAGTGATTTTTAAAATTAAATGATAGGTCTTTATAGACTACATATAGGTATATGCTTCATACCAATGTATATGCTGGAGGAAAACACTTTCTAGAAGAAAAGTTTTCAAATGGTAGATGGTTATTCTTAAAAATTATATGAGAAATGTAAGTGCAGTTCCAGTCTAAATCTAGAATCTGGGCTTCAGTTTAGCAGGAAACAGGCAGAAGACAAGAACTTTGTTGTGATGAGCTGTATGACAAACCTCCTCTGACTTCCTGAAATTTATAAATATACTTACATAAAGCAGGCAAGCTCAAAGAACAGGTTTTTAAAAAATTATACAAAAATGTCTTCATAAGCCCCTGGTAAACCAAATGGAGATCTTATGTAATACTTTCCTGTTGCTGCTATAACCAGTTGCTGCAAATATAGTGGCTTGAAACAACATAAATTTATTGTCTTATAGTTCTGGAGGCCAGGATTTCTTCCAGAGACCCTAGAAAGGATTCATTGATGTGCCTTTCCCAGTTTCCACAGGTCACCTGCACTCCTTGGCTCCTGGCTTCTCCTTCCATCTACAAAGCCAGCAGTGAAACATTCAGATCTCGTCTTTCTCACCTCTGCTTCCCAGCTTCCATCTCCCAGTCTCCTCCAATGACCCTCCTTCTCCTGCCTTCCCCTTTCTCTTGTGCAGATTCTTGTGCATACATTGGGCTCACCTGGATATGCAGGATATTCTCTCCACTTTTAAGACCCTTAATTTAATCACATCTGCAAACCCCTCTTGGCATATAAAATGACATTGTCACAAATTCCAGAGATTAGAGTATGGATGTTTTTGGAAGAACGTTAGTCTGCCTACCATATCTCATGTTATCAGAAAGAACTCATCTTTTCTAGGTATTCTAATAATCCAGATGGGGGGTCTTTTATATTTTAAATTAATGTTCTATCCAGGGTCATTCTCTTTCCTTGCTTCATTCCTGCTTTCCTTCATTCCTACCCTTCTCTCCTTCCTTCCTTTCCTCCTTCCTCTCTTTTTATAGGTATTTATTGAGTCTGTGTATCAAGCACTGTTTTTAGCCCAAGTTAGTTATACCAGCATAAATCACTTGACTATCTATCACCCCTTTAACTGTTCTTTCAAGACAAAGCTATTGGGAGAAGACTGACACCCATAATGATAATATAATATAAAAGCCTTTCATAAACAACTTTGAGCCTCATCATTTTAGAACTCTCACTGAACACTGAAACATGCAGAGAGTAGGCAAAGTGCCGACAGAGGGGCTGCCCTCCTGATATTTACATTTTTGACAAATGAAACTGTTGCACAGATACACGAAGAAGACTCTGACAATCGAACAAGAGCCTGAACGTGTATGTGCATTAAAAAAGGAAATGAAGCTGGGCACGGTGGCTCATGCCTATAATCCCAGCACTTTGGGAGGCCAAGGCAGGAGGATGGCTTGAGCCCAGAAGTTGAAGACTAGCCGAGGCAATATAGTGAGACACCATCTCTGCAAAAATTTTAAAATTAAGCAAGCATGTGGGTACATGCCTGTGGTCTTGGCTACCTGGGAGGCTGACGTGAGAAGATTTCTTGAGCCTGGAAGGTCAAGGCTGCAGTGAGCTGTGATCACGCCACTGCACTCCAGCCTGGATGACAGAGTGAGACTCTGTCTCAGAAAAAAACAAAAAAAAATCACAAAATTAATGAGCGAGAGGCTGACATTATTTATCAGCTGTTTGTGGTATGCCAAACAAGGGCCTGTCACAGAAAATGCATTTCTAGATGAGATGAGGTTTGGGGAGTAGGGGGAGAGCGGGAGACAGATTTTTGCCTAGGCGTCACAGCTTCCTGAATTTGCAGTTTCAAATGACTGCCTTGGCAGTCTCTCATAGATTAACTCCCTGTCGCCAGGTCTAAAATAACCAGGGATTGGCAGAAGCCTAGAGCTATTCCTTCCCAGATTTGTAGCATTGTTGTTTTTTTTTTTTCTAAACTCCACTTGTAGAATGTTGAATGCCAATCCAACTCGCAAAGCCATCTGATACAGGCACATCATCCCGTAAGCATTTGTGACAGTCGGTGTCACTATGCATCTTTTTTATCACCCTCCTTTTTACAAGGTATCACAGATAGCACGCGAAGTTCAACTGTGATTAATAGGACTCTTTCACCATTGACTTCACTGGGCTCCAGCCTACTAAGAAAAATGCAGCTGCTGATAAATCTCATGTGATAAGAGCCGTGTTATGTAAGCAGTTCGGGCAGGCGATTCCGCGCATATTATTATGACAGGGTGGTCGTTTGCAAAGTTCAGTTGAATCGACTAGGCCACTTGTCCAATTGATTTTGCTTCTGTTGAGTGGGAAAAACAAACACCGAAAGTATCAAAACCCATGTTTGCGTGATAGAGATTATCTGTTTGGAGGTTGGTGTATATTTTTTAAAACTATTTTTAGAATATTATGCAGACTTTGAAAAAAAAAGTTTCTAGTTGTCCTTGTTTTTTTTCTTCTTAGAAATGTATACATCAAAGCTTCTGGTGGAATACTGAAACAAAAACTTTAAAATTGTCTGGGAAACTTTTCAGAGAAGATGAAAATGCAATTGTTCTGTGTAGACTTTTTTTTCTTTTTGAGACAGAGTCTTGCTCTGTCACCCAGGCTAAAGGACAGTGGTGCAATCTGGGCTCACTGCAACCTCTCCCTCCTAAGTTCAAGCAATTCTCCTGCCTCAGCCTCCTGAGTAGCTGGAATTACTGGTATACGCCACCACGCCCAGCTAATTTTTTGTATTTTTAGTAGAGACTGGGTTTCACCATGTTGGCCATGCTGGTCTCAAACTCCTGATCTCAAGTGATCTGCTCGCCTTGGCCTCTCAAAGTGCTGGGATTACAGGTGTGAGCCGCCGTGCCTGGCCTGTGTAGACTTTTGATGCACAGGCTGTATGTGTGGTGTGGGGGGGGAACAAAAAACAAAGACAACTAGAACATTATTTTTCAGAGTCTGCACAGTATTCTAAAGGTGGTTATAAAAAATATACCAACAGCCAATCAGATCGTCTCTATCATGCAAACATGGGTTTTGGTACATGTGCATAAGATTTACAGATAAAACAGCAAATTATTTACATTAATAAATTTCTAAATAACAAGAGATATAAATGTTGGAAAATCACTTTGGGTTAGATGGGAGCAGAAAGAAAGTAGACATTCCTTTATGGCATGACTTGCTTACTGGACATGTTCGGAAGGAAATTTAATGGTGCATGCAGGGTGGGGAGGGCATGGCACAGGCACCCCTATAGATTGAATTCTCTTGGGGAATGAGTTGGGGGAATAGTTTCATCTCACACCATAACTCTGAGCTTAGCTAAAAATTACCATGTGGTTACAGAACAGTGTTGAATTATAAGGACCTGTTAGATCAGTGAATTTGGATCTTTCTGAGACTAACAAATGGAACACAGAGACTTTGTTTCACATATAAGTTTTTTTGTGGGTAAAGAAAAAAGCAAGATGCCCCTTGTCCAGCCTCATTCAGCAATTCTGCTGTGTGTTCCGTGGACCTGGGGCCAAAGCCACCCCGGAAAGTCTGCACACCCCAGGCTTGAGCAGTGTTTTCATACCCTCCATGCCTTCACCTGATCTGTTCCCTCCACTGAAACATTCTTTTATCCTCACAACCTTGGGCTTGCCCTTCAAGAACCAGAACAAACGGTTATTACCATCTGTCGCCAAAATTAGTAACTCTCTTCTGAAACCCCTTAGCACATTGCACATATACCTTTATAATTGATTCATTATTTATCTACACTATGGTCTGTCTGCCCCAGTAGATCATAGGCTTCTTGGGGTGGGAACCATGTCACTCTCCTCTTTGTCTTCCTACCCTACCCAAGCAAGTCATACACTCTTAGTGCTTATTAAGTAATTGAATGAGTTTGTGCCCAGAGAAGGGACCCCCCCCTCCGTCAAAGGGACAGCCCATCACCTTCATTTCTTCTCTTGTCAAAAAATGCAAAACTCTTAATGTAAAACCTTCTGTGATGAAGAAAGCAGAAAGAGGTTGTGCAACTTAAAATCCTCTAATATAAAATGTTCATGTGGGCAGATCCAACAGAGAAGAAACTAAGCCTGAGGGATTTTCACTCTGAAATCCATGGATTTGCTTTCTTGTTGTTCTCACCTCTTCCCAGTAATGCCATGTGATGGAGGCATTTCGTGGGGGTTAATCTACACATAATGAAGTTTCAGAGAAATCATATACTGTACTCCACTTATGGGGCTCTGAGGTTTTTCTTTTCTAGGCAGCATGATACAAAATAGTGATAAATAGGCTGACGTTTATCACTGCAGGTAATATCTTTTAAAATAACATTTTTTGCTATTCCTAAGCAAGTATACATTATTATGAATGGTTTCTTCATTAAAATCAGAGATTTTGCACATACTCTGTCAGAACTGGAGAATGTCTGATCATCAGAAATATGCAAGATTCAGTGATATGTTTTCTCTCAAAAGACCTCCAGCAGTCTCTGGCCCATGTCAGGTTGACTTTTGCTTTCTCATAAAAGTCTAATAAAAGTCTGCAAATGTGCAGATCTAGCCTGGCTTGGGCACTGATATTAAGAACATAGTTCTGCCACCTCCAGGTATATACCTGCTGGCCAAGCATCCTTCCTCACCTGCCCCAGCCCTAGGAGGGGGTGTAACCAAAGAGTATTGCATGGGAGAGGATCTTTCAGAGTAACACAACTTAAATTCTGGTTCTGATTCTAGGAAAAGTCCTTAGCCCATCTGGAATTTTCAGGAACCATTTCTCTTCCTGAAAGAGTATAGTCTTTCCTGTGCATGATAAATTTGGGGAAGTTACACCAGGAGAATCCTGCACCAATGTGGATCCGCTTTAACCTTAATCTTCTATGCTAAAATCAACAGTATGCAGCTTCCTGAAATGGAAACAATGGGGTCGGGGTCACAATGAGGAGTGGTTTTGTTTTGTTTTGTTTTGCCCCAAACTGCAACTGATAGAATTTTAGTGGCATGTGAATATGGTGAGTTCTCGTGACTTTTTTCTCTCCAATTCAAAATGAGTCAAATGAATAGCCGAAGAGAATAAGAATAGTGATATATGAGGTTTGAAGATGATCTAAACACATATTGACCAGCTTTCTGAAAATCAGGGGTATTTCTACGTAGCTTTATATCTAGGCATGGATCACGCAAGGGTGAATTGTCCACATCGTGGATGGTAACGTAGAAAGGAAGGCCCACAGACTCAGAATTAAGGATGTGAGTGCATGACCCGCTACGACTCAGCAGCTGCTCCTCTAGACCAACTTACAAGACTGGCTGAGCTTTGCAAAATGTCATGGCAAAAAAATGCTTTGTCAACTAAAAAAACATAGTATAAAATTCAGTTGTGCATTATTACAATCCTTGAAGTGATTACTTCATAATTTTGCTGATTTTCCCCATAGTCTGATGGACATGGATGAAATTTTGAGTTGTTTAGGATTTGCCCGTTTGTTGAAAGAAAACTTCCTTCCAAGCACTAAGCACCTCTTCTGCCTTGGAAGGTAGGACTTTTGCAGAGAGGTGAAGCTAGTGTTAATTGTTCTCCATATCCATGTGCAAAATGTGTCTTCCATTTCCACAACAGAGAAGAGATAGGAAAGTGATTAAAGAGACCAGCATCGTGGGGAAGCTGAATGCTTAGGTTTTTGTTCCATAGGTTTAAAGTGATTTCCAGATGACTAGATATGTAGACTCTAGGTGAGAACAAATGTAAGTAATTTTTGGCTTATCTGTTTAGGATTATTTGTATTGTTTTTCCCGTATGTTGATGTAACCGACTGGGAATAGACTGTTGTTAACTCTCTTATAAATTCTTAGCCAAACAAGGGTATCTGCAGAGCAGGCAACACTCCTTACCCTGATAGGCAAACTCCGTGGAAGAAGTGCTGTTCCTTCCTCTAAGACAGTTTAAAGAATTGCTCTTAACGTTGTACCTGACGAAATCTCAAACGTCTCTCTTTCAACATCATCATCGTTATCCAAGGCAGCAGCACCTTTTACTGAATTTCTTCTCTGTGCCAGTTGCAGTACTAGGTACTCACAGACAGCCTGAATTCCATCCTTGCAACAACCCTGAGAGGTATGTGTCCTATTTCTCATTTTTCAAATGAACCAACAGCCGCTCAGATGATGACGTGACTCGGACATGAGCTTTTAGGAGGCAAAGCTGGACTTCAACTCAGACTTGACTTGAGGCCTCGGTTCATTCCATGACTCGACGTGGCTGCTTTGATGTTTATTAGCTGCACGGGCAGTCTGGATGGATTTACAGAGTAACAGGCCTCGAGGTCAGATCACCTCTGGCTTCTGGTCTCCATCCTGTCACTTATTACCTCTGTGATCTTGGAAGAGTCTGTTAATCACTCCAAGTCTGTTGTCTCATCTGTAAAGTGGTGTTAAATTGGGCCGTCAATCTTTGCAGGATCACTGGGAGGAGCAAATGACACAGTGTATCCTGAGTGCTAGAAAAATAGAAGCTCTGGCAACCATTCCCTTTTGAGCAGTACTGCTTGCTAGGTTTATTCTTTAAAATATGTTTACCTTAATGATTTTCCATTATTTCAAGACATGGGAGATTCATCAAGTAGCACAAGCAATGATATGCAAAAAACCTTTATTTAATTAGAGCCCAAGTAAATAGAAACTCTTGTTTGGGGTTGCTTTCTTAAACTCCACTTTTAAGAGCAAGACATAATTAAGAAAGTATGACGTAAGTAAGAAAAGAAGGGAATGGCATAGATTTGCTAAAACCCAAACAGCTTCTAGAATATCTTTAGGTTCATAATCAGGTTTCGGCAGGAAGCTTCCCTAGAGACTAGAGATGTCCAGTCGCTTGGCCAAGGTTACTCATCCACCTGGACCCAGGTTCTGGTGCTCTACCCCTGTGATTGTTCCTTCTGCCTCGTCCCCCAGAGCTGCTCATCTCCTTGGCCTGATCTGGAGCACACACTCCTGTTCAGCATGAGAGCTCCTCAGATCCTCTCCATCCACAAACAGAAGGCACCCTTTTTTGTTCCTGTAGACTGAGCCTTCTCACAGTGAATTGCTTCACACTTAAGAGTTTCAACCACAAAGTCTCGAAATGGAAATCTCCATTTATCAAAATGTCCCGTTCCCCATTCGTTCTCATTAGTGGAGTTTCTATTGCTGTTATTTGCCTTCTAGAGGAATGGCAAAATAAGTTCCCATTGTGATTTGAGCTATCTGGGACACACTGTGAACTTGGACAATGGGTCATTCCCCAGATCTACTGCCAGGCTCTACATGTTGTTCCAATTCACTGGAAAACTGCCAGCCTCACTCCAGAGTTCTGTAGAGCCACCATGGAGGAAGGCGTTGGGTATTGACATAGAGGAGAAAAAGCACATAGAGTTGACTTTTGTTGTCATTGTGTAAAGCTAACACAGGAAAATGTGTTTGTCAAGCAAGATGGAGCCTGGTTATTCCTTACATTTGGGGGGACGTGACAGGACTTGAAAGTCAAACAAAGAAAGAGGAAAACATTGATACCATTTTTGGTCATCCTTCTTAGGATTGTTTTCTCTTCATTGTATCCTTTCTAATACTAGCTCCTTGTGGACACCCTGCATAACATTGGAACAGAACATTCTAACACTTGGCTTTGAAGCAAGAATTGGAACTAACTGCCCTTTAAAATACAGGAACAAATTAATCCAGCCCAAGTCCCAGTGAGGGAGGTCAATAAAATTCTTATTTTGCAGAGGCAGGGCATTTCACGCAGAGACACAAGAGAGGGTGGATTACTCACTCAAGGCCACACAGCAAGTTTCTGAGCAGCTTGAAAATAACTACACATAAAGAAAGAGCTTAATTATGTGAGCCCTAAGATTATAGCAGTGCCACAATATATGAGGCCTCCAACAGTTCCTTTGCTATCCAAGTGGTTTCTAGATCAACTCTCGTGAGAACAACAGCTGAAACCCAGAAGTCAGGCAGGAGTAGGATGCAAGATTTACAAGACACCACTGCGGACTTGGGTGTGTGGGGCTGCAGGACCTAAAACTATGGCCTTGTCTACTGTACAAAGTTCCCAGAGCAAACCCAGTCTAGGAAGGTGTATTCATCCATTTTCACATTGCTATGAAGAAATACATGAGACTGAGTTATTTATAAAGAAAAGTGGTTTAATTGACTCATGGTTCTGCAGGCTGTATGGGAAAGTGGCTTCTGCTTCCAAGGAGGCCTCAGGAAGCTTCTAGTCATGGCAGAAGGCAAAAAGGGAGCAGCATGTCTCACAAGGTGGGAGCAGGAGCAACAGACAGACGAGGGAGGTGCCATACACTTTTAATCAACCAGATCTCATGAGAGCTCACTCACCATCACAAGAACAGCACCGAGGGGATGCTGAGAAACCACCCTCCATGATCCAATCACCTCCCACCGAGCCCCAGCTGCAACACTGGGGATTACAACTCAACCTGAGATTTGGGTAGGGACACGGATTCAAAGCATATCAGAAGGCAGGCGCTGGGTGCTCTTTGTGGTTTCTGGAATCAGGGAGAGTTCTTGGAGCAGAATGACTGTGTTAACCGTAACAGAAATAAATGTGAGTCAGAAGCTTATAGACAATTTTAACAACAAATGAAGTTTTTAACCTGATTCTTATAGGTAAAAAAAAAAAAAAGTCCAAACGATAGATTTTTCATTTTGGACAAAAAAGAATTGGAAGTAATCTCAGAAGTTTACTGCTCTGGGTGAGAGTCCAACACTTGAAGTGCAGGGAGGAGGTATAACGTGAACTCTAAAATGGATTATAAAGAGCCAAGTAGAGTAACATTGGGGTCTGAGAGTTGGTCACATGTTACTGGATTTGCGATGATGAATCATCTCACCAGCTCAAGGGCACCAACTTTATGATGTTAATGTAATGTCTAAAATTCCTAAGCTCTGACTCTGTAAGCAGCCCGACCACATCGTGAGATTCTGAGTAACTTGATTTGTCTTACATTATTCTGAAGTGGATCTACTTTATCAGAGCCACAGATACATGGCACAGTTTGAAAGATAACTTGAAAATTCCTTTAGCACAGAGACTTCCCAGGCCCTGGTTTCAATCATACAGTAGGATGGAATTTTAGGCAGATAATAATAAAAATTTGTCTGAACTTAGGGAATGTGCAGTTAACTAGAAAGGGGTATCTACTATGTTCCACTATAAATGTGCCACCTGAAAGGAAAAAAATGAATTGAGCACAGGAAGCCTGTAAGGCATAAATTTGTGTGTGTGTGTGTGTGTGATGAAGTCTCACTCTGTTATCTGTTACCCAGGCTGGAGTACAGTGGTACCATCTGGTCTCACTGAAACCTCCACCTGCTGGGTACAAGTGATTCTCCTGCCTTAGCCTCCCGAGTAGCTGGGATTACAGGTGTGCGCCACCACAGCCAGATAGTTTTGTAATTTTAGTAGAGACGGGGTTTCTCCCTGTTTGCCAGTCTGGTCTCAAACTCCCGACCTCAAGTGATTCACTCACCTTAGCCTCCCAAAGTACCAAGATTAGCCACCATCCCAGGCTAGGCATAATATTGATAAATGGTGCCAATCCCATTCACACACTTACAGGCCACGGCAATATGTTTCTACCTTGTGTTAATTCACTCTCTTATATTGCTCCACTTGTAGTCTCTAGGTAATATTATGAAGTAGAAGTTATAATAATATGAGTCCACATTTATTGAAAGTCAAATGTGCTAGCTACTATATGCCTGGTACTGTACTGAGTGGTATCACATTAAATCCTTACAAGAGTCCAAATTTATCTACATTTCACAGATGAGATACTGAGGTGCATATGTGACATAACCTGGCTGAAGTCACACAGCTGATTGATACAGTAGAGAACCAAGATTTAAACCCAAGAGATCAAGCCCCTGAGCCCAGCTGCCTCCTGATGTCCTTTATGGACTTATCCCGTAAAGATATTTCCCAAGAAAGAAATATTCACCATCTTGATGTGAATTTGTCAGTATTATCCACCCTATACATTTGTGACCTTCCCTGGAATGGAGCAGAAAATATAGCTTAATTGCATTCTAGGGTTTGGTGGAAAATAGAAATTGTGAACAACAAACTTAGGAATCTAGCTGAACAGATTTCCAAGAAAAATGTAGAAAGTATGGCCTGTTTTCACCCTGTTGCTTACAGAAAAATGAGAGCAGAAATAGAAAAATGGAGGAAGGAGCTATTAAACAAAGAAGGACCAGGAGTTGATTTGGAAAATGTTCAGCCTATTCAGATAATATACTCCAGACAATGTGGCCAAGGGTGTGGCTGGACAAATCTTTTCCAGTTCAAGAAAATTTCAATTTCACAATTTATTTTCCACTTCCAAAAAATTGAACTGCAGGATATCTGCTTCTGACCCAGATGGAGTACCATGGACTAGATTTATTCTCCTGTCTGACAAAAAAGCAAAAAAAAAAAAGTTGACAAAATATTTTAAATACATTTTAAAAATATATTAATAAAATACACTTTTGAAAAAAATAGTTTGCAAGGCACTGGACGTCAGACAATGCAGAGCAGTGATCCCTCAGAGATGGGAAACAAGTTATATGAGCTCTAAGCTCCCCCAGCTTGCTGCTTTGAGACAGTCTCCAGGCCATGGCTCAAAGCATGTGGAAGGGGAACAAGGAGGCCCATAGACTCCCTGAGTTGAGGAAATCAAGCTGAGAGTCCAGGAATACTAAGGTGGCTAAAATTCACAGCAGAGTACTAGACAGCTGACAGCTATGTAGAGTGAAAACGTCAGAGATATGTAGAAAGTCCCCCTTTAGTACTTAGCTTAGTACTGATCAACTAGGCATGTAAAGAAACTCCTGGAAGCTGGAGAGAGGACCACTTAAAGGATTAAAGGTTAACAGTGACTGGTCATTACACAAGACTGAAAATAGTGCCCATTCCCATCAGGCAGACAGGAACACCTCTAGATCCACAGGGCAATGGGTACAGCATATAGAAGGGTCTTCCCTCCACAATGGGGATCATAAGCTGTTAATTAAGCAAGATTCAACTATATGCTTCTGCCAATATAAGCAGCTTGTACTAAAGGGAACAGAGACAGAATGAAATGAAAGAAGGTGTTGAACTTCTAGGATTCTACAGGCAGAAATGAACTGCCCATATAAAAATATAAACAGATGAAAAGGGAAAGGATGATAAAAGATACATCATGTATTCTGGGTTGAATATTGTCTGTGAATGATTCATGTCCACCCAGAATCTCAGAATATGACCTTATTTAGAAATAGACTCTTCGGAGATATAATTGGTTAAGATGGGGGCACACTAGATCAGGGTGGGCTCTCAATCCAATATGGCCGGTATTCTTATGAAAGGAAAAGAGGAGACACAGAGGCACAGACAACATGCAGAAAAGGACAGGTGACATCAGAGGCAGACTCTAGGGATGCAGCTGCCAGCCAAGGAATGCCAAGGGTTATCAGCAAACACCAGAAGGTAGGAAGAGGCAAGATGTTATTCTGTGGAATCCTCAGACAGAGGGTGACCCTGCCAACATCTTGATCTCAAATTTCTAGCTTCCAGGATTGTGAGAGAATAAACTTCTGTTGTTTGAAGGCACCTTGTTTCTGGTACAGGTGCCCCTTCAGTTAGGACAGGGTTCCATCCTGATTAACCCATTCTAAAGTTGAACTATCGTAAGTTGAACTACTGTAAGCCTGGGACCATCTGTAATTAGTAATGATAACCCTGGGAAACTAATGTTGATTTTGGTACTGGGGAATGGGGGCCATTGTGCAAATATCTAATAATGTGGAAGTAGATGTGGAATTGGGTAATGGGTAAAGGCTGGAAGAATTTTGAGGCACCATGGCAGGAAAAGCTTAGAATTCCTTGAAGAGATTATTGGTAGAAATACAGATGCTAAATACGTTTCTGGTGAAGGCTCAGTAAGAAGTGAAGACCATGGTAGAGAAAGCATTTATCATTTTAGAGAATGCCTGCATCATCATGAACAGAATGTTGGTAGAAATAAGAATATTTCAGGTGCTTCTGGTGAGGTCTCAGAAGAAATATGTTATGAGGCAGGGGAGGAAAGATAACGCTTTTTAGAAAGTGGTAGAAAAGGTAGCTGAGTTGCCTTCTAGGGTTTGGTGGAAAGTGGAACTTGTAAACAACAAACTTGGGGATTCAGCTGGAGAGATTTCCAAGAAAAATGTAAAATGGGTGGCCTGGGGCAGCTACCAAGAACAAAGGCTGCGTGTCCTGACACCTGGCAAACAAATGCAGTATTGCCTCATGAATCGATTGCTTCTCTGAGGTGCCCTCAAGTGTATTTGGGAGAAGCTTCGAGAACAAGTTGAAGAGCGGCGGTGCTTCTGTGAGACTGGAGAGATCCCACAAGAGTCTGGATGTCATGAAGGAAGCAATGGTTCAGGCAGAGGAAGGAGCTGCTGGATTACTAGGAAGCTGGAGAAACAGGAGAAGAAACACTTAAAGAAGGAAAAGAAACGGCTGGCTGCACTTGCCCTCGCATCTTCAGAAAATAGTGGTACTCCAGAGGAGTGTGAGGAGACAAGTAGAAAACCCAAAAAGAAGCAAAAGCAGAAGCCCCAGGAGGTTCCTCAGGAGAATGGAACGGAAGACCCATCTATCTCTTTCTCCGAACCCAAGAGAAAGAAATATTTTGCCAAGGAGGCGTTGATGAGTAGCAATCTTGAAGAGACTACTGGCAGCACCAGTCTTCCCAAGAGGAAGAAATCTTCACCCAAGGAGAAAACAGTTAATGACCCCAAAAGGCAAGCAACAGAAGTGTCTCCAAGAAAAAAAGGAAATTCTCCAAAGAGGAGCCTGTCGGCAGTGGACCTGAAGAGGCTGCTGGCAGCAAGAGCAGCTCCAAGAAGAAGAAAACGTTCCATAAAGCAGCCCAGGAAGTCTAGAATGCAAATGGCCGTTCTCTGGGAGGTAGAGCATCCCATAGCCCAAGGTGACGTTTCTCACCCCACGTCCTCTTCACTAATAAAAACAAATTCACACACACACACACACACACACACAAAGTGTGGCCTGTTTTCTCCTTGTTGCTTAAGGCCAAATGAGAGAGGAAAGAGAAAAATTGAGGAAGTAAGTATTAAACAAAGAAGGACTAGTACTTGATTTGGAAAATCCCAACCTATTCAGATAATATGCTCCAGACAATGTGGCCAAGGGTGTGGCTGGACAAACCTTCGCTGAAGAGATTAGGCCTGTGACTCATGGACCCAAGCAACCATCTTAGCAGAGGCCAGCAACAGAGATGGGTCATCCAGGATCCGTACAGAATCGTCTTGTGTAATGATATGAATCTCATAGCAGGTACAGGAGAGCAACAAGCTTTCTGAGAACATGATATCAACAGAAAAATTGACAGTTTGTACTAAAGGGAACAGAGAAAAAATAAAATGAAAGAAGGGTGTTGAACTTCTAAGATTCTCAACTACAAACACGTTCTACCTTTCTAGAAAAAGCAAAGAAATAGCTCCAGAGGCAGAGGCCAGAAAAGTGGACATAGAGGAGAGGCCAGTGTGGTCTCTGTAGGCCGAGAAACAGTGACTGGTTCAGTCTTCTTGGCCTCAGAGGGTGGATCAAGCCACAAAGAATATTATCTGACCCTAAAGACTAATGGAACCTTCTCTGTTGGGTTTCAAACTTACTTTAGACCAGTAACCCCTTTATTTCTTTAATATTTTCCCTTGGGGAATGGGAAAGTCTATTGTATGCCTGACCCACCATTGTATTTTACAAGCAGATAGCTTGTTTTCTAGTATCACAGGTCCACAGACAGACAAGAATTTTCCCAGGTTGGATCATACCCAGTGTCTCACCCATACCTAATTTGTGTGAATGATGTGATGATATTTGGAACCTTTTGAGCTAACGCTCTGCAGAGGGAGCATGCATAGGCCAGTATCTTGATTTTCGACTTCTAGCTTCCAGAAATTTGAGAGAATAAATTTCTACTTCTCAAGCACCTATTTTCTGATAATTTCTTTTATCAGCCCTAAGAAACTAACACACAAATCAAAAGAAAGCTGAAATGGCTCATTAGTAGTAGACAGAGTCGATTTCAGAGCAAAGACTATATTGCCAAGGATAAAGAGGGTCATCTGATAATCATACAATGGTCAGTTCATCAGCTAATCAGAAAGATATAGTCATTCTAAACTATATTGTCTCTAATAACAGATTCTCAAAATACATGAAGCAAACACTCATAGGAAAAATGGACAAATCCACATAGTCAGGGTTTTCAACATTCCTCTCTCAATTATTGATGGGACAAGTAGACAGGAAATCAGTAAGGATATAAAAGATTTGAACAACCCTCGAAACAACCTGACCTAATTGACATTTATAAAGCATCACACCCAATAACAGAATTCACATTCTTTTTTTTTTCTAGATTTATTTATTTATTTATTTATTTTTTTAGTTTTATTTATTTTTCTTTTTATTGCGTTTTAGGTTTTGGGGTACATGTGCAGAACATGTAAGATAATTGCATACGTACACACATGGCAGTGTGTTTTGCTGCCTTCTGCCCCTTTACCCACATTTGGCATTTCTCCCCATGCTATCCCTCCCCGACTCTCCCCCCGCCGGTGTCCCTCCCATATTTCCCCCAATAGACCCCAGTGTGTAGTACTCGCTTCCCTGTGTCCATGTGTTCTCATTGTTCATTACCCGCCTATGAGTGAGTATATACGGTGTTTCATTTTCTGATCTTGTGTCAATTTGCTGAGAATGATGTTCTCCAGATTCATCCGTGTCCCTACAAAGGACACGAACTCATCATTTTTGATTGCTGCATAATATTCCATGGTGTATATGTGCCACATTTTCCCAGTCCAGTCTATCATCGATGGGCATTTGGGTTGGTTCCAGGTCTTTGCTATTGTAAACAGTGCTGCAATGAACATTCGTGTGCATGTGTCCTTACAGTAGAACGATTTATAGTCCTTTGGATATATAGCCAGTAATGGGATTGCTGCATCAAATGGAATTTCTATTTCTAGGTCCTTGAAAAATTGCCACACTGTCTTCCACAATGGTTGAA
>CM052669.1:9259496-9320519 GCA_028533165.1 Leontopithecus rosalia
TCCTCTGTTTTGCGCTGGTTTCTTCCCATCTTTGTGGATTTATCCTCCTGTCATCTGAGTAGTTGCTGAATTTTCGATTGGGTCTCTGAGTAGAGGCCCAGATTGTTGATGGTGAAGTATTTCTGTTTCTTAGTTTTCCTTCTAACAGTTTAGCCCCTCTGCTGTAAGACTGCTGAGGTGCACTCCTGGCCCTGCTTGCCTGGGGTGTACCTGTAGCAGCTGTGGAACAGTGAGGGATGCTACCAATTTCTTCCTCTGTCTTTGTCCCAGAATGATGCCTGCCAAATGTCAGTCTGATCAGTCCTTTTTGAGGTGACTCTTTGGGTATACAGGGGTCAGGGAGCTGCTTGAGGAGATGGTCTGTACTTTATAGGAGCTCAAGTGCTGAGCTGTGAGCTCCGTTGTTCATTCAGTGTTGCTAGGCAAGTACGTTTAAGTCTGTTGCGGCAGAAGTCATAAAACCCCTTTTCTCCCTCAGATGCTCTGTCGTGGGGAGTTAGGGCTTTATTTGTGAGTATCTGTTGTGCTGTCCTGCCCAGCTAGGAGGCAGTCTAGTCACTATTTGGCTGCCAAGGCTCCGCCCTGCTGGCATGAGGTCCGCCCTTTTGCTGTGGGCTCCGTCCTGCTGTTTTGGGCTCCGCCCTACTGACGTGGGCTCTGCCCTGTTGGCGGAGTCTCTCTGTTGTGGCGGGTTGCCTCGGCAACGGCTGGTTGCATTAGCAATGGGCAAGTACCTCAGTAGGGGCAGAAGCTCTCGGTAATGGCGGACGCCCCTCCCCCACCAAACTGCACAGCCCTGGGTTCAGCTGTGCCCACAGTGAAACTCTCAACCCCAAGGGTTTCAAATAGCCATTTTGTTTGTCCCTGTGGGGGTGGTACCTGTCGAGCCTGATCAACGGAGCCACTTGGCTCCCTGCCTCCAAGCCTTTTTGCTTTTTTTTTTTTTTTAAGTTGTAGGGTTGACTCTCTCCCAGGTGTTTCAGTCGCTGGCTGAATGGGCACCAGGATCTGTGTGATTTCCCATGCAGCGACCTGCTGTGCTGGCTCACAGTTCACCTCCCAGAAATCTCCTGGTCTGGCTCACTGTCCAAATCCCGTTTAATCACATGAATATGCTAATCTGCCCTCCCAAATCTCAAACTGCCAGTTTAACAGGGCGCCCAGACCCATGCGTTTTGTGTGGCGTGGCACCGGCTGTTTGGCTGCGCTACTGGAGACTGCTGCGCTGGTGTCCTGTGTCCCTCCTACACCTTGGATTTTCCCCATTCTGTGGGCTATAAAGATCTGTCTGGAAATGCGGTGTGAACTCACCCTCTGTGTCTTGACTGAGAGCTGCAATCCTGAGTTGCTTCTATAACGCCATCTTCCCCAGCTCCCCCGAATTCACATTCTTTTTAAGTGCACATGGAACATTTAGCAAAATAGTTCATACCCTGGGCGATAAAACAAGTTTCCATGAATTTAAAAATATTCAAGTGGTGCAAAAAATATAAATGATAAAAATATTGAATTAGAAATCAATAGGAAATATCCAAATATTTGAAGCTAAAATAAAACCTTTCTGCATAATTCATGGGTAAAATAAATCAAATGATCATTAGAAAGTATTTTTAACTGGATAGATATAAAAATACGGCACATCAAAGGATGCTCCTAAAGCGGTTATTGTGGGGGACCTTTTTTGTTTTCTTGTTTGTTTGCTTGCTTGCTTGCTTGCTTGCTTTTGAGACAGTCTCACTCTGTCACAAAGCCGGAGTGTAGTGCCGCAATCTCGGCTCACAGCAACCTCAGCCTCCCGGTGTAGGAGACCTTTTAGCACTAAACCTCTATGGTTAGAAACAAAGAAAAGTTTCAAATCAGTTACTTCAGCTTCCACATTAAGAAACTACAAAAAGAAGAGCTAATTAAACCCAAAGTAAGTGAAGGAAAGGATATAATGAAGGTCAAAGTGGAATAGAAAATAGAAAACCAACAAAGAAGATTGATGAAACTAAATGCTGATTCTTTGAGAGGATTGATAAAATTGCCAGACCTCTAGCTCGACTTATGGGGTGGGGTGGGGAAGAAAGCGTAGTTTATGAATACACAAAATGAAAGAGATAACATCATTAGAGTGTACCGGTATTAAAAAGATAATCTTAGGTATTATGGCAACTTTATGCCAACAGATTTGACAACTTAGATCAGGAGTGAACAAACTTTCTCTGTAGAGGACCAGATAGTAAATATTTTTGGCTTTGAGGACCACAGATGGTCTGTATCATGTATGTTTTTCCCCAATCTTTAAAAATGTAAGAAAAGCCGGGCGCGGTGGCTCACACCTGTAATCCCAGCACTTTGGGAGGCTGAGGTGGGTGGATCATGAGATCAAGAGATCGAGACCATCCTGCTCAACAAGGTGAAACCCCATCTCTACTAAAAATAAAAAAATTAGCTGGGCATGGTGGCGCATGCCTGTAGTCCCAGGTACTTGGGAGGCTGAGGTAGGAGAATTGCTTGAACCCAGGAGACAGAGGTTGCAGTGAGCCGAGATCACGCCATTGCACTCCAGTCAGGGTAACAAGAGCGAAACTCCATCTCAAAAAAAAAAATGTAAGAAACATTCTTAGCTTGCAGACTGTACTAGTTCGTTCTCACACTCCTATAAAGAAATACCTGAGGCTGGGTAATTTATAAATAAAAGAGGTTTGATTGACTTATGGTTCTGCAGGCTGTACAGGAAGCAGAGCTGGGGAGGTCCCAGGAAACTTGCAATCATGGCAGAAAGTGACAGGGAAGCTAAGCTGGAGGAAGATCAGAAACAAGAAGAGGTGGGGAGGTGCTGCATACTTTTAAACAACCAGATCTCACAAGAACCGACTCACTATCTCAAGAACAACACTGAAGGGAAATCTGCCCCATGATCCAATCACCAGGCTCTACCTCCAACACTGGGGATTACAATTTGACATGAGATTTGGGTGGGGACACAGACCCAAACCATATCACGAACTAA
The DNA here is from genome assembly GCA_028533165.1 of Leontopithecus rosalia. Taxonomy (NCBI): domain Eukaryota; kingdom Metazoa; phylum Chordata; class Mammalia; order Primates; family Cebidae; genus Leontopithecus; species Leontopithecus rosalia. Next base: position 9,262,492 of record CM052669.1, read on the forward strand.
GAACCAACCACTGACTTAAATTAAATGGACAAATTCTTTGCAAGATGCAAGTTTTCAAAACTCACTCAATAAGAAATAGATAACCTGACTTTCCATATCTAATAAGAAATTGAATTTTAAGTTTTTTCACAAAGGAAACTACAGACCAGAGCATTTTATTGATGAATTCTACCCAATATTTAAAAAAGAAATGGTACCATTTCTACACAAACTCTTTTAGAAAATTAAAAAGAGAAAATACTTTCCAATTCATTCTGTAACACAAGCATCACCCTGTTAGCACAAGCAAAGGTGCTACAGGAAAAGAAAGCTAAAGATCAGTATCCCTGGTGAACATAGACATAAAATTCTAAACAAAATTTCAGCAAATTGAATCCAACTATTTATAGAAAGTGACATTCATTATAACCAAATGGGATCTGATTGGTGTAACATTCAAAAATCAATTTATATAATTTATCACATTAACGAGCTAAAGGGGAAAAAATCATACAATTATCTCAATAGATTGAGAAAAGGATTGGACAAAACTCTACATCCATTCTTGATTTAAAAAAAAATTCTCAGCAAACTAGGAAGAGAAGAGAGAGTTCTCAACCTGAAACTTCCTTAATCTAGTAGCAGAAAATTTCCTGCTGCTATAGCATTTAATAGTGAAAGACTGAGTTATTTTTCTCCAAGATCAGAAACAAGACAATGAGTCTGCCCTCTCCACTCCCATTCAACATTCTATTGCAGGTTGTAGCCAGTGCAGTCAGAAAGAATGCAATATAAAAGTACAACATAAAAGACACTTACATTGAAAAGAAAGAAATTAAACTGTCTGTCTGCAGACAACATGATTGTCTATGTAGAAAATTGAATAAAATCTTAATAAAAAAGCTACTAGAACTAATAAGTAAGTTTCACAAGTTGGCAAGATACAAGACATATAAATGGAAGTAAATAGTATTTCTGTATACTGTACCTGTTATTCCTTCAGAAGTATTAAGTATTTGGGGAGAAATCTGACAAAAGAGGTTAAAATATGTACACTGAAAACATAAAACATTGTGGAGAGAAATTAGAGAGGAGCCAAATAAATGGACACACTGAATTTATTGGTCAGAAGACTCAATAGTGTTAACACATGAATTCTCCCCAAAAAGAATCTATAGATTTAATGCAATACAAGTCAACATCCCAAGAGGACTTTTTGGTAGAATTTTTTTGGTAAAATTTCCGTGAACATACAAAGGACCTAAAATAATCAAATAACTTTGACAGAGAAGAACAAAGTTGGGAGGCTAACAGTGTATGATTTCAAGATGTTTTATCAAGCTGCAGTAATCAGGACAGTGTGGGCTTGACACAAAGATAGATTAATTAAGGCCACAGAATAGAGAACCTACATATATAAAGCAAAGAAACCTTACATGTCTGGACAACTGATTTCCAATAAAGGTTCAAAGGCAATGAAGTGAGAAAAGAATGCATTTTTCAACATATGATAGTGAACCAATGAGACAACCACACACAAATAAACTTTGATCCTTGGATCATTTTCATATTAAGTCAGTGTGATCACAGATGTAAATATAAAGCATCACATTATAAAACACTTAGAAGAAAACATGGGAGAAAAAATTTTGTGACTTTGAGTAGGCAAAGAGCTCTTAGATACAGTGCTAAAAGTGTGATCTAAAAGCTGGTACATTGGACTTCACTACGATTTTTAAAAATTCATTTTATTTGAAAGACACCAATAAGAGAATGAAAAGAGAAGTCACAGACTAGGAGAAAATATTATTAAAGTATATATCTGATGAAGGCATTGTATCCAGAATATATTAGGTTGGTGCAAAAATAATTGCGGTTTTTGCCTTTGCTTTCAAGTATAAAGAATCCTTTCAACTATATGTATAAAGGTTTTTGCCATTACTTTCAATGTATAAAGAATACAAGTATAAAAAAATCCCCAAAAATTCAACAAGAAGAAAACAAGCAGCCCATTTTCTTTAATTGGGCAGAAGATTTGAATGGGTATTTCTCTAAAGAAGATACACAAATGTCGATGATGTTGAGAATCTTTCACACAGAATGATTCTCAACATCATTGGTTACTAGTAAAATGAAGATTGAATGTACAGTGGGCTACCACCCATCTTTTTGAATGGGTAAAATTAAAAATACCAAATCACAGTGAGAGGGGAAGTACTAGAATTCTCATATATTCTCAGACCCTGCTGGTAGGAATGTAAATTGGACAGTCTCACAATTGCTTTAGAAGATAGTTTGGCCATTTCTTAAAAAGTTAAATACACATCCACCATTTGATACCACTATTACACTCCTAGATATTTACTCAAGAGCAAGGAAATCATACAGTTTTGATACAAAGATGCGCACATGACTGCGAATGTTCCTAGCAACTCTCTATTTGTAAGTGTCAAAAAATGGAAACAACCCACATGTTCATCAAGGGAAGTATGGATAAGTAAGCCCCGTGGTCTACTCATACAATTGAATGCTGCTAAGCAATGAAAGATAATGAACTATTTATACAAGTAACACCACCCCTGAATCCTGAAATCATCGTGCTGAGTACAAGAAGCCAGTCCAAGAATAAAAGCGTACACACCATAGGATTCTGTTTATATAAAATTCTAGGAAATGGAAACTTTCATAGAGTGAAGGAAGGCAGATCAGTGGTTACTTGGGGACAGCGAACAGATGGGAGGAAAGGATTACAAAGGGGCAAAAGAACACTTCTGGAGTTGATAGGCATATTTATTATTTTGGTTATGGCAGTAGTTTCACAGGTGTAAATTTACCAAATCTTTAATTACCTGCACTTTAAGTGGGTACAGTTGATCATATATTGGTTATACATTAGTAAAGCTTAGGAAAGGAGGGAGGGAGGGAAGAGGAGGAGAGGAAGTGAGGAAGCAAGGAGATGAAGGGAAGATGGAGAGGAGGGAGAGAAAGAAAGGGATGGAGGAGAGGAAGGAAATAGGAGAGAGTGGGAGGAAAGGAAGAAGTAAGGGAGAGAGGGATGGAGGAAGGAAGGAAGGGAAGGAGGGAAAAGAAGGGAAGGAAAGGCAGGAAGGAAAGAAGGAAGGAGGGGAAGGAAGGGAAGGGAAAAAAGGAAGGGAGGGAGGGAGGATAGAAAGGAGAGAAGAAAGGAGGGGAAAAAGGAAGAAAGAAAGGAGAGAAAGTGAAAGAAGGGAAATTTCAGCTGTCAAAGAACTGGTCTAGGATCTTAGGTTAGTGAGAGGAAAGTGAGATTTCCTTGGAGCTCCTCAATACCATTTCCTAATCTCAGTAAGACTGGCCCTGACTATGCACATCAGCTAAGTGACATGTTTCACCAGAACGCTGGCTCGCATTATTCCATTTGCGTTTATTTTGTATAATGTCTATGATATTTGTGAGACATGAGGGTTCTACCTGTCCACCATCCCAGAAAAATCTGACCTTTCTGCTCCCAGGATGGCAGATGAAAACACATATGGCTACATATACAACTCAGGCTGCATTTGTCACCTAGGACTTAGTTTCTCTTAGTACATGTGCCTCCTTATTTCTACTTACCCCTTACTGTGGAGAATTCTATTAATGATAGAACTTTCCAATAAGCAAACTCAGCTGATGAAAATACAAATTTATAAAACAGATAAAGATGAAATTGATCACATTTCTTACAGAAAGAGTCTGAAAGGGCCACTTCAAGTAAGAAAGCTTCTATAGGGAGTCTAAAGATGAGTTCATGTATAAAAATTGACTTTGTACATATTTCAGGAATCTAGCTACATACTATTAGGCCAATCTGACCAAGTGGAATGAGTATTATAACCTTCCCTTGTTTTCAGAAGGACCTCCATGGTGCTGGGTCTCCACCCTGTACTAAACCCCCCATTTCCTCCTGGTAGTGAGTGAAGGGAGTCAGGGATAGTGGAGTGCAGCTGTGCTTAGGGATGATGCAGAGCCACCTACACCAGGGCCTCGAGCTCTTCCATAGTGCCCCTAGAGGACAGGAGGCCCACATGCGCTCACTGATCCCTAGGACGTGCATAAGTGTATAGCATAAACGACTCACTGATGTGGCTGGACCTGGCCCAGCTATGGGTGTGGTGAGTTAAGCGCATCCCTGGTGCTGGTGCCCAGTATAGGAGGCACCCAGCACTCTGTGCATGCCACCTGCTGTCTCCTCTCTACAGAGTCTACCATGGGTCATGCTGCTGTGTTCCCTTCCAGGACTTTTGCCATCCATGTCCAGAGTCAAATGTACCCATGGAATATTTTATTCATCTGTGTCTTTTATTTTTAAACATAAACCTCCTTAAACTGAATCACATTATTCTGTATCTTCTTATTTTTATTACTCAGCATGACTTGTAATTCTATCCATTTTTAATTAATTAATTAATTTGAGAGACAGGGTCTCCTTCTGTCATCCAGGCTAGAGTGCAGTATACAGTCACAACTCCCTGAAGCCTGGATCTCTTGGGCTTAAGTGATCCTCCCACCTCCACCTTCCAAACAGCTGGGCCTACCGGCAAGTGTCACCATACCTGGATAATATTTTTATTTTTACTTTTTGTAAAGATGGGGTCTCAGTATGTTTCCCAGCTGGTCATGAAACCCTGTCCTCAAGCCATATTCCCACCCCAGCCTCCCAAAGTGCTGGGATTATGGGCATGAGCCACCATGTTCAACCCTATCTATATTAAAACATAGAAGTCTACCTCATTCTTTCTAACCACTCCCTAGATTGCATACAACATCCATAGCACAGTTTACTGAGCCATGACCTAATTCCTGGGCATGTAAGTTGCTTCTCTTGCAGACATCGCTGTGATTAATCCCCATGCCCCTGCCTCTGGTACACTTGGGGAGAATTTAAACTGAGCTTTAACCCCATACTCCTGAGAAATACAGTTTTACCCCCATATCTTTAATAAATACCATTTTACCCCATAACTACTTTCAAAACCTCAAATATGCATATATCCATGTTTGTCATAGAAAGTATCAATTCCTGAGAGCCAGTTGGAAAAACACTCAAGGATCTGTCAGTAAAATTAGGCAGTAGGGCTGGGGCCTGGTGGCTCATGCCTGTAATCCTAGCACTTTGGGAGGCCAAGGTGGGCGGATCACATGAGGTCGTGAGTTCAAGACCAGCTTGACTAACGTGGAGAAACCCCATCTCTACTAAAAAAAGTAAATAATAAAAAATTAGCCAGGTGTGCTGGCACATGCCTGTAATCCCAGCTACTTGGGAGGCTGAGGCAGGAGAATTGCCTGAATTCAGGAGGCGGAGGTTGCGGTGAGCCGAGATTGCGCCATTGCACTCCAGCCTCGGTAACAAGAGCGAAACTCCGTCTCAAAAAACTCCAAACAATCAGAGAAAAGAGATAAAAGTTGTGGAGGACATTAAAAGATGATGTGTTCCAGCTCTCCATTCCCAACATGCATAGTCTCTGTCTAACCATTTCTTTCCTAGATCTGCTAATTCAACACATGGTGAAAATACTCTTAATTTCCAGAGTGGTACTACCTAATTTTCTTCTCTCTTCAAAGTCATTCAGATGATAAAATTTTTTATTATCCCCAACATAAATGGGAAGGACCTGAAAAAAGCCCTCTTGGTTGATGCAGTGTGTTTAGTTTACCCAGCACTTTGCTCCAGGCACCGCTCTCCTAAGTGTTGGTGATGGAGATGTTACAAAAGCATCCAAGCTGCTGCCCTCATGGAATCTACAGTCTACAGCAGGAGAGAGACAAACAGGAATGAAGTAGCATGGAGTCAGAATCTAGATTTAGAGAAGGTAGCATTTCACTAGTCCTCATTAAGCTGATATTGACCGTGTGCTCCATAAATTACTAAACGGAGAGGCAGACTTCTCATAACCCAGGGACTTCTTAGTTTTGTCTATTTATTGTATATTGTAAAAATATACAATAAATAGCCAAAGAGGAGAGTGTTCTGTAGTAGGCAAAGTGGAGAACATACCTAACATAAGAAATTTTTTCCCAAAACCTTGTTCAAGAAAACATACTCTACAAATATAGCATTTCCTTTTTGTTCAAAGACATACACACACACACACACACACATACACACAACACACAACACACACATACACACGTGCATGCACACACATTACTAAACAGGAAGAATTTCTTACAGCTTGCAGCAGGCCCTAGAGATTTAAATACCGAAACCTTTAATTTGTACCAATAATTCATATACAGCTATATGGGGTGAAAAAGGTTAATGATGGAATTTTTTAAGTATGTTTCATTGACTATAAATGGCAGATTTGACAGTTAAAATGAAAATTGTTCCAGAAGAAACTTTAGTCAAACTAATTATTTGAGACGTTATAAGGATGTATAATTATATTCTTCACCTTTTAAAAAAAGTTTTATTACAAATGTGCTTTTAAAGAACAAGTAGAGAAATAAAAGCTGTAATTGTTCTTAATTATAGCTAACTGTAATTGCACTCAATTGCAATATGCTGAATATCACCAATGGCTAAAGAAATCCTGGCATGCAGACAGTGCACCCACACTCATGAGATGAGGTATCATTTTATGAATATTCTGTTATCTATAATTTAGCTCTTTTACTGTTGATTCCATTTCTGTTGGTTTTATTTTATTGTTTTTTTAGTGATTGTAGAAATATAATTGTCATCTGTGAGTGTATTGAAGGTTGTAGATTTCATCTGGGGTTGGTTCAAAATTCCCATTGCTACAAAAAAGACATATTGGAGATTGTTAAAATGAGAGATTTGGACATGACCCATCATGGTTGAATACATTGAATACACAGATCTGCATTTTCAGAGGTAAGGATGAATACCACATTTAATTTACCCAGCACCATCCAAGAAGCAACCTGGAAAATTTGAAGGACCTAAAATAGCACGAGGGTTTCTGCTGAAAGCTTTCAGAGTCGTGTCATTTCAAATGGCTAAATTTCCCCATGAATGGGAAAACGTTCATCTCTCTCTCTTTTATGCTCTGGACTCAAATCGAGTTCTGTTTCTGCCCATACTGCTGCCGCCCCACATTTCCAAACAGTCAGAGGGCAGATGTCCGGCCCCTGAGCTGCCTTCTGACTGTCAGGGAGCCTCCTTGTCAAAGACTGTATACAGAGGGTAGATTTTTATACATAAATAAATGCACCGTTGGGGAAAGGAAATAGGTTCTGTAGCTTCAGGAGAAAGGAGCATTTTATTATGTGTTTATAACCATTGTTCTGAAAATTAAAAAATAAAAAACAACGTTAACAACAACAAAACAAGGTAGTTTCAGATCACATCACAGCCACCTTTATTTCTTTGCCATTTCCATAAATGGCTGCTAAGAGCTTTCACCTTTGTAGCCAGAGACAGCTTTGACACAATGGCTGGTGCTTTTTTTTTTGAGATGGAGTCTCACTGTTACCCAGGCTGGAGTGCAGTGTCATGATCTCAGCTCACTGTATCCTCTACCTCCCAGTTCAATCAGTTCTCCTGCCTCAGCCTCCCGAGTAACTGGAATTACAGGCATGTGCCACCATGCCTGGCTAATTCTTTTGTATTTTTAGTAGAGATGGGGTTTTGCCATGTTGGTCAGACTGGTCTCAAACTCCTGACCTCAAGTGATCCACCCGCCTCGACCTCCCAAAGTGCTAGAGTGACAGGCATGAGCCACCATGTCTGGCCACTGGTGCATTTTTTAAAGAGAAAAAGAATGCACTTGACTGTGCTGAGCCCCATGTTCTGGCTGTAGGTAGAAGGTAGGCCCAGGAAGAGGGAAGACCTCTGAGGGGTTGTCCTTTTGACAGAGGTCACCACGCCACACCACTCCCTAAATGGGAGCAAATTTGTTCCTTTCTTCAGAGTATCTGGGAAACGCAAGAGGGGCTACATGTCCTTAGGAATGGTTTGTGTTCCTCAAAGCCTTCGCAGTACCTGGCAGGAGGAAGTAATGTGGTCCCTAGCTCATCACAGACACGGCAGAAGTCCAGGGGCCAGGGAAGATCATGTCTTCAATTTTTCCATCGGACCACTTCCTCCTGGATGGAGTCTTTCTGTGGCTGTCGCAGAGCTGCTTGTTCTCCCAGGTTTCTCTCTCCATCAGAACCTCCCATGTGCCTTCTGCCCTGGCGGTTCCCACACAGACTCCCCTTTGAAGGCCGTGGCTTTTGCGTTTTTCATTCTGGGAAAGAGAAGGCACGTCTCTAAGACAAAATCTTTTTCCTCTTGTCATTGTTACCTGCTTTCTCAGTCCCAAATATGGGCAGAAGTCCCTTGGTATTTGTTTCAGTAAAACCTCCCTTCCTTCCCTTCCCAAAAGGGAATCAGTGGGATGAGGTGGATAAAATCTCATCCCATTACTTATCACTATGTATTCATTTGTGTGTTTCTGGCCATGTCTTCCCCAGGAGACAGGCAGCCTCATGAAAGAGGGGGGTTCGTGTTGATAGAGTTTCCTGCCTAATTTGCAGCATGTAGACATGGACACACAGTAGGAGACGTAGAAATGTGTGTTGTACAAATGAATAAATGCTAATGAATTCAATACCAATACTTGTTGGTTGATGGATTAGGCCATTAGTCAAACATCACAATGCAGGCTGGTATTTGCAAATCCCTCTTTGATCCAGAAATTATCGAGAGTAGAGATGATTTTCTCTAATTAAGAGAACTTATTAGTGATATTATGTCCCTGGGAACTAATAGAGAAAAATTAGGTGTTATTGCAAAATAGGCATCCTTTTACACTGACTTATGTAACATTTTTAGTTTTGATGAATAATTACTTTGGTGTGTTTTTTTCTTAAGAAGCCGTGTATGAATTGCAGTGCAGCTTAGAGCACGATAATTCAGCAATATTAAAAGCAGAGTTCTTTCATAAACTGATCCTCTCCCACTTGTACAATTATAGGATTTGAAGAAAATGCACTTTTCTTGGTTCATTTTGGAGAGATGTCATTTTGTTCACAAAGCTTTAAAGAAACACAGGCAAGTGCAGTGGTTCACGCCTGTAATCCCAACACTTCGGGAGGCTGAGGTGGGCGGATCACTTGAGGTCTCAAGTTCAAGAACAGGCTGGCCAGCACAGTGAAACCCCGTCTCTACTGAAATATACAAAAATCAGCTTGGCATGGTGGCATGCTTCTGTAATCCCTGCTAGCTACTTGGGAGGCCAAGGCAGAAGAATCACTTGAACCCCGCGAGGCAGAGGTTGTAGTGAGCTGAGATCGTGCCACTGCACTGAGCCTGGGTGACAGAGCAAGACTCTGTCTCAAAAAAGCAAAACAACAGCAACAACAAAACACAGGCATATGCCTTGCATGTACATTGTCTGCTTTTTCTGTTTTTGCTTTGACTTTCGCTTTTCATTTCTGGGAGTACAAGTTGGTCAATGAAACTCGATGCGACATGTCTAGGCTCTGAGACCACCTTCGAGAGCTGGTTACGTTTGCCGCTGCTGAAGTCTAAATGCGTGACTTTCAATGAGCAGGAATTGTTACTAGCAGCCAAGACAGGTACTTAGTGGCTCACATTATTTAACTGTGATGAAATCACAGAGCATAAACTGTATGATGATTAATATGCAAACGCGAGCCTGCGCAGGGACATCCTCATAATGCCACTAGCAGTGTCCAAGCCAGGCCTCCTCTTCTTGGGTGGGTTTCTGAGCTGTGTCTCAAGAGGACATGTCTGAAAGAAAAGAAAACAAAAGCCCTTCACACTATCTGGAAATGACGGAAGGGACACCAGTGACTTTTTCACCGTGGCTTCCCTTATGGACGCCAGCCGGGGCCAGATGGGCTCCTCTGCAGAGGTGATTAAGAGAAACCTTTGGCCATTTGATTTTCAAGGCACTTGAGCACAAGGACAGGGACAAAGGCACACATGTGTGGCTGTTTTATAGAAAGAATACTGAAATAATACGTGTAAATTGTAAGCCAAATAAAATCGTGGCAAGGACTCTGAACAGGACTCCCCAGGTAAAAATGAAACATGATCAGGAAGAGGCTGTAGGTGTCAGTGATTAGATTCAATGAATCTCCACTGCAGAGATGCCTCTGACAACTCAGATTGCAGGCCTGCCTACTATCAGAAGGAAGCCGCGAGTTCCCAGCACCGCACAGTGCATTCCTGAGTGTTGACTAAGGGATTTGTGCATGGAAGGCCAGTTTCCCCGTAGCAGCACCTCTCCACAAGCCTGGGCCTGAGGCCCGTCCGGAGCTTTGTCCAGGCAGTGAAATCCCAAAAGCAAATGGAGTGATTTAAAGAGAAACTCCGCCTCCTGGACTTTATCTCAGAACCTGAGACATCGAGAAAGGTTCGTTCCTATGAAGGCAGGCAGGGCAGAAGGAACTTAGAGGAGCGCTCTTGGGAAGCTGTTCTGAAGGCAGAACACATCTGTGAATGTCGCTGGCTCATATTGCATTCATTTCCACCCAGGATTAGATTTGAGAGGCGGGCCTCTGGAGCAATGTAAAGTTACCTCTTGTCAAAACTTACAGTTTTCTAAGTGACGTGGTGAGTTTATTTAAGGGTCTTGTTTTAGTTGATCAGCATTTTGAATGTACAAACATGGGCTGCCTGTCTTTTCTCTTAAATTACATCAATACCTAGTATCACCTGCTTTATGCAGCAGGTGCCCCGTAAGTAGTTCCCAAGAAGAAGAGAGAAATCCAATAGTGTAAGGGAAAGAAATGAGCGTAAGAAAGGGAGGTGGGGGTGGAAGTGATTGCATTCAATACAGCCACATATTCACACAGTCACCTCATCAGAGAGCGCTTCCAGGATGCCCTGTAAACAATTAGAGCCTCCTCCACCCCTGCTTCTACTTTCTACTCCCCTACCTTGCCTCATCCTTCATAACATAGACTGTGTATTGTAGGAATCAGTATTCACTTGCTTGTTTGGTTTTTGTGTGTCTCCCGCTTCTGGAATGTGAAGTTCCTAACAGTTGCTGTTGTTCACTGCTATAGCAGAAGCCAGAAGGAATGCAGGAGTGGATGGCATAGATAATTTATCTGTGGCTTCTGCATGCTACTCTGTTTTTAACATCCTGATGAAAAGCATGGGCTCCGGAGCCGGGATGCTTGGGCCGTGTTCAAATCCTGACTCTCTCTGTCACCGCCTGCAAGGACCTTGGGAAGTTACCTAGCATGCTTTTGTCTCCTTTTTCTCATCCCAACCATGGCTTAGTGATAACAACTATGCGAGGCTTTTGTCAGGATTAAGTGAGCGGGCACCTGTAAATGAACAGTGACTGGTGTCAAAGAAGACTCCAGTGGAATCTTGAATGAGTGTGTGATTGTAGATTTCACCCCATGAGAATAATGGCTTATGTTTGTATTCAGATACACACACACACACACACACACACACACACACACACACACTTTGATGTTTTAATCATGTGAGTGAAAATTGAGGAGGGATAAAAGTAGGAGAGAAGATATAAAGGCCAAAAAGAATGAAAACAGCAATGAATGATCAGAGGGAGAATCAGAGAGAGGGGAAAGAACAGTGTCTTTAGATTGTTTAATAGAGAGGAAACTTTCATCTCTGAGGTGTTTAGGATTTTCCAATGCTAAGGTTCACCACACAAGAAAAAAAGTAACTGTCCTAAATTAATGTATGCCTTGTAATGCTTGTATTGATATCTTTCTTTTTGAGATGGAATCTTGCTCTTGTCGCCCAGGCTGGAGTACAGTGGTGCGATCTCAACTCACTGCAACCTCCACCTCCAAGGTTTAAGCAATTCTTCTGCCTCAGCCTCCCAACTAACTGGGATTATTGGCATGTGCCACTATGCCTGGATAAATTTTGTGTTTTATTAGAGACAAGGTTTTGCCATATTGGCCAGGCTGGTCTCAAACTCCTGACCTCAGGTGTTCCACGTGCCTCAGCCTCCCAAAGTGTTGGGATTACAGACATGAGCCACTGGACCCTGCCTGTAATGATGTCTTTAAGCTAACTTCTAGTTTGTGTTTTATCTGAAAACGGATCCAGATAAAAAATGTCCACAGTTTGCTTCAAGCTAGTTGACTAAAGAAAGAAAGAGGGGGGCAGATAGGAGAGGAAAGGAAGGGGAGGGAGGGAAGGAGGGAGAGGGAGGGAAGAAAGGGAGGGGGAGAGGGAGGGAAGAAACGGAGGGAGGGAGGGAGGGAAGGAAGGACAGAAGGAAGGAAGGAAGAGAGGGAGGGAAGGAAGGAGGGAGGGAGGGAAGGAGGAAAAGGGGAAGATGAAGGGCAGGGAGGGAAAAAATCTGCTTCGTTGTAATACTTACACGTAATTAAAATAAAGAAAGCCTCACACCTTCTACAACTAGAACATTAAATCATTTGTAGGATGGGCAATAAAAATAAAATCTATTTTACCTTTTATAAAATAGGTCTCTGTACTTTTGGGGGAAAAAATTAAAGATTCCATTGGAGCAAAACATTCCGGGTCTTAAAAATATTAATCTTGGTGACACACAATTAGCATGGGGGCTCATGTCTTCTGTTTTACAGTTCTCAGCTAATTTTGGAAACTGGCAGGCTCCACAGAAATAGCTGGTGTGCTGTCGCTTCAACACATCCTAAAAAAAGAACTGTAAGCATAGTTCAGGCACGGGGAAGGACAGGAGATGACGAGGGAGCGTTATGCAGACAGCTGATAAAAGCTGGCATCACGCTATGCACTGATGAATGCTCTACATATTTAAAATTATAGGCTTTTTTTAAGGAATGCTAAATAATCTACCCAAACTGTGTCAGACACAGGGTCCACTTGCCTGCTATCTCTTCTGGCATTTTGTTCCTTCCATAAAATTGAATTTATGCTGCAACTTCAAAGTTGCAGAGAGCTTTCCTGTTTGTCTAGGCTAATGATCACACCAACAACCTTAGATCAAAGGTCAGTGGTGTTATTTGACATTCTAGGACACAGAGACCCTCAAGAGGGCAAATGCGCTGCCCAAGGATACACAGCTTATCAGAACCGCACACCTTCCGTCATCTCAGTCTACTTCTTTGTTGCTGGGACAGTTCTTTTTCTCTGAACATATAATTTCACTTTATAGTTGTTTGCATCCTTGTTTCCATTACATCCTCAGTGTTCTAGGCTGGGCACGGTGGCTCACACCTGTAATCCCAGCACTTTGGGAGGCCAACGCAGGTGGATCACCTGAGGTCAGGAGTTTGAGACCAGCCCGACTAACACAGAGAAATCCTGTCTCTACTAAAAATACAAAAAAATTAGCCAAGCATGGTGGCAGGTGCCTGTAATCCCAGCTACTCGGGAGGCAGAGGCAGGAGAATCACTTGAACCCAGGAGGCAGAGGTTGCAGTGAGTAGAAATGGCACCATTGCACTCCAGTCTGGGCAACAAGAGCGAAACTCCATCTCAAAAAAAAAAAAGAGATTTTAGTGTTCTGCTTTTCACTTGAAATCAGATTATCTTGGTAATGATAACTAAGGAAAAGAAATTGGTGCAGTTAAACTCCAAATACTGCTGTAACTGTATCAGGCATTTTAAAAAATGAATTTAGTAGAGTAGAATTCCAGACAGTAGAAAATGTCCATTGCACTCATTTTTATGCAGTGTTTGCTGTGTGCCAGGCCCTGAGTGTTCAAAATCTTAAACGAGATGTGGTCTTTGATCTGGAGGAGCCTTTTTTGTTGTTGTTTTTGAGACAAGTTCTTGCTCTGTTGCCTGGGCTGGAGAGTAGCAGAATGATCACAGCTCACTGCAACCTCAAACTCCTGGGCTCAAGGGCTTTTCCCACCTCAGCCTCCAAAGGAGCTAGGATTATAGGTGCATGCTACCATGCCCACCTTATCTGTTTTGTTTCTTTGTAGGAATGGGGTCTTGCTATGTGGCCTAGACTGGTTTTGAATTCCTGGGCTCAAGCAATTCTCCTACCTCAGCCTCCCAGAGTGCTGGGATTATAGGTGTAAGCCCCTGCATCCGTCCCTTAGGGGAGCTTTCAGTAGTAGAAAAATGAAAACTGTTCATGACTTGGTACCTTATACAATTTCTTTTACTGGAGTGTAAACACTTGGCAAGGTGGATCAGGATCTAAATTCATCTTAGAGCCTCTCAAAACATCCAGTATTGCTGGGGCTGAACACAGACTAAGTGCTAATGAATATGTCAGCAAATAAAGATGATCTACACTTAGGAAGCAATGCTAATTGTGGACTTTGTGCCTATAAAAGTTCAATGAAAAATGCATGGTCTTTATGTCACCTGCTTTAAATCCCCTCAAATGGGTTATGACAGAGCATAATCTAGAAGAAGCATGGCACAGTCTGCTAAATTTATTTCACTCAAGGGTTTCTTTACCAAAGGTATAAGTTCATGAAAACATGTGACTAATTCAGATGATTGTTAAACAGTGGTAAACAGAGAAAAACAAACAAATGGTCACCTGAAAAGCTCCAGTGTTTGTCAATTTGCTGATCTCAAAAATGGTGCCTAGATGATGCGTCCCAGGTACATTCCTGCAGTCAGATATGGTGGGTTTTTTTGTTTTGTTTTGTTAAATCTTAGCACTACATCCACCAATGAAATCATCAGGTTTTCAAAAATCATAGACATCAGGTAATATCTGTAATTCTAATGTAATTTCTTAGCACACAACTATCTAAAGTATAGTTTTCCCCTGCTGGAACTTAATATGTGATGAATATGACTTTTACCCAGCGTCTGTCTTTTGCTTTCAAGGTAGGACCAACACCTTTTTCTCTGAATGTGTGGTTCACTGAACAAAGTTCTGCGTTGTCTTTTGTGCATACCTCCTCCCATACTCTGCCATTAGGAATTTCTTTTTTTGTTGTTTTGTTTTGAGACAGAGTTTTGCTCCATCACCAGGGCTGGAGTGCAGTGGTGCAATCTCTGCTCACCCCAACCTCTGTCTCTCAGGTTCAATAAGTTCTCCTGTCTCAGCCTCCTGAGTAGCTGGGATTACAGGTATATGCCACCACACCCAGCTAATCTTTGTATTTTTAATAGAGATGGGGGTTTCATCATCTTGATCAGGCTGGTCTTGAACTCCTGAGCTCAAGTGATCTGCCTGCCTCAGCCTCCCAAAGTGCTGGGATTAGTCATGAGCCACTGTACTCGGCCTAGATTTCCATTTTGTTTTTTTTTTAAAGAGGAAAAATAACTTAGAGACATTTGTATCTAATTCAACATCAGTTTTTCTTAAGTGACTTGTCATTTTTTTATCTTTTCAAAGTATCCAACTTAGTTTTACAGAAACAAGTATTTTTCCACACTCGTATTTCATCTATTTTACATCATGCTTAATTAAATTTAAAAATTACAGTGATTGTCAGTACCATAAACAGGTTGGGAAAGAAACACAACACACCCTTGGTAAGTGTGGAGACTTAAGCAGCTGGAGCCAAAGCAAAGCAGGTGCCCTTAGGAGGCCTCAGTCTCTGTGTTTTCCTATGGGAGTAAAGGATGTTGGTCAATCCAGAAAGCTTTGGAAACAGAAGTCAGTTGTGGACATTGGACATTTCTATTGCAGTGGATTATTGGTTTGGTTTGCTTTGGTTTGGTTTTTTTTGGTTTGGTTTGTGTTTTTTTGTTTGTTTGTTTGTTTTGAGACGGAGTTTCGCTCTTGTTACCCAGGCTGGAGTGCAATGGCGCAATCTCGGCTCACCGCAACCTCCGCTTCCTGGGTTCAGGCAATTCTCCTGCCTCAGCCTCCTGAGTAGCTGGGATTACAGGCACGCACCACAATGCCCAGCTAATTTTTTGTATTTTTAGTAGAGATGGGGTTTCACCATGTTGACCAGGATGGCTTCGATCTCTTGACCTCGTGATCCACCTGCCTCAGCCTCCCGAAGTGCTGGGATTACAGGCATGAGCCACCGCTCCCAGCCCTGGTTTTTAAGAGACAGAATGTCACTCTGTTACCCGGACTGGAGTGAAGTATAGTGGCACAATCATGGCTTACTCCAGCCTTGACCTCTTGGACTCAAGCTATCCTCCTACCTCAGCCTCTCAAGTAGTTAGGGTTACGGGCATGCACCATGATGCCCATTTCATTTTTTAAACTTTTGGTAGAGACAGGGTCTCACTATGTTGCCCTGGCTGGTCTCAATCTTCTGGGCTCAAGCCATCCTCCTGCCTCAGCCTCCCAAAGCACTAGGATTGCAGATGTGAGGCGCCGTGCTTGGCCACTGCAGTGGTCTCAGCTGAGGACAGCTTTGTCGCCAGTGGACATTTAGCATTGTCTGAGGACATGTTTAGGAGTTAAAATGGGGCTGGGGGGGAGCGGTACTCCTGGTATCAATGGATAGGTGGCAGGGATGCTATTAAACATTCTACAGTGTCCAAGATACCACCTAAAACAAAAGATTATCTAGTTCAAAATAATGCCAAGGTTGAGAAATACTGCTCCAATGTGATTGAAATGGATTTATTATAATGTATGAACAACATCATTATAAAAGATACCAGGGGACTCATCACATTAAAATATGTATAGTCTGGAATGTAAAAGTTCAAAGATTAGACACAAAACATTTAGTTGTATCTTCACTCTGTGCTGTTAGTGTTACTATAATCAGGCTGTGAACATAAATCTCACCCTTAAGGTCAACGAGACCAGAAAAGTTCATTCTTTGCTGATAAGACCAACAAATATTTATTGAGTATATATGTTTGTCTCAAATGACAAAAAAATAAAGGATAAAACAAGCATTTAAAAGATACTTCTATTGTAATAAATGTCATAATGGAAGGCTAAAAGGAGGAGTATTTCTTAGCTGGGGTACCCACAATTCCAGATTCTGTTTGGAAAGAAAAAGTTTTCATGCAGCCACTAAATTCTTCAAAGAGATGAACAGGTGTGAAGCATTCAGTACCTAGCAGTCAATGCCTTCAACCGTGGTTTTGCCAAAGGAATGGAAACTTTCTCCCCAGAGCCAATCTCTATAGCAGTAAAAGCTGATTGTTTAATGTTATATGATTAGTTAGGAAAGAACATTTTTATAGAAGCTAAACTTATTCATTTTTTAAGGAAGTATGGCTCTGTGGGAACCATCAGTTCTCCAAAATGTCCAGGTATTATCACAGGCAGTAAATAGGAAGAGGGAGTTCTAATAGATGGGAGGGTCAGGGAATGTCCATTGAGAAGGAAGTCCTTTGTTTGAATTGACATGGTAGGAAGCTGAGGCTGTTAACCAGGATTGACACATTAGCTTCAGGAGCTTGGTGAACTGTCTGCAAGTGTGTACCACAGTGTGCATATATGTGTATATTGTTATTTTTCTATATAAAGTGTTTGTATCTTTAATGAGATTTTTAAAGGGGTTATATGACACTAAGGAGATTTTATACCATTGTTGCTAAGAATTATACCTTTAATCCCTTGGTCTAAAGTTGAGCCTTCTTCTCCTTTTGAAATAGTTCAACATAAAGCCTTCATCTCCTCCTTCTACTCATTGTTCCCTTCTGTTTCCAAGAATGCATTTCTGATGGAAAGACAAGAGATGGGCCAGGTGCAGTGGCATATACATGTAATCTCAGCACTTTAGGAGGCCGAGGCAGGCAGATCACTTGAGGTCAGGAGTTCGAGACCAGCCTGGCCAACATGCAGAAACCCCATCTCTACTAAAAATACAAAAGTTAGCTGGACATGGTGGCCCACACCTGTAATCCCAGCTACTGGGGAGGCCAAGGTATGAGAATCACTGGAACCCAGAAGACAGAGGTTGCAGTGAGTTGAGATTGAGCCACTGTACTCCAGCCTGGGCAACAGTGAAAGACAGTGGAAAAGAAAAAAAAAGAAAAAAGAAAAATGGAAGGAAGGAAGGAAGGAGAAAAGAAAAGAAGACAAGAGATGGGAATTAGGAGCAAGTTAGTTTTGAAATTTGTCCCTGGTCATTTTTGTTAATATGCTGTAGAGCCTTTCCTTAATGACTTTTCCATTTAAATTATAGTATCTACCTTCAACAGTACCAAATGGTAGAACTTTATAACAAATAAATGAAAAACAGCAGTTTACTGATAAAATAATTCCATTTTGCGCAGTCCATGTTCCTTCATAAGCCTTGGGTGACAAAGGCAAACATAGAGCAACATCCCCAAAGAATATGTCTCTAAGAAGTTCTCGGAAAGAGATCATGGGTGCTTTTTTTAAAATGTCAATGTCTACAAGGTGGTTTGGAATTTGTTTCTCCTCATATTACCCTTCTGGATGTTGTACATTTTTAATTTTTAATATTTTGAACTCAGTTGCATTTAACCACCAGAAAGTAGGGGCAGATATTTTACATGTGTGTAAAATTTTGTTGAAAGTAACCATTGAAATGGCTAATGGGAATTAAACAGAAAGCCATCAGTCAATTTTAAGTTTCTAACCACCTGCATGTACAGTGTCTTCTTTATTCATGATACCATAATACTTATTATGTGATTAAATACATTTTTATAATTTACCAAATAATCATACTTATCTTCTTTTTCTCCTTCCTGCAGAGAGACGGCCACAGAGTTAGCTGGGAGTCTACCAAGGTGAGTACGATGGCTTTGCTTATTTTATACCTGATTTCTTATGTACACAAAAAGAAGTACTGTGCCATGTCCTCTGTAAGAGGTCTTCTCATTTCGTCTTCCTCGTGTCAGATTTTGATACCTCACACATCACTATGTAAATGCCAAAAATTATGCATGAATCACAGATATGTGATGTAATCAAGAAGTAATGAGGCTCAGGTTCATAAATGACTTAGAGAGATCATTCACATTCCTTTGAAGCCGTATGGTATATTTGGAGATGCATACATGAGCTAGATATGCCATAGAAATCAGACACATGCTGCTTCCTTTATTATGTTCATGGAATTGGCAATCAAAAAACATATTGGTTTTCTGTTTAATATATTCATTATTGTTACTGTATTCAGGGACTTAGAGATTCTGAAAGTATCCTGAGCATCCCCTGAGGTATTGACTGATGGTATGAAGCACAGTGGAATTCTCATTGTCATCGAAATAAATACTTAGTAATATTATATCGGAGAACGAAATTAATATGTAATTGATCAGTATGTTTTATATGTAATTTATCAATGTGTTTTACATGTTTTTGATATTTATGTCAATATGTTAAGTAAGAAATGATTAACAGAATGCAAATTCTAGACAACTAGCCATCAAGAATGATTACCAGCATTTAATGGAAGGGAGGAAGAAATGGAGAAAAGAAGAAGGAGAAAGGGAGGGAAAGAGAGGGGATGGGGGTAAGACTGGTGAATAGGAAGAAAGGAAGGAAGAAGGAAGACAGAAAGGGGAAAGGGGTGGGGGAGAGAAGACTGGGAGGGAGGGAGGGAGGAAGAGAGGAAAGGAAGGGAGGGAGGAAGGGAAAGTAATTTCAGAGGTATTTTACTGGGCATTACATATTATCTAGAATCTCTCCTGGGCACCAAGGATCATGCCTTCTTTTTTGTGTGTTGTTTTTTGTTTGTTTGTTTCATTTTGTTTTGTTTTGTTTTTTGAGACAGAATCTCACACTGTCACCCAGGCTGAAGTGCAGTGGCCCAGTCTAGGCTACCTCCACCCTCTGCCTCCAGGGTTCAAGTGATTCTCCTGCCTCAGCCTCCTGAGCAGCTGGGATTATAGGAGAGTGCCACCATGCCTGGCTAATTTTTTTTATTTTTAGTAGAGACAGGGTTTTGCCATGTTGGCCAGGCTGGTCTTGAATTCCTGACAGGTGATTCACTGGTCTCTGCCTCCCAAAATGCTGGGGTAACAGGCATGAGCCACTGTGCCCGGGCAGATATGTCTTTGTTTTTTGTTTTTTTGTTTGTTTGTTGAGGCAGAATCTCCTTCTGTTGCCAGGCTGGAGTGCAGTGGAGTGATCTCGGCTCACTGCAATCTCCCCTCTGGGTTCAAGGGATTCTTCTGTATCAGCCTCCCAAGTAGCTGGGATTACAGGTGTGTACCACCATGCATGGCTAGTTTTTGTATTTTTAGGAGAGACGGGATTTCACCATACTGGCCAGGCTGGTCTTCAACTCCTGACCTCAGGTGATCTGCCTACCTTGGCCTCCCAAAGTGCTGGGATTACAGACCTGAGCCACCATGCTGGACTAGACCAGATGTTTCTTAAAGAGAGGAGAACCCATATTATGCAGCAATCAAAAATGATGAGTTCGTGTCCTTTGTAGGGACATGGATGAATCTGGAGAACATCATTCTCAGCAAATTGACACAAGAACAGAAAAGGAAACACCGTATATACTCACTCATAGGCGGGTGATGAACAATGAGAACACACGGACACAGGGAAGGGAGCACCACACACTGAGGTCTATTGGGGGAAATAGGGGAAGGACAGCGGGGGGGGGGAGCGGGGGAGGGATGGCATGGGGAGAAATGCCAAATATGGGTGAGGGGGCAGAAGGCAGCAAAACACACTGCCACGTGTGTACCTATGAAACTATCTTGCATGCTCTGCACATGTACCCCAAAACCTAAATTGCAATAAAAATTTAAAAAAAAAAAAAGAGAGAGGAGAACCTTACTCATCTAAATGCACAGACGGCATCAGGAGATGGGGGAAGGAGGCAGAGTCCCTGAGAAGGTAAGAGGGCACAGGATCCAGGGCACAGACAGGATCAGCCTGAGAGGAGAGACCAGGCTTCTATCTGAACAAGGATGGAAGCAGGAAAGGCATGTGTGGATTCAGAGCAGTGTGTGGGACTGGGGACATCAGGGAGTCTTAGACATTCAGCATGGATGGGATTAGGGGCATGAGCCACCACACCTGACCCATGCCTTAGTTTTTGAAGGTACTTGATAACCATGTGTGAACATATTAATAGCTCCTGGAAACATATTATTGCCTAGAAACTGTTGGAGATACAAATCAAGAGAATCTCAAGAACAGGAAAAGCAGAGTGAGCACATTGTCATGAATAGCACTGGAGAACAGGGGAAAGTACATTATTGCAGCCATCTGTTACCGGAGATAAGCTCATTTGGTTGCTTTTTTTTATGTAAAGAAAATCTTTGCTTATAGGATCATGATTAATAGTGCCAAAAAAACTGTTTACTGTGATCCAAATATTTAAATTACTGTATGTCTTCATTCTTTGGATAACGTCCCAAAGAAACATTTCAACCGTGTGCCAGTTTTCAGGGTTAAAACTGTCCGCGTATTCTGGTCTGAGTTTGTCTTTATGCTTTCACTCTGGAAAAGAATCCACCCTGAAGACCCGAGCGTCCCATCATGTGTGAGGAGAGAGATTGTTGTGTGTCTACCCATGTTTGTGCTGAGGAAGTTAATCCTGAAATAATGGAATGAGGAATGACTTCCAAACTTTCATAGGGCAGCTAAGGAGCAGACCAGCTCTCCGTTATCAGGAGAGCTGTAATCACACAGATGAAAATTACTCAGATGTCTGAGAAATCTGCATGGGCGCCCGGGATTCTATTAAGGAGCACTGTATTTTGAATACCAAGCAGCAATGCCTGTATTCCCCAGGAATGATCTGTTGTAGCTGGTTTATTACTCCAGGGAGAGGCTGTTCTCTTCTTAAGTTTGGTGGGTGTTATTTTGGTCATGAGCCGACTTATTTTTCTTCAGGAATTTTTGTTATTCTGATGTTGAGTCATGTTGGAAATAAACAACATGCCAGCGTTCCCATTCTAACTGCAATTCGCAGTCACTGTACTGCCTGGCAATAAAGGGGCGAGAAATAGTATGTCAGTGATTTCTCAACTGTGCTTATAATGTAGCCTCAGGTATTCTTCTGACTTCTCCAGGGGCAGTTTGAGATGCAGCCATTGACAAGGATTTGCCTTCCCCATTAACATGAAGTAATGTGATTATCTGATGATGCATCCTTCCCTTGTGTCCAGATGATTTCTTTTGCGAGTGCTCGTTTGCTTGTACAGTCTCGCAGAATTCTATCAGTTGTTACAGCTTTGCCCTCTTTTTCAGATTTCTTCAGCCTGTCATGGGGAATGTGCAAATTAACCCCAAAATACCTCAGTGCTATGGAAAACAAAGCACCTGTAGTTATTTTGTTGGTTGGTAGGCTAATGATTAGTGGAACATGGAACTTTGAGTTTTTTCTGCTTTTAGTCGTAAAAGCATGCTTACGCTGTGACGTCTAGGAAAAATGGAAAATTGCAATTCAGACAACAGCTAACTAGTGATATGTGGCTGGGAAGGAAGACAGTGGGATTTGAGAACAGTTTTATGGTTTGGTTTTTGTTGGCTATGACTGTCTTGAAATGTTCCGAAAGGCCGTTTACGCTGGTTGTGTAAGGGTAGAGTGTTTCCACTTTAATTGCCTTACATGGCATTAATTTAAAGTACCCTGGCCACTGGTGGATAATATTCTGTGAAAATGTGTGCATCCTGTAGCAGTGGATTGCATCTGGGTAGTTAAAAATGCTTTGAAGTCGAAATGAGATATGTGCCTAAGGTGCTTGAACAGGCGCTAGGTTTGTTTTTCATTACTAATGATAACCTAAATGCGTTTTTGAATTCTTGCCATTGCTGAAATTAAAGCCTGGTAATAATATGTCACCAGAAAAAAATTAGATTATATGAACAACATGCACTGAGCATTGTAATTATATTATAAATATTAAAACCAATGATCTTGTTGGGATTAAAACAAATATTTAAACTGGCTACACGGACTATTCATGCCCATCTCTTTATCTTGAAGCGTCTCGGGAACAGGATGGATGGTTCCATTTCTTGAACTGCCAAAATGATCATTTTCAATCTTATAAGTGACTCCTTGCTTTTATTTTTGCTTGTAGCAAAGGACAGCTTAGCAATCTGAGCAATTTTTTTCCCCATTACGATCATGTTTTTCAAGATCTGGTTTTTAGGTTGAAGGGTGTTGCGTTTTGGTAGATGTGTTGTAATTAAACCATAGTGAAACCCCACTTGTTCACATGGAATGGGGTTTCAATATAAAAGCTTATGAAGGAGAAATTTTTATTTTGGATAGCAGAATAAAGATATAAACAAGGTTTATATCAACAGAGGTTTTATCATAATCATGTACTATGAGCTTCTGTCTTTAAAAAAAAAAGGAGCATTTTAATTCCTGGTTAACA
This sequence comes from Leontopithecus rosalia, assembly GCA_028533165.1. Taxonomy (NCBI): domain Eukaryota; kingdom Metazoa; phylum Chordata; class Mammalia; order Primates; family Cebidae; genus Leontopithecus; species Leontopithecus rosalia. The sequence continues at coordinate 9,285,587 of CM052669.1, forward strand.
TAGTCCACTGTCATTCAACATGAACTAAACAGTTTCGAAAATAAAGGGGTATAATAGACCTTAATAGAAGCATCTCAAGTACTACAGTAGAGATTCGCATGCTGGTTCTTATACACAACACCAAAAAGTCAGGATGTTCTTTGAGGACCGTGAAGTATTGGTAAATGAAGCTTAGAGTAATTCAGCATATAAATTACATTTCATCTTGTACTAGATTTTAGTATAAACCAGTGGAAGGCAGGGGCCAAAGGTTAAAGTAAAGCTGTGAAAGAAAAGTTTAGACTTTTCTCTTATATATTAATCCAGTAACTTGATCTCTTTGTTTTTTGCCTTCTGTGAGGGGGTTAGGAAGCGTAATTTACTCTAAGCAACTGGGGAACCCCAATCCCAAGAACACTGGCATAAACCATAGGATTACTGTTTGAGAGCCTTCACCAAGAAGACAGAACTGACTGGTTCATGAGACTGTCAGAGGCAGAAGCCATTAGACTGCAGAAATTCTGGTCTTAAGTCACAGGTTTTTGTTAGCTGAAATTTTAACTGAACAGACTCCGTTTATGGAAGAGCAAGACTGACCTCTCTGATAGACCGTATTTATCAGTTGTGGAGTTGATGGATCAGCTGGCAACAGGCAGAAACAGTGAAAGCAAAGAGAATTCAGATAATCTCTGAGAGATCACCTTTGGTAGGTGGAGGGGGGCTTTTGTAGGTAACACAACTTCCTGTGTCTCATTGTCCTCAGTACACAATGCCATCTTCTGAAAGACCTTCAGAAATTAGGAGATAAATATGCTGGTAACTCCAGGCCAACCTCTTACTGAGTCATCAAGAGCCGATGGATGGACACCTCCTGTCTTCTTTATCGTCCCTCAGAAGCAGCATCTCCCCAACTCTCTTGGGGCCCATGCCTGGTGCTGCTCAGTATTGACACAGTTCATTCTCTATCATTAATTCAGCCAAGGTATAGCACACACTAAGTATATGCCAAGCATCGTTGTAGGCTCAGTGGGAGAGACAGGGCACCATCTCTTCTGTGAAGCAGTTCAGGGCAGTGAAGAAGGTAGCCATCATCCCAGTGCTATGGGGAAGTGCTGAAGCCATAAGAGAAGTAGGAAAACATCAAAGCAAACAAAAAACACAAAGGCTTTCAGCAGCGAGATGGGGTAGTTCTGGGTGGAGGAAGTAAGGACGGCATCTTGAACCAACCTTCTGAGCAGAACTGGAGTGGGTGGGTCAGAGTGGGTGAGCACATGGCATGGAGTCCCCAGACCTCGCAACCCTCCACAGCCTCTTCTTTCAGACTCACTACTTGGCTCACAATATAAAACAAACCTACTGGCCTAAGTGGCTGGTTTCTATACCTTTCACAGCCTAACTCTACTAGCGTGCAGCCATCATACGGCACCCGGACTCTGTGGTCACAGCTGCAGGTGGTGAGATGTGCTCTCTCCTCCTCCCTTCTGCAGCCCCCACCTCCCAACCTTTCATAATGCATCTCCCACTCATAGTCCGTGACTGAATTCTTTCCTGCACAAACCTTTCTCTTACGATGTCCTTCTTTATCATTTTTCTCAGATTGAATCCATTGAAAAGACTCTGTAGTTACAGCGTGCTAAAAATGCAGGTTGAGTTTGTAGTTATGGTTCAAGAGGTCAGAGAAGGCTCGGGGTGAATTCAGAGCATCCGTGTTCTGAATGTGTCTTCCAGAATTGCTGTGTTAGAAACCTAATCCCTGATGTAACTATAAGGAGGTGGGAATGAATGGGAGGTGATAAGGTCATGAGGGCTGTGACCTCACGAGCGGATCAATGCCACTGTAAAAAGGGCTTGTGGAGGCAGATTCACTGCCTGTCTCGCTCTTCTGCCATGTGAGGATGCAATGTTTGTCTTCTCTTGTGCTTCTGCTGTCTGCCATGTGAGGATACCGTAAGAAGGCTCACACCAGAGGTTGGTGCTTTGAGCTTGGAATTCCCAGCCTGCAGAACTGTGAGAAATAAATCTCTGCTCTTTGTAAATTACTCAGTCTGTGTGATTCTGTTGTAACAGTACAAAGTGGACTACAGCCAGCACCCTGGTACACCCTCTGCCGTCTTCATCATGTTGATACGGCGTGCCTCATGTCCACAGCTCCTCCAGCCATCACATGGAGACCACATCCGATTTATTCCATGGGACCGTTTTTTAAGGCAGGAGTCCCTTTTCCATGCCTAATCCCTTAGGGAGGGAACATTGGGTTTCTGGTATTCTCAGAATTCTCAGATTCTCAGTAAGGGGAGATCTGTTCTGTCAGCAAGGAGAAAGATAGGAGTCGGGGTGAGGGGAGGACCGGTTGTAAGTACTTAATGGCATCTGCCCCAGGCGGGCACTCTCCTTCCTAGGACGGGTTGTAAGTACTTAATGGCATCTGCCCCAGGCGGGCACTCTCCTTCCTAGGACGGGTTGTAAGTACTTAATGGCATCTGCCCCAGGCGGGCACTCTCCTTCCTAGGACGGGTTGTAAGTACTTAAAGAATGGCATCTGCCCCAGGCGGGCACTCTCCTTCCTTATCTGGGTAAATCCAATGGCCATTTAGCTGTGATCTTACTTGGCCTCTCAGTTGCTTTCAACCTAGAGACATCAAGCCCTCCAGGTTTCCCTCCTCTCTCACTGGCCATTCTTCATCAGTCTTCTGTTATTCCTTGCCAGCTTGACTGAACCCTGCTGGGTGAAGTGCCCTAGGGTACGCTGGGCATTGCTCTGTTCCCTTATGGGGAGGAAGTGGAGAGAGATTTTTATCCAGCTCCATGGTTTTAAAGATCATCTTTATGTAGATGGTTCTCATTTGCAGATCTCCAGCCCTGACTTCTTCCTTGAGCTTCAAAGCTGAATATCCAGCTGCTAATCTGACTCTGCGTGAAAGCGTAACCTTAAACTTGATGTGGCCAGAAAAAAACTCTTGAACCCTTCCTCAACCCAACTTATCATCATACATTCAATGCTTAAGGAGAACCTAGGGACATTTCGTATAGAAAGGAACCTTTTTCTGTTCTCAGACTTGGGAGATAACTTGTTGGCTCAACCTCCAAAATGTATCGTTATTTATTTTTTTTTTTTGAGATGGGTCTCACTCTGTTGCCTAAATGGGAGTTCAGTGGCATGATCATAGCACAAGGCAGTCTCGAACACCTGGGCTCAAGTGATCCTCCTGCCTCAGCCTCCCAAGTAGCTGGGACTACAGGTGTGCACCACCACAATGGGCTAATTTTGAACATTTTTTGTGGAGATGCAGTCTTGTTACGTTACCCAAGCTGACCTTGAACTCCTGGCCTCAAGCAACCCTCCCATCTTGGCCTCCCAAAATGCTGGGATTACAGGCATGAGGTACCATGCCTAGCCTAAAATTTATCTTCAATTTGTCTACTTTGCTGTCTCTTTCCAAACCACTGTAAACTCCCACATGAACTGTTAAATGGCCTTCTAAATGGTCCTTTCCACTTCCTCTTTTGCAATTCATTCTCCACGAAGAAGTTCAAATAATCTCTGAAAAGTCATCAATCAAAACATTATTTTTTCCATGAAGTCATGCAAGAGTTTCCTCTTGCTTAGAATAAAATCAATGCAGTCTACTTTCGTTCCCAGGGCTGCCGTAGTCTATCTCTGCAGCCTCATCACCTGCTACTTTTTCTCTCATTTATTTTGTCTCTGACACACTGCCTTTTCTCCCTCTTACTTCCACAGAAAGTCTTCCTTTGACCAACCTATTAAGTAACTCCCAGCACACTTCCTGTCACATCGCCGTATTTATCATAATGATCTGTTTTTTATTTGTTAATTTAGTTACTATCTGTTCCCTTCCCCTTAGCTTCAGAACAATGTCTCCCTTGCCTGTCTGGTTTATTCCTCCATTTGTAGCCCCCGGAACAGAACTGGCAATCAATAAATGTTTGTTGAATGACTGTATGACCCCCACCATTTCAGAGACAAGAAAACTGAAATCTGGTCTTTACACGTGTTCCTTTTCTATTTGGAAGCTCCGTGTCATCTCTCTACTCTTTTTCTCTCCTCCCAAACTCTCTACCACTTGTTCTTCTGGATCCACATGTGATAACTACAGCCTGCAGACCAAATCTGGGTGGTGGCCTGTGCTTATCAATAACTTTTTTAACACAGCCCTAACGCCTATGTATGTGTTGTCTATGCCGTTTTCATGCTACAACAATACAGTTGAGTAGCTGTGGCAGAGATGGTTAGCCCCAAGCTGGAAATATTTACTGTTTACTTTTATACAAAGGTTTGTTGACCACTGTTCTAGATACATCCGAGGTTTCTTTGTTACCTTCTCTGCCCTGAAGAGTTTTATGTTCCTTCTGTTAGTTCCCAAAGACCCCAGTTTCAACTCCTATGCCAGCATCCATGTCCCCCAATGATATAATGGACTAGAGGACTTTTACACCTTCTCTACTAAGTGGGAAACACACTGAAATCCTATTACTATTCATTGTTTGTCCCCAATGCCTAGCAGTGCCTGGAACATAGTAGGCACTGAATAAATATTTGCATAAGTGTTTGACCGTCTGAACAGATGTTTAAATGAATTAATAAGTGTTTGAATGGATTAATAAATGTTTGAATGAATGAACAAATGTTTGAATTGGGAAGGGAGGGAGGAAGGATTGAGGAAACCTTCTCCTAAAGAACCAGGGGTAGACAAGATGCATGATCTCTGCCTTCTCTCTCTCTCCCCTTCCACCCTTCTCACTCTTCTCACTGCTCCGTAGACTTTGCCACCTGGAAAAAAATCATCTAATTGGCTGGAAAGTTATTAGCCTAAATTTGGCTGTTGCCAAGCTGCACAGAGCTGTTGCCGTTGAGGCCATGTTAACATGGAGGCTAAGAGATTAGGCTTTGGGCTCAGAAATGCTTGAATCTTGTGTCTGCCATTTCTTAGTCATGTGACCTTAAGCAAGTTATTAAAGTTAATATATCTGCCTCAGCTTTTCATTTATAACATTGGAAGAATTATGATACCCATCTCACAGTGTCGCTGTGTGGAGATAACCTATGTAAAGTATTTAGCTCAGTGCCTGCCACACAGCAATCAATACGTGATAGCTATTATCTTAGTTCATTGAAAGAGAGGAATATGCCAATTGTTTTACCAACACTTAGGTATGTTCAAACCTAGGAGAAGATATTACATAACATTATAAGGAGCAGCCCAGCGAAGCGATTCAGTGCATATGATGTACAGCCAACCTCCAGCCTGTGTTAAAATCCCAATTCAGCCACTTACCCCTTCTTGGACCTTGTGCGAGTTTCTTCACCTCTGTCTGCCTCATTTTCTTCATCTGTAAAGTGGATAATAATGGGGCCAACTGTTCTGAGAATTAAGAGAAACAATCCATGTAAAATGCTTAAAACAGTGTTTGCTGATTCTCTTATTATAAGGAAATTAAACTTGCATGTCAGTTGAAATTTGAGGCGGAGATAAGACAGCATCAGGTCATTGGCCATATAACCCTCTAATTCAGATTTTAATTATGCAGTGCCTAGATTGTTGCCTTGCTATGAATTATTGCTGGTGTTTTAAAAGAGAATACTCAAAGCATTAAATGTGAAAGACCCTTGACCTTGCTATAATACGTGAAAATAACAATAACCTAAAGAAAGTATATATGCAAAGACCGTCCACCTGTCACGGGCAGCTCCATGGGAAATGTGGTGTCTCCTTATAGATGCGCCTAAGAATCCATAGTGACAGAATTAAATTACACTTGTTTTATAATATAGTGTTCTGATGTGAAACAGACTATCAAAGGAATGATCTTTACAAGGAAAACTTTAGAATATTGTTAACTTACTCACTGCATGACCTATTTAGACTTCTCAGATTCTTCTTGTAGTAGACTGCATAATTAAATTTTAAATGGAACATGATAAAGAAATTATACTGGTGATCTCCAGAGATTTGGATACCCTATTTGGCTCTTTATAAGAGTATAGCAAAGATATAGTTTAAAATTTAATAAAGGACTGCCCTATTTTTTTCCTTTTAGATTTTCCTTATCTGCTCCATAATTCAAAGCTATGTTGCATGATCCACAAGTGTTTCCTGAAATAAATGATCAAAATAAAAATTCTTAAAAGCACATTTATCCCAATTTGAGAATTTCATTATTTGTGCATGAGAGCTTTTGTGCTCTCCTTTAAGATAAAACTTGCCATTTCTGGATTTGTCACCACAGAGAACTGGAGCTTTATTCATTCTGTTTGTGGAGGCATTCATATCTTCAGAGTTTATAGAGCAAGGGGTAGAAAATGGTTTCCATGTAAGATATAATTTTGCAGTTAGAATTCCTCATTTGCTATGTAAAAATTGCTCCTCCCTTGGGTGAATAATTTTGTTTCATAACGTTTACCCATTCATTTTCTTCTATATTTAAAGGGGCATTGCCAAGATATAATAACATTATATGTTAAATACAATAGTCTCATCTTTACTTAGTAGCCTTTTGTAGTATAAACACACCCATGTTAGGTAAAAAGCCTTTCTTAATCCTCGAAAGGATTTCAGATTTTGCTGTCCAATGAGCTTTGACAAACACAAAACAGGCTGGAGAGTTTCCGTCCCTGCCCAAGGTCGGTTTGCTTTTTATCCCTTCTTCAGTATTGGCTTTCACTGATGTTTGGGATTGTCAAGCTACAAAGAACATATAAATTAATAAAATTTATTCCCATGTATACATAGATAGTTTTAAACCTTGTAAACCTTTCTTTTCAGATTAGGTTTTGTAGATGTTTCTATTATGTATTTTCCTTTTCCTTCTTTCTGACAAATACCAGTTTTCCTTTTGGACCCAAACCACTCAAGCATCCTATATTGTGTTCATTTTTCAAATAAGCAACATTAGACTCACAAAACACTATATAAAAACCAAGCTGAGGCAGTGACATGAGCCAACAGAGAAAATAAATTCCCCATTAGGCCTGACTATTCATCCTTAAACCTCTGCTTCTCATGCTGGCTGGGGGTGGAAGGTGTCGCTTTAAGGAATAACGCCAAGCTCCACAAAGGATTCTAAAGAGAAACTCATATTAGAAACATGATTATCTAGTGAGTAAGTGGAAACTGTTTACTGCCACAGTACAGCATTTGAGACCCTCCCTCAACCAGGTTCCAACCTGTGGAACTCAGGCTAGCATTGACATAGTGACACCTGGTGGCTCCTAATTTATTACTGGCCACCACGGCACCCCTTCCAAAGTAAAGGAAATTCATTTCTAAATTAGGCTTTCACTGTAATAGGTTTCTGCGGATGGTTTACAAGTTTTAAAAATATGTATCTAATAAATAATGGAGATGCTTATGGACACCACAATTCATTTTAAGGACACACCTTAAAATGAATCTCTTGATAATAGCAGTATATTAGTCTTTTCGCTCACTGCCAATAAAGGTATACCCATGACTGGGTAATTTATAAAGAAAATAGGTTTAATGGACTCACAGTTCCATGTGGCTGGGGAGGCCTCACAATGATGGCAGAAGGTGAATGAGGAGCAAAGGCACATCTTCCATGGTGGCAGGCAAGAGAACATGTGCAGGGGAACTGCCGTTTATGAAACCATCAGCTCTTGTGAGTCTTATTCACTGTCATAAGAACAGCATGGGAAAGACCTGCCCTCATGATTCAGTTATCTCCCACCAGGTCCCTCCCACAACATGCTGGAATTCAAGATGACATTTGGGTGGAGACACAGCCAAACCAGATCAAGCAGTATCATTACCAATGACATCATTGATCAAGGAAATATATGAGGTCCTATAGGCGATACAAATACAATGATCCCTGCCCTTAAGAACCGAAAGATTCTTCTAAAAAAAAAATCAAACTCATAGAAGCAGAGTAGCACAGACTGGACAAGGGATGTGGTGTGGAGTGGGGAGATGTTGGTCAAAGGGTTCAGAGTTTTGTTGGACAGGAGGAATAACTTTGGGAGATCTGTTGTACAGCATGGTGACTGTAGTTTATGTATACTGGAATATTGCTAAGAGAGTAGGTTTTAAATGTTCTCATCACAAAAAAAGATCAGTATGTGAAGTGATGGATATTGATTTGATTTAATCATTCCACAGCATATGTATATGTACATCAAGACATCACAGTGTACCCCATAAATATGGGCAAGTTTTACCTTATCAATTAAAAATTAAACTAATAAATTAGTTAATTAAATAAAAGAACCAAATGGTTCTGAAAGTAGGAATCAATTTTAGTAGGAGAAATCATGTTCTTTCTTAGCACAATATCTCTCACAAGATAAAGTTATATATATCTATATATCTATCTATCTATATAGAGATCTATATAGATAGATAGATATCTATCTATAGATAGATAGATATCTATATAGATAGATAGATAGATATATAGATATAGATATCTATCTATAGATATATATAGATATCTATATCGATAGATATATAGATATAGTGTGTATATCAGGTAATATATACCTGGACCAAACAGTTAAGTGCGGAGGAGAGAGAACATTTTTCATACAGCAATTGAGAAAATACCACATTGCAGTGAATATCCCTTCTGCAACCACAAAGGGCAAAAATAAAGCAAAGTGCAAGGAATGTAGAGTGTCCTGAGATGGAGACCCAGCCAGCTGGTTTCACCTAGATGGTTTATTAAGAGAAGAATGAAATTTGAATTAGATAATTGAGTAGAAGCCAGATTGCAAAGCTTTAGAATGATAGAAGTAGTTACTTTTTAAAAAATTGACACAAGGCCAGGTACAGTGGCTCATGCCTATAATTCCAGCACTTTGGGAGGCTAAGGCAGGAAGAATACTTGAGCCCAGGAGTGCAAGATCAGCCTGGGAAACATGGCAAAACCAAGTCTTTAAAAATATAATAATAATAATAATAATACAAAAAATAGCCAGGCATGGTGGCACATGCCTGTACTCCCAGCTACTCAGGAGGCTAAGGTGGGAGGATTGTTTGAGCCCAGGAGGTTGAAGCTGCAGTGAGTCATGATGGTGCCACTGCACTCCAGCCTAGGTGACAGATTGAGACCATATATAAAATTTTTTGACACATAGTAATTATACATATTTATAAGATACAGTGTGATATTTCTATACCTGAATACATTGTGCAAAAATCAAATCAGGGTATTTAGCATATCTGTCATCTCATACAATTATCATTTCTTTGTAATGAGAACATTTAAAATTATCTAACTGTTTTGAAATATATAACATGTTTTATAATTTTCGATTTAATATTATAACCACAGTCACCCTACTATGCAATAGAACAGCAGAACTTAGTATCTAACAGTAACTCTATAGCCATTGATCATCTCTCCCAATGCCCCCCTCTCATCCTCACCCCAGCCAATCCTCTGGTAGCCACCATTCTATTCCCTACTTCTATCATATCAACTTCTTTAGGTTCCGTCTATGAGTAAAGTGATGTGATATTTGCCTTTCTGTGCCTGGCTTATTTCAGTTAACATAATGTTCTCCAAGTTCGTCCATATTGTTGAAAATGACAGATTTTGATTTTTTTTATGGCCAAAGAGTATTCTCTTATGTATACATACCACATTTTCTTTATTCATCTGCAGATGGACATGTAGGTTGATTCCAACTCTTGGCTATTGCGTTTAATGGTGCCATGAACCCGGGAGAGCAGACACGTCCTGAAGTATTGATTTCAGTTCCTTTGCAAATATACCCAGTAGTGGGATTGCTATATCATATGGCAGTTCTATTTCTAGATTTTTAAGAAACCTCCATACTGGTTTCCATAACAGCTATGCTAATGTACATTCCCACAAACAGTATATAAGGCTTCCCTTTCTCCACGTCAGTGCCAGCATTTGTTATTTTGTGTCTCTTTATTAATAGCCATTTTACTTGGGGCGAGGTGATACCTCTCTGTGGTTTTAGTTTCCGCTTTCTTGATGACCATTTTGCTTTTGATTGTCTTTGTTTTGTTTTCAGTAGGCTACTAGGGGTATTTGAACGGGGTTAAAAACATAATTCAAAGAGCATGTTAGCAAGGTGAATCCGATGGGAATCTGCAGAATCTATCATGGTGGAAAAAGCCAGCAGCTTGTAAACTCCTCTGGGAGTGGACCCACATCTACTCTGCTCACCTTTCTATCCTCAACACCTAGCATAGTGCCTCCAGCACACGGTAGGCACTCAAATATGCATCAAATGAACTAATGAGTAAATGGGAGCTGAGTATCTTTCTAAATGGTTGAAGTGAGGATACCAGGTGCATGAACTAGGCCTATCGTTGTAGAAACAAAAATGAAGTCGTTGATTACAGAAAAAGTGGGGAAAACTAATTGATATTAGTTGTTTAAAGTCAGGTAATGAAAGAGGGAGCAGTCCACATGATTCTCAGATTTCCAGTTTAGAAATGTCATCGTATCCTGAACAGAAACTAGGGATATCTGGAGGAAGAGGCATTCACTGGAAATGCAGAGCTAGAGAGGGTTGTTTTGTACTGAGTTTGAGAGCGCGAGGGTTGAGGGGCAGTTCTGGATGTAGAACTGGATGTTTGGGCATTTAGTAAGAAAGTATCTTGCACATTGTTTGCACCAAGGTTCATTGGAAGCCATTTTGCACACACAAATGGGTTTTGCAATTGTGTTATCCTAGTGACATTCCCTGCCAAATTAGACAACATGTAAATTTGTTAGAGATTCCTTGAGAACAAATAACGTTACTGCAGAGATAAATACAATACTCAAAAGGATTTTAATTTAATCCTGGTAGTTTAGCAAGAGAAAAAGAAAAAAAAAAGACTTCTCTGGGGTGACCCCATCATAGACTGTGCTTCTCTTTTGACTGCCCACCTCAATTGCCATTTTTTCCCGACATTCACTATGGAAATTTGGTACACAACACTGTTAGGGGAGATCTGTTGGCAAGAGAATTGTGTACGCTGCTTGTTCTCAGCTGGCCTTTCACATCTTGGTCTGTTATTCCTTGGCTTGTTTTGTCTTGTCTGGGGTTTCATCTTCTCTGTGTTCTTGCCTAAAGTCTGGCAGATGACACTATTCAGCTGAGAAAGTCCTATTCAAGTTGAGCTTCCATGATGCAAGAGTTTCTGTTGAATACCAGGATGAATGGAAAGCCAAGCTTCATGAGACATTTTAGCGATTTGTTTTGTCACCTTGCTTCAGTGTGGCTTAAGTATCCTACATTAAGATTTCCTATAAAAACGATGAGTTTGTGTCCTTTGTAGGGACATGGATGAATCTGGAAACCATCATTCTCAGCAAATTGACACAAGAACAGAAAATCAAACACTGCATGTTCTCACTCATAGGTGGGTGTTGAACAATGAGAACACAAAGACACAGGGAAGGGAACATCACGCACTAGGGTCTGTTGCGGGGGCAGGGGAGGGACAGTGGGAGGTGGGAAGGTTGGGGAGAGATAACTTGGGGAGAAATGCCAGATATAGGTGACGGGGGGATGGAGGCAGCAAACCACCTTGCCATGTATATGCCCGTGCAACAATCCTGCATGATCTGTACATGTACCCCAGAACCTAAAGTACAATTAAAAAAAAGAACAAAGATGAGTTTTTTGACAGTTCTTTGAGACAAATGTAGGCATAACAGGTAAGGGAAAATAGTTCATACAGTGGCTGGTAACTAACATGGCCTATCATCCCAAGGATTGTTGAGCCATGAGGATTCCATGTTCTGTTTGTTAATATGTGTGGCCACTTAAACATCATACAGGGATGCCTGGGAGGTTAAAAAAGATATGTTCCCATTTCCAGCAAAAATAAGGAACAATTGTGCTTTATAATTGGGAAATGAAATGCTGCAGAAGGAATTAAGTCCTGGAAAGCAGATGGTGTCACACTGGTTTTTAGGAATTCTCATAACCCTGTGGTCGTGCAAATATTTCTTACATCCTTCATTCTTTCTGTCTTTTACTCTCTCCTTCCATTCTGTCCCTTGTCTGATACACATGTGCCTTGCAGTTGACTTTTCCAATGTGGAAAGAAACCATAAGTCCTTGGATCATGCCCATAATCCCAACATTTTGGGAGGGTGAGGAGGGCGATCTCCTGAGGTCAGGAGCTCAAGACAAGCCTGGCCAACATGGTGAAACCCTGTTTCTACTAAAAATGCAAAAAAAAAAAAAATAGCCAGGTGTATTAGTGCACACCTGTAGTCCCAGCTACTCAGGAGGCTGAGGCACAAGAATCACTTAAACCCAGAAGGCAGAGGTTGTGGTGAGCCAAGATTGCACCACTGCACTCCAGCCTGAACAACAGAGTGGGACTCCATCTCAAAAAAAAAAAAAAAGAGAGAGAGAGAGAGAGAAAAGAAAGAAACAATAAGTCCCTGCAGAGGTGAAAAAGAAGATAAAGAAATGGTTACTTACAGTGGGGCAATAATCACATTTTGACATAAAGATTGTCTAAGATCACAAAGTAATCTGCGTAATTGTGCAAAACTTCTCATGTTATGTGACTGTTCTCCCTGCAGTATACACTCAGCCTGTTATTTTTTGTATCTAGAATCCTAGAACCTTAAAGCTCCTTGGAACCTGTTTTGCACCATCCGCTTGTTCTAAAGATGAATAGAACAAAGATCGGAGAGTGGAAGGCAAGTCCTCATGTGCCCTCTCTGTGGGATCACTGGACAAGCTGACATTTGCCTGGGGTGGATGGAGTGCAGTTATCATTTCAGGGCCTGTTCTTGCGGCAGAAGAGGCAGGAACCCTTTTAACTACTTTCTGGTTGTCTGTACCTTTTCCCGCCAATTCTTTGGTAACTTGTATCCCCATCCCTGGGGACAAGAACTTCAGTTCTAGTGTTTTCCACCATAACCTCGTTCTGGTGCTGAAACAAGCAAAAGGAAAGTGCTGAAACAAGTGTCGATGCTGGCGTGTCACAGTGTAGGATGGAGATCCTCAAATGTTGGTGGCCATGGAAGTGACCTAAGCATTGTGTTTAACTGCTTGCAGTGATTCAGTTGGTCTGTGGTGAAACCTAGAATACTGCATTTCTGACAAGCTCCCATGGGGCTTCTGATGATTCTGGTCCTCAGACCACCCTTTGAGGAGCAAACAACTACAGAGCCACCAGTCCCATCTTTGAAAGAAGTAACCGTCACTTGCCAAGTCTCTCATGCAGAGCTTGAAGAATGTGATGCTTAGGCTTTGATTACATCTCAATAAAAATGAATGAATGAATGAATGTGATGCTTTTATTTATTTTACTTTATTTCTTTTTTTCTTTTTTTTTTTTTTGAGATGGAGTCTCGTCCTGTTGCCCAGGTTGGAGTGCAGTGGTGTAATCTCAGCTCACTGCAACCTCCACCTCCCAGATTCAAGCTGTTCTTCTGCCTCAGCCTCCCAAGTAGCTGGGATTACAGGCGCGTGCCACCACACCCAGCTGATTTTTGTATTTTTAGTAAAGACAGGGTTTCACCATGTTGGCCAGTATAGTCTCAAACTCCTGACCTCAGGTCATCCACCTACCTTGGCCTCCCATAGGGCTAGGATTACAGGTGTGAGCCACGGCACCCGGCCAGTTCTACCTTGTGACTGGCTTCTTCCTATTAGCTTTCTAGGAAGATGCTACAAAGCATTTTGGAAACTAGTACTGCAGGAGTAATTTCAAAGTCTGAATTACTGTAAAACAGCCGTGGAAGCCTGTGGATTGAAAAGAACTTGATAAAGGCAATATTCTGTTATTGAGCTTAGGATATAGTATCATATGAGCTTAGGATACAATATCAATCAAGATTTGACTTTCAATTCTGAGTTTCTGATGAATAGCTATAATTGAAGGAGTGACAGAAGTTTTTGTATTAGAAAGTGTTTATTTTAGCAATGTGAAATGTTATTTGTGTCAAATAACTGAGTTCCTAGATGTTCTCATTCTTTATCAGTGGCTGCATGACAGTGTGTGAATGTACAGCTATATGGAGGGAATGAAAGAGGGACTATGAATTAGCCATAGTTTTGAAGTTGATTCCTGGAAACTGACATTTATTGACTGCACAGGTGTTACAATTATCTTAGTTTTATTTACTCCGTATGAACTGAAAAGTATTACAGAAGCGATATTAATTCTCTACTTTCGTCTCTATTCACTTTCAGTCTGTCCCCTGCACTAAAGTAACTGAGGTGTCTTAGATATAGAAATCTAATTTGGGATGACTCAAGAGAGATAGAGGGGAGATATAGGTAACACTGAATATTCACAATTCAATAATAGAAAACTAATCACTTTAGTGAAAAGCCAGCTGTTCTTTGTTTTCTAATGGGCATGTGATGTTGATGAAAAATAGCATTCAAGTAAAGTTTACCAAATAGAATTGGTTTGATTCAAAGTGTTATATTAATTTGCAGCATAGGAAATGTTACTTAGATTTAACAAAGAGCTGAACGGAGCAGCCAGTCCGAAGACCCAAATACCAAAGGATTATCTTTAAATTTAGAGAATGAAAAATGCAAGAGCATTGTATTTTGGGCACCGCATGATAATTCTTTCAGAGACTGTGCCTGGGTTTTCCGTGTCCTTCAGATTTCATTTGAATGAACACTTTATGGATTTTTGTGATGCTGAGGGATATGTTAAAATACCATTGCAAACATGTCAGGCAACTTGGGTTTAGAGAATTCTCAACTTGAATTATTTTAGCATTCCGCTATTTGACTTACTTGGGGGGAAACAGGAGTTGTATGACAATTTGGAGGTCCTTTTCTTTGTCTCCCAAATGAGTGTGTAGTTTCACGAATTTCCCCAAAGAAGATCCTGAGACAAGAATTTGAGTCTAAGGACATGAGGGAGGGGCATGTGAGATGGGAATGGGGAGGGTTAGTGCCTGGGCAACTCGGACTCCAGCCCGCTTTGGACCCTGTGAAGAGCTGCCCTGCCGAGAGAGACAGAGAAGCTGTTGTCTTTTCCCATCTGCCCTGTCTCTCCCTATTTGAAGTCATCCCAGGGGCGTTTGCTCTTGGGTACATCTGTCTTTCTCCATGACTAGGCCAAGCACTCCTGCAGCAGGAAAAGCCCTCTCTGAAAGTCAGAAAAGCCGAGATCCCCAGGCTTCTTGGGAAGGGATCTGCAGGTGACCCTCAGGGGAGGCTGAGGTCATACAGGTAGGGCCCTGACAGTCTCTGCTTTATTAGTGTAGCCACTATTGGATCCCCATCACCTGGTCTAGTGGTTGATTATTAGCAAATTCTTTTGTTTTTCTGTGAGACAGCGTCTCACCTGTCACCCAGGTGGGAGTGCAGTGGTGCAATCTCGGCTCACTGTAACCTCTGCCTTCTGGGTTCAAGCAATCCTCCTGCCTCAGTCTCCCGAGTAGCTGGGACTACAGGCATGAGCCACCACCCCTAGTTAATGTTTGTATTTTCAGTAGAGATGGGATTTCACCATATTGGCCAGGCTGGTCTCAAACGCCTGACCTCAGGTGATCTGCCCACCTTGGCCTCCTAAAGTGCCAGGATTACAGGGCTGAGCCACCATACTCAGCTGATGAGTAGCAAATTCTTAATAAGTATTTATTCAGTGAAGGGAAGGAGGGGGGAAAATGAATGACTCAAATAGAATCAGAAAAGCCAGTACTGGCAACATGTCAGGCAGCAACATAGATCAGCGATTAGAGATCGTTTCTGAACATAGCATTTTACTTCTGATCTAGGTCCCCAAGCTAATATCTAAATTTCATGCTTGCCAGATTTATTATGCATGCAGAGATGGGAAAAGAAGCAAAAGAGTTGGCACAAGAGAGCACAAAGCTCTATATGTCAACTACCTTAACTCTAAAGGGTGGCACTTGGGGGAATTACACTTTTGATATCAATAGTTATACCCGTTTTATTATTTTTTTACAAGATTAACAGTACATTTATCTTTGATTATTCAAGATATATCAGTTCCCAGTGTTCTGGGCAGTTCACCGTTCTCAGTGAATCATGGGAGAACCATAGATAATCCATGCTAAGTCCCGCAAAGGCAGCTAACTTGCTCCTTTGTCATGCGGGGAAAGGAGTAGTGTGGACTGAGGAGTCCAGGTTTGAGGTAAGGACAATGTCCAGCATCCAGACAAAAACAAAACAGTTGCTTTAGTCATTTGGACATGCACAGGTTTCAAGAGGTTCCATGTCACACAAATGGCTTTGTTTATATTCTAACATACTTGAATGAAGTGTACAAAATTCGGTGACTCATATGGATATTTTAAATGCACGGCACTCAACACAGAAACATACAGGAATAGTATGGAATTGCTGCCATTTATTATTCTTGTAGTTCTTGTTACGTAGACAGTAGTTGTAACCTGACAGTTTGTCTGTATGCACAAACGTAAATCTGAATGTGTGTGTTTGTGTAGTGTATGAAGGATAGGGAGAAGAAGGGTTGCAGAGAGCTGTTCCTTCCCAAAATATGTATATTTTTGGCTTATTTGCTGGTTTTGATCATCTGTAACTTTTGTAGCAATCACGATTTCTACATGATTCAGTGAATTACCCTGTAGTGCTAATGTAAAACCTCAAAAGGCCACTTCTCTACCAAACATCTCTCTGTAGGTATGAAGTCATAGCTTACAGTAAGGGTGACCTTTTATCCTCGTCACTGGGTCCCGAGTGATGTTGTTCTAGAGAAACAACACCAGAGGAAAGGGGGCTTACAGAAAAGCAGCACTGAACATGCAGAAATGGAAAGTATCTGCAAAGGGTTAAAAAGTTAGAAATACATATTCCCTGAGAGAAGCAAGAGCAGAAGGGCTTGGCAATGATTCCTTTCTCTTTTTCTCCTGGAGGAGTGGGGAAATGTGCTACAGAGACACCATAGCCAACTTGGACCCAGAATGCTGTAGTGTTTTCCGGCCCCCAGTGGCCTGATGCCATCCCCCTCTCCAGGCCTCCCATGACCTTGGAACTGGGTGACAGGCCAGCTACAGAGGGGTGTGGGAATTCGGTCCATAAACACTTGGTTTCTTCTAGCAGGACTCCCGGCTCCTCTTGACAGTTTCCTCATACTGATTTATTGATTTAATTTCTGGTTGGCAATGGTGGTAGTTATAAAGTCAATTTACCCCAGGAAAACAAGATATTCTGGGAATTCATTAATGCTAACACTGCACTTGGATCCTAGAGCCACTTTCCGTCTGCCCAAATCAGCTAGAGGAACAACAACCAAGGGACACCTGGCAACAATGACCTGCCTCTTCCTTTCACTCATTTGGGATGGTAGGAATAGAAGGATAGACATGTTACTTGCCTCTGAATAGTTAACCTCAGAAATCAAAAGTCTACCCGGTACACTGGCTCATGCCTGTAATCCCAGCACTTTGGGAGGCCAAGGAGGCAGAATCACCCGAGGTCAGAAATTTGAGACCATCCTGGCCAACATGGTGAAACCCCATCTATACTAAAAACACAAAAATGAGCCAGTGTGGTGCCAGGTGCCTGTAATCCCAGCTACTGGGGAGGCTGGGCAGAAGGATCGATTGAACCCAGGAGGTGGAGGTTGCTGTGAGCTGAGATCGGGCCATTGCACTCCAGTCTGGGTAAGACAGTAAGACTCCATCTCAAAAAATAAAAAAGAAAAAGAAAGGAAGAAATCAAAAGTTAACAATCTTCCTAACATCATGTTCCTTATCATGCTTGAATTTTGACAACGTACTTTTCTGTCTTCATTTTGATTTTGGCCTCAGGATAAAACAAGTTTTCTTGGATATGAATCTTTTCTACTCTTGGATCATGCAGAAGGGTTAGCTTAGATGCAAGATTGGTTATCTGTTTATATATAAAAATGATTCCAAAAGTTAACTGCTTAAAAAAGAAACAGTCATTTGTTATCTCGGTATCTTGGGTCAGGTAATTGGGCACAGCTTTGGGGCACTCATGCCTCGCTGGCTCTCACAAAACTGCAGTCAAGGGGGCTGCAATCTCATATGAAAACTTAACTGTGGCTGGATCCGCTTTGAAGCTCACCTGTGTGGCTGTTGGAGGATTCTGTTTCTTCTGGGCTGTTGGACTGTGTGTCTCAGTCCCTGGCTTTCTGCTGCCTGGGACTGCCCTCACTTCCTTGCCACATGGGTCTTTCCATAGGGAAGCTGGCTTCCATTGTGGCAAACAAAAGAGAGAATAAGATCAACCAGCAAGAGGGAAGTCATAGTCTTCTCACAACCCTAATCTAATGACATCCCATCACTGTGACTGCACTGTCTTCATTATAAATGAGTCATGAGGTGCAGCCCATAGTCAAAGGAGGAATTATACAAGGACGTGAATACCAAGAGGTAGGGTTCACTGGGGCCCATTTTAGATGCTTCACACATAGATTTGATTCTAAAATTGCAATATGACAGAGAGTTATTTTTGACGCAATACATGCTATGTTCTAGGACAAATTCTCAATTATTTGTGGTGATGTGGAGCAATACCTTGAGAGTGAAGACTAAATCATAGGGCCAAGAAAATGTAATGATTAGATAACTATTTCTTGGGTAACTGGAAACTGTCCCATTGTGGCCAAAAAGGAACCAGACTTCAAGCCAAGTGGAAGCTCAGGGCAGGACCCACAAGTTTTGAACAATTTTCCAACAAGCCAGAATGCCCATAGAACTGACGCTTGAGAAATATTTGTACAGTGAGTTGCATCTGCTGCCTGTTAACCAACTCCTCTTCCTTGCCCCTCCTGTTGTCCTTCCTGGCGATATAAACCATTAACTTTATTGTTGGGGAGGGGACAGATTGGAGGTTTGTCTCCCATCTCTCCAACTGATGTCTTCTTTCTGGCAATATGCATCTCAGTGACTGGCTTTCTATGCAGCCAGTGATGAAACCTAGGCTGAACTCCTAGCATTTGGTAAGAGTATCCCTATCAAGCTGCTACCTGTGAGGGGCAGAACTCCACATGGGGCTGAAGGAAAAGTGAGTTAGTTGAGCTCTGGAAGGAAAAAGCCGTGTCGTCCTGAGAGCTACATTCAATGAGAGGAGCAGAAGCTCCAGTGCACGCTTGTTAAAAAGGCAAGCAGATTAGGACAGGGAATCAAAGTCTTAGGAGCTAGACATGTGCTAGGAAGGGTTGAGATGCTCTAGAACTCTGGAGCTTGAGGCAAAACACCGTTCTTGAAGAACTAGCTGTATCACCTACCCAAGATTGCTCTTTTTTTTTTAAAGACAGAGTCTTGCTCTATCACCCAGGCTGAAGTGCAGTGGCATAATCTCAGCTCCCCGAAACCTCTGCTTCCTAGGTTCAAGCAATTCTCCCACCTCAGCCTCCTGAGTAGCTGGGATTACAGGCACATGCCACCAAGCCCAGATGATTATTTTTGTATTTTTTAAGTACAGATGGGGTTTTGCCATGTGGTCCAGTCTGGTCTCAAACTCCTGATGTCAGGTGATCTGCTCACCTCCACCTCCCAAAGTGCTGGGATTAGAGGCCTGAGCCACTGCGCCTGTCCCCAAGATTTCTCTTTAATATGACTCTGAAACTTGCCCATGTGAAGTAGATCAGCCATGCCTTAAAGCACATTTCTCTACCCTCACAAGGGAAGGCAAGCTCAGTCCATACTTACTATGAAATAACACAGTAGAAGTCAAGAGTCCATGTTCTAGTATTGGATCTGTCTAGGTGTGTGGCATTGAGCCTTGTAAGTCACTGTAACTCACTGAGTTTAGTTAACCAATCTGCAGTGTCCCTACCCCACTACAAAAACTTGACAGAAGTTGTCAGTGACTTACATATAACTAAATCTAGTAGACACTTCAGCGCGTGTATTACTTGGTCTCTTGGCAGCATGTGATAGCATTGAGCACCTCTGTCTTGAAACACTTCTTCCCTTGGCTGTAAACATATTCTGGGAGTTATTGGCAAAATCATTTGACCTGGGGAAGTATTTTTCATGAGAAGAACAGAGAATCTGAACTAGCCCACAGTCATTGCAGGCACTAAGGATCGGGTGAAATCGGCACCCACAGAAGCAGCATTGGGCTATAAGGGAGGAAGGAAGCCAGGGTGCAGTGGATTTATATGTAAGTTAGAACTGAGTAACTGTAGGAATTTCATTTAAGAATCCTGGTTTGAGAGGGGAGAAGAGAAGTAGTGGCAGTGAACGGGACAGAATAAACTTGGAGGGAGGATTTTTTTTTTCTTGAGTCTCCTTCTGTCATCCAGGTTGGAGAGCAGTGGTGTGATCTCAGCTCACTGCAACCTCCTCCTCCTGGGTTCAAGCAATTCTCATGCCTCAGTCTCCCGAGTAGCTGGGATTACGAACATGCACCACCACGCCTGACTATATTTTTTGTATTTTTAGTAGAAATGGGTTTTCACCATGTTGGCCAGGCTGGTCTTAAACTCCTGACCTCAGGTAATCCAACTGCCTCGGCCTCCCCAAGTGCTGGAATTACAGGCATGAGTCACTGTACCCAGCCAGATGTTTCTTAAAGAGAGGAGAAACTGACTCATCTAATTGCACAGAAGGCATCAGGAGAGGAAGGAAGGGGGCAGAGTCCCTGAGAAGGCAAGAGGGCATGGGATCCAGGGCACAGACAGGATCAGCCTGAAAGGAGAGCCCAGGCTTCCATCTGAACAAGGATGGAAGCAGGAAAGGTGTGGGTGGATTCAGAGCAGTGTGTGGGACTGGGGACATCAGGGAATCTTAGACATTCAGCCTAAACATGGATGGGAGCAGGGATGCTGCTAGGGGACCCAGCAAGGAGGCAGGAAAACAAGCTTGTTTGGTGGAGGGGGCAGCTGATGGCATTCCCCTCCTCCCACTTCATGCATAAGCCTTGGGCCTCAGAGGATGAGCAGGTCTTAGGTATCATGGGAGAGAGGAAAGCAGGTAACTTGCCCTGACTACCTGCTCTGAGCCAGACCACATCATATGTCACCTGTCAGCACTGCAGCCTTTTGTTAGGGAAGTGACAAGCCCCACCTGTGGTCGTCCAGTTCGTAAGAGGAAAAGCCAGCTCTGCACTGAGACCCATCTGATTTCCAGTTTACACCACGCTGTGTGTCCAGCGCCAGGGACCAGCTGAGAACCACCTGAGCCTGACTTAGGTGGGCTTGCCAGCACAGCTTTGATGGTAAAATCCACGTGTAGCCATCTAGGCAGTATCAGGGAGCCTGGGAATGTGAATGGGGCTCATTGGAGGTGGCCAGAGGTCCGGAAGCCCCTCCCTGGGTATATCTGAGTAGTGAAGGGTATCACTGGCAGTCACTGGCATCAGACCCTGCAGTGCGGTTGATCCCACACACCTCATGTCCTAGGGGACTGGCCAGCGAGGACAGTCTTTCCAGGCTAGAAGCCCAGGGAGAGGGGCTGTTAATGATGTTGACAAATTTCTGGCTGGGCTATGACAGGATATTAATGTGGACCCTCAGACAATGTTTCCATCCTCCATGTTTTCTCCCTGCTGGTTTGATTGAGAAAACCATAGCGACCAAAAGTATAAGATTTATATAAATTGTGTAGCAGGGGATTGGGATGTAGGCAGGGGAGCCCCCTTGGGGAGGAATTTACCTTTTCAAAGTAGGGGGAACAGGTGCTCTGGAGCTGGCATGTAGCTGCGAGAGGGTTGGGATGGCATTCCTGAAGGGAAAGGTTATCCAGATTAACAGCACCCTGCTGAAGACGCTGCCATCCTGTCTCTGTCATTAAAACAGGTGGCTGTCATTATGGCCTCTGGCTTATCATGGGAAGATAATATAGGCTGGGAGGGATTTACATGGGCCCCAGAAAGATGAAATTGCACATAAAATAGGAAACAAGGCATAAAGAGGACCAATTTGGGGAATTTCTCTCCCCACACGAATGCACGTGATACTCATTAAGGGTGTAGAAATTGTGTCACTCTATCCAGAGGGTTAAATTACCTACAGAGCTTTCATTTATTCAGGTTTTATTTAAGTAGCCTTTGGGGAGGACTCCTTTTTTCATTTTTGGATGTTTTCCTTTCGTTTCAGTGAGTAGTAAGCATAAAAATGTACCATATATGATAAAACGTACCCGTTTCCTTTCCCTGCAAATAATCTTGGCTTCTCGGTAGACTGCTGGAAATTAAAAGGTTGGGGGATATATGTCCTCTTTTTCTTTTCCTAAACAGGTAAAGTTCCCATTTTTTTTAATTTAGTGAACACTCACATGGTACTAATGACTGCCACACATTATTCTAAGCTCCTTACAAATGATAATTCATTTAATAGAATAATACTTCTAGGGTAAATTCTTTTATTGACTCCATTTAGAGAGAAGATACAGAGAGGCACGAAACCTCTATACTTGCCTAAGCTCGTACCACTGGGACCTTGTGTGCCTGGGGTCGTAACCCATGCAGATTTGCTCCAGAGACTATGCTCTTGGCTGCCACAATCCTCTGACTGTATTATGTCCATTTCCATTTTAACAGGCATATAAATTACCCATTTGTCCCATCTTTGAGTCTCTCTTCAGGCAAGAACACATTTCAAAATCTCTGCCTTTAAGGAGTTGTTGCATTAAGGTCGGTAAGATGGAAGAACAGCAGTTGTGCTGGAGCAGACAGGGGTGTTTTCCATTGCACAGGGCGTCTTTAGACCGTGCAGCACATGTCACAGGCAGGCCTGGAAGGCTTTGCTGACCTTGCTGTGTGTAAGATCAGAGAAGTCAAGGAAACCTTTCAATCCATTAGAAGTGCACAGGCTCAATTTCAAACATGAAAGCTCAGCACACACCTATTTTGAGCCAGTCCCTTATCTGCTGCACAGAATCCTACCTTTCCATGCACAATTGGAAGGATTTTTCTCTGGCGATCCTGAGTGCATTTTTTCCTGGAGATTTAGAGCTGATTGGGCACAGATGGGAGGCAGGATTATTTACCATTTTCCTCCCCCTCCCTGTTCAACATTTGACACAAGACATGAACAGCTCTTTTGCCTTACAAGGCATAGCTGGATTGCCAAGTAATTACCTTGATTTATGAGGTCAGGAATAGAAGGTAGCATGAAACATCATTTGTAACTGGGGATGGTCAGATTACCATTCCCTGAATTTGTCAATTATTTGATGTTGTGTTGAATCCCTAACAAGCATACAAGAGAGGGAAGCAGTGTCCTAGTAGCTCTGTGTCCTCGGTGCCTAGAACAGCACCTGGCTTTCAAGTTGATAGAATGCAGAAATATATGAGGACGTGAGCACCCACTGTGCAATGCCTGCTAGACACGTGAATACCTATAACTTTCTGCTTTCAACGTCATGAGTAGCATAAGAAGACCAAACACAAATCTTTACCACAAAAGAAAAACATGTCGTTTGAGAAGAGAGAAAATGCCTCCAGTTTGGGGCCATAAGAAAGTCTTCATGAAGAGAGTATTAGAGCTAGCCGGCAGAGGAGAGGTGGGATTCTGTAGGAGCTTGAGGGCAAGAATGTCCAAGCATGGTAGAAAAATCACAAAGAATTGCCCTGGGGTGTTAGATGTGTACAGGTCGTGCAAGGGAGTGAGAAAGCTGGATGCAGGCCTGGGTGCCCACTTTGCTTAATTCAGAAATGTAAACATTCCAGAGGGGCTGGGCCTCTGTATGTTGCCATAAACCTGGGCTCATCAGCTTCTGCAGCTAGAAAGCAGGCATGTTCACATGGATGGAGAGACAGCCGGAAACCACTTCCGTAACACGGCCTGGCTTGCAACCTCCTTCACCTATAGTCCTGTAATTCTATATTCCTGGTCCTATTTTCCGTGTCTCAATACAAACCTTGCTTCCCACCTGAGCTCATGCTGCATCTTCTCTAGTCCAGGAGGTACCCTCTGGGGGTTTACATCTAGCCCTCACAAGCCTCTCTTAGCCAGAGTAGTAGCAGAAAAAAGGCTAGCCTCAGGAGCTCCCTGCCCTGGAAGGAAAGGTTTGGGTGGTTTCCAAATCTGGGGGCTGCTGTCAAAGCCACACCCTGTCCTTCTGGGTTGGGCCTAAGACTTGATGTTCTGCGGTGTGATCAAGCTTTATGTAAATCTGTGGGCTTCAATTTAACCTTTGACTAAATTGGTTGTATTCCGAATATTTCAGAAGTCTCTGAGAATGTTCGGGAAGCCAAGGCTACATGGAGCCCTCCGATGGTGGGGGGGCTGCTTCTCTGCATCAGCTTCTATAGCTTCCTTTTTGCACAGTCGTTGGAACCCCTGAGCACTTGCTCTTCGTTCTCTCCCTATCCACATCCCTGAAACAGGCAAAGCCTCTTGCGCAGGGGCTGTCATGTTTTTACATTCTAAGTCATGGGGTCTTTCACTTTCTCCATGGCCCTTCTTAGAATGATCAAGGCCCTTTGGCTGGCTCCTGGCATTGGCTGGCTCTGGCTTCCTGTGAAAAACTTACCTGTTTCTGTACCCATCTAAAAGGTGAGTTTCCTACCTGACCGTGGAGAAGGAGGAGCAAGTCTTTCACATGTTCCAGACACTGCCTGGACATAGGCTCCCCCAAATGAACATGCCTACACAAACAGCGGGTGACAGCAGTATTTACCCAGAGAGAGTTGAGGAGGTGAGGGGACCATCTCTGAGGAGGGAAGAGAAATTCAGGGTGAAAATATTTGCATGTGAAGTCTCACTTCCTGGAGTTTGAGAGGGTGCTCTCTATATATGTTTCCTTCTTCCCTAAGGCCACCTCCTCCCAGCTTTCTCCATCGCATCCCCTTTCTATATTCTCTCTGTCCTTTCATCCCCGTGCCACTCCCATGGCCCCTGCACTTTCTGCAGCAACATTGTCAGTCCCCAAACCCCACTCATGTCATGTAGACAGCACTGCTTCCAGTAGGGCTGTGCCTCTAGGTCATCTCCCCAGGCCTGGTTTCACTACTGTAGGTAAGAGAGATGGGACACCCAGTGCCATGGTGGAGGCCATCATGCCACAGAGGAGGGTGGCAGAAGGTTCTCACGCAGTGGTGCAGTCAATTTAGTTTTGTCTTTTAAAAACCTTAGCCAGAGGCCAGGCACAATAGCTCATGCCTGTAATCTCAGCACTTTGGGAGGCTGAGGCAGATGGATTACTTGAGGCCAGGAGTTCAAGACCAGCCTGGCCAACATGGTGAAACCCCATCTCTACTAAAAATATTTTTTAAATTAGCCAGGCATGGTGGCAGGCACCTGTAGTCCCAGCTAATCAGGAGACTGAGGCACGAGAATAGCTTGAAGCTGGAAGGCAGAGGTTGCAGTAAGTGGAGATCACATCACTGTACTCCAGCCTGGGTGACAGAGTGAGAGACTGTCTCAAAAGCCAACAAAAAACCTCGCCTACAAATTTAGACTCACTTAACATGACTGGGATCAGTTTTGGCTAACAACCCTTATTTTGTCTACCTGAGACATTGACATTCTTTTCAAGTTGATGGGACTTTGCCTTTGTCTATGCTAAAAGGGCAAAGCGTTCCCTTTCTGACCCTGGCTGGCTTGACAGTCTTCTCTAATTACCTTGGCAATGCCTGGGACCATATGTCATCACGCCTCCCTTCCCTGCTTTCTAGTTTACCCCCTGGCTGCAGGAGGCGAGTTGAAGGTTTGCAGATTCCCTGGGTTTCCCTACGTTGACTCTGTCTTCTTGAAGAGAGGCGGGAACTTTGTACTGGGAAAGGGCCAGAGCCTGAACTGTGATTCTGAGCATTTCTGAATCTGGGGGTTGCTACAGTCCCAGAGACCATTACTAAGAAGAACCCAGTGCAGTGTGTGTGTCTGAGGACAGGTGGTGCAGGTGAGGGAATGGCCACTGTCACGTGCTTCTCTCTGTGGCCCCAGGAAGGCCTGGGTCTGAAAAGATGGGGCTCCAAAGAGTTAGGATTTCACATGGGGACCTGGATATGGACAAAGGAAATGTGTGATGGTCTCAGAAACAGGGATCCCTGCAGGAGGAAGCGATACAGTTCTTAATATTTTGTTCACTTTATTCTGTGTGTGTGAGGGGATATGTATGATCTCTTTAATAGTACCTTGCCAAGATATGGCCTCACTCAGGGCCATGTAGAAGAATTGCAGGGATTTCATAAGGGTGATGTGAAAACGGACTTTCACCGTGATTCTCCATTACTGCTGCCCTCTTTTGGAAATTAGATATCATTTACTTATTTATCATTTTTGCACATCACATTGCAACTTTCCTGATTAAATTGCCTCGGGACATAAGTACAAAATATGAAAGTTCAGTTAAAGTGTCTTAGAACAGCAGCAGATATCAGCATGTATTAAATACGCCTCTACTGCAAATGCCTCTTGCAAAAAGTGTGTCATGCATGGCATCCAGAAATCTAGGCCTGTGCCAAGCCAAAGGAGAATTTCCACGGAAAACACCTTGGCAGTCAAAGTTGTGAACAGCCGGATTTCAGCATTGTGGTGTGTGTATGCTGCCGCGGTTATTCTCTTATGATAGGATTGTGGTAACTCGTGAAAATAGCTCCTGTCCCAATTTTGACCCCCTCATTTCATGATCTGTTATTTAGGTAGATATTTGGTATCTACAAAAACCAGTTACCAAAGCCGTCAGAACAAATTCCTCAAACTCCTGGGAACTCAACTTCAGCACCATCCTCCTTTTTTTTTTTTTAAGAGAGAGGGATGGGGTGTTGTTCTGTTGCCCAAGCTGGAGGGCAATGGTACGATCCTAGTTCTCAGCCTCGATCTTTTGAGCTCAAGCCATCCTCTCGCCTTGGCTTTCTGAGTAGCTGGGACCACAGGCACGCACCACCACACCCAGCTATTTTTTTTGTAGAGACAGTTCTTGCCACATTGCCGGGCTGGTCTTGAACTCCTGGGCTCAAGTGATCCCCCTGCTTTGGCCTCCCAAAGCACTGAGATTACAGTGATGAGTTGCTGCACCTGGCCCTTCTCCAAAACAAAAAAGATCTTTATAGTATCAAGTATTCAAGTCCTTCATTGCAAAAAGTTTCTGTTTGGTGAAGAGATACCAGCAAAGGGGAAGGGTGACTGGGTGGCTGAGGATGACTCCATGCCATTTTACTCCTCCAAGGACACGAGTTTCCATAGCCCTCCCAATTCACCCTGTGTTCAGTCTTTCCACTTCACCTAGTATCTCCCCTCTAGAGCCAGCCCTTGAGTAAAGAGGAAAGAAAAAGGTTCATGCTTTTCCATTTAAACCAAACTCTACTAACCTAGAAAGACAGGAGAAAATAATAAAGAGATGCCTTGTGTTCTATCCACCTATCCAACCCAGCCCCAGCCTTGCTCCTCCAGGGCCCAGCAGCCCAAACGTAATGAAGTCAGCATCAAACTGGTACAAGAGGGGAAGAGTCATTCGGTGTGCAGAGACCTCTGGATCCCATCTCTAAAACACCAGGCACCTCCCAAACTGATTGCTCCTCAATCTTCTGCACGCTGAGCTTCTGGGATTGGCCAACAGGCCACAGAACACCTTTGACTCTATGATCCCAGAGAGAGAGGAGAGTGGAGTCTAGGTGGCACCCAGGGCAAGCACAGTGCTCAGTGGCTACCCAGGGTCATCAGCTGAGGCCCCAGAGCTTCTCAGCAGCATCCAAGGAGCATATCTTCAGGTCTTTTCAAACGTCAGAAAATGGCAACTGAGAATTACTATGCCAGCAATGCCACCTTGGTTGTACAATCTAAGAAAAGAGCCATACCACCAGAAACTCGTTATCCTTCCCCACTGAAGTTCTGCACCCATGATGCACTTTTCTCAGCATAGATCTGTGATCCAGACCAATTCTGAAAAGAGCCGAACTCCCGTGCCTTTGAAAAATGGAGTATTGAACCAAACCCCAAAGATGGGAGCTACAGTTGTGCATGGCTTCGGGACTGGAGCCTCTTGAGGTGGAGGAGGAAATTATGAAAGGAGAAGAAAGGCAGGAGCAGGGAATGAAGTGGGAAATGAAGGCTTCCAGCCATTGGACTCAGGAGAGGACATTAGCACAGAATAAATTCCTGGAGAGGCCGGGCGCGGTGGCTCAAGCCTGTAATCCCAGCACTTTGGGAGGCCAAGGCGGGTGGATCACGAGGTCAACAGATCGAGACCATCCTGGTCACCATGGTGAAACCCCGTCTCTACTAAAAATACAAAAAAAAATTAGCCGGGCATGGTGGCGCGTGCCTGTAATCCCAGCTACTCGGGAGGCTGAGGCAGGAGAATTGCCTGAACCCAGGAGGCGGAGGTTGCGGTGAGCCGAGATTGCGCCATTGCACTCCAGCCGGGGTAACGAGAGCGAAACTCCGTCTCAATAAAAAAAAAATAAAAAAAAAAATTAAAAAAAAAAAAAATTCCTGGAGAATGGCTTTTTCTGGGAAGTCCCAGAGTCTCCACAGGGTGTTTCCTTCTGTATGTAAATAGATCGTTTAACATCTGTGAATGTCTACATCTATCTACATATATTTATTTATAAAGAATTAATGAATATGAGATGAGTCCAGAAAAAATAAAGAGAGATGGGGGATTATAGTTATTTAAGTAGCTGCTTTAAGGTTATTTTCATTCAGGCATTTGTATAATGTAATTATGGCCAATGGCCTTAGAGGAGAAAAGTGTAGTTGAAAAAGGAAATTAACCAAAGATAGAACAGATAGATGATGCCTGTTTTTTACCATTCAGCCCATATGTAATTAATTTTCCTCATTCCTTCCGTAATCAGGCATCCAGAATTATCTCTACATTTTGAAAGGGCTCAGGTTTGCTAGTAGTAAAAGCTGATGCCACAGAACAGATTGGTGAGTTGGTTCAGATGTCTCCATAATGGAAACACAGTCATAAAAGTGCCATCACCTTCACATTGTGAGAAGATAAAATGCAATGCTCATCACGGATGAATGGCCACTCTCGTTGTGTCCTCGAGCCGCAATCAATTATACATCATTAACAAGACACAAAATCTTTACTAATTAGCTTTTATGATTATATTGTTATTGCATTGAGGCTTTTAAAGCATTGGAAATCAAGGAGATAGGATGCCCACAAAAGAGGATTCTGTGGCAAGGGAGGAAAATAAAGCCCATCACTCATGTCATCTTCAGAAACTTTCACTCTATACCATCTATAATTACCATCCCTAATTTTTAGCTCAATTTGCCATTAAGATTTATACTTTTGGTAAATGAGTGACAACTGGTAAGGAGAGGGAGAGGAATAGCGAGTTTGCTTTCACACCCAAAAGAAATTTAGCTGTTGAAGTTATCTAACAAGAATAATTGTTCATTTTCTCTTTGCTTGAAATCTTCAAGACTGCTTTTTAAAATCCTACCTATGCTTTCTTGTATATTATTCTCTAAGTGTAAAAAATACAATTCATCCAGTTAAAAAGAAGTTCGAGCCATACCTTACACCAGGATGAATTTCAAATGGATCAAAGATTTATATGAAAAATACAAAATAATAAACTTATCAGAAGGAATCATGGGAGAATTCTTTTATAATATCGGAGTGGGGAAGCTTTTTTGAAACCATCAGACAAAACCCCAAAGCCATAAGAGAAAAATAATTCGACTACATTTTGAAAAAATCTGCTTAGCAAACTAGCATATACAGAACAAAAACACCATAGCAAAGCCGAAAAATAAACGACAAACCTAAAAATATATGTATTTGTAATTCTTATATTTCATTAGACCTGCTATCGAAAATACATCAAGAGTTGCTATAAATCAGAATGACAAAGATTAGCCCAATAGAGAAACAGGCAAAGGGTAGAAATAATCATTTTATAGGAAAAGATATTGAAATTATTTTAAAACATGTGAAAAGATGCATCACACACTCCCCATAAAATAATGCAAATTAAACTACATCGTGATACCTCTTTTTGATGATCATATTGGCAAAAGTCAGAAAATTTGACAACAGATTGTGTTAATGATGGGGTGAGAAACAGCCTCCCCTCTCCTGTTGTGGATAGGAGCATAAATTGGTGCAAAATCTATAGAGGGCAATTTGGCAATTTCTAACAAAATGACAAATGTACCACCTTTCTGATCCAGCAATTCCACTTCTAGGAATTTATCTTACAGACACATTTGTTCGAAAAGGCTTATTTAAAAGTTATCTATTCCTGCACCGTTTGTAGAAGCAAATGGTAGAAAACATCCTCAATGCCCGTCAATAGGGAACTTGTTATGAACCATCAATTCAACGGAATACTGTGATTCTGTAAAGTAAAAATAAAGATGTTCTTTACCAATTTGAAAAAATTCCCCAAGATATATGATTTTTTTAAAAAAGCAGCATGTAGCAAAGACTACATAAATATGCTATGTCTTTTGTTCCAAAGGAAGAAAAAAATAGTATACTCATGCATTTATTTTTTTAAAAAGATAAATCAACTGCCTATTTCAAAGGCTCCAAATAGCTTAGCACTTTTAGCTTCTGTGATCTTTCCTTCTGATTTGAGCAATCTGTGTAAGGATAAATATATATTTTTAAAGTATCATTTATTGATTGCCTGCTAGGGCTTTAAATTTGTCATTTGCCTCTCTTTAAACCTCACAACAACTGCCAGAAGGATGATGTTCTCTCCATGTTATTGATGAGAAAACAAACTGAGAGGCAATAGGTAATTTGCTGAAGGCCACGTGGTTAAGAAATGGCAAAGCCGGTATTTGAACTCAAGTCTTTCTGGAACTAAAGCCTGTGTGCTTCCTGCTCAGCTACACGGTGCAAGTATGCCTTGCCTGCCTTTGGGGGGCTTCATGTGAACAGATGACTGGCATTTTCACCTCTAGCTGTGCATCAGGGACTTTGCAGCTTCCTGGTCCCCAACCCAGATCTATTGAATCTAACCCCATGAAATAGATCATTTGCTTGTAGGTTTCTCAGATCTCCTTGAGCGAGCCTGATACAGAGTTCAGAACCAGTGTGACACAGTGACAGCCATAATAGCACACTCTCGACATCTGAACTCATTCAACTGTTAGCCACCTGTGTGGGGTAGGTACTATTAATATAACCATTTCACAGATGCAGACACTGAAGCTTAGAGAGTTTGAATGCTGTGCCCAGGTCATCTAGTGAGTTAAGTGAGCTGGGGCTGAAATTTAAGCCCAGATAGTCTGCCCCCAGGACTATTGTTTGTCACACTGTATTTTTAGCCACTTACTCTGCTCGTAAACAGCAATTTCAATAATAAGACAAGAAACAGGCACTAGGATATTGTTGTAGGAAGATTCCAGGTTGATGCAGGTTGAGGCTAAAGGCATCTCAGGGTCCCTTCAAGTTACTCAAGAGGAGACAGAAGCTCAAAGAGGCAAAGCCACTTGCTAGTGTCCCTTGCCCGAGTGTGATAGTTTATAAACACTTACCCGAGCCCCCCTGGCTCACGCTAGGTCCATCACTGCAAATCAAGTCATCATTTGGAATTGTTCAGACCTAAGTTAGGAAAGATTACACTTGTTACAAGGAAATGGAGAAGAAAGGGCAACTGAGAATCCATTCGCCCCGGCTTTTAAATTCGTCTTATGTGGATGGGTCCGTTTACAGATATTTTTATAGCAACATCCTTCTTCTGTTCCTCCTCTAAGTTTGATGGGGAGCTTACTGAACATAGATACTGAGTTATTTTCCTTTATTGCAGCCACAAAACTGCCCTTAATAAGTGAAACAAAGAAGAATGGAAGCTACGGCGTCTCTGCTCTATTTCTTCGAGAGAGCTCCATAATCAAAATGTTAGGGCTTTAAAACCCTTTTCTGGAGAAAATGCTTTCCTGTCACGAGTGGGAAATGTTCCAGGTGTTATATTGACTTGCATATTTCTCTCCCTTTTTAGCAGTTATTTTGTCCTGAATGGAGGCTATCAGATGGCCACAATTTTGGATGCAGCCCCAAACTCAGATCTCATCCTGTTTTTGCTGCTTTTAAGCAGTGTGACCCGAAGCACTTTCTCATCTTCTCTGAAGCTCACTGTTAACCTCTCTACCACAGTGTTAAATGATACCTGCTAGACAGGTCTTTGAGGTGATTCAGGCTGCCATATGCAAAAGGACCCACAAAAGTGGGTTGCTGGCCAGGTACAGTGGTTCAAGCTTGTAATCCCAGTGTTTTAGGTGGCCAAGCCGGAGGATTGCTTGAAGCCAGGAGTTCGAAAACAGCTTGGGCAACATAGCAAGATCTCTGTCTCTACAAAAGAAAAAACTGAATTTTAATTAGCTGGGTGTGGTGGTGTACACCTGTAGTCCCAGCTGTTTGGGAGGCGGAGGCTGGAGTATCACTTGAGCCCAGGAGGTCAAGGCTGCAGTGAGCTATGATTGTACGACAGCACTCCAGCCTGGGCAGTAGACCAAGACACTGCCTCTTAAAAAGATGAAAGAGCCGGGTGCAGTGGCTCATGTATGTAATCCCAGCACTTTGGGAGGCCGAGGCGGGGAGGATCATGAGGTCAGGAGTTTAAGACCAGCCTGGCCAACATGGTGAAACATCATCTCTACTAAAAATACAAAAAAAAAAAAAATTACCCAGGTGTGGCAGTATGTGCCTGTAATCCCAGCTACTCGGGAGGCTGAGGCAGAAAATTGCTTGAATTCAGGAGGTGGAGGTTGCAGTCAGCTGAAATCATACCACTGCACTACAGCCTTGGCAACAGAGCAAGACTCCATCTCAAAAAATATATATATCTATACACATATATATAAAGTGTATATATATATATATAAAGTGTATAGATATATATATATAAAGTGTATATATATATATATAAAGTGTGTATATATATATATATATAAAGTAAAATAATAAAAAAGTGATTTGCTCCAAGTGGGTTGCCCTTGATTTCAGGTCCTCTCAGGATGAGCCTAACTCTGCCTTCCTGTAACCTCTATGAGTGGCCCCACCTCTGCCATCTAAGCACTTCAGGATCAAGTGTAGACTCTTGCAGAAGGCAGCTCTGAATGTATTTAGAGGAAGCCACCTTCTCCCCTAGTCCTCTCTTTGCTGTGTCTCTCTGGAATTCCTGACATTTCCACGGATGATAAGTCTTAGTCTCTTTACCATTTAACCAGTTTCCCACCACTTCACTCAAACTGATTTATGTATTTAGATATGACCTCAGGTGCTAGCAAAAGTCATTGAAAAAATACATTACAGGTAATGGTACATTAGTGCTGTGATCGAATTAACATTCTTTTTGTGCCTGTGTATCCTCTGGGATTCATTCACTCTCGCTGAAGGATGATCCCAGATGCCTTTTGTTTGAATGTAAGAGGATGAATTGATTCATCTGTGAGGCAGTGTGAGTTAAGGCCAGAAGAAACCCTACTGGAATTAACCAGGGTCTACTTTAAACAATCTTCAGGCCACCAGCCATTTGCTCTGCTTCAGTCCTTCCTTCTCCCTATCCCTCCTCTCTTCCTAGATAGAGGGCAGAGAGGTCAAAGTTAGTGGGCCACCTCTTACCTGGAGAACACGTTCAGGATTTCTTCTGCTCTCTTGACATAGTAAAATGACTCATAATTGGCCAATTCTCCAGCTTCTCCTTGCTCACATGTCTTGAAAATCGTTGGTAGCTGGTGAACAGAAACTGGTTTGAAAGTCAAGACAAACATGGGCCCTTTAACTCACAAACCACGTTTTTCTTTGGTTTTCCTGTCTTCCTAATTGGGATCCCATTCTCGGCTACATCTTCTTCTCACCCTCCCATGGTGAGATGACATGAGACTAAACACTTCAATCACTTCAAATTGTTTCAAAGAAAATCATTTTATGTCACCGTTTTTGTTATGTGTTTCAGAGGAGCGCTGTGACTTAAGGAATGTGTGCAAAGTCTTCAGCAGGCAGAGGGTGAAGTAGACAGATTACATGTGAGTGATTCTTTAGGAGTAAGTAACTGAGTCTAGCAGAAAGCTCTATGTCTTCAAAAAAATGTTTAGACTCAAAAAAGTGTGTATTGGTCTCTTCTCTGTCCATCTGTCTAGAGAGAAGGGTGGATAAAGGGAATCTGACAAGTTTCAACAAGAAAGAAACTTGCTCAAGCATGAGGGAGACGTTTTGCTGAAATCCGTGCTTGGCTTCTTCCCAGAAATATTGCTTTTCCTGGACCTTGCAGCCAAATTCTCAGGGATCTATCCTCAGAAGTCCTGTGTGTCCCAATTCATCTGCTTTTAGAATGAACCACATTTTAAAAGGGGAAAATAGAACAAACTGTGGAGTCAGGGAGATGGAAGTGAGAAACCCAGCCATCTGTCCGAGACATTTTGCACCCCAACTTGGGATACTCCAAAGCTAGCACATGGAATGTGGAGCATGATGGAGAAACTGTGACAGAGGGCCTCTGAGTTGGAAAGCCGCTGCTCTGCCCTCATTTAGAGGCATCCTCTCATGGTCTGCCTCTCAACTGTGGTAAAGAACCAGCAAAGATGGCTGCGTGTGGTGGCTCAGAGCTTTGGGAGGCCAGAGCTCTGTGTGGCTCACAGCTTTTGGCAGGAGGATCACTTGAGCCCAGCAGTTCAAGACCAACCTGGGCCAACAGAGCAAGACCTCATCCCTTGAAAAACTTTAAAAATTAGCCAGGCATGGTGGTGCATGCCTATAAGTCCCAGCAACTCGGGAGGCTTAGGAGGGACAATAGCTTGAGCCCAGGAGTTTGAGGCTGCAGTGAACTGGAGTGCACACCACTGCACTCCAGTCTGGGCAACACAGAGAGACCTAGTCTCTAAAAAAAAGAAAGGAAAACAAAGAATAGGGACACGACAGCACCACAATGTATGTATGTATGGCGCTTTGATTGATATTTACAAGACAAGGCTAAAACATTTTTTCAGTCTTAAGAAGTCTTGGATCCAGGCCAGGTGTGGTGGCTCAAGCCTGTAATCCCAGCACTTTGGGAGGTCGAGGGAGGTGGATCACGAGGTCAAGAGATCGAGACCATCCTGGTCAACATGGTGAAACCCCATCTCTACTAAAAATACAAAAAATTAGCTGGGCACGGTGGCGCATGCCTGTAATCCCAGCTACTCGGGAG
>CM052669.1:9320619-9417065 GCA_028533165.1 Leontopithecus rosalia
CGGTGAGCCAAGATCACGCCATTGCACTCCAGCCTGGGTAACAAGAGTGAAACTCCATCTCAAAATATATATATATATATATATATATATATATATATATATATATTAGCCAAGCATGGTGGCGGGCACCTGTAGTCCTAGCTACTTGGGAGGCTGAGGCAGGAGAATTACTTGAACCTAGAAGGCGGAAGTTGCAATGAGCTGACATCGCACTACTGCACTCCAGCCTGGGTGAGAAAGCGAGACTGCATCTCAAAAAAAAAAAAGAAGAAGAAGACGTCTTGGATCCATTTTGATACCTTTTGTGGCACTTCATATGAAGAATCTGTGCTTATCAAAGTAGGGAAGACTTTATTATGACCCATTACTTTCTATATATGGTATGCTACCTTTAATGAGAGACTGTAATCATCTTCCCCAAGTATTTACTTGGCATTTTAAACACTTTGAGTTCTGCTCAGGTGTTTCTGGGTGACTGGTTTCATCTGAGTGCCTTGTCTAACATAGAAAATCAAACTTGGATGGCAGGAATGTTCTTGAACCTCCCACCCATGTTGGTTAATGCAATCCTACTTCCAAAGCATGGAGTATGCTTTCAGAGATGCATATTCGAGTTTTCTACCTTGCATCTTTCTGGTCCTTCTGCATAACTTGCTGTCACCATGTAAATATTGCCTAGCCTCTTCAGAGACAGAGAATGACCCCATGCCCCAGAGGAAATTACCTTAGAGTATTTCCCTTTGTGAAAAATGTGTCTGGATGAAAAGCATGAGGTAGGTGTGAACTGTTACAACATTGAATTATCATTTTCCTTTTCAATTAGCACCAGTCGCCACCACCTTGTATGACCAAAACTGAAAAAAAGATGCGCATCAATCTGCTTTTATTCCAGCACTGTGGTTATCAACATTAGCGTGAGCTCTCAGGATTCCTGCGACTGACTTTCAAACTCTCCAACCACTCACCATGGCGTTACACTGCAATTGGGATGTTATAGCCAGATAGTACTTTCTAGGTGGCCATTCATTGATGGTAGACACCCCCCGGGGACACTGGAACTCAACAGGCAGGTGCTGGTTACAGCTGGTGAGCTTTCTGTTAACATTGCTGCAAGAACAATGGTGGACGCGTTGAAGTGACTTGTGCTTCTCTCTTCATCACAACCCACCTCGTGGCAGGAAAAGTCTTCTAGAATATTCAAACCACTCGAAGACAGCTCCCTTTTTTGGGGGTAATTGAACTGCATGTAGTGCCATCCTGGGCAAAAACTACCAAATGATTGGCATTCACATTTTTGGTCCAGTACCCATCTGTAGAAACATTGAACTGTTAAAACTAGTTGTCAGAACTTTCTGTCAAATAGAAACGTTTATTAATTGATATAACCATGCTTCACTGGGCATAGTGAAAACTGAGGTTCATAAGGGTGACCTGGAGCCCATAAAAAATTCTGAAATGTCATGACTCATCAGGGAAAGATTAAAACATGGTCACTGTTGTTTTAATGGTAAGTGTCTTTTATTGGATTGCATATCTCGCAAATTGGTAATGCATACCCAGTATTTTTGGTAATACTCTATTAAACAGAGTGTTTGATTTGACACAACATCCCATTTCTTAACAGAGCAGAGTGGCAGAGACTTCTTATTATAGCTGGCTGGTTGTTCAGCTCAAGGCAGAGTTAGGTGCTTTTTGTATGTTACAGCAAACCTAATAGGTATGTGTTACAATCTGCCTCCTTTTTCCTTTTTAACTGGGCATTAGCTTTGTACATTTAAATGCAACAGGCACATTTAAAGGCACATTTCAACTAGTTGTGCCACTAGACAGAAGCCTCTCTGCTCCTAAATTTCTCTTTGGCTGATAAGTTAAAGAGGACATGAGGATGAGATGCCTGTCATTGCTCTAATTTTTCTGCCCATTTTATTAGCACAGACCCCACCTGCTCAATGCACTTTGAATTCTGTTATGGTCTTCTTACAAGCAATATTTTTTTAGGCCAGAAGAAGGCCAAAGAATTAATTTGAAATTGAAAGGCATCTGTTGTTCTTTTTCCTAAAAAACAGAGAAGAGGTAAGTTCTTTTAGTAGGTGAGGGGATTTGGAGTAGGAAGATGCAGTAATGATTTCAAGTTTTAAAGGAGACCCAAAGGAAAGCTGACCTCATTTTATTGGCAGAAGATTACACTGTGTATTTATAGTTTGTGATATTGACTTCCTGAAGAGAAAAACTAAAAATGTATTGTGAAATGTCACCATATTAAAGTAAGGAGTGGGTGATACTCTCATCCAGGTGAATTTCTTCATTTGACAATTTAAACAATGGTGCTGGTGACATGGAATATTTTGTTTAAAAAATGTTTGTAGGTCAGGTGCAGTGGCTCATGCCTGTAATCCCAGCCCTTTGGGAGGCCGAGGTGAGCAGATCGCTTGAGGTCAGGAGTAAAAGACCAGCTTGGAAAACATGGCAAAACTCCATCTTTACTAAAACTACAAAATTAGCCGGGCATGGTAGTGGACACCTATAATCCCAGCTACTCAGGAGGCTGAGACATGAGAATATCGTGAGCCCAAGAGGCAGGGTGGAGGTTGCAGTGAGCCAAGATGGCACTACTGCACTCCGCCCTAAGCACCAGAGCTAGACCCTTTCTCAAAAAAAAAAAAAAAAAGTTTGAAATATATCCCACATCATTTAATTTTTGGCTTCTGAAGTTAATCTTTCATTTGTCTTCCTGGGTATACTTTTTCCTTTTCGTTCCCTCAGATCTTTTTTCCTACCTAAGTATGGATGAAAGCCAAAAAGCTAATCTCAAATTAACAAAGGCTGTCCTCTTACAGCCAGGTACAGTGATTCACACTTATAATCGCTGTACTGTGAGAAGCCAAGGCAGGAGGATCACTTGAGGTCAGGAGTTTAGGACCAGCCTGGGCAACATAATAGGAGACCCCATCTCTACAAAAAAAGGAGAGAGAAGGGAGGAAGGGAGGGCAGTAGAAAGGAAGGAGGAAAGGAAGGAAAACGGGAGGGAGGAAGGAAGGGAGGGAGGAAAGGAGGAGGAAAGGAGGGAAGGAGGGAAAGAGGGAAGGAGGGAGGGAGGAAAGAACAGAGGGAGGAAGGGAGGCAGGAAAGGAAGGAAAAGAAAAGAAAAGAAAAAAGGGGGAGGTTCTCCTCTCTCATTTCTAACCCATAGCTGCTATGGCACCACATGGTAGAGGTTTCAGGTGAAACCAAATGGGATACTAGGTACAGCACCATCTCCCTGCCCATCTCCTCTGCTTTCTATGGCCATTTACGAAGCCTCAAAGGTCCCTTAGAACCACTACTTGTTATAGGATAAGACCAGAATTCTGCCATAAGAGGCTTTTGTGCTTGAAGTATGGAAGAAAGTACACCATGACAAGAAATTTCCTCTTCAGTTAGGCATAGTGGCTCACACCTGTAATCCCAGCACTTTGGGAGGCCAGGGCCAGAGAATTGCTTGAGGCCAGGAGTTTGAGACCAGCCTGAGCAGCAGAGCAAGACCTCATCTCTACAAATAGAAAATGTTAACCAGGCATGGTGGTGCAAACACCTGTAATCTCAGCCACATGGGAGGCTGAGGCTGGAAGATTGTGTGAGCCTGGGAGTCTGAAGCGTCAGTGAGCCATGATTGTGCTCCTTCATTCCAGCCTGAGTGATAGAGCAAGACACTGTCTCAAAAATAAAAATCTTTTTCAACATAAAGAGAGGAAATGAAGGAAGAAAGGATGTGATATGATAAAACCAGGAGACAAAATTTAATATTTCTTCCCAGCCTCCCAGTGGTCACGCAAACCCTCAACTAATGCTGAAGTAGATTCCATTTCGTTACATGGCCATCTATTGCTTGTGCTTCAGGGGTCGTGTTTTCATCAAATGTGCAATACCATCTTGGTAATTCAAATGGGTTATATGTCCCTATAAGGAATTCTGTTTTGTTTTGTTTTGTTGTTTTGAGACAGAGTCTCACTCTGTCACCCAGGCTGGAGTGCAGTGGCACGATCTTGGCTCGCTACAGCCTTTGCCTCCTGGGTTCAAGCATTTCTCCTGCCTCAGCCTCCTCAGTAGTTGGGATTACAGGCACCCATCACCAGGCTCAGATAATTTTTGTATTTTTTAGTACAGGCAGGTTTCACTATGTTGGCCAGGCTACTCTCAAACCCCTGACCTCAAGTGATCTGCCTACCTTGGCTGCCCAAAGTGCTGGGATTACAGGCATGAGCCACCCTCCCCAGCCAGGAAATTGTTTTGTTCGACCCTGAAAAAAATACTATCTTCTATTCCACACTTAAGGCTGTCATCTTCAGCCTTGTCCTCTTAAGTCTCTAACATCTCTCACCGACAGAGCTTTTCCTTGAAAATTTCAAGGAAATTTTGAAAAGTACATGTACAAACAATCCACGTGGCTAAAAACCAGAGAAATGTATGTGAAGAATTGAAGGAGAATGCATGCTGCCCTGCTTTCAGCTGACGTTGTAAAGTCTTTCCATGGCTCCCATATGTATGAGCCTCTATTTATGGGTCCATCCTGCCATACATATGTAGATCAATCGATAGACAGACAGATAGATAGATATTTATAAAGCAGCTTGTTAACTAGATTTAAGTCATGGCTTTTGAGCAAAAGTACCAAATTGATGTCAGAGTTAAGGTCCTTCATGAAAAGTTAAAGCCACCCATGTAAGGTCAAGAAAGGGGTTTATCCTCCTGAAATTGTCCATGTGGCCATGTTGATCCAAATCCAGATGTAGCAATGAATTCTCAACCCATTCCCATTCTCTTACCCATCTATGTCCTCCCTGGTGATGCCTCGTGAACTCATTTCCTAAGTTCTCTCCGTATTCACAGCTGTCTAAAAAGATTCAGAAGGAGTCTTTCATAAACTAGAATCTAAATCTAATACCACATGCTCCCACTCAGCCTGAAAACATAAATCTGAATCAAAGAGCTACTAGAATAGGCATTAGTATATTATTAGCATTATAAAGTATGGTCAATAAAAAAGGAAGAGCAGAGCACTCTTCAGATAATAGGATTTTACAGTTATTGGATACGTTTGTAATTAAAAATCTCCTTTAAAACCCATGGGCTTTCTTTACCTTGCAGGAGAAGTTCTGGAATCTTTTTCTCAAGCTCCCCTCTTCCACCTTAAGTATGCTGTTAAGGGTGAATTTGATCATGCCTCTGAAAGTGTTTTGTGTTTATCAGACCCTAGCACCAAAGAAATTGAAGCTATTTGGCGTGACGTGATCAGTGATTACGGGAGTAAACTGACCACTTTTTGAAGGTGTTTTAATACTTTGAAACCTTTAAGATGTCATTTCGTGTCTTCAAATGGTAATGTGCTAAATGGTACTTATGTAACTTGAAAGAATTAAGGACCACCAAAAGTGAGTAAATTATTTTCTTTTTTGCTTTAAGGTCAGACCTATGGAATTATAAGTGAGGCCATCCGCCTTTCAAAGGGATTTGATTTTATGTCATTTCAGCAACTTAAAAAATACATTTTGAGAGGGGAAGAAAGCCTGGGGCTTCTGATTTTCGGTTGTACATTTTCAGATACATCTACAAAAGGAATAAGAAAACAGATTTTCTAAAATTTTAAACTGAATGTGAACTTCTCATAGTGCCACTATAGAACCAACAAGATCATTCAACTTCTCATGCAGAGGCAGTGCAGCTCTTGAAATCAAACAATTAATAATAGCAAATATCTAACTTTTATATAGCATTTTAAACTTTGCTAAATGCTTTCACATCCCCTGTCTCATGGTGCCAGTTGTGAATCAGCTATGAAGAGCTTTTCTTCTGGGCAATGGGAAAAGATTTCAGCTGGGCACAAAAAAAACCCTTAGTCCTCACAATTGTAGTACTAGGGTGGCTTAATGAGGAAAACTGCTGTCATTGTCTCTGAGGATTAAAACAGCATATTTCCGTAGACACTTCAATTTACTCCAACCCAATTCTTACAGTCCAGGGGAAAAAGGCTTACTCCTCTCATTCCTCATTTGCTAGAAGGATATTTTGCCTTTCCATCAATATTAATTATATATTTTTAGGTAAATGTTGAATCATATCCAAATTGATAGAGGCCAATGAATATAGCCCTCTCTCTTCAATATCCTATGGTACGGTTTGATTGGTGCAAAGTTAATTACTTACTGTCCTATCAGTTTTCCATTAATTTCATGTGCATCAGCTTCCCCAATGTGCTTGAAAATTCTTAAAGACGAACCTAATTCTTGAAGATGTTTTTGGATTTTCCCCAGAGACTATTAGATATAGGACACTTAAAACAGCTTTAATTGATCATGATTGATGTAATTCCTGGCCTAGAGAGAGCAGATATATTAGATTCCAAACTTGAGCATGGATTAGAATCACCCACAGGGCTTGTTGAAATTCAGTTCTGGGCCTGAACCCGAGTTTCTGATGTAGTAATATGAGGTGAGGCTGAAATCTGCATTTTAATGATTCCCAAGTGATGCTAATACACTTTGAGAGTCATTAGAACAAATAAACAGTTAGTCCTCTCCAAATTTTATTTGATGATATTTAAGATTTCTATCCATTTTAAAGAGGGATATAAGAGCACAAAATATTCATAGAAATAAATACAGTCAAGGAACTCAATGCTAAACCCACAAGTTAAAAGACCTAAAAGAAACCAAGCTGAGCTCAAAATATATCAGGCTATGAATGAATAACTCTAAGTGATTAATGAGAATAATAATAATTTT
Organism: Leontopithecus rosalia; assembly: GCA_028533165.1. NCBI lineage: Eukaryota > Metazoa > Chordata > Mammalia > Primates > Cebidae > Leontopithecus > Leontopithecus rosalia. The sequence goes on from CM052669.1 coordinate 9,327,378, forward strand.
CTAAATGAGGCTGTATCCCACATCATTAGCACAGTTATTACCCAACTTATCAATGGATCATACTCCACAGTTTATTTGGAGTCTGGTGTTTGGAATTCAAGTGTGTTTTGCCATATACAGAAAGATTGTGACAAGCAATGGTCATGAGTGTCTCCCTCACACAAAATACTTCTAATAGTGCCACAGGCTCTACTTACTGTGCTTCCAAAGGGGAACTTTTAGGATTTACCACTAAGAAGCATCACCCACTAAAGCGGGGTACCCAGATAGGAGAGCAGGGATGGAGGAGACGGTGAGTTTTGGTTTGGACACCTTGTTTGAATTTTCTTTGCATGTTCAGGCAGTGTCTACAGGCAGCACTCTGAGGATGTGCATCTCGCATAGTCCCACCTCCAACGAAGCCCATTCACACATCCCCTTTGCCCTTTCCCTTTGTTAGACAGTGACTGGAGAGCCTCCCATGCTGCTTTTCTTTCATAGTTGGGTCAATGGGTGTGGTACAGTGGAGCTGAAGAGCTCGGGCACAGCTGTGTGCCTGTGATATAAATGGGTGAGGATATTTTTGATCTCTTTCTCCATTAATCCCTTTCCTTGCTTCTGGAGTCCCAGACATGGACAGGCCTGCTTGGAATATTTTAGCTTCCAGCAACGATAGCTTTGCTTCCTCTTCTACCTTCTCTGGGCTTCTCACCATACCCCAACCCTACCATTTTCCTTATGAAGACTTGCAAAGGATTTCTAGCTGATAAAGATGCTGTTTGGGACATTTTCCTACCTTTCTGGGGGAGATCTAAACACCTGGAGCTGAGCAGGTGTTCCATGTTGAGAAAGAGAAGGATATCTGGGGATAGGGCATCAAGGACATGATAAGAGGACGAGGACAAACCAGAGGCTGGCCTGAAGCACTGCAGTAAGTCAGTGAGTTCCAGCAGTCCTGCAGCCCCGTGACTGCAGGAACCACCCAGGGCTGCACTGGAGCCCAGGTAGCCAGTAAGGTCTCTATCATTGTGGGGTAAGGGAAGGGAGAAGAAAGCAGTCATTATTGGCAAATCAGAAAGTAAAACAAATTCCTGTAGCCACTTGTCTGGAATAGTTTGGGATGAACCAGAAGAGCTATTCGAAGTGAAATGCCTGAATGGATTGCATTGATTACCAATTCATACCCTTGTTAAAAGAAAAATTCTAGACAAATTAAATTTAACAGAGTTTAATTGAGCAAAGAACAATTTGAGAACCGGGCAGCCCCACGAACCCAAGTAGGTTCACAGAGACTCCGGTGCTGCCACATGGTTGGAGGGTGTTTATGGACAAAAAAGGAAAATAACCTCCAGAAAATGGAAGGGAGGCAGAGACAGCTGGACTGGTGACAGCTGGGCATTTGCTTTGTTTGAACACTGTTTGAACAGGTGGCCTTCTGGGATTGGCTGAAACTCAATGATTGGTGCAAGAGTAGGTTCCAGTCTGTTTACACATCTACTTAGGTTAGAGGTCACTATATAGGAGAAACCTTGAGAGTGAACTTCATGGTGGCTTAGCCTGTAATCCCAGCACTTTGGGAGGCTGAGGCAGGCAGATCACGAGGTCAGGAGATCGGGACCATCCTGGCCAACATAGTGAAACCCCTTCTCTACTAAAAATACAAAAATTAGCCAGGTATGGTGGCACACACCTGTAGTCCCAGCTACTCGAGAGGCTGAGGCAGGTGATTCACTTAAAACCAGGAGGCAGAGGTTGCAGTGAGCCGAGATTGCACCACTGCACTCCAGCCTGGGCAACAGAGCAAGACTCCGTCTCAAAAAAAAAAAAAAAAAAAAAAAGAATAGGTATGTAAGGAGGCAGCTTTAGGCTAAGCTTGACTGAACGCCTTCCTACTCCTGATTTTCATGTAGAGTTACAGACTGTGTGAGTCCCAGTACTTTGAGAAGTAGGGATCCAGAGGGAAATAAACATGCAAGGATTTCATTTGGGGGAAGTGCCTGCATGAGAAAATGGGATGGGAGATAGAAGAGGTGGGGAGAAAAAGTGGTCAGGCCACAATACATGTGTGACACTGAGTGCAGGAAGGTGGGCGCCAGCCTCCTAGTGTGCAGTGCAGTCTAAGAAATGTGCAGCATGGCTGCTGGAGGGGCCTCGGGCTTAATGAGCCTCTGTTAGTGTCCCTGCTGCCTTCAATCAATGACTGGGAATCCCTAGTAGGAAGCAAGGGCTGGGAGCAAATGTGCCGATGGATTTCAAGCACAGCAGCTGGGTCCCTGGGTCAGCCATCCTCCAGTAGCTGGAATTCTGCCAAGGGCATGTCCTCCACCATAGACAGATAGCCAACATGTCTTGGGACAAATGTAAACCTAACAGTTGTGCTTTGCAATGGGAATGCTATAATATACATTATTAAAGCACCCGCGCGCGCGCGCGCACACACACACACACACACACACACACACACACACACAGAGCATTTTATTATCTTTAATACTTAGAAAGTAGAGAGTGTAAGTCATTAAAATCCAACAAGACCTGAAAGCTATACTTTCAACCCGGCCTGTCTGGGTTGGTTTTAAGAGCTGAGAAGGAGCAGCAGGAACTCTCTCATCCTCACTTTTTTCTTGGAAGTTACAGAGAGGTCAACAAAACACCACAGGGCTGGCCACCAGATAGGGGTTGATAAGGGAGGACTGGAAAAGAGCCCCAACTGCTAAATCATCAAGAATTGACAGTGCACTGTTTTTTGTTCATGATTGCCAAAATGGTTATTGTTTTGACCCAGAAAAAAACTCTTAGCTTGTAAATTTAGAGCACCTAGTTTTTCATTTTCGATAAACAATCTGTATCCCATTCCACTGGGTGGAATGCATGATGATGTTTAGAATACCAGCTGCCACTGAGCAATGTTCCCAAAGTTAAATATGCATATATCATGCTGCATTTTAAATTATGTAAATAATTTGCTTTCTGTTTCTTCTGGTGTCAAAATGGAGAAATGAGGAGGTATTGTTTCAAAAACCCAGTGAGGATTGTATATTTCTTTGGTGTCTGTGAGAGATGGGAGTGTACAGAGAGCAACGTTTCTTTTAGATAACTTCTGAAAAACGTAACTAATGTAAAGGTTCCAGTGAGGACATATGTGTATTGTATTCTAATTGTATTGTACTTCACTCTGTGTTCTTCTAGGCTTAAATTAATGTATAGCAAAGATGAGAGTATATTAATGGATTTTACTAAAAGTGGTGAAAAGAAAAAAAATTAGTTATCAGGGGTGGGACCCTCGCTTCATGCTCAATATTACTTTTCCTGGTGGTACATGGGCTAAAGGTCAAACCATTATGGTTACTGGTAACCTTGTTATTCATGATGTTTAAGGAGATACATTTCTAAGGACTGGAGCAAAAATGAATAATAAGATAATGACTCTGAGAATAAAAGGCCTTTTTTTCTTGTTCAAAATGAAGATGCATTAACTAGTTCTAATAATGTGCAAATGAGATGAACAAAGACCTTGCTTTTTCCTATAGGGATAACTGCTAAGATTGTGATGGCGAAGATGGTTATGATGAGTATCTGGGGAGAACTTCAAAATATGGGACTTGGAATACAAGAATTAGCTGGGTGTGGTGGTGGGCGCACATAGTCCCAGCTACTCAGGAGGCTGAGGCAGGAGAATCACTTGAACCTCGGAGGCGGTGGTTGCAGTGAGCCAGGACGGTGCCCTTGCACTCCAGCCTGGACAATGTAGCAAGACTTTTAAAAGTCTGAAAAAAAAAGTGAGGCTTGGGCAAACCCCAAAAAGTATGGAGAGAATTCTACTGAGTCACAGGTTGAGGGTAGGCATTAAGGAGAAATAGAGTGATCTCTAAGAACTGTGGCTAGGAGGAGCTTCCGGTTGATGGAGAAGGCATATGCCGTGGAGACTTAGCCCTTAAGTAGATTAACTAATTGTAGATGAGTCTGTCTCTTTAGTTTACACGCCAATAATGAATAAATTATAAACGTTCCCGTTTTGCCACACGTACAAAGATACATGCAACATTATACTTCCTCTCCATCTCTTTCTCCCTCCCCTCCCCTCCCTCTCCCCTCCCCCATTCTCTTTCATTGTGCACACTTATTTATTCATGCACTACACATAAAGAAATGGACTTGATATTTTTTTGCCTCAGAATACATATCAAATATATATGCATTCCCAAAAAGAATAGATCTAAAGTCATATGGGGTTACTTTAACTCTATTTCCATATAAGCTTTTCCCACATAAATGAAGGTGTTCGTCCCTTGTGTCTGTGGCCATTAAAAAGGTGTAGATTTAATGGTCCTGTTCCATCTGTAGGAAGTCATAGGTTACCAATATACTACGTAACATGTGGTGTTTAAACACTTATTTGAGATAGGGAGGAACTTTCTCTTTCTGGTAGGGTAAGTTGCCTTACCAAGCCATGGAGGGAGCCGACTTCTAATGGAAACAACTACAGTGTCATCTTTAGAACTGGATAATTTCCACTTGTATGATTTTTTTTTTGAGTCAGGGTCTCACTTTGTCACCCTGGCTGGATATGCAGTGGCACGCCACTGGCTCACTGCAACCTACTTCTTGCAAGTTCAAGTGATTCTTCTGCCTCAGCCTCACAAGTAGCTGGGATTACAGGTATACACCACCACGTCTGGCTAGTTTTTGCTTTTAAGAGAGATGGGGATTCACCATGTTGGCCAGGCTGGTCTTGAACTCCTGGCCTCAAGCGATCTACCCACCTTGGCCTCCCAAAGTGCTGGGATTACAGGTGTGAGCCACCATGCCCATCCAGTGTGACTGTTTTTTAATATGACTGGCTAAAGGATGGAAGTGAAATGTTAAAGAGAAAAACCACTGAAAAGCTCGTGTTGATGCAATCTGTTTAACACAGAAATGTTCTGTAGAAATGTCCCCTGACTGCATCTAAATCCCAGTATTCATGCTTGTTCCAAAACCAAGTGATGGCCAGTGAGTTCTTGCTTTGAATTGCACAGACATGCAAAACCTTTAAAATAATTGTTTCTAAAATGTTACCCAAAGCACTGATTATTTCACATCTTTAAATGGTAAACAGTAATCACTGATAACAATTCTCATTTTCTTTCCAGATTCTGATCTCGTAGAAATCCTTGACTCAACTCTTAATTCCAAATTAGCAAAATGAACAACATGTAATCTTTCTCACCCACAAGATTTGGGTGTGTTCTGACTTGTCTAATTATATTCTTCAATTCATCAAAAGTAGACTATGTATTTCTTTAGTCTCCTTTTCTTTTATAATAGAAAAAGAAACCTTTGTTTTCTTTTCTTTGTGTAAGTTTAGATACAGGGAGTCAAGTAATTTTAAAATTAAAAAAAAAATCCCATAGTCAACTAGACATCCTATCCCATGGAACCAATGACATTCAATTAAGAGAGAACTATAATAGCTAAAAATGAAAAGTGCTAGAATTCTGATTCTAACTGTTCTTTTCTTGGGTGTACTCTGATTTTTAGCCTCTTGACACCTTCTCTTCAGCGTCCATCCCTTTGGAGTGGCTTTTGTTCCCTCTCTATTTCTCATCTCTGCTTCTCTGTCTGCTCCTTCCTGATTCAAGTCAAAGGCCACCTCTGGGAAGGACCTCTGCCCTGTCCTTCCAGCTAATATGAAGCTCTTGCTCCTCTGAGTTCTCATAGACAGCCACTCTATTTTTATACAAGCACACCTCGTCTTCTATCTTACTCAGTTCCTCTCCATAGCTTCAGTGCCTCTGTTGAGCACCTACCCTTCCACCTCAACCCCCGCCACTTTATATATTTTTGGCCTTTCTCTCACTCACTCACTCACTTGCTTTCTCTATCCAGCCTATAAATTTGCAAAATGCTCTGCCAATCCTGAAATGTACAACTGATGCTGCACCCACCCTTGTTACCAGCCTACGTGCCTGTCCTTCCTTTCAAACACGTTTCTTGAGTTATCCACATGCATGGTTTTTTCTTGTTGTTGTGGTTATTGGTTGTTTGTTTTTGTTTTGTTTTGTTTTGAGATGAAGTCTTGCTCTGCCACCCAGGCTGGAGTGCAGTGGCACAACCTCAGTTCACTACAACCTGCATCTTCCGGGTTCAAGAAATTCTCCTGTCTCCACCTTCCAAGTAGCTGGGACTACAGGTGCCCACCACCATGCCCAGCTAATTTTTGTATTTAGTAAAGACGGGGTTTCACCATATTGGTCAGGCTGGTCTCGAACTCCGGATCTCAGGTGATCTACCCACCTCAGCCTCCCAAAGTGCTGGGATTATAGGTGTGAGCCAGTGTGTCTGGCCCATGCATGGTTTTTACATCTTCACTTCTTTTCTTTTTGTTTTTATTGAGATATAATTGAAAAATAAAATCCATGTATAATTAAGGTGTATGACATGATGTTTTGATACACATATACCAGCCTTATTTCTTCTTGGTGAATCTGTTGCTCTTCTCCAGGATTTCTCTGTGGCACTGATCTCACAGACAATTTCTTATTCAAGGAAACTCACTACCTACATTATCTCAAATCACGCACCAAAAACACGAGTTTTGAAGGATATGAATAGGTTTTGTATAAAATGAAGAGTTCTGTGGTTGAATGATTTTAGAAGCTCTACATATGATACTCCCCTTTAAAGATTCACAGTAGAAATTAGCAAGCCTGTTTTGCTTTAACCTGGACAATTCATCTTGGTTAAAACTAGGAAAACCCTCTGAGAAATGCCATTCTTCAAACTTGATTTCCCCATCCCTGTTATCTCCTGGTTCTCCTTCTCATCTGTCCTTGTCATTCCCCTCTCTCTTGGTATTCCTCAGCCTTCTGCTTTGACCCACTACTCTTCCTTCTATATATTCACTCCCTGAGTGAGCCCATCTCTCTTATGGGTTCAACCATCTCCTACGTATTGATGATTCTTAGTTCAGGTCTCCATGCCTGACCTTGCTGTGTCCATCAGATGCACCTGTTCAGTTTTCTTCTCTGCCTCTTCACCTGGATGCTCCTGGGGCACTTCAAACTCAATGAACCTCAAACTCACAAGGTCACATCCACTTGCACCCTTCATTTTTGGTCTGTTTCTATTCCTAAATGTACAATATCCATGAATGCCCCTCAATATCCATGAATGCCACCTTCCCCAGAAAACATGGGGACCTGGTAGATTTTGCCTGTGTCTTCCCTCCCTACATCCTCAGCACTGCAACGAAGGCACAACAGGACAGTGGCATGATAGATGGAAAGGTGTGAAGGGAGGGTGGAGAGATTTTTTAATGGCAAAGACTATGGAACCCTGGGGAGATAGTTAAAGCAGAAGGCAGCCAGGTGCAGTGGTTCAGGTCTGCAATCACAGCATTTTGGGAGGCCAAGGTGGGTAGATCACTTGAGGTCAGGAGTTCGAGACCAGCCTGGCCAACATGGCAAATCCCCATCTCTACTAAAAATACAAAAATTGGCCAGGTATGGTGATGGGCGCCTGCTGTCCCAGCTACTTGGGAGGCTGAGGTAGGAGAATCGCTTGAGCCCAGGAGGCAGAGGTTGCAGTGAGCCAACATTAGACCACTGCACTCCAGCCTGGGTGACAGAAGGAGACTCTGTCTCAAAAAAAAAAAAGAAAGAAAGAAAGCAGAGGGCAGCAGCACATACTCCTGGGGGATATGACTCCTGGGTCACAGTGCCTATGCATGACATTGCACCTCAGCAGAGAGAAGATTCCACTAAATATAAGAGCTTTGTCTGTGACATTTTTAGAGTGTTATACCCCCTCACACCCACCCACGCCAGGCTCTTGTGCAGACCACGCCTAAAAGCCTGCCTACTCACCATGTGAAAGAGGCAGGGCATGAGTGGGAGGACCAGTTGCCAGCTCTTTAAAGACAACCTTGATGTAATACATGACAGTGTGACCCAGAAAGTCTCACTCAGTTGCCTAGACTGGAGTGCAGTAGCTCAATTATAGCTCACTGCAGCCTCAACCTCCAGGGCTTAAGCCATCCTCCTGCCTCAGCCTCCTGAGTAGCTGAGACTACAGGCATGTACCACCACATCTGGCTAATATATATATATATATATATATATATATATATATATATATTAGAGATGAGGTCTCACACTGTTGCCTGGGCTACTCTTGAACTCCTGGCCCCCAGCTACCCTCCTCCCACAGCCTCCCAATGTGCTGGGATTATAGGCGTGAGCCACTCTGCCTTGCCAATATGATTTAGGTTTTCCTTTGAGCCCCAGGGTCCTGCTGCCTGATTTGGGGTTTTAATTTACAGTGACATATTTGGTACTTTTCGCCCACATCATTCTAATTTTTCTAATTAGATATATAGTAATTTCAGGGAAAAATAGATAAATGAAACATGATGAAATTTGGGGTAAGAGATCTATACAAGAATCTCAGCTCTCGCACGTTAGCTAGGGTGACTTTGGAGATGGCATTTAGAATCCTCTGTAAACTCAGTAGAGAAATATCTAGCCTACAAAGGAGATATGAGGTTTGAGTGAAATAATTCACAATGCATGCTGAGCACACAGTAGTCATTCAACAAATGGTAGTTAATGTCATTTTTTATAATAGATTCTTCTGTGTCCTAGACCCATTCCTTCACCAGTATTAGCAGATCAACATATATAAGAGATACAGTACAGTATCCCACCAAAAGATTCTCATCTTAATTAAAAGTTTTCACGTAATTTTCTCTCTAACTGTAGTTAGAGAGAGGTGTTAGAAACAGTAAGCCTGAAACTCAATACTTGGATAAATAAAAAGGACAAGGTATTTAGTGTCTCCATAAGATAGGCCGGATTTGGGTTCTAAAGCCTCATTTGAGTCTCTTACATAATAAAAAATCTATGAAATGTAATTGATCAAACTCAAGGAGATGAAGAGTCATGCACTGACTCTGCCGGGATTAGAACTTGAGGTTTTAAACAGCCTATGCTAGCAAACCTGAAGCTTACTTCACTAAGCTATCCCCTCTGGCTATGTGATTATGTACAGCAATTTACTATCAATGAAAGGAGAAGAAATGCTTGCTGGCTATATTGCTGTTTTTCCCAGCGCCACCTCTCAACTACGGTAACAAAATTAAGTATACCATCTTAAAGACACATTGAGCCCTGCCTGATCAAATTCTCATGGACCAAGACTGAGATTAATTCTCAGAATGCAATACAGAGGTGAACTTCTGCCATAAAGGAAGGCAAACCATATATGAGTTTACAATGTTTTGACTCAAAAACATATCTTTCCATATTGGCGGAACAGCATTGTGATATTTATCTGGAAATGAATGGTCCCTTGTAATCAACAGTAGATATAGGCTGAAGAAGAATGCCAGCAATTTTTAGTTTTCAGGAATATAGCCTCAGAAGCACAGGTTTTAGATTCGGATAGTCCTGGTGTCAAATCCTGTCTCACCTCCTTTGTGGCTGTGTGACTTAGATCACATTCTTCCCCCCAAGTCATGGTCTTGTTCTGTCACCTAGGCTGAAGTGGAAGGGTACAATCATGGCTTACTGCAGCTTCAGCCTCCCAGATTCAAGCAGTCCTCCTGCCACAGCCTCTGGAATGGCTGAGACCATAGGCATGAGCCACTACACTCAGCTAATTTGTTGATTTTTAGTAGAGGCAGGGTCTCACTGTGTTACTTAGGCTGGTATCAAACTCCTAGGCTCAAGCGATCCTCCTGCCTTAATCCTCCCACCCTTGGTCTCCCACAAAGTGCTGGGATTACAGGTGTGAGCCACTGTGCCTGGCCAATATGTTATTTAAATGATTGTTTTTCTCTGATGAAAGATCCAGGGATCAGAAGTTCAAATACTTAACTTCCAGTGCCAAGTCCACAAACCGACCACTCAGCTTCAATCTTCTTTACTTCTAGAGTGGGACCATCTAATTCACGGAGATCTTAGTCTAAATGCATTTGTAATAATCACAGACACTTAAATGTCTAGATGCATGTGTAATATTCACAGACACTTGCAGGTAGCTGATTAAGAGGAATCTGATTATCATTTTAAGCTAATATTTTTGCCTGGCTTTTAAGTGCCAAGCAATACCATAAGCACATTTACATACATGATGAAAGGCAAATGCTGATGATGCAGGACTTGTGAGCCCCAAAACTGGGCTTAGCCCTGGAGAGTTCTTGGCTTTCTCCAGGAAAGAAATCAAGGCCAAGCCAGTGGTGTGAGAGAACAATCTTTTATTGAACAGTGCTGCTCCTTGCTAAGCACAGCTAACTCATAGACAACACACCAAGTTCCATCTGGCAACTAGATTTATACTTTTGTAAACCCACTTTCAATTACATGCAAATTAAGAGGTGTGTCAATGCAAATTGCCTGGCAGGTTGTTTAGAACTTTTTGGGAAAGGGGCCTCGGAAAGGAGTAGTAACTTCTGGGTCTTTGCCTTGACATTCGTCAACTGTCACGGTGCTGATGGAAGTGTGTTATGCTAATAAGCAATGAGAGCATCTAGGGATGCCTTTTGTGGCATCTGCTGGTTCCCACTGGTTTCTTAGCTTCTTCCCATTTAACCCAGATACTGTTTTGGTCAGCAGAACACAGGTCCTGCCAGTCTCCTACTTCACTATTACCCCAATTCTGCACATCAGGAAACTTGGGCTTGGATATATTCAATGCCATTGCCAAAGTTCCACAGTGGGTGACTTGTTGAGCCAATTCTATTGTGTGGGTCTTTTGACTGCCATCAGATATGTGTCCTCAGTACCAGAGGGCTCTGTTGTAGACGGAGCTGGTATCTGCATACATCCTCATGAAATTCCTACATTTCATCTCACGTCAGGCTTGGTCAATTTTTTTCATGTTAAGCCATTTGATCCAACTCTTTTTTCATGCCTTTAGTTTCAGACAGGAGACCTTAAGATCACCTTTCATTTTGCTCCTTTTTCTTGTCTTCCCTTTTCTGGGTTCAAGGTCTGGTTTCACTTCTGAGTCTCAGGTTCCTAATCAGTTAAAATGACAGGATGCACCTAAAAAGGCTTTGGAAATTGCAAAATGCTTATAAAGTATTGATGGTCATGATCATTATGACGAAGCTTGCAATTCAAACCACGGTTCCACATTTGTTCAGATTCAATGTCATTTCCCTTACTTTGTAGAGTCTGACTTCTTGACATTTCCCCTCTCTTCCCTCGAAGGAACTCAAAATGCCACTCACTTGCACCACTGAGTATCTCTCTTGGCCCCGTCATGTGTCACTTCTCATCCTTGTGCGTTTTCCAGAAAAGCCTTCTTCTGCCTAAATGGCTCAAGCACAGACTTTTCTGCCGCATTTATTTTTATGTTCAGATTCCACCTATATGACTGTGTCCAAGAAAGAAATTCTGACACCTCAAACAGTTCCTGCCGGTTAATGTACATCTTTCAGGAGCTCTGCCCTGATTTAAACCAATTCTCGACAGCTTCCCACAGGCAAACACCTGCAAAAAAAAAAAAAAAAAAAAAAAAAAAAAAAAAAAAAAAACCTGTCAGTAGCCACAGGTGGATTCCAGGACCTGAAGTTGATCTGAGCTTGAGAACTCATGAATTCTTCCTGAAATTGTTTTCGAAAAGTGCAGGGAACATCAGCTCCCTGCAAGTCATTTTGTTATTCCTAGGGAACAAGAATTCAGAACATCTGTTGTTTCCGAGATGTTTACACAGAAACTTAGTGATGCTGCAGGTCCACGGTGTTTGCCAGTTATTTTCAAATACTGTGTCAGCAAGAAGTAGCTTTAGTCTTTGGGGGATATTGTAATGGCAGACACATTGTTGACATCTGGCGGGTTCAGATGTAACCATTGAGATCTTTCAAAACAAAACTGTTGCAAAGGATATTTAAACCCAGAATGTCAGTTGGGAATAAAATGTTCCCTTCTTTGACTGTCTTTCCTGGTGTGAAATGTACAAATTTTAAAGATTAGGAGTGAGTCAATTTAGATATTCTGAAACACGGAAAGAGAATGAAAGCATTTTTCTGAATGTCATCCGCTTCTAAAATTATGGGGAAATCTTTACAGTTTCTTTAAAGAAAAAAATTGAAGAATTTGGTACATGTTGTATATTTTCTTCACGGGACTCATTCAGCTCCCTAATTGCCTTTTTGGAAGTTCACCGTCATGTGCCCGGGAATTGGATCAGGCTCAAATTTATTTTTCTGCTTTACAGCCATGTGGTTCCAAGCAACGTGTTTTAAAATTTGGGGCTCACGGTAAAAGGGGCATCAATCAGGAGTCCCAATCTCCTGGGATTGTTTTGAGGAAAAAGCATAATATCCACAAGGAGTTAAAACCAGTATCTGGCACAGTCAGTGCTCAGTAAGTCTTAGCTGTTCTTGTGCTATTACATAGAAGTTAATATATAAAGAAGGAAGTTATTCTAAGTGTTTTGAGTTTGGGGTTGTTTTTGGGTTTTTTTGTTTTGTTTTTCAGAGAAATGTGGTTAACATTAGGCAGTTCTTTTCAGAAGTTGATCATAAATTTGCAGGAATGTGTCTACGAAATTACTGTACTTGACTCATCCTGAAATTACATGATTCAAAAATCAGAGCAGAGCGACTGCTCTTCTAGACTTCCCAGGACACTGGTTTTATACCATTGTTCAGTTCTGCAGAAATATCCAAATTTAGCCCAATGCTTTGTACAGTCCATCTCTGTTTAACTGTTTTGCTGCCTCTTACAGTTCTAATCATGTAAGTCTCAGAGGAGAAGGGAAAACTATTCAACTGTGAGTCCATCATAAAAATGTTGTGTTAAAAACGAGGGCTAACTCAAGAGTTTTCATTTACATTTATGCTTTCGTTGATGACCTCGATTGGTAGCCAATTAAGATGGCAAGAGCAGACATATCCCTCATAGCACTTAGGTCTCTGCAGAGGTTTGTGTGTTTTAAAGACATCAAGGTGATAGGAGAGGGCTACCACCTGTGAATCTGTGTCCAGAAAATTGGCTAATGAAAACACAACAGTTGTACCATGCATGCCAAGAACACAGTAAAAGCAACTTGAACTATTATAGAGGATAGTGAAGCCGTTTCTCACAAACAATAAGGAAAGGATAGGGACAATAATAAATTGGCAAGACCCAACCCACTACCAATTATGTTGTAGGCTAGTATTGTAAGCCACAAAACTGAACGTGAAGAGCGAAGAAAAAGAGTTAAGAAAATAGGGAGGTTTTTGAAAACCCACTGCCGAAACAGTATCAGTATTACTGATGAATATTGGGAAAATTAAAAATACTCATAAGCAAGGAATAGCTTGATGGAAGCATATATCATGCCTTTTCAGAAGTTAATAGCTAGAGAATTTGGGCTCTTTGGCTGGACTCAGTTCTGTGTTGACCTTGTAGCCCTTTTCCAGGATTTCAGACTTCTTAGTTCTAAAATCCTGAGACGTTTTCCCCAGCCTTCCAGTTTCAGAGGCAGTTCTCTGCCCTGGGAGAACTGTACCTCTGCCTCTCCCTGTCTGACCCAATGTTTGGCCACCATTTTCCAGGAGAGAAAGTGATTAAAACAAGCCAGCCTGAGACAAACGAAGGAGGCAGGGTTCCTAGGGTCTCTCCCGCACACCCACATTTTTGTATCATGAGTGGTAACACTTTTGTTTTTTTGATGTCAGGCCTGTGCCTTCTAATCATGCAGCTAGGAGGTTACAAGAGTCAGCGATCAGCAAACATCAGACTACAAATCCAAGAAGAGTAGTGGAAATTTCTTAAATAATTATGAGTGATAGTAATTCTAATAAAAATTACATCAGAAGCCAGACACGGTTCCTCATGCCATGATCCCAGTTCTTTGGGAGGCTGAGGCCAATGGATGGCTTGAATCCAGGAGTTTGAGACCAGCCTTGGTAACATGGCAAAACCCCGTCTCTTCAAAAAATACAAAAATTATCCAGGCATGGTGGTGTATGCTTGTAGTCCCAGCTACTCAGGGGGCTGAGGTGGGAAGATGGTCTGAGCCTGGGAAGTGGAGTTTGCTGTGAGTCAAGATCATGTCACTGCACTCTAGCCTGGGTGATAAAGCCAGATCTTGTCTCAAACAAAATTTTTTTTTCCCATTGGCTTATAACCTTACAATTTACAAAGCACTTGAGCTAAGGAGCAAATCAAAGTTGACAATGCCCATGAGAGCAGACCTCGGTCAGAACGTAGCTGGTAAAACATCTGAGGTGGGGGAAATGAAATACTCATAACAGTAAAGGGAAAGAGGAAAAGTTTGTAACTGCAAAGATTGTGGTAACTACTTCTCCTGTCCCTCTCTGATAAGAAGAGATTATCTTTTGGCAGCATGTTTATTTTAAGGAAGTCAAAGGCATTGTTTTTAGGGAGAATATTGACAGCGCTTATAGAAGCGAAATGAAAGGCGAGAAAGAAGGCAGCATGAGGTCAGCACACACAATTCAATTCAAAGTCATCAGACTTCATGATTTTCCTAAAAAGTTGCTGAAAACAGAGGCAGAAGGAAGAATGCAAGGAACAAGAAAGACAAATTGCCACAGCTTTAAATGTCAAAGAATAATCAGCCCACGGGAGCAGATCATTCCAGCAGCCAGCCTTGCCTTCATTTCCTTTTCTCCTTCCTTCCACGTCTTTGCTGGTGCTCTAGTTTGTTTATGTACAGTTTTTCTTCTCAGGTCATAGAGTTTTATCTTTACAGATGTTCCTGTTTATTTAAAAGAAGTTAGGTCCCTTTTCTTTTCCTTCCCAAGCTGGTACCCACCTTATTGTAGAAGGCATGTTATCTTCGAAGCCCTTCTTGCCTTGCCTATTTTAAGAGGCAAACGTTCACATTCCCATGGCTCCTTCTCCTGCTTTCCACTCTCTGCTCAGCTCACTGTGCTTCTGCTGGGTTGGCCTTCTTGCTGTTTCTTAAAAACCTCCTGTTTCTTACTTTTAATGGCAATCACTTTTGCACTAACCTAATAGATTCTGTCTCCAGAGTCTTTGCACCTGCTCTTCCCACTACCTGGGATGCCTTTCTGATGATTCACATGATCTCCTAACGGTCTTTCTCACTTGCACATTTTATTCAGGTACCTGCTCAGATGTCACCTTGTCAGAAAGGCTTTCTTTGACCAACATCTATAAAATATGCCTTAATCTGCTGGGTAAAGTGGCTCACGCTTGTAATCCCAGCAGTTTGGGAGGCCAAGGCAGGCAGATTACCTGAGGTCAGGAGTTTGAGACCAGCCTATCCAACATGGTGAAACACTGTTTATACTAAACATACAAAAATTAGCCAGGCATGGGTGCACACACCTGTAATCCCAGCTACTTGGGAGGCTCAGGCAGAATTGCCTGGGCGCGGGAGACAGAGGTTGCAGTGAGCCAAGATTGCGACACTGCATTCCAGCCTGGCTGACAGAGAAAGACCCTGTCTCAAAAAAAAAAAAAAATCCCTTAATCCAACTCAATCCCTTCTACCTCCTGTCCCCTCCTCTTTTTCTTTCTTTTTTTCCCCGAAGATGGGGTCTTGCTATGTTGCCCTGGCTGCTCTTGAATTCCTGATCTCCAGCGGTCCTCCCACCTTGGCCTCCCATAGTGCTGAGATTATAGGCATGAGCCACCACACATAGCCCCTTTTATTTCTTTTAGTAGCGCTACTCATTACCTTGCATGAGAGCACATATTAAATTGTGTATATCTACACTTTTTATGATGAAGGTGTCACAAAATCCTGAACTGCTAGTGCAGGTGGCTATGGATTAGGACCACCGGAGAGAGCCCTTCTTTCCTCGTGACTTGCCCACTGAAGTCCCAGCATCTATATAGAGTAGTTGCCCAGTAAATATTACTGAAGGAATGAAGGTTTCTCATTTATTTCATTCCTTTGTTTGTACTTGGATTCCACTTCATTATAGAGACTTCCATTAAGTACCTATAATCAAAAGGCTTTCTTTTTAGTTTGAACTGTGTGACTTGCTAAAAGGCTGAGGAGGGAATGAGCTTGCTAAACTGTACCTCCCTGTCAAAACATTTATTGGTTTTTACCACACTCTTAGCGAGATCCTATTGATGCTGCATTTTGAGGGCACTAAAAACTAATAAGCCAGAAGAAGTGGCCTGCATATATGGTCTGATAGATTCAGGGTTGAAGAATCTGCATCAATAGTAATTTGCACAAGTCAGTAAGTACTTCCTAGATTGCCTATATTTTTTAAAATACAGAGTTTTATATGTATTTTAGAAACAACAAAAATATACACTTAGTGTTCTGTCATCCATGCATGCTTTATTTTCAATAGAACTAAGAGAAAGTAGGTATTTCCAATACTGTTTGACATAGCAACACCCTTTCTAGGACTCTGCTAATTTTATTACATTTCATGCTCATCTTTTTCTGCTGAGAACCTATAGAAATAATACAAGTAAGTGATATTTATTGTGCACTTTCTGTGTGCCAGGCCTTGTGCCAATCCCTTTTCATGCATTTCCTCTTCAATTCCTCTACTCAATTAGGCAGGTAAAATGATATAATTCTCATTTTAAAGATGAGGAAACTGAGCCTTAGAAAGGCTACATAGTCAGGATATAAACCCAGGTCTGTCTGATTTTCAAGCCCTCCACTCCTAACTGCCTGGTAGACCCTCGCTTCTACTTCCTTTTCTTTTTTTCTTTTTCTTTACTTGAAATGGAGTCTCGCTCTTGTGGCCCAGGCTGGAGTGCAATGGCGTGATCCTGGCTCACGGCAGCCTCCACCTCCTGGGCTCAAGCAATTCTCCTGTCTTGGCTTCCCGACCTCAGGTGATCCAGCCACATCAGCCTCCCAAAGTGCTGGGATTACAAGCGTGAGCCACCATGCCAAACCAAGCGTCTCTTCTACTTCCTGATAACCATACAATCAAAATCCTCAGGCACCTGAAGCCAGGTAGAAATGATAGGTAGAGGTGTAGAAGTCTTCCAGTGACCCCAAAGCCCCACAGAATCATACCCCTAATATTATATTTCTAAAATGACAAAGAAAAGTACCTTTCAGACTAACATGGAAAATGAATTATTAGCTACTATAAAAATTTGGGAATCTGGCAATCTTGGGGGCACAGATGAGGTTAACCAAGCAGCATCTGGGTCCCAGCCCAGCCCACAGGCCCCAGAGGAAGGAGGTGAGGGCAGAGAAAGCAGGAATCAGGTCTAGGAAAGAACTCCTCCTCAAATTCCAGGATTTTAAAGAAAGTATACTGAGTGCTTTCTTCCTATTACCCTGTATTTCCAACTTTGATCTGAGGGGAAGAAGTTGGTTCCCTTCTATACTAGGTTTATTTTATAACCTAAGGCATATTCATTTGGGCAACACGAGTATGGCATTTTTCTCCCAGCCATGTTAAATCTAATTAATATATCAAGCACTTGCCACTTTGCCCATTCTTGACCATAACTACTCTTCCATTTCTAACGTGCATTTGGTTTTGAAGTTACTTTCATTTCTTACGGTCTGCTGGAGATTTTCTGTTGTGGGTTTTTTGTTGTTGTTGTTTGTTTGTTTGTTTTAGTGTTTGAATTTTCTAAGACTATTGTGCTTTTAGATTTATTCATTTAAATTGTCAAAAAGGGTGTTGTCAAGATGATCTGCTGAAGGAGCCCCTTCCCCCAGAAATGTTGCCATTATGAAGGGGATGTTAGCCCTTTCCTGATTTGAAGGTGCTATCTTGTCAATCCAGTAATTAGCTGAAGTGCCACATTTAAAAAAATAATTTAAGCTCTCTTTTCATTTTTTTAGCAGTTTTGCAGAAGGCAAATTCCAATACATATGTTTATATAAGATGAAAATATTAGATAAAAATAGTGATACATCTGAATTATGTATTTTAAACATTTTTACTTAAATACCACACAGGTCCACATAGCAGTATTTACACATTTTAGTAAATGAAGCTGAATGTGTTTGGGGGTAGAGTATTCAGTAAGTAACCTGTACCTAAGTTGACACATCTTCCCTAACTTGTTTACTTGATTGAATTGATTAGGGACTATTAAAAAAAATTATCCTTGAGAAGCAAAGAGTAAACATATATATAACACAATTCTAGTTCTTGTGCTGGACTCAATTCAGTCTGCAATTTTTACTGTCCCTATAAAGGTCTTATGCTGTGATGAATGCTACTGAAGATATATCTGGAGTTTTGTTTGTTTGTTGTTTTGTTTTGTTTTGTTTTGTTTTTTTGAGACAGAGTCTCGCTCTGTTGCTCAGGTTGGAGTGCAGCCCCACAATCTTGGCTCACTGCAACCTCCACCTCCCAGATTCAAACGATTCTCCTGCCTCAGCCTCCAGAGTAACTGGGATTACAGGCACCTGCCACCATGCCTGGCTAATTTTTGTATTTTTAGTAGACATGGGATTTCACCATGATGGCCAAGCTGATCTCCATCTCCTGAGAGGTGATCCACCCACTTTAGCCTCCCAAAGGGCTGGGATTACAGGCATGAGCCACCACGCCCAGCCAATATATCTGCTTTTAATGTAGGTTTTGATGCTTACCCTCAAGGATTTGAAAGATGACATTGCAATTTGCATGTAACCTCTAAGTTGAACTACTGAACTATTAGGTTGCAAATGGAAGATTTATAACCACATCTGTGAATCTGCCTGCTGATTTTTTAAAGACCTCAGGGTTGAAAAGATCATATGAATGCCACAATAGCTAGTCCTTAGGAATGGAACAAGGTGCCAGGTTACTAGCATCTGTTATTTTATCTTCGAAATATTCAGGTAAGGTATGGGTTATCCCCACTTCACAGACGAAGAAATAGTTTCCAAAAAGAAACTTGCCGAAAGACACACACATGGTCATTGAGTCAGAGGTGCCTTTCAAGCCCTATCTTACTCTAGTATCCGTCCTCTTTTTACTTCACATGCCATCATAAAATAAAAAACACTAAACGAAGTGTTGATGGCTGTTTAATGCGAGCCATGCAGGCAGCCGAGTAGAACAATTAAGCCTCTGAAATAGCTATTTTGCTTTGACCACTTGGCTTATTTAACTATCTACAGTTAGTACTAGATAGATAATTGTTGAGTCTCTCAATTACTTTAGGTTATGTGGACATAAGCCTGGTGCTGTTTGATTCTGACTCTAATGATATTTAATTTCATATTTCTAATAGCTCCGTGTCTCGTGGGTATCCTAGAGGATAGGGAAAGGTACACTTTGAGGATGGCCTCAGTCGCGTGTATTCAAGTGGTCTTCAGGTAGTACACATGTCCTCCCTTGAAACTCACTGTAGGAGTCAGGCTGACAGATATACTAGGAAATCATGGTTTCATTACAGAATGACTCTCTCTTTTAAAGGGATTCACCACCATTTTTGCCTCCTTCGCAATACACACTAGCATAAAGTATTGTTTAATATATGAATGTGAAATTACCTCTTTTTAGAGATATGTCTCTTAACTGTAGCATATTCATACCTTGAATTGATTAAATATTTGTCCTTATAGAGAGAGCACATAATGCTTCTTTGTCATTCATTCTTTTAATAATTTTAAAAACAAACAGGGATGAGGGCAGTGAAGAAGAGAAACAGGCACGTGAGTGTGGTCAGTGGAGTCTATTCTGTTGACAAATGTTTCACATTTTCTAAAACTTTTCGAGGAAATGTAAAAATATGTTGTCCCGGCCGGGCACGGTGGCTCAAGCCTGTAATCCCAGCACTTTGGGAGGCCGAGGCGGGTGGATCACGAGTTCAAGAGATGGAGACCATCCTGGTCAACATGGTGAAACCCCATCTCTACTAAAAATACAAAAAGTTAGCTGGACATGGTGGTGAGTGCCTGTAATCCCAGCTACTCGGGAGGCTGAGGCAGGAGAATTGCCTGAACCCAGGAGGCGGAGGTTGCGGTGAGCCGAGATCGCACCATTGCACTCCAGCCTGGGCGGCAAAAGCGAAACTCCGTCTCAAAAAAAGAAAAAAAAAATGTTGTCCCAACTTCCTTTCCAATTTTCAAAGGAACATTTTGGCTGGGAATTAGGAAAACTTTGTTCTATGTATATTATCTATGAAGCTGTTTAAACTGTAATTGCATGTCATTTGAAGGAAATGTTCTTTCAGTACGGTGAAGACTGATCTACTCAGGAATATTAAAATGTACAGGGGTTCACATTTTTGTGATAATATTTTATCATTTTGAAAACTTACTCTTAATATACCCCCACATTACATTTCAGTAAAGTGGTTTCACTTTCTTTAACACCCATTAATAGCTATTAGAAGTAAAAAAAAAAAAAAAGGCTTTATATAGATTATTAAACTACACTTAAGTAATTCGTAATTGACAATTAAATCAGCATGGCAGTGCATTATCATAAGTTTGATAGATCTGCCTTTCTTAAAACCCTGAGAAGAAAGGGCCCTTTGTAAGACACCCACTACAGACTTTTCTTGCATTTCAATTGACCACAAAGCACACATTGTCTCTGTGTAAGTGCTTGGTAATCATCTTTTACATGTATCCTTTTGTTGAAGATTTTGATGCTGCATGTGGAAGTCTGGTTCATGCTAGAAGCAGTGTCCTTAGTGAAATGTGGGATTAGCCACAGCCATATGTAAATGGTTGCCCTTGCCGTAGTCATAGTAGAAAAATTAGAGGTAAAGCTTTCCACTTTGAAAGCCCAGAATCCTCATTCTCTCCATTCCTCTTCTCACTAAAGACTCATGAATGTGTGCTCACGGAGCTGGGTCTGCACATGGCCTGATGAGAGCCATACCGATGATGACCCTCATTCCTGGTCAGCAGATAGATGGGCCTTCGCCTCACCCTGTCCAACCATGGAACAGGCATGTGGGCTATGTTCATATAATCTGGACTCTTTCCTCATCTCATCTCTAGGAAATTTGTAGACTGACTTCCTAGAAATGCCGGTTAAAAGAGTTACAGGTTGAGATCAAAATAGAGAAACAATGAATTTGAGAGGGAATGCTAACCATCATATCTATTTGTCTCCTAAGCAACTTCTGAATTTTTGTAGATAGCTGATTAGATTAATTTCCAGTTTAATCCACTTCCTTACATCCTACACTAACAATGGAACTTATCTATACAGTGTAAACCTTTCTTTTAAGTGTATTGTATTTCAAACTATTAAAATAAAAAAAAGATTGATATTCATATAACTTGCTAGAATCTGGGATCGATCAAAATACCAATAGAGTTTTTTTCTCCCTCTAAAATCTAAGAAAGCTATTTTATAACATGGACATAATCAGGCTTCCTATGAATCTAATTAATCTCATAAAGAATTATCTCCTTTACTAAATCTATTCTATTATTTAATACCGATTTTGTGGGTTTTTATGTGAGGTAAATGCATTACATCAAATTTGACAACGTGTGATAGGTGATTTTTAAGTAGCCTGTAAAGTGTGGAAATTAGTTAGGTGTTAATACCCAATTAGTAGAAATTAAAACTATAATCTGAGAAGAAGAAAGGAGTATTGTATAATCAGATGAAGTATCTTTACATTGTAATATAGTTCCATTTACATGACAACTACTTAGTGATGTTTTTAAAATTAAATTGAATTAATAAATTTGACGGGATCAAGCCACACTTAAAGTGATGACGGCGCAACTGCAGTAGGCAGTTCAACCACTCCCCCTAGGCACAATGTCTACCACATTGCAGTGTGGCAGGGCTCACAGGGAGGAATATGTGAGATAAACCTTAGCATCAGAACTATACGGTCACTCGTTACCATCAAATATAATGGGTTTATATGACCATATCAAAGGAGGGAAGAAGGTCCCCAGCCCTGAGGACTTTCAGTGGCAGGAGGAAGGCACAGTCCAAGCAGTAATTGATGAAAATGTGGAGTCTGCTGTACAAGTGTATAAATTGTTTATTTTATGGGAAGAAAAGTCAGGAGAATTTCCAAAAGTCAGCCATGGATAGGCTAGTAGTTGTCTTTACTTTTAGACCTGCCATCTCAATTGCATTCTACTACTTGAATCATGTCACAAGGTATTAATGTAAGAAATTAAGATTGGTGAGGCAGCAGAGACTCTCAGTTCCAAAACTCCAACAGCAAAATTATTGATCATTTTAAGTCAGTAGTGAAAATATTACAACAGCTCTCCAGAGATTTTTTTTTCCCATTTATGGTATTGCTCTAAAATCTCACTAATTCAGAATGGTTATTCCTAAAATTGGAAAATTTCCCAAATGTAAGCTACTTTGTAAATATTATCATAAACTAAGGCATATATACATACACACACATTCTGCTTAGTTGAATGAAAATAAATATGTCACAACAGGGCTGTATTAAATGTTTCCTAAACTTTAAATTATCAAGATATATTGTTTACTTTTTAACTTTTTACTCAAAAAAAATACATATTCTTTGCGATTTCTAGTTTAAGATTGTGCTTTATCCTAGGGCCCTTGATGCAGTTCAGAGATAGAGCACATTAAAAGAATTATACTCAACAATCAATTGTGGTTTGTTTGAAAATAAAAAGATGCTTAAATTTATAATATTAATATACTATAACATATCACTTCAGCAGATCAATAAGGAAAACAATGATCTCAATAGGAACTCAGTAGTGATAGCCAGAATCTATAAGGAACTCAAACAAATTAGCAAGAAAAAAAATAATCCCATCAAAAAGTAGGCAAGGAACATTAATAGACAATTCTCAAAAGAAGATATACAAACTGCTAACAAACATATGAAAACTCGCTGAAAACATCACTGAAAATACAAATTAAAACTACACTGAGATAGCACCGGACTCCTGCAAGAATAGCCATAACGAAAAAGTCAAAAAACAATAGCTGTTTGGCACAGATGTGGTGAAAAGGGAACACTATTTTTCTTTTCTTTCTTTTTTTTTTTTTTTTTTGGCAGTGGAGTTTCGCTCTTATTGCCCAAGCTGGAGTGCAATGGCACCATCTCTACTCATTGCAACCTCTGCCTCCCAGGTTCCTACTGAGTGGCTGGGACTACAGGCATGTGTCACTACACCCCTGGCTAATTATGTACTTTTAGTAGAGATGGGGTTTCTCCATGTTGGTCAGGCTGGTCTGGAACTCTTGACCTCAGGTGATCCACCCACCTCGGTCTTCCAAAGTGCTGGGATTACAAGTGTAAGCCTCCGCGCCTGGCTGAAAAGGGAACACTTTTACATAGCTAGTGGGAATATAAATCAGCATAATTACTATGGCAAAGTATGGAGATTCCTTAAAGAACTAAAAATAGGTCTACCATTCAGTCCATCAATCCCACTACTGGGTATCTATCCAGAGAAAAAGAAGTAATCATATGAAAAAGACACTTGCACATGCATGTTTACAGCAGCACAATTCACAATTGCAAAGACATGGAACCAACCTAAGTGTCCATCAATAAATGAGTGGATAAAGAAAATGTGGTGTATACATATAAATATACAGAGAATGGAATACTACTCATCCTTAAAAAGGAATGAAATCACGTCTTTTACACAACTTGAATGGAGCTGGAGGCCATTACTCTAAGTGAAGTGACTTGGGAATGGAAAACCAAATACCGTATGTTCTCACTTATAAATGGGAGCTAAGCTATGAGGATACAAAAGCATAAGAATTATATAATGGGGACTTGGGGGGGGTTGGGAGGGATAAAAGATTACATATTAGTTACAGTGTAGACTGCTTGGGTGATGGATACACTAAAATCTCAGAAATCACCACTAAATAACTTATCCATGTAACCAAAAACCACCTGTACCCCCAAAAACTATTGAAATACAAATTTTAAAAATATTAAGTCCTTATTCCTAAGGGGTGAAAGAAACTCCTAGAAAACTAGGAATACAAAGGAACAGCTATCTTAAACCAAAAATTGGGTAAGAGATGAGCAAGGGCACAAATTATCGTCATTCATTAAATGATGTAGTGGAAGGTCTGCTCGTAGCAATAAAACATGGAACCCAAAATCAGATATACTCATTAGAAACACAAAAGATACAAATTTTGTCATTTGTAAAAATGATAAATATAAACATAAAAAGTGAAAAAAGTAAAAATCTGTATGAATTTAAGGACAGTGTAGTGAAAAAGTTTTTAAGCAACAACTTTACCTTAAATAAACGTGGGAACTATCTGAAGAAAACATGAAGTCCTCTCTGAGAGAGAAAATGTTAAGATTTTAATAAATTTAGAATTAGCCTATGCTTCTAGATGGAAAGAGCTAGTACTCTGAAGATATTAAACTTTTCCTAGATAAATCCAAGGGTACAGAACAAACACCAATAAAAATTTTAGTAAATTTTTTTTAATTGATTTGAATTTACTCTAAATCTCAGCTTGAAGTTCCCTTTGAAAGGGAAGCATAATGCTAAGAGTAACTCGCCATATCAGATGTTATAAAGCATAGCCACCAGTTTTTCTTCATTAAAGCAACATGGTACCAACCTAAGAAATGACAGACGGATTTAGCAGCATGGAATCTGATATGTAAACATACACATCTTACCCCAAAAACCCCCGAGAAAAAAATCATGTAATAAATGATACTGGTTAAACTTCCCATGTGGAAAAATAAATAATTCACATTGCATTTCACTTTACAACATGCACCAAAATAAATTCTCAATGGATCAAGTAGTAAAAAAGAAAACCAAAGAAACACAAAGGTAAAAAATCTACTCTCAGGGTAGATAAGACTTATCATGGTAAATAAAATAGTGAAGGAAATTATTGAAATCTTTGGCTATCTAAAAATCTGTAAATTCAGCACCAAAAGATTTTTAATCATTAAAAGTAAATGATTATTTGGGGAAAAAAAACATTCTTTTATAGGAATTAAAATGTAGAAATAGATACAGAGGCCGGACGCAGTGGCTCACGCTTTTAATCCCAGCACTTTGGAAGGCCAAGGAAGGCGGATCACAAGGTCAGGAGATCAAGACCATCCTGGCTAACACAGTGAAACCCTGTCTCTACTAAAAATACAAAAAACTAGCCAGGCCTGGTGGCAGGTGCCTGTAGTCCCAGCTACTCGGGAGACTCAGGCAGGAGAATCACTTGAACCCAGGAAGCGGAGATTGCAGTGAGCTAAGATCACACCATTGCACTTCAGCCTGGGTGACAGAGTGAGACTCCATCTCAAAAAAAGAAAGAAATATAGACCGGTTTCAACTTGATTAAGAACAACAGTTTATTACTAAGGCACATAACTGACCATGAACATAGACAAATGACAATAAACATTGGGAGAAATATTTATCTTCACTAGCATTCAGAGACATGCAAATAAAACAGTGAAGTAATATGTCATCACTCATAGGATGTACAAATTTACAATGAACAGTACACTTGGGAGCACCAAGTCACTCTTGTATATGGGGGAATGTCCACTGCAAATCTGCAAAGCAATTTGGTGATATATGTTAAGATGTAAAAGAGTTATCTTCTCTCTGATGAAAATCAGAATTACCCACATACATTCACATATAAGAATTTTCATCTCAATGCTATATATAGAAGTAAAACTTTACAAATGCTCTTATTATCTAATTTTAGGGGAATGGTTAAATAAATTATGGGATATCTGTAAAATGAAATAATATATAATCCTTGGAAAATATTTTCAAGTCATTACTTATGTGAGAAAAACATATCATGTATAAAAAATATTTAAAATTCTGATTAATGCAACCACAATTTTATATAAAGAGATAAAGTATATGCATTGAAAATGACCAAAAGGAAATATTACCAAAAGTTAAACAATTTTGTATCTAGTGAGATTGAGGTGATAACGTTTCTTCTTTATACTTATCTGTGTTTCTGAGCATTATTATGAGCATGAATTGCTTTTGTAATCATTAAAAACAATAAATGTTATTTTTAAAGAGAATCACATTCTGTGTCCAAATTATCACTAAATCTAAGTTAATGGCATCTAAATTGAGAGCCTCTTAATGGTAAAGTTTTAGTAGTATAATATATGCTCAGTGGGAATTCAGTATATTTTATAGATAAGTTTCATTTGTAGCAAGATGCTAAATATAGGCTAAAAAAGGGAATGATCTTCCAGAGATTTGTAGATAAATACTTTTTACAAAACAAGGTTTTTTTCTGCCTGAGATAGCCTGGAAAGAGGATTCAGTGAAACGCTCAGAAATGCGCCGACATTTTACTACGTCAACATGGTTTGGGTATCATTTGGGGCAAGCTGTAATCTCAGTGGCTTTGCACAACTCTAGGAATAATTTTGCAGGCATTTTGGCATTGTACCTTCATTTAAAGAATGAAAATGAAATGCATTCCAGTGCTTACAGCATCTTTTTGAGGTTCATGTGTGTGTGGGGTGTGTGTGTGTATGTGTGTGTATATGTGTGTGTGTGTGTGTGTTGTTTGGTTTATGTAGGGTTTTTTATTCCCCATAAAGTATTCCTTTTGAAGTTCAGAGCTTAGGCAGAGAAAGCCTGAGTTTGGCGGGTGTAAATTTTGAATGCATAAAACAACAGCTTTAATCTCAGGTTATGATTGACACCAAACAAAATGCAGGCCCTCTCTTTGTTCTCCAAAGCACAGTGAAATCCTTGTGGGTATTTGTGGTGTTGGGTGTGCATGTGTACACGTGTGTATATGTGTGCGCTGTTTGTTCAAGGTAATAAAAGGGTTTGCAAAGTTCAGCTGACGACAGCTAATGAATTTGGCATCCTTCAAGCTGTCTCCTAAAAAGCAATTCTGATGACAGGCCTATGAGGCACATGCTAAGGGGATGTGACAAGAGTCTCAGTGGGGATGATCCTGCTGGGAAAACTGAGGCGAATGGGCTGCTGACACCTCTGGTAACCAGGCTAAGAGCTGGGAGAGTTTCAGATGTGGTGTCACACCTGCCTGTCCCCAACAAATCCACTAGTGCATCCAGGGGTGATAAACAGCCCATGTCAAATTAGACTATTATACCGAGACAAGGTTATCTGAAGAATAGGAAAGTTTTACTTCTCAGTAATTTTGTTTTCTCAGTTTTCGGAGGAGTTTAAGGCTTTTCATCTTTCATCAGTTTCTCAAATATTGCTACTGACAAGTACTGCAGTTGCCCCCAAAAACTTGAAAGAGGGAAGAAAATGCTCTTCAAAGATTACTGGAATCAAATGCAACCCCTGTGGCCTCTTGAAAAAAGTAGACAACATTCTATCCCATAATTGCGCACAGATCCCCTTATGCTTATTACCTGATTCCAGACTTTTCCCTATTTCCATCCTACACACATCTATCAGTTTCTCCTTCCTAAAACCCCCCTGTGTCATGCCTTTCTCCACAACAGTTCTTCATGCACTTGGTCATTTTTTACTCTGTTACACAACAAACATTTATTGAGTACCTACTGTGTGTCAGGTACCTTAATAGGCATTGGGAAATATGGAAATTCTCATCATGGTACCTGATCTCAAAGAGCCAACACTCTAATAGGGGCCCAGACAAGAAAACACATTTACTAATCCATTGTTGCAATAAGGTCACATACAAATTATTCCACAGTGCAGTGGTGTGCAGCAATAAATGTTTATTCTTACACTTATGAATCTACAGATCAACAATGGTTTGGCAGATCTAGGCTAGGTGGCTCTCTTTCAGACTGTGAATCAGCTGGGGTAGGCGTTAAATTGTGAGTTGGGCTCAAATCTCCATGTGTGTTTGTTCTGGGACCCAGGTGGAAGGAACAGTGGATTCCCTAGGCATGCTTTTCTCACGTCACAGAGAAAAACCTGTGTCTCATGGTCACAGGTCACAATACAGAAAAACCCAAACCACACAAGCACATTTAACCTAATGTTGAGTAACGTGTTAATGATGAAAGCAAATCTCATTGTCAAGGCCAATGCCAATGGAGTGCAGACATATTCCACTCACTCTAATGTACTATAAGGTCATATGATCAAAGGAGGGCATGAAGGATTGGCAAAATAATCCAATCTAACACAAAAATTGTGATAATGAAGTATGATAAATGATATAAGAGAAGTATATTCAAGGTTTAGATGAAGTAAAGAGAAATATTTCAGAAGAGGGGTATATTATTCAGGGCTCAGCCAAAGAAAGAGAACTAGCAGAATCAAAAGATAATGGATATATAGGTAGACAGATGATTTGATAGATGGAAAGGTAATGAATGGATGAATAGGTAAGTCAATGATAGGTGATAAATGGATATTTGTTACAGGGACTTGACTACACAGTTATGGCAGTAGGTTAAACAGTCTCTGTAAGGTTTTTTTCTTTACATCCAGTGCAGGAATTTGAAGTCTGTAGACCAAACAGCTAACAAGGAAGATGATAAAGAGGAGGAGATCAAGAGCAGGCTAAAACCCATAACTACAAGCTTGAAATACTTGAGGATGTGCTGAAACACGTATATGTTCTTGTTGTCTCTGCCTCAGTAAGGTTCATTGACCTTGGTGATGGAGCTAAGCACATGGCTGGCCCAGAAGTCAGATAAACTCAGGGAGGAGGATCCAGGGCAAGGCAGAACAATTGCAGGGCCAGCGGCTGCTTCCCACCAAAGAGGCAAGTCAGCAGTTCAGTTACAAAGTATATGAGCTACAAAATAACTGTTGTTTCCCTTTTGTCCTTCAGATCTCCCAAGAATCTTGTGTCCCACCCTAACTAGAAATCTTTTAAAATGAATTTTGGGAAGCATAATTTGGCCTGACCAAGTGGACTCATTACAGAGCCATCACAAGACGCATCTAACCCAAACTACTAGAAAGAGTAATTAGGAAATGCTTTCAGGGTAGGTGATATTTGAACTGCAACTCTAAGGATGAGCAAGAGTTAACTGGGAAGGGGAAATGCCAATTTACACAGACACCAAGCATGAGAAAGGCAAGCCTCAGGAATATGGAAGATCCTGGTATAGAAGTCTAACACCCTAAGCTACTGGGAACACACTTGTAGTCAAAGCTATATTTACATAATTGTGGCAGCAAAAGGGAATGCATGCCAAGGGTGTGACAGGACATCTTGGAAAAAGAGAGTTGAAAGGAGCTTATTATAGAAATAGGGCTTGTGCTGTATGAATCCAATGGGGTTTTAAGGAACTGGAGGATAGTCTTGGATTGGATGTTTTCAGAAAGCATGGGATATCGTTATGGACTCAACTGTGTTCTCCCCAAAATTTGTATGTGGAAGTCCTAACCCTGGTACCTGGGAATGTGATTGTATTTGGAGATAGAACCCCTTAAGGAAGTAGAGTTAATGACATCATAGGTGTGGGGCCCCAATCCATTAGGACTGATATCTTTACCAGAAAAAAAAAAAGACACCATGGATGTGTAGGCATAGGGAGAAGGCTGTTGGGAAGCCAAGGAGAAGAGCCTCATGAGAAACCAAGCCTGCTGTCACCTTGGTCTTGATTTCCAGCCTCCAGGACTGTGAGAAATAAATTTCTGTTGCTTAAGCCACTCAGTGAGTGGTTTGTCATGTAGGCAGCCCTAGCTGACTAACACAAGTATCTTGGTAGTCTTTGTCTAGATGACAGGAAGATTAAAGAAGGACTAGAGTTGTCATTGGTAAAGAAGCAATTGGGAGAAGGGGATATTTCATTATTTTTATGGTTGCAGAGTGTCTGTTTCTTTCCCTTGTTCCACCATGATCTCAAATTCTGATTATTTTTATATCGTGTGAGTGCTGTTAATGTGTAGTTGGGAGTATCATGGTCTACCTGTCAGCTACCAGCTGCTGAAACTGTCCTTAAGTTTCTCGTTGACGTATTCAGAGAGGATTCTCATTTACTGATCCAGAAATTATGTGGAATCTCCATTGTTTACTATGCAAATGCAGATTCCTTTGCCTGATTTACAACAGGGGTCCCTAACCCTGTTATGAACAGGGACACATGGCAGGAGGTGAGTTGCAGGTGAGCCAGCTAAGCTACATCTCTATTTACAGCCACTCCCCTTTGCTTGAGTTACTGCCTAAGCTCTGCCCGCTGTGGGATCAGCAGTGGCATTCTATTCTCAAAGGAGGGCGAACCCTATTGTGAATGGCACCTGTGAGGGATCTAGATTGTGTGCTCCTTATGAGAATCTAACTTATGCCTGATGATCTGAGGTGGAATAGTTTCATCCCCAAACCATCATCCCTCCTGCCACCCCTACACTCCACCCTCCTGGGTGCCAAAACGGTTGGGGACTGCCGATTTATAGGATTCACAGTTCAGCCTCACTCTTCCCCGTGTCTGTTTCTCCCCCTTTGTCAATCCAAGCTCTTCTATTCAGGCTTTCTTTTACCATCTCTCAAATACTCTACCCTCAAGCTAGTCTCCGCTGCAGGGGCTATCTCATACTTTCCCACCATGTCCTACCCCAGTGAAGGCATGCCCTTCAAGATTCTTCTAAGACCTGTCTCTCTGCAGAAGTCTCCCTGGTTACTCTAGCATGCTCTTATCACCTGCCCTTGCCTGGAGCTCTTGTGGTTGAAAAAATCTCACAGCAGGCCAGGTGCGGTGTCTCATGCCTGTAATTCCAGCACTTTGGGAGGCTGAGGCAGGTGGATCATCTGAGCTCAGGAGTTTGAGACCAGCTTGACCAACAGGGAGAAACCCCATCTCTGCTAAAAATACAAAATTAGCCAGGCGTAGTGGCCCATGCCTCTAATCCCAGCTACTTGGGAGGCTGAGGCAGCAGAATCGCTTGACCCTAGGCAGTGGAGGTTGCAGTGAGCTGAGATTGTGCCATTGCACTCTGGCCAGGGCAACAAGAGTGAAATTCCATCTCAAAAAAAAAAATCCTACAGCAGTAGACACTGCACTATTCTTTGTTTCCCATATTAAACTGTGTCTTTCTAATTTGGTTTTAAGTTCCCTGAGGGCAGAAGCCATGCCCAAGGCCCCTTTTGAATCCTCCTTACAGTAAGTCAACTTTAGATAACTAACATTCTAACCCTTCAGGAAAAGAAATGTGTGGCTCGTGTAACATCCCATTTTTTATTTTTATTTTTGAAACTGGGGCCACGTTATGACATCTTTGTATCTCCTTTTCTCCTGAGATGATGTCACTGAATTGATTATATATTCAGCCAGCCAGTATTTTTGAGCACCTATTTTTATGCTCAGTGCTTTGATATTTAAGCTCAGCTCTGAAGGATACACAGAAATAAACCCAGTGATGGGGTTGGGATTACTGGAGACTTTTGTACTGGTAGGAAACAGCATGAGTGAAAGCACAGACACGAGAGAAATTGTGTATCTGAGAAATTGCAAGAAGCTTAGGTATGCCAGGTGAGAATACCTGAGAGATGAGTTGGAGATGTAAGTGGGTCTCGTGGGCATTATTATGTGGCTTGGACTTGTTAGGGCAGGGAAACACCTTCAGAGGGCTCTAAGCAGGAGACAGCTATGACCATGTTGCAGTATTAAATAACTCTGGCCGACATGTGTAACATGGATCAGAGCCAGAAAGACTACGGACAAGGAGATTCCTTAAGAGGTCTGATGACCTCAGCTAATAGAGTAGAGATGGGAGGAAGTAGGTGGTTCCAGAGAAAGTATTGATCAACTGGTTCTCCTCATCTATCTGACAATGTAAACTCATGGACATTCTAGTTTCTGTATATTTATTTATGTTCGTCAAATTATGCATTGGTTTTGGAATTAAAAATGAAGGTAAGGCTTTGATCTGGGTACTGATTGCACAGGTATGTTCAGACTGTGAATATTCCATGAGCTAAACGCTTATGTGAACTTTCTTGTAAGTATATAATACTTTTTACTAAAAAAAGTTTAAAGTATAAAACAATTGACCCAGGACATTTTATGCAAGTCTAGAGTTTCTAATTTCTTATAGTTTTTGGGAATCCTTACCTGGCCAAATTTAAAGACATCTTCCAAATCAACTTGTGCTGTTGCTTTTCTGGAAATAGTGGATCCAACCAGCCTACAGGAAGCATAAGAGCTTGTTTTGCACGTGTGCTTGTCTGTTCAGAAAGCTGGGTTTAGTGCCCCTACCTCAGTGCCCCCAGCCCCCAGCCCTGTTATTTTTTAGTTATACATTAGAGGAGACGGTGATAAATAGCAGAGCACTTGTGACTCTCTCAGAAATCAGGGCAAGGAGCTGAAGGTTTGGCTATAGTCAGTGAAGGCAAGGATTTTACCTGACCTCTAGGGTTAACTTCTGTCTCCGTGTCCTTTCTCAGGGCATGTGCAGGCACAGAAGTAGCCTGTTTTCTTTTAAAACAAGCTACCTTTGTGGGTTATTGCCCCAGTTCCCAACTGGTTTCTGAAACTTTCTGCATGTTCCTGCCTTATATCTGTACTGTCCTGCTTTTTCATTCAGCATCCAAATAAATAATTCATGATATCATCGATGGCGAGGTAACTCATAACTTTGTATGTATGTATTTTCTCACTCCAACTAGGTTTCAACTCTTCTTTCATGCATTTGATCTTCTCTTTTACTGGAACATCCTCCTTTGTCCCTGCGGCCAAGTTTGGATTTGCCCTGGGGTTCTGGTCCTCCTCCAAATCTCAGTTTTTGCCCTCAACTTTCTTCTGGGCTGATCTCCTCCACTGCAGTATTTCTAACTTCCTCCTCTCCCCGGAGGTGCTGCCCACAGGCATCTCAAGCTCAGCTTATTCTCAGCAGAGTAACTTATCTTCCCCAGTGACCTGGTTTTACCTTTGTGGTTGCCTTCTTGGTCAACAGTATCATCATTTGCCAAATTGTCCATGTTGGAAACACCAGAATTATCTTCAACTCCTTGGTTTTCTTTATTCCACCCACTCAGTTGTCCACATTGTGATTCTACTGCTAAAATATGCTTTGGCCCCTCTCCTCTCTCTACAGCTGCTCCTGGCAACATGGAATAATGATGCCCATCCCTGCCACGCACTGCCTGTGTCAGCGTGGGCCGTTCTTAATCCCCCAGGCCCTCGCCTTTTCTCACTTGTGTCATGTGGGTGACAATGCAGATTTACAGGATGGCTCTGATAGCTGAGTGACGCAGTCCTTTGTGCCACTGCACTCCAGCCTGGGCAACAGAGCAAGACACCATCTCTGAGAAAGTATAAAAAATTAAAAAGAACCGTGGATGTGTTATGATAGTTTCAAACTCATCTTTCCTAGACCATCTGGGTTTCTCTTGCATTTCCGTCATGTAATCCATATGAATCACCATATTGGTCTCAGCTTCCAGGAAGGAAGGCAGACCCACTCCACTGTGGTCTTTATTAAGCTTGCATGGTTTACTTTTTAGGATTCCCTAGAATCAAAACCATGAGGAAAGAAAGACCGCCAAGTGCACCAAAACCACATTCACATTTTGGATGCCTGAATAATGGTCGAGTTACAGTTTCTCTGACCTGGCACTTTGAGGAGGAAGAAAGGGAGTTGCCTGTGCTTTTGTCTCCTCTAAAAATAGCAAGAATAAACTTAGCCCATTTTCCACACAAATGTTATATGCATTGTGCACCAGCTGGACAAGTAGGCAGTGTTTGAAGAAGAGAAGAACCTCCCTCACGGCCTCGTAGTCTCTCACTTATAGGGTGGTCTTCCCGTGGTCCTTCCTTCTTCTCTCCAGGCTCTTCCAAGTTCTCAGTTCATGCTCCATGCATGATATGGTTTGGCTCTGTGTCCCCACCCAAATCTCACCTCAAATTGTAATAATCCCCACATGTCATGGGAGGGACCCAATGAGAGGTAATTGAATCATGAGGGCTGGATTGGATTTTCTCATGCTGTTCTCCTGATAGTGAGTAAGTCTCACCAGATCTGATGGTTTTATAAAAGGGAGGTCCCTTGCACATGCTCCCTTGCCTGCCACCATGTAAGATGTGACTTTGCTCCTTCTTCACCTTCCACTATGATTGTCAGGCCTCCCCAGCCATGTGGAACTGTGAGTCAATTAAGCCTCTTTCCTTATAAATTACCCAGTCTCGGGAATGTCTTCATCAGTAGCATGAGAACAGGCTAATACAATGCTGAGTTATCTTTCTAGAGCCCCAAACCTTTCATTGCTTCCTACTGGCAGAGTCTTTAGTGTGAAATGCCATGTCTTTCCTACTCAGCTGTAGGGTACTCTCTGCCTTGTCTCCAGTACCCTTTTGGCCACTAGAAACCTGCCAGGAACTTTCTCTTGGAGATCATAACTTAGTTATGTGCTTAGAGCATTTGCCATATTTTAAAGGAATAGGAAAGTCAATGTAATGCTTAATGTCTACCACTGTAATGTAAAATAAAATAAAATTTAATGCATTTTAAAAAGTGAGAATAAATGTCATTAGGAACTGATTTAAGGAAATGTGTAGTGACTTCAATAGCTTTAAATGTTGTGGGGTTTTGTTTTGTTTTGGTTTAGTTAGGGTTTTCGGGTTTTCTTTTTTTTTTTTTTTTTGAAATGGAGTCTTATTCTGTCACCCAGGCTAGAATGCAATGACACAGTCTAGGCTCACGGCATCCTTCCCCTCCTGAGTGAGTTCAAGCAATTCTCTTGCCTCAGCCTCCTAAGTAGCTGGGACTACAGGCACATTCCACCATCCCTGGCTAGTTTTTCTATTTTTAGTAGAGACAGGGTTTCATCATGTGGGCCAAGCTGGTCTCCAACCCCTGACCTCATGATCTGCCCATCTCAGCCTCCCAAAATGCTGGGATTACAGGCGTGAGCTACTGTATCCGGCCAATGTTTTGTTTTAAATGGCAGGCAGAGGATAGAACTCATAAGAGTAACTTGCTGTTGATCCCTGAGGGATCTCAGTGAGGTGGGAGGGCAGCAGAGTGCAGGCTGACCCAGGGAGAAATGAGGTGACACCAGCTCTTGGGGATATGGCACAGTCAACGGAAGCATGAAATACAAAAAGTAGACCTACTCTGGAAAATGAATGAAGCAAAAATTACACTGACTTCTGATTCTTGTACCTTGTCCACAGTACAATTGCTTTTTCCAAGCCACCACAAAAATCACCCTCCTCCTCCCATCGCCCCTAATTCTGAAAGTCTTGTCTTCCCATTTGATCTTCAATGCCCAGTCTTACCTGCCTGCAGTTTATCAACTCCCAAACTTTAGCATTTATAGAAAGTAATGAAGGAAATATACAGTTTTATCATTTTATTTTCATGTACCCATATAATGGTGTACCCATATAAATGGTGCTTTAAAATTCAAAAACAATTATGAAAACATCAAGTTTATCATTCCATCTCGAGGAATATATCAAGTCCTTAAAGTTAGGAAAAGGCCCTTCCTAATCTTTTTGTCTCTCCCTGTTATAGCTGAATAACTTAATGACTCCTCCTTGTTGAGTGTGGTAATTTACAAATTCTGTGATACAGCTGCAAGCCACTGAGACTAGGTAACAGACAACAAGAATACTTCAGGAAGAAATCCTTCCTCTGAGCAAATGTTTCCTGAGTGTCTACCACATGCCACACATTGTTCTAAGTGG
Source organism: Leontopithecus rosalia (assembly GCA_028533165.1). NCBI lineage: Eukaryota > Metazoa > Chordata > Mammalia > Primates > Cebidae > Leontopithecus > Leontopithecus rosalia. The sequence goes on from CM052669.1 coordinate 9,362,768, forward strand.
GGATAAAATGGAGAAACTCTGCTTTCATGGAGCTTAGGTTCAGATGGAGGAAACAGATAATAAACAAGTTAGTAAGTAAATAACTTAATTTCAGAGGGTGGCATAAAAAGAAAGGTAACATTGAAAGCACATGAGTATTATATGAGAGCTATGCCATGGGCGTGGAAGCACACACTTGGAGTCCTGCCTACTTGGGTAGCTGAGGCAAGAGGAATACTTGAGCCCAGGAGTTCAAGGCTGCAGTGGGCTATGATTGTGCCACTGCACTCCAGCCTGGACAACAGAGCAAGACACTGTCTCTGAAAAAGTATAAAAAAATTTTTTAAAACTGTGGATATGTTATGATAGTTTCAAAGTCATTTTTCTTAGACCATCTGGGTTTCTCTTGCATTTCCGTCATGTAATCATATGAATCATATGAGCTCAGCTTCCAGGAAGGAAGGCAGACCCACTCCACTGTGGTCTTCATTAAGCTTGTGTGCTTTACTTCTTAGGATTCCCTAGAATCAAAACCACTAGGAAAGAAAGATCCCCAAGTTCACTAAACACCACATTCCACATCCATGCCTGGATAATGGTTGAGTTACAGAGTTCCTCTGACCTGGCACTTTGAGCAGGAAGAAAGGAAGTTGCTTGTGCCTTTGCCTTCTCTAAAAATAGCAAGAATTAACTTGGTACATTTTCCACAGATGTTAAATGTCTAACTTACGATGTTCACCTATGGCCTTCTTAAGATTTCCCACATGCCTGAAAGTGGTGGTTGGTGAAACATTAGGCCATGTTCACTCTGTTGTGAACATGTTGTCTGCCAAGTTGTAAGACTTCACAAACCGAAGCTAGTTGTTGTTTTTGTTGTTTTCCATGATAGCCTATTTTACTGGGAAATCCTTTCCTTTCTTCTTCTCTTTAACAGTCCTTTCTCTACCCACGTAGACGTAGTCCTCCAAAGCCCCTCCTTGGTGTCTGCTTTTATTTACAGCAGAGAGTCACGATTACTCTTTAGAACAATACCTCTTAAATTTATCTAGTACCTATTTTCAAGCAGCTTCTTAGAGTTCCAAGTACTTTATGGTTTATTATTTATACATACTTATTGACAAATATGACACTTTATCATGATAAGGGGCTTTACAATTAGTCTTGCTCATTGCTCATCCTGGTGAACAGCTCCATTTTTTTTTTTGAGACGGAGTTTCACTGTTGTTACCCAGACTGGAGTGCAATGGCACGATCTTGGCTCACTGCAACCTTCACCTTCTGGGTTCAAGCAATTCTTCTGCCTCAGCCTCCCAAGTAGCTGGGACTACAGGTGTGCACCACCATGCCCAGCTAATTTTTGGATTTTTAGTAGAGACAGGGTTTCACCTTGTTGACCAGGATGGTCTTAATCTCTTGACCTCATGATCCACCTGCCTCTGCTGGGATTATAGGAGTGAGCCACCGTGCCTGGCCGAACAGCTCCATTTTGAAAATTCCAAAATGAAGGAATTTCCTTTTGGAATTTAGGGTCCTTGGGTTTGTCATAGGGATGGCCACCTCCAGCTTCCAGAGTGTGACTGAGATGTCATTTTTTAGTTGCTCAAGTGACAACAACTCGTGTGACCAAGTTCCCCAGATACTATCAAACCCTTTCTTTAGCAGTGTTCCTGGGGTCTTACTTTTAAATCAAATTTCAGTTTTATGTTTCAGGTAGTGAATTGCGATACTTGGGTCTTTTATGCTTTGGAAGTTTCTTCCCCCACAAGGCAGTACAGGGAACTGGGGTCTGGAGGAAGGATGGTGCTGTATTCTCTTAGTTTCTGGCTCCTGTCTCCAGTGCTGCCCCGGGCTCCTCCGCTATGTGCAGACATCACTGCTTTGCCTCCATTGCACCCATAGAGAAAGACCCTTCCTCTGAAGTTGATAAATTAGGGTCAGAGGAGCTTTGTGTCTTCAGTGTGATATCAGCAGAATAGAAGAACATCTGTTCACATGTATATTTATTAACTTCACTGAGCTCCTACTATGTACCACACACTTGGTACACTGAAAATCCATTTCTTTCTTTCTTTTTGAGATGGAGTCTCACTCTGTCACCTAGGCTGGAGTGTAGTGGCACAATCTCAGCTCACCGCAACTGCCACCTCCTGGGTCCAAGCGATTCTCCTGCCTCAGCTTCCTGAGTAGCTGGGACTACAGGCACATGCCACCACGCCCGGCTAATTTTTTGTATTTTTAGTAAAGACAGGGTTTCACTGTGTTAGCCAGGATGGTCTCGATCTCCTGACCTTGTGATCTGCCCGTCTCGGCCTCCTGAAGTGCTGGGATTACAGACATGAGCCACTGCACCCAGCTGAAAATCCATTTCTTTAGACCTTGATCATTGCTTCAGATTTACTTAACAAATTTTCCATGTATTCTTTTCATCTTCCATAGCAATATGGGATGTTTCTTAATTAAACATGGCAGTTCTTGGTATCGGAAACTAGCAGCTAAATAGGTTTAATGTCCTTGGTGCTTCCACCTTCCTGGGTTATTCTTTTAGGATTTGAGAGGCAGGCTAGAGTTGTGTACTAGTCTGGACTAAAAGAGGGAATCCATTGTGCCAGGCTCTAGCATATTTCATATTAACACTTCCATTGATATGAAACTTTTTATTACTTTTGCAATGCAAATGCCAAAATGCAAAGATGAGGCACAGAAAGCAGAAAAATAGAAAAGTCATTAAGTTGTATTTGGAAATTTAGCTCTTTCTTCTGGAAATTATCTGTAACAGAAACAAATGCATCCATAATTTCACCTTTTAAAATTTTTTAGGAAGTTCAAATCTGGAAAGGCCAAGAAGCTGGCGGACTCTTACCTCACTACCAATATTCTCACATTGCAGCACTTTTAGAGTTCTTTTCATCAGGTTTGCATTATTAGCTAAAAATGTAATTTATATAGCAAAACATCTTTTTGGATATACAGGGCATCAGAACAATCTACTATTTTCTTATCATTGTTCTTTGTTAATTACTGCTAATTTTCTTGAAAAAATTTTCCCTACCAGCCAAATATAGTAATAATCAGGATTGTTAAAAAAATGACTCCTACTGTAGATGATCTCAAAAAATATTAATAATTTACCCCCAAAAGTTGTTAGTTTGTCTAGGTTCAACTCAACCTTCACGTGGAATAAAGTTTGAAAGGAATTGCTTTGATGCTAGTGGCCAAGACAGAACCTCTTAAGCAATTTTTCATTAACTTATTATCTCTCTGTATTAGTCTGTTTTCACACTGCTGATAAAGACACACCTGAGATTGGGTAATTTATAAAGAAAAAGAGGTTTAATGGACTCACACTTCCAAGTGGCTGAACAGGCCTCACAATCATGGCAGAAGGCGAAAGTCATGTCTTAACATGGTGGCAGGCAAGAGAGAAAATAAGAGCCAAGTGAAAAAGGAAATCCCTTATAAAACCATCAGATCTCATGAGACATATTCACTACGATGAGAACCGTATAGGGGAAACCACCTCTGTGATTCAGTTATCTCCCACTAGATCCCTCCCACAACATGTGGGAATTTGGGGAGCTACAATTCAAGATGAGATTTGGGTGGAGACACGGCCAAACCATATGACTATCCTCTAAAGTTATTATCACATTAGGGAAGTGTAAGATTCATTACACTAAGCATTCCTTAAAAACCATGCTTTGCAGGGGTGTGTATGTGGACCTCTGTGCACAGTGGGGACATCAGGTTGCATGTGCTGCCCTTGAAAGGGCAGGCCCAGCAGTCAGTAGAATGAGCGCCCATGCTCTGTCATTAATGCATCCTCTCTGGATAAGTCACTCCAGCCACTTCCTGCACTTGAACTTCTGCAGCTAAGTGGGTTAAGGAACCAGCTCTGCCTGCCCACTAAGTTGTTCCAGGGATTAAATGAATTGGTAAATGTGAAAAGGTCTTGAAATGTAAAACACAATAGCATGAAAGGAATATCTCAGTGTAGTCATCTATGCCAACCAGTCCCTGAATTAGAATTAGAAGTGTCAAGGTAATTTTTTTCACCTATTTGTTAAAGAAACGGCATTTAAAATTTTTTTGAAAATGAAATAGTCCCCTCCTCACATTTCCAGTGGTTAAAAATAATTTCATTCCTTTATTTAACAAATATGTATTAATTACAGATAAGATAAAAAAATATTCTGTTGGGTGTATTAAGAAGTGCAAAGATTAATTCAATATGGAGTTGGGAGGGTCAAAAACTTACTATACGCTATGTACATGTTTTAAACCACATTCTTTCTTCCTTTCACTCATCCTTATAGCCCAGGTTTAGCACATGGTGGATGTAAAGCTCTCAATCTGTCAACTTAGTGGCATTTAGACAGGTACTAAACTCTTACCTCAATAGTTTTCTCATTATTTACATCCATAAACCAAAAAGGAAGTGGAGAGAGTTTAAAATATTTAATGGTTTGGTTCAGTTCCAGTCCTTACTACCATAGATCCACAATTCATTTCACTGTAGGAACAGCTCCATGTACTACAACATGGGCTTCCAATGCTAAGAATTTACCTCTGGATAAGCAACTGCATTATTGTACTGTTAGTACTTGCCTCATAGGTTAGCCCCCATTAGAAACCATATGGAAATATGCAGAAAAGGGCTTTGTGTCTGAGCAGCATATTTTTGCTTTTCTCTAATGGACAAAACCCATGACTGGTGTCCGTCCAGTTATCCCACTTTTATTAATATTTGCAATGACTGAACACACCCAGTTTCACTACAAGCTCTTCAGATGCTTTAAAATAAACTGGCATTTGTTGCACCCATTTAACTGCTGGAGCAAAGAGAGACACAGAGAGGTTTTTTGTTTGTTTTTCTGAGATGGAATCTTGCTTTGTCACCCAGGCTGGAGTGCAGTGGCACAATCTTGACTCACTGCAACCTCTGCCTCCCCAGGTTTAAGTGATTCTCCTGCCTCAGCCTCCCGGGTAGCTGGGATTATAGGCACCTACCACCAGGCCCAGCTAATTTTTGTATTTTTAGTAGACACAGGGTTTCACCATGTTGGCCAGGCTGGTCTTGAACTCCTGACCTCATGATCCACCTGCCTTACTTCTGCTCCAGCACCAAGCTAAAGTCACAAGGCGAATAGGTTCAAACTCTTTCTCCCTAAAATCTCGCTGGTTCCAAGCTCATTTACATGATGCTTTTCTTACTTCAAAAGAACATCTTAGATTTTATATGATATCATTTGCTGGCAAGGTTGTTCATTTTTATATATTCACTGTAACTTTCATAAGTTAGAATGAAGCAAGAATATGTAAAAAAAAAATAGGGTTGTTTTAGGGACAAGGCTCTCATTTCATGATCTGATTTTTGTCAAGTCACGCCTTCTTGTTGCCCTCTGGAAATAGGGATGGGTGGTGACTGCTATCCTTCGCTTATTTGCCATAGTTCAACTGATACACCATTGCAAGATTGCTGTGCAGCAGAGATTTAAAAACCTTCATCTCCCCCTGCCCAGAGAATGTGTTCATTTTTCTAGCTGTGGATCAAGACCAAGTTCAGAGGTCAGAGACATAGCAAGAAATTGGAGTGTGTTCCAGATCTTCAAATAGGTGGGGAACAGAGTCCAACATTACTTTACCCCTCCATTATTATCCCCACTAATGTTTTGAGTCCAGATTGTCCTGAAGTGCATGGTGGTACTGATGGAGAATGGGAGCGGGACCAGGATTCAGTGACCCAGGTCTATTTGAAGCTGTCTGTTTGAAGTTGTTCCATTCAAGCTGAGCACATTCTTGGCTTCAGGTCAGCACACACCTCCTGGAATGGTGCCTTCGCTTGCACTTTTGACGACGGATTGCTCAGTCCTTAGCATCTCTTCTTTCCTCTGAGTGTGTGTGTTTAACTTGCTATTTTACTTGGCTAGTCTGCATGGAATTTTTCTAATTCCAATAAACAGAAGTACAATGCATATTTCCCCAGTTAACTGTACATGCGAAGCCTGGTAGGGAAGCAGATTTTTCTTATTTTAGAAAAGAGCAACTCATTGGTCTTTTGCAGATGATGCTCCTGTGTTGATGAGGACTCCAGTGCCACCCTACAATCTTTGCATTCCCTGCTTCCATTAGATACCCTCCTCCAGGTGAATGACGTTCTGATTTATGAGAACTCTGGTGTGCACAGAGTTAAAATATTTCCAAGTCCTCGATCTCTATCCTATGCATCTATGACCCAGGGTGGGACTAAGGGTCTTGACCTTCCTGAGGACAAGACAAGAGGAGCAGATGAATCCGACTGTGAATGCAGTGTCCCAGAAAAGAGAGGCAAAAATCCTTTTTAGCACACTGACCCATCCCAATTTGTGGTTAGTCATCTGCAAGGCTCGCTTGTAGTTTTGATAGCAAGAGGCAACTGGGAAATTGGTTTTGGTATTGAATTTATAAGAAAAAGGTAAATGAGTTCTTAGGTTGTTACCACCTGCCCCAATTTTTAAAGATGGTAATTAGGAGAACTAACACTAGCCAGGCTTGAGTGAATGCAGACAAGACCCCTATAGGCAGCACAGTGTATTAGTGTAAAAATATGCATAGACAACATAACTTGTCAGAGAGGATTATTTCTACTTAGTGAATCTGCTGGAGCCCCTTTGCTCTACTATTCAGCATTTGACTAGGGACGAGAGTGGGAAGGGGGGGGAGAGAGAGAGAGAGAGGAGAGAGAGAGAGAGGGAGAGAGAGAGAGAGAGTGAGAGAGAGAGAGGGAGAGAGGAGAGGGCGCGTTAGTGAGCAGCGACTGTGGCATTGATGTTTGAGCGTACTTCTGAACTGGCTTTTGTTGAGACTATCAGTATAGAAGCATGCGCTGTCCCAAATCCGCTGTTACTATGAGAAATGAAGAGCTGCTTTTAAGGTATGTTGTTGTGTCCTTTGTTTTTAATGCACGCTTTTCTAGTTTCTAGAGCTGGCTGAGACAATAATTATGCTCTGAATCAAGTAGCTTCCTTACCTTATAAGAGAAGGGGGGGAAAAGAATCTAAAGAGAGGGGGAGATGAAATCGAGACCAAGAGATTGGGAGAAAGAGCCAGCGAGAGAAAGGCGGAGGACTGCCGTGAGTTCTATTTGTACTAGTTGCCTTTTGAAAGCATATCATGTATTTGCTCACTGCTATTTGTGAGTGGCCAGTGAATAATTTTAAGGGCTCCAAATCTGGCTCTTGGTTTGTCTTTTCCTTTGCAATGTCTAAGCCTCTTTCATTATTATGCACTCTGCATGGAATAATCACCGAAAAAGGAGCTGAGGAGACTCCATATTAGACTTGCGTTCCAAATACCGCTCTAATCTGGACTTAGCCTACCTAAATAGTCCTCCCGTGTAACCAGGTTTGGATCACTTTATCCTGTTTGCCAAAATGTGTACCTGTTTGGAGACCTCTTTCATGCATGGCGTCCTGGGTCCCCATGTATTGAAAGCAAATATTTGTTTCCTGCCTCTGTGTTGGGGGTTCTCTCACATACCAGGAAGGAGGCACCACTGACCTTTTGGGAAGCAGAGGGAGAATTATGATAGAATTGGCATCCTGCTTTGAAAAATGTAGTCTTTTGTTTATTTGCTAGCAGACATTGTAGCACTGAATACATCTTTGAGTCTGACAATGGGACCCGTTGAACAATGGAGCTGTCAAACTAGCTTAATGCATGTCTGGGGCTTTATTTTTTTTCTTTTTCAACACCCTTTTTATCTCCTATAATCTTGTTTGTATAGACTATACAGAATGAAGAGCTTTTGCAACTGCTTGTTTGTGGTTTTGTGCTTTTAAAAAATTTAGTATCTACTGTTCATAGAGCTTTCTGCATTCTGCCAATATGTTGGTTGGATTAAGTTAGAGATTTATTGCTTGCCTCTCTGTTAACTACTGAAAGAAAACTTATTGATTGAGAATGCTTGTAATACCATTATCATTCTGGCAAGTGCCTTGTGATCAGACCTGCCTCTACGGTATTTAATGCTTGGGGATTTTTAATTTGCTCATTTGATGAACTTATGAAACACAGCATGAAAAAGAGTTTAGAGGAATATTTTTGATGTTTACGCAAATTACAATTTTTAGTCTCTGCTTCTCCCTTTGGAATCCATGTAGATAAACAGTGTAGAAATTCAAGGACAAGTGAGAACTTCTGCCCTTACAATTTTGGTCACAAACTATTATTCTGTAGCCTATTAAGTTGTGAAGTTCAAGGTCTCTGTGGACTATATTGATTTTTGATTTATGCTTATGTCCTCATAAAATGCCTTTCTGTGCAGGGCAAACATTTCTCACATCTTCAAATCTTTCATTTTACAAGATAAGCATTGGTTTCTAAGGTGAGAATAGTGAGGCTTTAGACAGAGAAAATGGAAAAAATCTGTTTCAAACTTCTCAAATAATGAAACCATTTATATTGTCACATAAGAAATAAAAGAATTGGCCCTAGAGTAGTAAATTATAAATGATTTACCTGAAAATCATTTTACTAAGGTTGACTTCTGTGAAGAATATATCTTACCTAACATTCTAGTGTGTTGCTTAATTAGCCATTTGTGCCACAGCAATATATCAAAATATATTAGTACATTTGTAGAGAGAGTTTAAGTACTTAATTTTAAAAAACAGAAGGGAAATTGTTTTAAAGGGTATTTTTAAAACTTTAGTTGTAAATATTTCCAGTTGGATTATATTTTGGTTTAAATTAGTGATGTTCTCAGTAAATAAGGAACAAGATGTATTACTTATGAAAACAGTTATGAAACATGAGCTAATTTTTAGAATTTGGATGTGAATTTAAAGTTTTCCAACTTAAGTTTAAATGTCATAAAAATTTTAATATAGAATTATTAAAATAAATGTTACCAGATAAATAGAATTGCCTTCTGAAGTAGAGATTTTTCTCTGTACAAGATTTTCAAAACATATTTTTTAAAAACATATGTACAGCATAAGAATATTTTTGAAGTTATCAGTTATGAATAGACTGGATTTTAAATGCATGCTTATGGTATTCTCTTACTTGCAATGGGGTCGGAACTGCTCATTCCATTGAGTATACCAATAACTGCTTTCAAGATGAGCTCATAAAAGGTAACTGGTGAAGCTTTATATCTGGGGCCAGCACACTGTTCCCAGCACACTCAGATTCTGCTTCCATGGGAAATTTTTATTCCAAAACAAAGGTTGCAATTCCATTTTTTGTGGGTTGGGAGGAAAGTAGCCTTCTGTGCTCCCTAGCTACTCGTCCATGGCCTGCTTAAAGAAATCACTAGAAAACCTCCACGTTGAATTTCTGACTAAATTATCAGTGATTTATCTGTGGTCTAATGACTTCGATTCCTGGGTAGTCACAGTTAGGTCCAGGAACGAGGGAACTGTCTTCTCACTTGGTTTGCTTTTCCGGTGGTTGGATCTATTACCAGCTCCGGAATTTGGAGACTGCCCCCATTCTAGCATCCAACATACAGATGTATTTTCCTTTCACCTGGTGGAGATGGTGTGAGGTTGTCCGAAGCTGGCAAACTTGTCTACATCTATTTCCACAACAGGAATGGGATACGTAATCTGTATCCTGCCATAAGCCTCTGCATGTAATGATTCCCCAAGGTAGTGACTTCAACAAATGTCGAAGTGAAATTTCATTCTAAACCCAGACATGCAGAAAAATGAATAGCAAAAGATTCTAACTGGAAAAATGACTCCTTTCCATAGAAAGTAAATACTGCACCCTAAGCCCCTCTGCCATGAGCTTTGGGGATATTCACATAAATGGGTTCAGCAGACCAGACTGAGATCTATGACCCCGGTGTATGAATATTCCTGAATTTGTTAAAATGAAACCAGTTTTTCTTTTTTAAAATATGAGGGTATACAATTGCAAAAGTCTCCTTTTGGGGCTGAAAAATAAAAGAGAGCATTTGATTACTATTCAGATCTAGAACTTTATAGCAAGTGCAGATTGTGCTGGAAGACGGAGGAAGTCATTCAAAGAGTGAATCAATACTAATTATTGTAATCAGGGGGGTTAATTAGGTGAAAACGTGGCTGACGAAAAGTTCATTGAGCACAGCCATGGAAACATGCAGGTTGATGGAAAGAAAGTAAAATGCACAAGGAAAGGTATTACATGAGGACGATCACTCTGTATTTAAGGTGTCAGTATTCGTAGACGAAAAGCATGCCTTGATTTTGTCATCCTGGTGGTGAGGATATTAGAAATATCCCACTTAGTTTGCTTTGTATGGAGATTTCTGTAAGTCATTAACGGAACGCAGTTCGTTCTGTGGCATCTTCTGCTTCCTAGCACTGATCTGTACTTCCTAGAACAGTTCGGGGTACAAGTCCATTCAGTGGCAATAGTGCCTTCTTGGATCACCTTTATTAGCCCTCACTGAATGTCTTTCCACATTTTGACAATTCCTGGGGAATTTGGGGTGGGGAGCATTCCTGATTCATAAAACTATTGATTGCTCCTCTAATTGTTACTGCATTTTGAAATTTTTTTCTGAACTAACAGTGACTTTTGTTCGGTAGGAAAGATGAGGCAGTGGTTTGGTGAGGATTAAAATTCATGGCATTTTACTTGGCTGACATTGGAAAGAGTGTCCGAGGAGGGACAGGATGTGTGAGGGTTTAATGTTGAGTGTCCGAGAGGTAAAGCACCTTTTTTGATTAAATGATACCAATTCATGGAGATGGGACTAAGATGGAAGCTGTGTGTGTGTGTGTGTGTGTGTGTGTGTGTGTGTGTGTGTGTGTCTGAACCTCAATTCAACTCAGAGATGTTGATGGTTAACGCTGGTTTTTGATGAGATACACTTTGTACCCAAACACACCATTCTGCTTTATGGAATGTCATCAGCAATTATCACATACAGGTGTGTTTATCTCCCCCACAGCTTTCTTCTGAGTGTGGGACCGATCCGGCACATTTTCTTGTATGCCAAGACAATCAAAGTTAACAGGAAATGGCATCTGTGGAGAGAGGGTGACACCAGCCCTAAGTGACATGTATTACTAGGGCAGATTGAACTCCTGCTACTTCAGCCCATTCCAGGCTGACCCGCCCATGATTGGCTGTTTAGGATCATGATGAATCACTTGATTCATCAACTGATTCAGGGAGCAGGATTGTCAGCATTCCCTCAGAGAAAAATAAAAACTAGAATTTCCCTGCAAGATTATTTAGTTCCACAAACTTTGTTGTCAAGGAAAGGAAGAGCTTGAGGTTTCAAGTTATGATGCTGATACACCTCTGATATGCATGGCTGTTTTCATCCCCTTCTTGAGAAGGCCTGCAGCTGCAATCAGTAGAAAACTCTGGATGAAGCTTACAGGCAGCATCACTGGCTTCTAGCAGGTCTAGCTTGAGCACAGTTGTGCCTTTATGCGGACTTGATGAGTTGCTTTTCATCCTTCCTGTAGGGCTCTCCATCTCAGTCCCGCAAGGGCAACAGGCCCTGCGATGTTGATCATGCCTTGCTTTTTGAACATCTTGGGCTGAGAGTCCAGCTCTCCTCTGGGCTCTATGAGAAGACTGACTTGCTCATTCGGAGATGCCTTTAAGGTATCATGTCTGTAAATGAAAACTCATGTTGACCTTGTTTTTGAAAACCGATTTGATGAAAAGGAATGGAGACCTCCTTCCAAGCCTCAGGATGTTCAGTGCCTGCTCTCCAGAAACGATAACCTCTCTAGTCCCTCTGGGTCTGGCTACAGGCTTTAGAAGTATCAGTGAAAACCTCAGTGCTAAAAGAGCAATCGAATCAGCACTGGTTTTCTCTCTTCTTTTCCAACTGCCTGTTTTAGGTTTTAACAAAGATTGGGGGTGGGGGTGCTATGATAGAAATAAGAAATAAAACTGAAATTTTTATTAACTGTCTACTGTATACCTGGCTACACTAACTGGTTACTTTTAGCTTGTATAATTTAATCGACAGATATCCAAGAGTTAATGGTAATTGTTATTCCCATTTTAAAGATGGAAAAAACTGAGCCTGAGAGAGGTAAAATAACAGGCCCCTAGACATAGTGGGAGGAACTATGGCTCCGTACTCAGCCAATCACCTTCCCTGGGCCACCTTGACAGTATAACTATTTAATAGTTGACATTTTAAAGAAACTTCTTTCTCTGCTGAAGCATTTCCACTGTAGACGTTAGATTGTGTATGTCTCCTGGTTTTACCATTGTATGACTCAGCAAGGAACCATCACATAGGATCTGAGGTCAAATCCCTGGTCATTGTTTACAGTTTCAGCTGCTCGGCCCTTCCTAAATCACAGCTCTTTTACACTTACCTTCCAGCGCCAATTTTGGGAAGGGCATTGGACTGAAGAAACAGAGCAGGGTGTTCACACAGAAAGCATCTAGGGAGTAAGGAAGGAAATATTTTTGAAAGCAGCAATGCAGATTCTAACAACCCTCCTTTCCATGCCCTTATTTGTTCACCTTATAGTTGATGAGGTCTTTGAATTAAAGCTTTCCATGCCTCACTTCTCTTGGGCTTTAATCTGTATAATGGGAGCAGATGTTGGAAGGAACAACAGAGAATTTTAAAGGATTATGAATTAAAATATGAATTTTTATGCATCTAGAGTGCCAAAATAGGTCATACTGCAATGAAAACCAATCCAGCAATAAACATGCATGCAGTGCTCAATAAAAGACATAGTCTGGGTCCTCAAACAGCTCACAGTGTTCATGGAACAGAGTAGCCAGTGGATGAAGAGGGGTCACGTGGCTTGTTGCAGAGACAGGGGAGGTGAGTGGGGCCCTGAAGGATGGGCAGATGGAGGTGGGTGAGGGGGAGAGGGGAGGTGTCATTAGGACACCTTGAATTCATCTTTATTATTAAAACAAAGCACAATACAATCCTTAGCTTCATCACCTTTCTTCCTCAGACCCTAAAGTCATTTACATCTCTCCTCCTCTCTTACCTGCCCTATTCCTATGAAACAGGCAAATATGTAGCTATTCATATAAAGACGAAATTGAAAGGTGACATGATTAGGTCACGTAACACTTTGTACTCAGCGACAGTAGTAAAACAAAATAGAACACAATCCACTGAGCTTGGCTAGATAGCTATACCACCTTTCCATGAAGGTTTTGGGTAGTTCTTTTAAGAGAAAGAAAAAGAAATCCCCTAATGGACTTCATGGGAATTAGCATCAAAAGCAAAGTTAAATAAAAAGTCATTTGGGATTTTCAAAAACCTCTATCCTTGGCTAAAAATGGCTGGAGATTTGAACCATATTATAGGGAAAAAATAAATTTCCTGTGCTCAAAACCTTAATGTATTTTCAACCTACATGTCACTTTAATAGCTTGGTTATGTAATTGCTGTAGTGATAATTAGGTTAACACATTGTACTTCTTATCTGAGGATCGTGGTAGGCTTTGATTTTTCAGCCATTCATCTCTATTAGGAAGTACGGAATGGCCACACTTAAGGGAAAGGTCTAGCTGATGAATCAGAAAATTAAATGACTCATCCCGGGTGTCAATCAGCTCTTTGGCAAAATGAAATGCTGAATCCAACAGGCCTGGTTCTTATCCTCACAATGTCTTCACTCGGTCTGAAAGTAGCGTTTGTCCTAAAGAGTCTGATCTGCGTGTATCGGATCAGATATCTTCTGATCCTAGTGACCACGAGCTCTTTGGGAGGGATCAGTTACCATAGTGAGTCAAGTAGATTCATGTGCTTTATTTTCACAGAAACCCAAGCTTTGGCTCTCTTAATCCTCACTCTTTTTTCAAGTTGTATTTGTCAAGAAAAAGGAGAGACATTCAGGCACTTGGGGCTGTGATACCCAGAGAGATTCCCTCTGAAGTGGAGATTTTGATTCCTGACAAGATCCGTCCCAGACAACCCCACCCTCAAGCTTACCACGTCCATTTCTCTTCCTTTCACCCCACCTGTTGCTGCCTTCTCTGGGACCGAATGTTACGCCCGCAACTGTGTCCTCCCAGCTGTTGCCGTTCAGCTGTTGTAGTTTGTCAAGCGGCAATTTCTCCTTTTTTAAAAAGTTAACACCACGTGACAGTAAGATAAGAACTTCTGGCCAATTGGGAAAACATGTCGTCGGGGTGGGGGTGGTGAGGGGTGGACTAGGAAGGAATGAAAACCTCATTCTGATAAGTGTAAATTTTGTTCCTGCCGCCAGACTGGCACCAGATAAGGGCACCTGGTATAGTTTGACAAATTTCGGCATCTTCAAGAGGGCACTGGGACATTTCTTCAAAGGATTTTTTTTCTGAATGCCTGCCGTGTGCAAATTACAGTGCTAGACAGGGAGGCTTTTTCTTCTTCCCATTCTTTCCCCAGTTTTCACATCCCATTGACTGCCTTCATGGTGGACCGTCTTCCATCCTCCCCCTCCTCTTCCTGGTAACGTCTGGAAAGGAATCCCAGTGCTCTCTGCGAAGACAGCTGTTCCTAGTTCAGAAATCAGCCTTGGTCAAGGCGAGTCAACGTGATTTCTCTGCAGATGAGCAACCCACGGCTCCTCTCTCCACTTTGGTAGCCACCTACCTCCTCAGACACGCAGCTGGAGAGGAAGTTTCTGCCATTTTCTGGCTCCCATTTGAGAGAGAGGAGGAGAAAAGGGAGAAAGAAAGCTGAGAGAGAAAGGAAAGGCCAGCAATCGTGATACAATGCAGAAAGGAGAAAAAGGAAAGGGCAAGTTAGAGAGGGAAGTGATGAGATGGTTGGGCTCTGGGTGTGAGAGACCCACAGTGCTAACATTGCATTCCTTTGGATTGGAAGCTGCAGAACACGCTAGCGGGGTACCTCCTTTCCGAATGAGAAGGTATGTATTCAAGGAACCGTCTTCAGCTTGAGGGCCTCTTCGAGAGGCAGATAAATCCACCATGATGTATTTTGGCTCTATGAAAAACATTCAGAAAAACACAAGATTGCAAAATAATAATAATAAAAACCTGTAGAAGCTATTCTCAGTGACTACTTACTATTCCCTGAAAAAAAAGTAAAATGAGCTTAATGATGATTTCATGTTTATTGGCATTTTCTTTTCCTTAAATCGCCTTAGATATGTGATAATGTCACCGGTCCACAAGTTTTCGAGATGGGGGAAAATAAGTGATCATTTTAAACGTATCATTGGTGATACAAATATTTCTTCTTTAAGTGATGTCATTATGGAACCAAGAAGAGATATGATTATGATATATCACTTAAGGATATGTTCGGGTTTTTAAAAGCACATTAAAAACTGTTTATTTTTGCAAGTTGCTAATGAAACTACAGTAAGCCAAAAACAAACACATGGTCACAAGGTCAGATACTCTCTCAGGTATTTAAAATTCATGTGGATTTCAAATGTATTGCCTGGAAATGATGGGAAATGCCCTCACAGGGCCTGTATTGCTTGGTCCAAATGGCTATGAGCACACTGCTCTTGTTTTCTGTTTCCTTACTGTTGCTGTTAAGTGAAACAGCTATGCTAATACAATTTGAATTTGCAAATGTGATAGGGGAAAGACGTTTTTCATCCTGGTTTGTCATGAGGAGCCAGAAATGAGAAAGAAAAAGAAATCCTTCAGTAAAGGTGGCTTTCTGAGTTGCCTGAACAATGCTAGAACATCTGTGTTCTGTAGTTGCAGGGCTGAGAGCGACTGCCTTTAAAGTGATGCTACTGTGGGAATAGGAAAAATAAAAAATGGGAATATCACAAGGTATACAAGGTTGTCTGCAGGAGCAGAAGATTAACTGTTGGGTTATAAACATGGGTCACGATATATCAAGCACCAGTCCCTAAATTATAGTAGAAACTTTGTGCAAAAATGTTGAAAGATTTATAGTCAGTGGGCTACATTCTGGTTCATTGATTAGAGAGGTGGCAGGAAAAGGGTTAGTATTCCAATTCAAGCAGTTTGTACTCTGTGTACAAATGCATTTATTAGCACTGTTTCTACTGAGAGTGTGTGTGTGTGTGTGTGTGTGTGTTAACGCTAGTGATAATTCAGTGCTCAGACAATGACCTGTGGATAAAACTCTGTATGAGATGAGGTTCGAAGAGGGAAGTGAAGCTGAAACTGCACAGTGCTTTCCCTTGCCTGGGAAGGCCTCATATAAAATGAGGTCATTCAGAAACTTTCCCTTGAAGTGCTTCCAATTCTTGAATTGCCTTTTGTTTGGAAAATGAATAGCAAGTTGATTAAAAAAAAAGGAGACAATTAGGGAAGGTAGGGGGATGGGGCTAGAGAAGAGCTTAAGGTTTTTGTACAATGCAGCTAAAACTATGAGGAAACTTCATTGTTCAGGACAACCTGGTCACCAGTGATGGCAACACCGGGTGGTGTCACCAACCGGTTCATATCCGCAAGTGGAGCCAGCTGATGGCGTCGTCCCCTCCACTGCTGTTGATAAGATCCTTGGCTATAAAATAGCTTCATTGAACCCGAGTGTTCAACAGCGGCCCTGTGGAGCTGTCTGCCAAATAACTCCAACTGCCAAAACATGATACCTGATGGCTCGTTACTGCATGCAAATTAAAAAGGGGGCCTGTTGAGTTGTTTTTAGATTTTTTTTTCTTTCTACCAAAGCAGTGAAATGAGAAATTGAAGCTTTTCATTGGGTGGTATTTGGTTGGGTGTTCTTGTTTTGTTTTCTCAAGAGCTTTTGAAATTTGTATTTTTACAAATGGCTTTTGTGTATGTGCTGTGATCATGGAAACCGACTCGATATTATAAGTGAAAGCTACAAATGGAAGACTGTCGTAAATAACCCATGGGTGGGGGAGGATGTGTGGATTTTGTTTCCCTCTGGTACCTATATCAAGTGCCTGTGCAATCACTACATTATTTATGTATTTGGCAGCCAAAATATTTAAACTCAGATACACTCCATAAGCTCTCCTCTGTTCACGTCACAGTATTTCTTTTATATTTGACCCTGCATTTGCTTATATCTTTAAATGCAAAAGCAAATGTGCTTTGAAAACTATGTTACACAGTAGTTAAATAAGGCAATAACCTATGCACTTGGAATTCTCTCTCTATGACCTACTTACATACTACTTCACTCTCCTCATAGTATGATTAAAAGCTGCTTTGAATCCACTATTGCCTCAAGGGATTTGAGGCTAGAATTTAACAAACTGCTGAGAAGGCTTAAGTCAGTGAGAGGGCTTCCTTACAGCTTCTTCCAACTAATTCACATGCAATTAAAAAGAAAATAAATATTTCAGAAGTGTACATGTTAATGAAACATATTCTACCTTATAGAACGTAGATCTGTATGGAACTTTATGCTATGGCTGATTACAAAATATTTTTCATTCTGATTCATGCAGTTGTGTTTTGCTTGTTTTGGAGGCCAGTTCTGCTCCTTTCTTAAAATAATTTGTATATAGTCAGCTCATTATATACATTAGATATTTATGCACATAACATATTGAAAACCAAGAACTGTCAAGGTTTGTCTTCATTTTTCCAGCTCATTATTAAGATAATTGAAAGACCTACCAAAATCCTGTAATTTCAAAGGCAGAACAGTAGCTAAGGTGGGGAGTAAATGTAGCTTAGTAGTCTGAGAATAAGCCTGGCCCTTTGGGAGTGTAAGAATTCATTGGATTGCAACTATTTACCAGTTCCTTATGAGCCTAGACCTGGTTCACACGGTAAGATAATATTTTAAAAATTAAAGTTAGTTTAGACCTACATCTAACAATCTTGGAATTAGAAGGTCAAAAGCCAGATATATTGTTCAGCTGAAGAAGGCAACCAAGTCAATTGAGCATGTGTGGACTTAATTGAATATCCCAGGTCTGATGCTTTATATTGCTCAGTGCATCAAACCTGGATTTAAAATTGATATCTAAATCTCCATTTGCCTTCATAACCTCTGAAGATAGTTAACTGTCATCACATACAAGAAACTGGTGAGAAATTAAAATCCTATTTTCTATCATGTCTGATACATTTAATTACTTGTGACTTAGCTGTTTAAACCTGTGGTTCTGGTTCGTGTCACAGAATCCTGAGGCATAACTCAATTTGTGAGGAGAAAGCCAAGCTTCCTAGCACAGGTCTGATTTTTAGAAAAACAGACTGAACATTACATATTTCAAACAAAACCATAATATGTGTGTGCGTGTTTATAGGTGTACAGATGTATAGACACATACAATACCCTTAAAGTTTAAGATGTCATTACAAAATCAAGTGGTTTCCGTAAGAGGTAAACTATAAACTTCTGGTAGGCAATTTATGGTGCTGATTCAGAATGTTAAATATGCCGTGAAGTCTTACATACTTGTGACTACACTGTGAAAAGTTTGCTACCCAATTAATCAGCTAAACAATGAGAACGATCAATTAGAATGCTACCTTACAAACTAGTTTTCCAGAACTGAATGCAAATCACTTAAAAATTAAACCCGCCGGCTCCTCTGGTTTTTTCCTAAGAGTTTGTCCATTTTTCTCACTTCTTGTTAGTAAATCAGTCACAAATCTTAAGTGGGTGTTGAAACTTCATGGCCCTTTACAGATCTAACGCTCGTGAAGTCACTCAGCTGGTTTCTAATTATTGTGTTAAATACTTGGAAATGGCTGATTCGTGATTTATCATTTGTGTAGAAAACGGGATTTATGACTTTATTTTCAGCCGCTTATACTTCTGTTTGCAAGATGATAGAAAGGGCAGTGCCGTCCTGCAGAAACGGGTTCGTCTTCCTTAGGGCACTGCGATACGTCCCTAAATGTCACTTGGGTCATCTATCTGGTATTTCGCTTAAACCTCCAGTTCCCTTTAGGTGATAGCCGTTGGTCCCTGCACCTGCAAGCACCCCACCCCAAGAAGCCTCGAGGCAAACCTCGTGCCGCTCGCCTCCCGCGGCTGGGCTCTGGGTCTGAAGTGGAGCGGGCTCCGGAGCCCGAGCGGCCACCGCGGCCTCGTGCCAGGGACCCCCGGGAGAGGCAGCAGAGCCAGGCGGGGAGAGGGTTTGCGTTCTGGGGTCCGGAGACCCTGAGAAGTCTGGCCGTGCCCGGGCGCTGAGCGCGGCGGCGGCGGCCGGCCTTGGGTCCCCGCGGGGCGGAGCCGGCTCGGGGCCGCGCTCGGGGCCGGCGGGCCCGCAGGGGTTAAGCGGCTGCGGGCGCCCTGCGAGCTCCGCCCCCGCCCGCCGCACCTGGCGCTCTGCAGCCGGCCGCCCGGCGCTGGATTTCGGAGGGGATTGGCGGAGCGCGAGGAGAGAATGTGACAAGTGCCGGCTCAGCGGCCGCCGGGGGAGGCCGCGCGCACCTGTCCCTGCCCGTCTCGCGCCGCCCGCGGCCGCTCGGACGCGCGCAGAGCCGCCCCCCGCCGCCGCCGCCGCCGCCGCCGCCGCGTGCGCCCGCGAACATGACTTCTGCCTTCAAGCTGGATTTCCTCCCGGACATGATGGTCGAGGGCCGCCTGCTAGTTCCTGACAGAATGTGAGTGGTGCGGCGTCCCGAGGCCGAGCGAGCGGGTGTCTTCTCCTCAGAGCTGCCGGCGCGAAGCAGACGGGCGGCGCCCGCCACTCCCGCGAGCCGCTTGGTGGCTTCGGAGCCGCCGCCTTCTTCGGCCTTCGGAGGCCGGCGCGGGACGCGGGAGGAGGGAGCGGGTGTGGACCAGCGGCGCCGGCGGTGTGGGGCGCGGGGCTTCCCGGAGGAGCGAGCGCGGCGCGGCGTCCGGGGACCGGGCGGGGTCCACGGGTCGGGGGTGAGGACCCGCGGGCGGGGCGGGGGAACGGGCGAGCGGGGGGCGGGCGGGGTCCGCGGGCCTGGGCGAGGACTCGCGAGCGGGGCGCGGCGTTCCGGGGTCCGGGCGGCGTCCTTGGGTCCGAGTGGGGACCGGCGAGCGGGGCGCGGAGTCTCGGAGTCCGGCAGGGCGGGCGGGGACCGGGCAGCGTCTGGGGGTCCGGGTGAGGACCGAGCGGGGCGCGGCGTCTGTGGCGGGGACCGGGCGGGAACCGGAGAGCGGGGCGCCGGGTCCGGGCGGGGTGCGCGCGTGCGAGTGTGCACGCTCGTGTCATTTGAAATGCGGGGCTGACGGAGCTCTCGTGGCCCGGGGAAAGAGCCCTTCTTACCAAATTACCCGCTCATTTGACTTAGTATTTGCAAAGATCCTTTCCTAAGGTGGGAGAGGGGAAGCGGAGAAAAGCAGTGGGGCGGGGTGGAGGGAGGGGAGATAATTCTAAAGCGTGAAACTAGCCAGGTGTACTTTATTGCAGAAATTCGAGGTAATTTTTACGTAATCATGATGGTTTGTCTGATATGCAGTCTGTAATTTAATATTTAATGTGATTCTGGTTGTTTTACATGTCGCCAAACTAGGGTAGAGCGTTTACTGGAAGAAGTGGAGGGCTGGGATTCCTGAAGAAAGCAAAGTATGTCTAATTTTTAGCTGGCTTGATAGGAAAGTTTTTATTAGCTCAGGGAGGGTCTTTGTATTTTGGGCATGTTAGGAAAAGGAAACAAAAAAAAAAAAAGAGAGAAAGGATTGCTAGAGTGGGACCAAAAGGTCTGTGTCCTTTCGGACATATAAAATTCTCTCTGATCAGGTGGGAAATTGGATAGCGGATCTAAGTTGTAATTAATTGTATCTAGTAGGGGGAGGAAGGGGTTGGTATGGTAAGAGTGCATGGAAAACGTTTCCTGTTCTACCCCTTGTGGGACTAAACGTCCATAATCTTTCTGGCACCTTATGGTAACCTGCAGTATTCAGGTTCTGTGATCCATTTCCCTGGCAACTAACTTTGCCCTGCCAGGCTAGATTCATTTTCTAGCATGTTAAGTGTTAGGAGTTAAGAGATTCTTGAGAAATTCTGCAGTGTCCAATTGTTTGAGCTACAAGTACCGAAAAAGAAGAAAAGGGGGGGGATGGAGGAGGGGGATGATAGAATCTGCTACGAATTCTTTTGAGTCATTATTGAGAACGTTAACTTTCTTGTACACGATCAAGTTCATCGTTTAAACTGAGATCACACAACATCAATTAATACTCCTTTTTGGTAGTTTTCTCTGATTAGTAACATTTCCACGATATTTGTTTTAAGAGACCTCTGTCCTGTCCCCTATCTTAAATTATAGACCTGTGTAGACATATAATTCATGTTTGCCCATGAGCTCTTGTGAAAGTCTTACGCGTTTTCTCTTCTAGAGGCTGGAGTGTTCAGGCTTAACTGAAGAATTCGCTTAATCATGATTTTGAATTTATGGTCATCTGCTACTAAAGTGACCATCATATATCTAAGCTGAGGAATGCTCTATGAATTTAAAGTGTTAATGACCTCAGAAAGATGCAGTTTCTTGTCAATTATGAATTATGAAAATTTAATTTATCCTTTTCATTTTGTGGATGAATGTGGCCTGTTTAAATGATTTGCTCTGAACTGAGCCCTTGTGCCTCAACCATGGAGTCTCCTATAACAATCCTAATGTGACTTCTACCCCACTTCTCTTCCAAATGTTCGTTATTTCCAAATGATAGCCTTTGTAATGAAACCCAGATTGTTCTCAGTTGTCAGCTATTGCTTAATTGAACTCAAGGAAGAAAAAATGATTTGTGATAGTTTTATTAGTTGTTTCCAGAATATGTTGTGTGTCTCTATAGTCCTGAGAACACGACAGCATGCTTTTCAGAATTGTTGGTAATTAACTCACATTGGATACTGTATCTGGGGGTAGAGGTGTTGGAGGGGTGACAATTTGAAAATGCATGAAATCTGCCTAAGTCGTAAGTTGTATTGCTATATTCGCGCAGTTGAGAAGATAGCCACGAGGATTGTTTTCAGGACCGATTGTCGTGTGGTATATCACCATCTGGACTAAATTGCAGTTGGCTAGATATTGGCCTATTCCTAAAAGGAACTGAAAACATAGGGGCTTTTCTTCTGTTGATTTTTCTAAAGCAGTAGAACATTTTCAATGGCTTTTTCCCACAAGAATATATTAGATAACTTTGCAAGATGTAATATGTTTGAGTCCTCAAGGCAGATGAACAAACAGCTTTTGAGATGAATTATTACGCTTGATGGCCCCACGAGCTATCCAATGTTTAAAGAGCCCAGATCGTTTAAGACACTGTAGTGGTATAGAATTGCTCTAACATGTGCTTCAAAGTTGTGGGGTTTTAAACATTCAGTATCAAAACTATAAATGGAAATGGACATTTTAAATAATCTTGATTATTAAAGTTTCAGTGTCTTTGAGTTACTATAGAATATCATCTACAATATTTGCAACAAAGTATGAAAACAGGCAGTGATTTTTTTAATTTGATTTTAAACTGACAATTGGTTTTCAATTAAGATCTGGTGTGTGTGTGTGTTGGGGGTGTTTCCTCCTTTGATTCGCCTTTTTAATGACCATATACATGCATTTAGGGTTTGTAAATGGTTTTGAATTTTTAAACATAACTAATGAATGACGGCTTAAAAATGATAAATTACAGTTAAAAAACTAAACACAGCTTAAAAAGTATTGTTAGAATAAGACACTAAGAGTCTACTAATAAATTGAAAATAAATTTTAATTTTTTAATATTTGGTAGGTAACCTTACTGAAAATGAGAAAAGGTATCATGACTGTAAATTCATCAGCTTGATGAATTGGCTTTTTCAAGTTAGGATAACTGGCAAAATATCAGTGTATAATTAAACTGAAGGGTGGTTCTGAGGACATCATTGTTAAAGCTGAAAAGCACTTTGGAGACCATCTCATCAGACCTCATTTTATAGATTAAGAAACTGTTAGAGGGGCCGTGTGACTAGTCTAAGAAGTAATTATTGCCCTCCCACCCAAAATAAGGAAACCTAAGTTGTTAGTTGAGTGTTTGCTCTGCACCAGGAGAGTTTATTCACATGGTCTCTAATCTGCAGGGTGAGTATTGCCCACTTTTTACAGATGATGTTTACAGAAGTGACCTGCTTGCCCCTGCGACATAGGCAGTAAATGGCAAAGCTGTGGTTTTCAAGTAATCGAACATGTGGGGTGGCATGTAACCATATGTTCATGGGTTGTTGCAGAGAAGAAAAGTGAATTAAAGGGTATGAATACAGTTTTATCAGGAAATCAAAACTGCCATGTGAGAATGAACATAAGAAAACACATCACCTCTTCAGGATTGATACGTGAAACATCATTTTACACTTTCTAATCTGATTCCAAGTCAGTTATTCTGTATATTACCTAATGAGAATACATTTTATTAAAACATTTTTTTGGTTTACAAGGTTCCAGCAAGATGAAGCTCAAAAGCAGTAGGGGTCCTGTTTATCTCCTCATGAACATTTAAAGTCTATGTAGACAATGCAGTCATATAAATAATAAAATAAAGATAACATGTTTATCACCTGATAGAGTAATGGTTGTGAAAGGAAATTAAAATGAGAAAAGTCTAAAGGAGAGGCTTTGCATATGGTTCTTTAAGAAAAAATTTTAGAAGTATTTTTTTCAGTTGAGATTTCTCAGTTAACAGCACATATTTTAGTATGAGCTGCTTTCCGAGATGAAGAATTCATCCCACATTAGCTTTTTAGAACACTAATGTTATCTTTGATCTGGGCAGAGGTATTATTTTAATTGTTAAATCTTGCTGTTTAATTGTAATTTGCTGGGTTGAGATTACTTTGGCATCTGTTGGTGAGATGCAGTGAGCTGGGGAAACAAGACCCTTGAAAGACTAGATAAAAAGGAGATGGGATTTTTTAGATATGAACCTAGTAATTAAGATTTCATGGGATCATTTAGAGAGTTTTCCACCTCTCAGTGTGGTTTTTTTCCTCCCCCTAACAGCTATAATAACACTATATTTGGCCTCTGGTAAAAGACTGCAATATCCTTTCCTTTTTTACATAAATCCTCAAAGTTTATTTCTCTTTATCCTTTCCTTGCTTTTGTTTATTAAAGGTTAAACACTCATTTACTTATAAAAAGGTTATGTTTTGCATGCAAAATAATCTGATACAGTTAAGTTTAACACAACCAGTACACAGTACGACCCAGCTATTGTGCAGAAATTCAGGATACTGGTCATTGTTGAGGCTTATTTGTAGATTATAATGGGAATATGATGTCCTTGTTGAATTTTTTGTAAAAACGAACAAAATGAAAACAAACTCTCATAAACGTTAAACAATATTATAAGCATTCCGTATCTAATTTGCATTTAAATGGAAAATGCTGTATTTCCAACATGTTTCAAGGAGCAAAATTAATAAGTCATCAATGCTTATGTTCAGTGCTACACTTTACCCAAATTTAATAGGTCATTATTTCCATGTTAGAGTATTACTGTTGGGGAGATTTTGTTTCTTCAGGGGAGGGTCACATTTTTGCTTTTTGTTTTCGGATTAGGCCATCACAGAGAGTTAGGTGTTTGTCAGTGAAATGTTTGTTTTACAAAAGCGCAGAGGGGAGGGTTGGGAAACTACTAATGATTTCCAGTTCATTAGCACCTACAAGTTCTCATGCATCCTGTTTGTTTCCTCCGCCAAGGAGGTGCCGAGTAATATAATGAAGCCAGTATCAGTGATGTGCTACTTGTGTAGCAGTGCAGAAAATTTATTTTTATTTTTCCTTAAGAAACAGCTCTTGCTAAACCTAAGAGAAATGGAGCTGCACATTCCTGGGAAAACCTATGTGGGAAACAAAAACTAATTAGAGCAGCAAATGTGATGCTCTCAGGTAATTGTAAAATAATTATTCCCCTTTAGCATCATCACCAAGTAATTGTTCCATCCAATATCCTCATGCTCTGAATCCAGATGTGAAGGGATGTAAACCACCTCCTCCTCCTGGGAATGTCTTTTTCATTTAGTGAGAGCTTTAGACTCCTCCTAAAGGACCTTTGAAAGAAAAGGGGAGACATTGAGGGAGGTTTTGAACAGTTTCACTCTCCCCATTTGTTCTAAATCATGACAGAAAGTGATTACTCCAACTGTTTTTATAGAAATACAATTCCAGTTATGTGGCTGAAATGCCTTGTGAGCGTATTTGAGATTTACACTTTTGCCATGCCAACCTGGGGTTTTATGAACGGTCTCTTTTATGAACTGCAGATTATATATTGTGTTTAGGTACTGGGAGTGATGTTTTAAAATCAGCTAATTTAAAATGTAATGCTAATAAATGCGTGATCTTACGTCTTTTAAAATGACATGAGTACAAATTCAGGTTTTAGTCAAATTTTATTTACTCCTTTTGAATGAATGCCTCAGAGCAAACTTAACCAGCAAATTATTAGACCCATTTTTTTCTCTTAAAGATTTATGTAAATTAAGTTTAGACTGTATTTAAACTATCAGGTTGGCTTATTCTGTATTTTTCTATGAGGCTATGTGGCCTTTTACTTAAGGTCAGGTTTTAAGTGAAGTCTATTCTGAAGAGATCTTGATTTAAACAGTTGGTGTGTCCTCCAGATTAGCAGCCCACCAGTCACCCAGATAGTTGACCAGTTTACCAGGATTCCTGTCCCAGTAATAGGGCTTTAAAGGTAAGATACATATATAAGTTTTGATTTTAAGTCTCAATAATTAAAGAAGTTGGCCAGGCACGGTGGCTGAGGCCTGTAATCCCAGCACTTTGGGAGGCTGAGGCAAACGGATCAACCTGGCCAACATGGCAAGACCCTGTGTCTACTAAAAATAAAACAATTAGCCAGGCATGGTGGCGAATGCCAGTAGTCCCAGCTACTTGGGAGGCTGAGGCAGGAGAATCGCTTGAACCCAGGAGGTGGAGGTTGCAGTGAGCTATAGTGTGCCACTACACTCCAGCTTGGGTAACAGAGCAGGACTCCGTCTTCTAATAATAGTAAGTCCCCGAAGTTTGTTTCTTTAGTAAGACTGTATGCAGTGCTCTCTGTCATAACCATGGAAATTGTTTCCCCAGTACCTCAGCTGAAAGTCTTGATGTTATGCTTTTTCTAAAGAAAGTTCATAGGTTGATTTAATTTCATTAAATTTTAAGGTGGTATGTTTTATCCTTTTCCCAAAATTGTCTTCCTTCCTCCTAGTAGCAGGAAAGTTGAACCTCATTTAGTTGACACAAAGACAATGGGTTGGTCCTTTAGGCTAAAAGAGTAAAATGTTATTTACCTGGCTATGGTCAGTAGGCCTAAAATATGTGTGGGGGTATATACATATGTATGTATATATAGGTGACTGTAAGTATATATATTTCTGGAAACTCATCTTACTGGACGTACGATATGGTTAGGCTTTCTGTCCCCACCCAGATCTCATCTTGAACTGTAATCATCATAATCCCCAGGTGTCACAGGAGTGAGCATGTGGAGATAATTGAGTTACAGGGACGGTTTCACCTGTGCTGTTCTCGTGAAAGTAGTTCTCCTGAAATCTGATGGTTTTATAAGGGGCT
Organism: Leontopithecus rosalia; assembly: GCA_028533165.1. Taxonomy (NCBI): domain Eukaryota; kingdom Metazoa; phylum Chordata; class Mammalia; order Primates; family Cebidae; genus Leontopithecus; species Leontopithecus rosalia. Next base: position 9,389,135 of record CM052669.1, read on the forward strand.
CTTACCCTTTCACTCAGCGCTTGTCCTTCTTGCCACCTTGTGAAGAAGGTGCCTTGCTTCCCCTTTCCTTTCTGCCATAAGTTTCCTGAGGTCTTCCCAGCCATGATGAACTGTAAGTCAGTTAAAACTCTTTACTTTATAAATTAACCAGTCTCAGGCAGTTCTTTATAGCAGTATGAAAACAGACTAATACAGCATAGTGTTTCACTTTCTTAAAATACTTGCCATTAAATGGTCTTTAGTTGCAAAAGTCATGATACATGTGTTTATGGATTATTACCATTATAACTGAAAGATTTACATGTTCACAAGAGTTTTAAATCTTGACCAAGGTTGTACTGCAAATTAGTGATGCTGCTAGAAAAAACTGTCAGGACTGTATTTCCACTCTTTTGACCAAAACTTTGGATTAATTCCTATTAAGGGTGAAAAAAACCTCAACTTTGGTAATCCTGCCATGCCGAGACACACTTTTAATGGCCTCTTCTCCCCTCACTGCTGAGTCCTTGGATTTGGGGGCTGCTTCTGTTTCTCAGTGGTAGTTGAGATGTTGCCACTCCCAAGGTCTTTTCAGAATTAGAGTAGGAAGAACAAAAAATTCTTCACAGAAAAATCTGGACTGCTGCTACCCCGTGGATGTTTTCTTGTTGCACAGGCACACGTGGTCCTCCCTGGACCACATTCCCTCCCTTGTGCCTCTTTGCTGCTGCTGCCATTTTATGTGATCCATGTCATTATCCCATGGCCACCTGTTGCTGTTGAAAGGGGTCCTTGAAATTTTGATTGTCTGATGGGAGTCCAGCATGTAAACTGAACATTTTTAAAAGATGAATGTTACAGCAGGTGCACATGCCTGGAAGTGGGTAAATTGGTGTAGACCGACTTAAATACCCGCCCGCCCCCCCCCCCCACACACACCCAGGTGTTTTCTCTTTGGAACTCAGGGAAGATGTTGGATATCAAGTGAAACAGGGTTGAAATAATTTTGTCCTTGAAAACTGTTAGGGGAGTCATAGAAAGATGATTCCCAAAAGCACGAAGACAGCGTTTGGTAGAGGACTAATGTGGATTTGCTTTGTTGTTTGTTTTGCTCTTCGTTCCTGAATCTCTGTACCCCGGCCCTGATTCAGTGTGGTCATAAACAGTACAGCTTTTTCTGAAGTTTTCTTGTTGCCTTTCATATGTTTTCCTGATTTATATCTTTAAAAAAAAACTCCTCTAAGGCCTGTTTTATTATCCTTTTCCTGAGTGGCTTCCTCAGTTTCAAGAGCAGGGGCCACATCCGTCCGGGACATAGTTCTCAGGATTGGAGCATCAGGAGGAGAGCAGTATCCAAATACCTAACTCATCACTTGTAAATTCCACTGGGGCAGCTGCTTGTTTCTGTGCATTGAACTGTATTTTGACTTCCTACATTATAGGAGGAGTGTTGAGTTTTCGGGTTGAGCATAAGGGTGGCATGTTTCGGAATGATTAACTTTATGGATGTCTTTGTCTGGGCCAGCTATATTTGGCTGTGCTGCAGCTGTGTTTGCCTTCTCAAAATTGTCACCAGGAGGCCTCCAACTGCAATTACTCACTTCAGCCCACTCTGGTAACATCTTTCCTCATGACTCCCTTTGTCCAGCCAGCCATCTTTCCTTGGTGTCAGGATTGAGAGATAACACAGGAGTCCTTTGAGAAGCCTGAACACTGCTGAATGCTGCTGGCTGCTCTGTCTCAAAGCAGTTTCATATTAAGTCATCTTTACGTTGCCTCTTCATGCATTTGGGATTCTTTCTTTTCACCACAAACTCATGTTTTCCTGTCTCCTTGTTCCCCTTTTTCTTTTATGCTGTGATGTTAAAAAGTAACTGCCAGCATCGAATGGATGGTGTGTGTTTCTCTTGTGGGTACCTAGAGCGCTCGGGAATGTGTTTTTACTTCTGGTGTCTTAGAGGCCTCTTAGAGAAGAGCTCCTCTCCTGTGTTGGAGAGGAGACTGAGAGGCGAGTCCTTTTTTTCTCCTTGATTGAGTACTCACTGCAGAATTTAGGAAATAATTTTTCTTGCAAAGATGGTTTTAGTTCCATTGGCTATGTGTGAATTTTAATTTTTCATAGCAATAACTTCCTCTTGTTTGACTTGCACTGTGTGTCATAGAATGGAACCACTAGGGATGAGGCGTCGTGGCCTCTCCCAGCACCACAGTGGAAGGGTGTCCTTCAAGGCTAGCCGTCCTTTGCCACCATCTCATGAGAATGCCTGGCCTGTCTTCTGATCTCTTCTGTGCCTGCTTCAAGTCTCAGTTGACTTGTCAAGATTCCTCTACTAGAAAATAAGGATAATAAAATATTCTGCTTACCTGCCCCACAGTGTTATTGTCAGACTAACGTTGGGAAAGAAATGACAACCTAAATATTTTATAGCTTCCTGGTACTTAAAACTGACCGCAAGTTCCCCTACAATTCCTGGGAGAATCAAGTCTAATGAAACTTCATTACAACTGAAGAGTGAATGTTTTTTCAGAACTTTCATGCTTTTATGTCTTGGGCAAAGACCCATAAAGCATCATTGCTCCCAAGTGAACTTTCAGAAAATGCTCAGTCCCCAGGTCAACATCATGAAGACTGAATTTTTTATTCTCCCTCGCCTTTCTGCATGACAATTGAGATGTAAAATGCAGTTCATGTTCCCCCTGTGAACTTGTGGTCAGACCTTTCCATTCTGGGATGGGGTGAAGCAAAGGCAGTATCTCCACATGAGCCTTGTGAAAAGCTCTTCTCTACACCTGCTGAAATAGATTCTGATTTTCTTATGGGAAGAGAATTAGCCATGCAATATCAGGCTGGTTCTGACATAATGGGAATCCCAACCCTTGCAGAAACCCAGCCATTAAGGAAGCTTTTTTTTTTTTTTTTTTTGACCTCAGTTCACTGTAACCTCTACCTCCTGAACTCCATATCCTGGGTTCAAGTGATTCTCCTGCCTCAGCCTCCCAGGTAGCTGGGATTTTAGACCTCCGCCACCACACCTGGCTAATTTTTTTTTTGAACTTTCAGTAGAGATGGGGTTTCACCATGTTGGCCAAGCTGGTCTCAAACTCCTGACCTCAAGTGATCCGCCCGCCTCAGCCTCTCAAATGCTGGGGTTATAGGCCTGAGCCACCCCACCCAACTGGGGAAACAATTTTGATGATTTGAATATGGAGCAGGAGGACTGTAGACCCTGCCGTCTAGGGTGGCCTCATTAGGTGCTCAGACTGCAGAATGCCTGGAGGATGGAGGAGGAGAGAATCCCTGGGGCAGGAAATGACCTAGAGAAGGAATTGGTGATTTTTGCCTTATGTGGTGGCATAGGGTTAAGACAAGGGGATTGGTATGTGGGTTATCTACAGCATCTACATGGTGTCCAGCTGCAAGGTGTGTCCTCCTTATTTTGGTGGTTAATAAACAGGCACTGCTTTCTTCTGATGTAGCTGATAGGGCCTTTGGAGTGCTAAGAGATCAGAGCCTCCACAGGGTGTGACAGTTTACTCCCAGTGCTGCAAGTGACTTGATGCTCTAGATCAGACAGCACAGATTCCATTTGAAAGCCTAAAGCCTTGGTGTGTGAATCCATTGTTGAGGAATATCCTCCATGACAGGCCAGGGGAATATTTGGCACCTACTGTAGCTGAGTGTGATGTTGACTGTGGAGGAACTCTCCAGGCTGTGAATGTGACCTCCAGAATGCAGACTCTTGCCTCTCATCACACCGCACTTTGCATTAGGGTGAACCAGGGGACTTTGCTGGAGGCAGGGGGGCCTTTGGCAATGTCAGAGATGACTGCCGCTGTTGAGATTGTTGGGAAGGGAAAACTAGGTCTGTGACTGAAAGCTGGCAAAATCTTTAGAGAAGAGGACAGCCATACAGCTAGTACAAATATTTCCGTACAAATTAATTGGTACTTTGTAATTAGCACTTTTTCTCTTATCAGTGTCAGAGAAATCTAATTAACTTTATAGGCAGACTTTCAGTTGTTTTTAAATCTATTGTAAAAAGTGACCAAAATTGGATTTTCATCACTTTAGAAGCCGCATGATGGCCACACTTTTATCTTGCTGCTCTTGGTCTCATTTTTCAGGTCTCCTAAGGATGGGCTACTTCTGATCTAGATTTATTTCCAGATCCCTGTTCAAGTAATAATTGTGCAGACCACAGAAGCCAGAAGATGTTTTCTAATGTCAACCAAACTAATTCCTTGCCAATCATATGCTGCTTTTTGGTGTGTGTTTTCTTTCATTCTGATTACGAACACTTTGAGGGATGCTGCCGTCCTGTGGTTATGTTTTCTGAACTATTTTATGAGATTAGTTCTTGATTAGGTTACACCATGGGCTAGCCATTAGACTAAGGAATTGATATTTTATCAGTAATCCTCAGAAAATTTTTTCTTGGTAATTTGTGTCATTTCCATCTTGCAAACGAAAATACTGAGGTTCTAAAAGGTGGTGGTACTGAAAACCCAAAAGTGTACCTCTGTCTGTCATTTTCAAAGCCTGAGGTTGCCTGGAAGTCTCTTGAGGATTCTTTGATATAAACAGGTTGAGTTTCTAGATAGGTTGGCCCATTGGCAACTGACTATGTGGGTTTTGAGGGTAAAATACAGGTTCTTAGCTATTACCCAACAATCTTCTACTTTTTATGTGCTCTTTTACATAAATTGCTTTTTCTTGATTTTATTTCATAGAGCAATTTCTGAGGCTGGAAGGCAAAAGCATTGTAAGAGATGTGTCAGTGGATAGAGACACCCAAGCGGTGTCAAGATCTCTTAATGCCTCAGGCAGATTCTCACTGCCGAGATAAAAAAGCAATTAACATTGAATGCTAAGGTGGGCACTTATTCTTCATTTATGATAATGGTATATTTTATGAAGAGGTTTCTTTGGAGGATTTCATTAGACACCTGGCATTTTCCCCCATTAACTTCGAACTTGAGAATTTTTCATATGATGACTTAGATGAATACTTGGCCTTCTCAGGTGGCAGTATGCTGCCTTGCGAATTAGAAAATGGCTCTCAGGTGGCATTTTGTCCCCACAGCCCACCTCAGTTGATAACCTTACGCATTATGCTTTCTACAGTAACGTCCATTTTTACGCCCTCCTCCTTACGTGAGCCTCATAAGTAGGCAATAGAATAAGTGAGCGTCTATGCAAGGTAACAATAGAATTTTGGTGATGGACAGCTGTGACCAGCCAACATGTGGCACCTGGTCCGTTTCAAGGGTCATTACACTTTCAGCCTCTCCACAGCTTTTGAACTCAAGTGCATAAATATTTGATGGGATTCTGCGTTTTCAGCAAATCATAAATTTCTGTCTATGTGTAGATATCCAATGTAAAAGAAGGGATAATAGAAAAGTTAGAGGGGAATTCATGCATGGGTTGTTCTAACCCACAAACCATTCTATACCGAACATTGGCTTGTCAAAATGCCTTTACTCTTGGCAGGACACAAGCACCATAACCTAAGAGGATGTGATTTGAGTGGAGTTTTCATGCCCTGTGTGCTTATTGTATTTTTGCTACTGATGCAAACATTATCTATAATTACATTTTCAAGTGACTGAAAATTGCAGGCTTTGTTGAACAGAAATACAGCCAAAGAATGGAATGTATATCCACTCCACCCTCATTATAAGGCTTTCAGAAATCAGACTCTAAGGCCCAATACCATGGCTCTCAACTACATGATACCAACTCCATTCTCTGATGTTTGAACACTTTGTCAAAATGCTGGCTTCCCAGTGATCATGTAATTTGAGGAAAATGCTATTACTCTTTTTAGCACTTCATTTGCTCCATTGTGGACTCAATCACAGTGGCACCTCCTCTAACACAAGTCCTCTGTTTCCACCATGTGAAACAAACACAGTTTGATTTAGATCCATGCATGATAGGCAAAGTTGAGAAAGTTGGTTGAAGTGTGTGCCTTCTTGGGGCAGGTACAATTGCATCTCTGGGACATTATGTTTAGCCTCTTTGCATACCCCAACTCCACATAAGATTCAGCCAAAAAAAAATTGCTTCCAGGGGGCACCACCCTACTTCCTGGTGGGTTTTGTTTTTTTTTTTTTTTTGTCCTTAGAACCTGGCTGTGATACCAGAAAACCATCCTGGTCATTTTTACTCTTGTAGACACAAGGTGAGACGCTATTTCTAATTTTAGTGAGAGCTTAAACCCCTTGAAATTTTTAAAGAGAATTTACTAACTGGATAGGGTGGCTCAGTGCCTTTAATCCCAGCTACTCAGGAAGCTGAGGTGGGGGGATTGCTTGAGGCCAGGAGTTTGAGGCCAGCCTAGCCCTAAAAAAATAAAAATAAAAATATGAGAATCTGACATGGTGAAGCTTAGTATTTTGTTCATGGCTGAGTAGCATTTTTAAATCTAGGTAACTGTTTCATGAAATAGATGGTCCTTGGTTTTGGATGGAAAACTAATGGGAAGAAGAATTGATGATGGCATCATTGTTATTTTGTTTTTAAGGTGGGAAATTTATCTACGTGGTGTTTCACAATGTTGTAACTCACTTTCCAGGCCCCAGTAGAGTCTAAACTCTTGAAAAAAATTAAAGAAGAACTATTGTGATGGCTTAATCCAAAACAGAAGCAGAACAAATAATTGATGGAAGTTTCTCAGAAAACCTGTAGACTATTCCTGATTCTCTGGTGTCTATGTCTGACAGGACAGTATGTCACCAAAGAAATGTTTATTGGGTCATAATTACATTGTGAACAGTTAATGTATATCTAGTGAATTAGATGTTCCCAGTATGTATGCTTTATTACCTTTCTAATGTAAATGATAAGCTCAAATGTATGCTGGGTTTTGGACAGACTACTTTGTACTCTAATACCAAGGTTACCAATTAAGTATTCTTAACATTCATGGAGTTAAAATGAAATAACTTTGGGGTCCAAGTAAAACGTTTTCTGAGTAATACAGCGTGTCAGCAAGGGTTTCTTCATTGTTTATGTAAATGATTATTGTAGCTTTTGAAGCAAAGCCTCTACATTGAAAATTCTGAAGTGTAGGCATTCCTCATCAAATAATATCACTGCCCAATGGCGAGGTGTGAGGACAACTCAACTTGTACATTTCATGAATTCTTTCTGTGAATCACAAATGCTGTCTCAATGTTCAGGGCACTTTTTTGATAGATTATATGTTGATGCATCTGACTGACTCCCTCGGATTTTGTTGTTGTTGTTTTCTTTTTGTTTCTGAGATGGAGTCTTGCTCTGCTGCCAGGCTAGAGTGCAGTGGTACAGTCTCGGCTTACTGCAATCTCCACCTTCCAGGTTCAAGCGATTCTCTTGCCTCAGCCTCCCGAGTAGCTGGGACTAAGGCGTGTGCTTCCACGCCCAGCTAATTTCTGTATTTTTAGTGGAGATGGGGTTTCACCATGTTGGCCAGAATGGTCTCAATCTCCTGACCTCATGATCCGCCTACCTTGGCTCCCAAAGTGCTGGGATGACAGGCGTGAGCCACCGCACCTGGCCTGGGCTTTTGATAACATGGATTCTTAGCCCATCAGCGAAACTTATTTTAAGAAAGGTACTTAGCCTAGAACTAATGTAAATTTAGTTTTTAAAGCTACCTAATTCTCAGGGTTTCTTGTGAGCCCCTACAGGGTTTCTTGTGAGCCTACACAATTCTTGTGTAGCGAATTGATTCCACTGTGGTGTCGTAAATACAGTGTAAGTCAGAAGGTACATTGCAGTTGTACAGTCTACAGCAAATCGAATAGTTAAAATGAAGTTGGATAACTGAGGAACTTAGGACTTACGAGTCACAAGTGACCCACTGTCGTTGGACTGTACTGATCAGCTGTTTTGTTGTCACTTGGAAACTAAACATTTCTGTACTATCTGTCCCTTTTTTTAAGCCTGAAATGTCTACCAATGAACAAGAGTTGTAGTTTATCGTTCTTAGCACAAATATTTAGTTTCAAAGTCTCACAATATGCGGGATAGCTGCCGGCTGTTGTAGGTGTTAGAAAATTTTATGGAGTTTAACAGTAGTTCTTAGATTACAGGCTTAAATACTGGATTACTCTAGGTTTTTGTCCTGTTGACTTTGCCTGTTGTTTCAAAGGAAACAAGTTTAAAATGAAGAAGGATCTGTACTTTTGTGTTGTTTGGGGGCTAAGTTGGATTAATAAAGGAATTTTTTGTTGAGATACAAGAATTTAACTGATATAACTTTCTAAGACCTTCATTCCTTACTCTGTAGATCAGGTGAGGTAAATGTTATAATAGTGCCTCATCTTTATTTTTCATTTTTTGCTACATCTAGATCCCTCCTATGTGCGTTAAAAATATTTCATGTGTCCTTTATTACTAAGAACACTGGAAGAAATAGTTTTCTGGTGGAAATGTGCACATATATTAGTACTGTTAGGACTTCTGTGATCTTGGCCATTTGGATTGTAGCATCCAGTTAGCTCATGATCAACATTAATAAAAACTGGTGATATGGCAGTTCTTTCCCATTCAAAAACGCTGCAGTGGTGGTGGTGCCCTACTCCATTAGGTCACATTGAATCTGGTATGATCCATGGAATTAATTGTGTAAGCAATGACATACAGATTTTTATTGAGTCTATCCTTTTGCTCCCTGAACTTCTGTAGCAGAGCTCTGTAATTTACAATGGATTTGGGAATCCTGAGAACAAGTAAATGAGGATCAGTGAAAATAAGAGGATGGGATTGCAGCCACTTAGTTGGCATTGTAGATCCAACCTCAGGCTCTTTCTCCTGCCCTCGGTACTCAAGTGGGTACTGACCTGGTTTGTGGGCTATTCCCAGTTTAGAGCGATTGCTTTGGCATCATCAATAGTATTCTCCCTTGAATTAAAAGTGTCCAAGTTGGGATAATTATGTGGTCCTCTTTCTCATATCTGATCCTGTAACACCACCTTTTTTCAATACAAATGGGTGTGAATGTTTAGAAGTCTATGCATAGGATTAACCCAAGCTTTTCCACCAAAATGGTTAAGACTTTCAAACCCCAAGGAAAAAAAAATTCCTAGCCTCTTTCTCCAAGCTATCATCTTAACTAAATCTTTACACATAGAAAAGCTATTCAAAATTTAATACAAGTTTATTCGGTGTTTCTAATGCAGTAGCACCCTGCTGGGAGATTCCTCTCTACACCCTTCCCTGGTTCCTGGGTTTAATGTAGAGGACCCTGAGATGACTTTAGGGGAAACTTTCCCATTCAATGCTGTTGAATTAATAACTTTTCCTCATTCTGGAAAGCTCAGATAGGCAGCTCAGATGCTTCACATGACTCAGCCAAAGCGTGACCACAGCCAGAAAACTATCAGATGATACTGCCTTTGTTTGTTCTCACACTGTCCTTTGTGAAAGAGTCACAAGAGAGCTCAGCGTAGATTTAATGGCCCCAGGGTGCCTAGGTATATTTTTGTATTTTAATATGAGATACTCTTTCACTCTGTAAGACTAATAGCTCTTTCCCCTACAGTGCTGGATTTTAGAGGATTTTTGAAATACATGTGTTTGAAATTGGTTTCCTGATTTTTACATTTATACCCAGCTGTTTGTTATTCCGTTCAGCCATCAGCACATGAGTCTCAATGGACCATGTAATGTGCAGCTGTAGCCAGATGTAATGCTTCCTCTCCCTAAATGTTTCTGTTAGAAGCTTAGAGAGGCAGGCTAAAGACTGCTGATAACCGTGTTGCCTGCATTAATATACCCTCTGGAGCTACACAAATTCTGCTTGGCAATTTTATTTCATGACCAACAAGCAAAGCGGTGTTTGTGATCTCCATCCCTGGTAGTAATGTTGACACTGCATATATCAAGTGTATCTGCACTGATATGAGAGGTACTTGTATAGCTAATTCATACTGCAGGAAACTGTCTGATCTGCATGCATAAATACCCTGAAAGCCAGGTTGTACTTAAACATCAGCCAGGATTCAGGTCAGACCTTTGCCAAGATTAAAATAGGTCCATAAACTGACTCTTGAATAGAGAATTTTTTAGGATAATTTTAGGATCATTTGTCTTCAGCTTATAGTCAAACCTTGTTCCTGATTTGCATTTTTTATTCAAGTCTGTGTTTCCTTTTGTATTTGTATGATGTGACTTTGTTTAGAGGCTACAGCTTCTACTGAATTTAATTACTTTGCTTGCAGGCTTTAAATTGAGGGCATCTTCTATTAATCGTTAATTACTTTCTCCAGCCATTTACACAGTAGAGATACAGTTACTAATTGAGGGTATTTTCTGTACAATGGCAACAGGCTCCTTCAGTCTCAATATTTACCTTTCTATGGGGACCTATTTTTGTTTCCCTAATCTTTTGCTACACATAAAAATAGATATTTCATTGACATATGGACCATTTCTATGATCCAATATTGTTACAGATCCTAGATAAATAAATGGGAATCATACTTGGCTCTGGGTTGCCACCTGGTGGTGTCTCGGTCTCTTTTAGCCTCCTCAGACCAGTCTCCTGTGGGAAGATGATATCCCTGAGTCTACTATTCCATTGCTGATTTTACGCTGAGAGCCCTCTGGGGATTTATAGATAGGCTTGTCCCTCATGGGTGGCTGGGGGAGGACACATCAATATGGCCTGGGTGTTGGTTGTTTTTTTTTTAAATGTCATTAAAGTATGTGTTCCATGCCTTTTATGTATTTGGCAATTTGTCTCCTTAAAATTCCTCTGTTGGCTAGTGTGGCATGTGATGCTTTTTCTGATTATCCTTCATTACTCCTCCATGTCTCCTTTTCTTCCAGCCTCCTGACTGTTGATGTCTTGTCCTTCTCACTCTTTGGCTCTTTCCTTGTCCTTCTCATCCTTCCCTTTTTAGAGAGCTGTCTTCACCTACTGTCTTAGTCCATTCTCACACTGCTAATAAAGACATACCTGAGATTGGGAAATTTATAAAGGAAAGAGGTTTAATGGACTTGCAGTTTAACATGGCTGGAGAGACCTCACAATTATGACAGAAGACAAAGAGCAAAGAGACGAGGGACGTCTTACATGGCGGCAGGCAAGAGAGCATCTCCCCTTCATAAAACCCTCAGATTGGCGAGGCACAGTGCCTCACGCCTATAATCCCAGCACTTTGGAAGGCTGAGGGAGGCGGATCACTAGATCAGGAGTTCAAGATCAGCCTGACCAACATGATGAAACTCTGTCTCTACTAAAAATACAATTAGCCAGGCTTGCTGGTGTGCACCTATAATCCCAGCTACTTGGGAGGCTGAGGCAGCTGAATTGCTTGAACCTGGGAGGTGGAGATTGCAGTGAGCTGAGATTGTGCCACTGCACTTTAGCCTGGGTGACAGAGCAAGATTCCATCTCAAAAACCATCAGATCTCTTGAGACTGTCTGTTGTCAGGAGTGTGTGGGAAAAACCTACCCCTATGATTCAATTACTTCCCACTGGGTCCCGCCCATGACATGTGAGGAGTCATGAAAATTCAAGGTGAGATTTGGGTGGGGACACAGCCAAACCATATCAATCACCATGTCTCCGGCTGATTGGGGTTGGGGTAGGGGGAATCTGTTTCTCAACTTTTGATCTTTGATTTCTTTCTGGACGTCTCCTGGTGAGCTGTTTCTCAGCCTCAGTAGCCTGGGCCTTCAGTCAACCATGGTAGATAGTGGAGTTTATCTGCTTGATAATAGGCACATCCTGAATGCTCAAGTTGGCCACAGCCCCATTTCAACAATTAAGTTTGTAACAAACCCCGAGTTGTTTGTTCATCCGTTTATTAGACTTAGTGTTTTGCAAGGTGAACGTTCCTTGCAGCCTAGCTTGGGCTGTTTAATTTCTTACACTTTAGTGTCCACGTTGAAATGGATTTATCGTGATACTTCTGTGTCATGATGTGCTTCTAGTCCATGGTCCTCCAATTTTAAATTTAATTTTTTAAAAATGTATAAAGGTAGAGAGCAAGAAAGAATTGGGTTATAGGTTGAATTAATGAGCAGTGGCAAAGAGAAAAGCTTGAAATTTGTTATTGGGAAGCCGAGCTTTATGGAAAAAACAGTAATTTCAGTATGTCGTTTCTATAAAACTTCAGAAGAATGCACTCTACTCCCTGGAACATGTTAGGTAGCCATGTTAAGTTATAAACCTATCCTTGCTGCTGGTGATAACAGGCAGAGAAGCTGAAGCGAGCAAGAGAAATGCTCTGCGTATCTCTCTGTTCCCCGGAGGTTGCTGCCTCTAAGAGAACCCAGCTACACCAGCAAAGAGGAGCTGAGCTCTGTGTTCCAGAGGTGAAGGTTGCAGCCTCATTTGAGAAATTACTTCCTTTTCTTCCATCTGTAGCGTGGCTTCCCTTTGTGGAGTCCTCTTGCGTAGCCTCTGGCCTATATTCTTAAGAGAAAAAAATGCTGCTATTCTTAGAATGCATCTAAGGTGGTTTGTGCTGCATTAAATCACCAACTTGTACTGATAGAGGTATGTGGTGTGTGAAATTGAATGGTATTTCAAACTGTAGTGCTTATTAAGTTATTGATAAAGGATGGCTGTTGACTTAAGCAAGGTGTGAAGTTAATCCTGTTAGAAAGTGATTACTCTTCTACCAGAAAACCTGAAAAGAGTAGTAGTTATGGCACTGGACAGTAGGAATTGTGACAAATATTATGCAGCACACCACTATAAAAATGAATGCTAAAAGGAAATTTCGAACATCCATTTCAGCACGATTTTGTACATGTTACACGTATGTATTTATAAATCATACATATATTACAAAAGAAGGTAGGATGAAACACTCAAGGATTATTTTAAATGGTTCTATAACAGTATAAATATCTCACATTAAAACTATTTAAATATTTGGAACCCCATAGATGGGCTTAAAATTCATGATAATTTAAGTAATACTGATTGGATTCATTTTAATTAAAACCCTTCTGGCATCAAGGAAACTTACTAAACATGCTTTTGGAGCTAAAAATGGAAAGCTTTACAGATTATTTAACATAGAGATGAAGCAGTGCCTCTCGTAGAAAGCCAGCAGTCGTCTTGTTCCATCCCCCCAACTGTCCACCACCCTAAGCCAAGTGCGCCTGAGCTTCCACAGTATCCTGGACATGTGTGCACATGTGCTGCTTACATCCATACCTCTCTCATGGCATTGACCCTGTAATGGCAACATCAGCTGAGTCCTGTGTCAGTTCTCCCATTAACTTGGAGGACACTGAGGGCAAAAACCGAGATGCAGTGAGCCTTCTGCCCACAACCCCTGGTGCTGAGATGAACTGAGCCAGTTCTCCTGGAGCAGCTCCCATGCCAGGATTTGGGATGTATGCTCATCCCAAGATATAGCCCATCGAAGCTATTGAATAACCTAGTACTTCTTGAACTATTCCTCCAGCCTACCTCTGACATTGGTTGTGGGAATTCATACTATTAGCATGGTGAGCGATGTAGTCAGTCACAGTGTGTACTCAGAATACCTTAAAACGAGTTCATAGTTAATTATTTACTTCAGAAGACACTGCTTGTTCCACATTTGCCCATATACACATTTTATTCCTTTTATGAGCTTCACAAGCTTCTAATGCTTGTCTTTGAAGACAAGTTCTTGATCACAGTTTAAAGTTCCATTTAAAGCCACTCAATGGAAGATAGGTTAAGTGTGCTTCATAATTTTGGTCATTAAACTAGGAGCATATTTATCAGTTTTTAAGACTAGTTTCACTTAGGAAAAAAAAAGATAATTATGTGTCTATTACATCTTAGGTTTTTGGTAAATTCCAGTACCACTGGAGGAAACCATGGGCCAGAGTAACCCAAAGATGCACGTTGGTATATATTTTAAGTCCAGGTGACATTGGAATGTGGTAGGTGTTGGGGATGGGATCTTCCTATTTGTTTTCATCAAGCTAATATTACTTACAAAATACATCCCAGGGACTGAGAGGAGCAAAATGTGTTGATTATCTTTATGTAGGCTATGACAACTTTGTTTTTAACTGAGACTTTCTATTTTCAGGGAGTTCAGTGTCTCTTAGGAAAGTAGTAAATTTTGAAAAACTTTAAAACATTCATGTCATTGATCATGGGACCACATGATTGATGGGAAGGGAAGGTAGGACAGGAGAAAGTTAAAGAATTCTCATGGAAGTGCAAAGCAGAAGGAAAAGGAGACATTTCATGTATGTATCTGACTGTGTCTTTGCTGTGTTCTCTGTGAATTGCCTCTAACAATAGGGAGAGAATTCAAAACAAGCATTAACAAGCTATAGACAGTGTTTTTGGAGAAGAAACAAAATAGGGTCTCTGTTTAGTAAACACACTTTAAGTTTAGTGCTTAATAAGATCTCAATCTGCTATAATACCTTCACAGCTGATAAACTGCATCATGGAATAAAAGGAACAATAGTTTGTAGAAACTTTAAAGGTATAATTGGTATGGAATTTGACTTATGGAGCCCTAGAACTCTGAGCCACCAGGAGAAACCTATCTAATGCTGTGTTTTCAGCATAGCAGCTTACTTCCTAGCAGTTCCTTGTTTCCTAAGTAATGGTTTTCATTGTTGTTCCTTAGTTCAGCAAATCCTTTTAAATGCCTGTGCCCATTACCATCCTAGGTGCTGGGAAAACTGCATCCTCAAAGTTACATCCCCATTCATGGAAATGATCATTTTTTATTTCCCTTTGATTTTGTCAGTTCTCCTCTTCCAACTGATTTCACCACCTCTTTTTCAGGGTTTTCCGTTATTCAAAGCTGCATTAAGCCTCTGTTTAGCTTCATCTCTGTGATGGCTTGTTCTCTGGCCAGCTGCTCTTATATCACCACCTGCCATAAATATCATACTTTGGTTGGGCTACTGTAACAAAATGACATAGAGTGAATGGCTTAAACAACAGACGTTTATTTCTCAAGGTTTTGGAGACTAGAAAGTGCAAGAGGTCCTGGCAGATTTGGTTCTTTGCGAGGGCTCTCTTCCTGGCCCGCAGAGGGCTACCTCCTAGCTGTACCCTCACATGGTTGAAAAGGAAGTTCTGGGATCCCTTTTCTTCTTAAAAGGTCACTAATCCCATCATGGTGGCTCTGCCCTTGTGACTCTAACTCAGTCTAATTACTTCCCAAAGGCTCCACCTCCTAACACCATCACATTTGGGGGTTAGAACTTTAACACATGCGTTTTAGGGGGCACATTCAGTCCATGACAAACAGTGGTAGTATCAAGATGTAGAATAAGATTCCAAGAGAGAGATGGAGACACTACCTAAGGCAAGACTTAGGAAAATGTAGTACAGAATCAAAACTCATGAACTATGAAGAATGATGTTGGTGTCTGTAAACACACATGCCTTAGGATTTCTCTTCTAAACTCGAGCAGGATCACTCAAAGTCATAACAGGGAAGTCCTCAATGCCCTGTTTTGTAATGAGGCTGAAAAAATAGCTTGCAGATACACATGGCATCAGGGTGGTGAGACTTCATATTAACAATATGATTTATATTTCTTCATTCCCAATTCATTTGTAATTTCTGATGAGTCAAGTTACATGAAGTTTTCTCATTGTGTTTCAGACCATTTTCTTGTGAAAGTTATCTTTTATAAAGATATGGGTCCGTTTTCATGCTGTGAACCCAGTGGGATGTCTAACCCTTCCATCAGGACATAACATTAATCCTGTGGAATTAAATGTGTCCTGGAGAGTTTACAATCTGTAAGCTGATATAGTTGGATGTTCACAGTCCTGTTACTATATATAAGAAAGAACTGTCAGGATTATTGGGATTTTTATATATTTGGTGCATACTTATCTCTAGGTTACTATGATTAGTTCCATTGTCACGTATCTGAATTTTACTAAAATACATTATCTACTCATTGGGGGCATAATTATGGGTATATGGTTGGCCACAGGTGAACTTAGGACAGATTAGAACATTTGCAATGAACTATTTTTGAATGATCAAAATTTCATTAATAACTTGAAAAGGAAAGCAGGGGCTTGACACTGTGTTGGTTTGTCAGGAGATTACTAAGAAGTTGGTTTTGGCCGGGCGTGGTGGCTCACGCCTGTAATCCCAGCACTTTGGGAGGCCGAGGCGGGTGGATCACGAGGTCAAGGGATCAAGACCATCCTGGTCAACATGGTGAAACCCTGTCTCTACTAAAAATAAAAAAATTAGCTGGGCATGGTGGCGCGTGCCTGTAATCCCAGCTACTCAGGAGGCTGAGGCAGGAGAATTGCCTGAACCCAGGAGGTGAAGGTTGCAGTGAGCCGAGATTGAGCCATTGCACTCCAGCCTGGGTAACGAGAGCGAAACTCCATCTCAAAAAAAAAAAAGATGTTGGTTTTTTCTTGTGATAGAAGGAAACTTACATTTACTTCCTTCTCTTTCAAATGTGGTGTTATTCCACAGTAGACAGTATATTTATTCCACAGCTTTTTGAAGCCTGGCAGCACTGTTTCATGTTGAATATCTTTAAACCGGGCAGTCAAAGGTTAGAGTTCTTTAGAAGCAGAGGTCAGAGTACAGGTGGAAATGAGAATACAGTTGGTGGACATCTTGGTTATCCCTGCATACAGATGGCTGAACAGTCTCTCTTGACTTTGAAGACTCACGTTGATGTTGCTTCTGACAACATAAGATTTTAACCTGGTGTATCTTTTATCTGAGGCACTGTGCCTGACTGTGGCTGTCTTTCACATACCATTATGGTCCGTCCCCTTCTAAAATACTCAATTCAGTGGTGTTTATTCACATGCACAAAATTGTACAGCCATCACCACTATCATTTTCACACAATTTCATTGCCCAAAAAAGAAATTCTGTGCCCCCTAAGAGTCACCTCCCCCACCCCAATTTCCCTTAGCCCCAGGGAACCATTGATTTCCTTACTGTGTTAACTGGATTTGCCTGTTAAATATACATTTCACAGAAATGTAATCATGCAATATGTGGCCTCTTGTTTCTGGCTTTTGTTTAACTTAAGATGTTTTCAGAGGTTTATCCATGTTACAGTGTATATCAGGACTTCATTTTTACAGCTGAGTATTTCATTGTATATAGGTGCCACAATTTATTTCTCAGTTGGATATTTAAGTTGGTTTGGCTGTTACAAAATAATGCTACTATGAACGTTGACCTACAAGTTTTTGTGTGAACACTTATTTTTAATTCCCTTGTATATATGCCTAGGATTGAAGTCACTTGGTCATGTGATAATTTTCGAGGAACTGTCAAACTGTTTTTCTAAAGTGGCTTCACCATTTTAGCTTCCCATCAGTAGTGTATGAGGTTCCAATCTTGCTGCGTCCTCAGCAATACTTGTCACTGCCTGTCCCAGGATCCTGGTCAGTTACATTTGCTTTTGTAACGACAAGGGTAGGACACAGCAAGTGAGAACCAAGCCTGGTGGGTTTCGGCAGGGCCAGGGCTAGAATTTGTGTCTCCTTACTTACCCTCACCATTCACTGCAGTATTACATTTCAGGAAAGCTGGGTGACGAAAAAACACATGAGAAATAATAAATGAGACATATATTTTCATTTTCCCATTCAAAGGAATGGAGCAGTTGGTTATCATGATTTCTGATGCAGTCCAAGTGTCTCTAGCCTCAAACTTGCTCTCAACACTTGAGCATCCCACTGCTGGCTGGACTGTCTGTACTTGGATGCCCACATGGTTGGATTGCGGACTTCCATGTCCTGAACCAAGCTCCTCATCCCCTCTCCTTCCTTTCTTCATCTCACTAAAAGGTAGCCAGTTGCTTCAGGCAGACCTCCAGAGACTTTGCATCTCCCACATTCTCCACATTCAGGTCATCGAAAAACCTTGTGTGTTCCACCTTCCATATGCAGTCCCTCCTGCTCTGGCCACTTCTTTCTCAGGCCTTGGACTGAGCCACACGTTTTCTATCTGGACTGGTCACCCAGCCATCATCTATCACCTGGACTTAAGATTGTGCTCTGATCCCCCCAATGGCTTCCTCACATACCTAGAAAGCAAGCCAGCATCCTTCAAATGTCCTACCAGCCGCTGACTGCTACGCGAAGTTCTGGCATCTTCTGCTTGCTCTGCTCCACCCACATGGGCTCCTTTGCTGTCCTTTGTTTTTGCCAGCACGTCCTTTTCAGGTTGTCCATACTTACTCTTCCTCCTTCCTTGTACCCTCTTCCCTCAGTTGTTGGCACAGCCTTGCATCCTGACTTGTTTTAAGATTCTGCTTACATCACCTTGCCGCCTCAGAAGGCAGTTCCTGATCACCATTCACCACCTCAAAGAAAGTGTCCCATCACTTTCTATCCTCTTAGTTTACTTGATCCCCTTCATGGCATTTTTTACTATTTAACAAAGTGTTACCTATTTATTTGCTTATGTGTTGCTTTTCCGTATTGTCTACTGGAATGGGAGCCCCGAAACAGCAGGGGCTTGTCTCTTGAGCTTACTGTTGTATCTGCTTAGCTTGGAGTGGTTCTTGGCACATAATGGGAAGTCAGTAAATTACTGTTAAATGAACAGGTTATTTTAGTCTTCCTTTTGGCATCACCCAATCAATCTTTTTGCTGTCAACCTATTTTGGGTGAGCTTTAAATTTTTTTGTACACCTTGCTAAAGACTTCCATATATATAAGAGAGAGAGACAGAGTACAATTTGCGTGAATCTCTGTGTAGTACAGTTTCTTCATATATGAATTCGCAATAATTCCAGGCAGGTACGTTGAGACCTCATTTGAAAAATGTTTCCCCCCACCAAGTGCCAGAGACTATGATGGTAACATTGTCATTTTTATTACTCAATCTGGTTTTAATACATTGTAACAGTATGGACCCTATTAGCCAAGTACATGATAATAGCCTTTTATTACAATACCCTAGGATATAATATTGTAATGTTATAGTATCTTTTTATTGTGGTTCTACTAATAAGGATCTCACTTATATACCCATAGAGCTCTTGTAGTTTTATGATATCCAAGGATGAGACTCTGCTGTTGAGAATCTTATCTAAAACATGATACCACAATACCAGAAGGGAAATTGACAAAATATCTCAGTGTATTTGAATTGCACATTCCTAGTTTGATTTATTCTTACTGTGTAGCACATTATTGCCTGGAATTCCAGATGGTTCAAGTGCCTTCCAGACCTCTTCTTGCCTGTTTATTCCATTTAATAGAATAGCCGAATGTAAGGCCAATAATATTAACTTTGGTGAAGATATTCCAGTGCCTTCCAGTACCCTAAATAATTCCCGAGGATATGATGCAGTGACTAAGAACTTGGGTTCTGCAGTCAGGTTTACCTAAGGCTGAGTCTTAACTTGGTTTTTATTTTGGAGGTAGGATCTCACTGTTGCCCAGGCTGGAGTGCCTCGGTATGGTAATGACTCACTGCAGCCTCAAGCTCCTGGGCTCAGGGCAAGAGCTGGGCTAGTTTTTTATGTTTTTCTGTGGAGATGGGAGTCTCATGCTGGTCTAGAATTCCTGGCCTCAAGCAGTCCTCCCATTTCAAGCTTCTAAGGCACTGGGATTACAGGAGTGAGCCACTACCCCCAGCCATTAACTTTATACTGAAACATAACATGTCACTGTGAGACTTTGTCTTCCATTCTTAAATGTCGTTACCTGTAAAATGGGATGAATAACTGTAGTTACCCTGTATGGTTTTGTGAGAATTCAATGAGATAGTTCCTATAAAGTACTTGGAGTCTAATAAAATGCTCAGTAAATGTTAACTGCAATTATTATTACTATTATCTTAAAACATTTGAACACTGTGTGTGATGAAATATTCTTTGGCAAGGGAAAGCTGGAATGACTCTCAGGTAAAGAGTAGTAAAAGGGCTATAAGTAGAGCAATAAAATGCAAATGTGTGACCTCTGCTGCTTTCCCCAGAGCTGTAGATCATTCTATTTGTTGAAAAAAAGAACCGGGTCTACTGCTGAACACAGTGTAACAAATATAACACAGATAGAGACCCCCTCAAGGTGCCATATCTGTTTATAGCCTATTTAAAGAACAAAAATAGATCTTTCTGTGGCACTTAATCTGGCTGGGACACTCACAATACCCATTAGAATGTGTGCTCATTTCATTGTTATAATAATGGGAGTTCAAGTCCTCTGCTCTTTTTATGGAAGCCTCTAGGGGTAGAGGTGAGAGAAGGGAAACAGAATTTAAAATGCTCCGGGTTTGATTTTAAAGGCAGCGACTCTTGAAGCCTTTGAACATTCAGGAAGACCAGCTGACGTTGAGCTGTCTACACTTTTCAGCTCCGTTTTATTTGCTGCTGTTTAATGTTTTCCTTCCTCCCCAGCGAAGGTGCATGCTAGCGGTTCTCAAATTCACAGCAGGGCTTGTCTAACCACACAGAATGCTGGGCCCATCTCCAGATTTCCGGTTTATCAGGTCCAAGGTGGGGCTGAAAATTTGCATTTCTCATGAGTTCCTGGGTGATTGCGATGCCCCTATGGATGTACCGGTCAGGAAACCACACAGTGCCAACTGCTGCTGGATGCAGTTTGGATCTCCCTCGAGCACTTGGCCCAGAGTTGGGCACAGAGTATGCACTCAATAAATACTTGTTGGTTTACTGCCTCTGATGACGCCAAAATGAAATATAAAGGGAAGATAAAGCATATTAAGGTTCTCATTAGGCACACAGCCTGATTCTCATTAAGACTGTCCTGATTTCTTTTATGTCCTGGGCATGTGGGCTCAGTGCTAATTTTCATGGCTTCTGTGGTCCCCAAAGTACCAGCTTTTTCATCCACTCCAAGGTTCTCCTCATTTACCCTTTATTTTCCTGACTCATTTCAGCCGTTAAGGGCCAGCAGATTCCTCAGGACTCATGCGGGAATGAGGGTTCTCATACCTCCCCAAGAGTTGTTATAAACCCCTTGTCTTTAATCTTATTTCACTCTCTCACCACCCTGTTAACATAAAGCTTAAGCTCTTGGCTTGTTGCTTCATTTTCTGAAATTTTAAATTTGATTGAAACTGCCTCCACTAAGTTAACATTCGATTGAGTCACTGGGGAGAAGAAAATTTACAGAGAAGTGATAGAAAACAAATTGGGCTTGTAGAGGAAGGATTGTTCGGAATTACTATATTGTCAAACCCATTGTTTGTTTCCCTCACATTTTCCTAGGTCTCAGCACTTGGGTATTTCTTCACCGGAAAAGAATTTTGGAGGTTGGTGGTGGGGGGGGGGGTGGTTGTTTTGCACATCCTTTAATCTCTTCCTATTTAAGCATTTTAGAGGAAAACAATGTTTTCCTTCATGAAAACAGATTTAAAAAATCTCTAAGTTTGCATTTTAGTTCTTTACTCACAGCCAACCCATGAGTTCAGTTTTGAGATGAGTGTTTTCCAAAGTCGAGTCCCCGGAGGACACTGGAAGACTGTTCTATGGATGAAAAGGACTCTGTGGCAAAAAGAAAGCAAGCTTGATGAACACGGGTTTAAGCAAAGTTAAACAGGTATGTTTAATTCAGGACTGTCAGAATCTTTAATATGGCTGCTGTGCATTGTGGGTATGGAAAAGAGAGATTTCCAGACTCTGACCATGGAATCCTCTGATGCTGCTGTTCTGCAGAACAGATTTTGAGAAGTACTGTATGAAAATCCTTACATTATAGCATCATCTTTGATGCCTAAAGAAACCTCAGAGGCATTTTCTTTCACAGAAAACCGCTCTTTTCTGTGTAGATACAATAGACAAAATTTCATCAGCTCCTTTTTGAAGCAAAAAGTTTATTTTTAGAAGATTTAAAGTAGTGATGAGATCTTGTTTATTCAGTAGTTCTTTTACTACTGAAGACCTCAGTGCCTTTCCTGAATACTGATTTCAGGCTTAATCTTTTCCTGGGATACGGACATTTTCATTCTATATTGCCTATATATTGGACAAAATTTTATCTAATTCACCCAGCATGTTACTATTGCCACATGCACTTGTGGAGTGAAATACTTTGGGACAATCATTTTTCCTTTCTAGATGTCAACTTTCAAAATCATGGAAAAATCAACTAGGAATTTGAAGACTCACTCATTCATGATTTAAACAAGCCCATGAAACCCTCTCTCCAAATGTAACAGTTGTACTCAGCAGTTTGTTCTCTTCTCAGGTTCATTGTTTGGCCCACATCTCCTCCCCTTAGCACTCCCCAAGGCCGTATTCCAGTTAGGGATACTCTGCCTGCAATGTAGCTTTTCTCAGTCACTAGAAAATGTCACGGTATAGTTTGCACTGTGGAGGTTGTTAATCTCTACAACACTGTCAAAGAAAAGTGGGAGAGTTTTATAGCTGTAGGTTATTAACACTCTTCAGTATAGAAAAGTTGACCTTCCCCCCTCCCTTTGCATTTATGCTCAGTGAACAGAATATGCATTTTTTTCTTTCTCAATATTGGGTATATAAAAGTAGTGAGCGATGAACCAGATATACTTGATAATCAGATTGTTGGGTTAATGAACATAGGATATTGTAGTTTAACTTTTAATCCCAATGTTTCAGTGCTGACCTCTACCTCTCATGTAAGATATGTATTGACATCTGGAAAGAATTAGATCCACCTTCATTTGACAGCACTGTCGCAGCTGTTAAGATCCACTAAGTTGTGAAAATGCATTCATAAAACACCTAAGGTAGAATCTAAGAGCACAGTTTTCCTCTTTTCTCTTCTTGAGGGGCAATACAGACTTTTCAGCTTCGTAAGTTACAGAGCACTGTCATTTTCCGTTTCAGCTAATCTGGTTCTTACTGTAATTATAAATGTAGATGTATGAATTAGTTGGTTAAAAACTCCAAAGTGTGTGTACATGTAAGTGCATTACACATAAATACTCTGAGTGCAGAATACCTAATTTAAATGAGTGACAGGGAGCACAACATCATTGAAACTGTCAGGGAAACAGAAATGTGGTGGTTTACAGCTCTGTCTTTGTCTGCATGCTCCCTTCATGTATTAGAAGCCAGATGAGCTTCAAAATATGTACAGAATTGAGTGGGATCTTGGGTGTAACCTATTACCATGAAAAATTGGCAAGAAGGAATTCACTTGTTTTCTGCACGTTCTTATGTAACCTTGAACAAACTGTTCTGTTTAAAAAAAAAGTCTTCACTTTTTCCTTGCTTAAAAAAATCAGTTTAGCCTTCCAAATATTTTTGTGATAGCTGTACTGTGAATATGCCATCTTTTTTTTGAAACTGCCTCTCTGCTTTTTTTCTACTTGCAAGTTCCTAAGTTAAGCCTCCAGTGAGAATCTCAGCAAATTGATTTTTAGTAATACTTTAATTATTGAGATAATTACAGTGTGGTCAAGTGTGGTGGATCCCATGGTCATTTTACTCTTGCATTCTAATGTCAACAGTATTGTGCTAGTTTAGATGCCCTATTTGTGTCTAATCATTTTATGTCAAAAATAGATGGGGGAGAGGTCAAGGACGTAGTCTGAGAACAATGTGAACCGGGACCTCTGATTTTCTCTTTCTGAATCATTCAATAAGCAGCCTTTATTTGGTGGTTTTCATTTTCGTTCCTTTTTCTTCCAATTTACTTGTTCCTGTCTCTCTGATCCTTTGCTTTTGTGCTCTCCTAATTATTTTTTTCTCCAAGCGTCATTTTGTTTCTGCACCTCTCCTTTTCTACACCAACTCTTGCTTCCAGTACATACGTAGAGAATGTGGACTAGAAAGGGCCATAGAGATATGGTTACTCATTATGACTTCCCTGCCTCCTTCGAGTGGTTCTTTTCTTTTTTCTTTAAATGGGTTGTATGTGTACTCTGGGTATTGTGGGATGGGGAGTGCTAAATGTGAGTGCTTACAAAACACATCTTCACAGTTGGGAGGAGGAGAACACAGTGTCATTCATGCATCCTCAAAACATTACTACTGTGGAGGACTGGCAGTGTCCTCCTGCCGCCGCCCCCCCACTTGCCTTTGTGTATTCTCAGGGGTATCATAAACACTTGCTGGTTCCACATGCTACCTGTGACCTGTCAGGTGCTCAGAAGGCCTGCAGGGGCAGGCGCTGTTTATTACAAATAGTTTGATCAGTATGTGCAGCTCAACTGGGCAGGGCAGCTACAGCTTTCTTGCTCCCTCTGGGTTTCCTGACAAACTGGCATCCTGCTACAGGCAGGGAACTGAATGGCACTCTGAAGAGTTAATGAGCCACAGAAAATATGGCATTCTAAGAACAAAACAGTGTTTGTGTCCTGCACTCTTTGTCCCTGAAGTTTTCAGAGAGACTTCCAGTGTAATGGGCTTACAAACATCCTGCTTGTGCTGATCTCTTTTAAGTGGTAAAAGCAAATGCAGCATTTAAAAATCATTAAACCACATTGTCTGGACCTTATGTTGGGCTTGAGTTTCAGATACATCTGGGACATGCCTGAGATAAGCGACACTACTAAGAGGCAGAAGTCATGTCGAGTGGAAGACATTCGTATTATTGGATCCTGGCCTTGCTTGAACCTGGAATGTTGCTTCTGATTTGGTTCTGCTGGACTGTAGCAGCTCCTGCTGTCAGTGGGGAGCCAGTTCTCTTGGATTCACAGCTATGTGCAGACACTTTCTGTGCATTCTTACTCTTCATATTGGGTTGAACGCTTAGCTCTGTTTCCATGATCTCCTTTCAGTCCTTGCTCTCCATTCCAACATCAACACTTGTTCTCCAGATGATTCTGCAGCCTCCTGTCTTCTCTCTGTCACCAATCCCTTCCACACCGAATTGCCATACAGGTCTTAAGGCCTGTCTGATGGCGTTGTGCCTCTTCTCACAATACCCAGGGGTATTGCTGTCCCTGCCTGGTATGCAGAGCTCTGCGGACTATACTTGTGCACATGAGCCCTCTCCTCCCCTACACTTCACTCACTCAGTCACCCAATGGGCTTCTTGTTTGCCTGCCTCCCTGCCTGCCTTCTGAATCCTCCTCCATAAAGCTTCCACTGTGAGGAAAGGGACGATAATAATAAAACCCTGAACCCTAAGAGAACCTCGCCTCTTTTCCAAGACTAGTTCTTTTTGTAGCAACTATATCAAGATGCTGAAAGCTGACAGATCTGATGTTGCCTTCCTGAAAGCATGGGGACAGTTCTTCACTGTGGGAGGGGTGAGGCCTGGGAGGAGGGGTAAGGATTGTGAACTCAATCTCTGTAGTCTTTGGTTTCTAGGTTTTCTTAAAAAGGTAACCTTGCTTGAAAAGGTTAGCTTTTTAGTTCTTTCTTGGAAGAGAAGTTGTATTGGAGCCAGACAGTGATATGGATGCTATCTTGAAAACATGTTTTACTGCATTTCGCATGAAATGCTTCCTTATGTGTTGAATATTGAAAACAGCTGAAACATATACAGTTCTCTTTCTCTTATCCACCTATATATTATTTACAGAAAATATTTTAAATCTGGACATATCCTTAGCCTATATGCCTTTGAGTTTGCCTCTCTTGCTTGGCTGGTTTATGTGAACTATAACAACAACCTAAACAGTGCATGTTTATAAAATTCATCCTGATGCCTCCCTAGTCAAGTATTGCATTCGATTTATTTACTTAGAGTATGTTGAACACCTAAGTGCCAGGCACTACACTGTGCTAAAGTTTCATAACAGATATGGTGACTGGCTCCACAGAACTCAGATTTGAGAGGGAGACAGATGCTAATCAGATAATCACACAAAGATACAATTACAAACTAGTTTAAAATGTATACACACGGGACTTGATTTAACTGGTGGTGGAGCTGGACAAGGAAGGCTTCATTGAAGATGAAATGTTTGAGCTTCATATAAAACACCTTCATATTGCCCACTATTATTGGATTAACCATGCAGCTTAACGATCTTAACTGCTTCCTAGACATTGGCAGTTTTTTGTTTTTTCTGTGTATGTATTTGCTGTTGTTAATACCTTTTTTTTGGAGACGGGATCTCTCTTTGTGGCCCAGGCTGGAATGCAGTAGTGCAGTCTTGGCATAGTGCAACCTCCACCTCCCGGGCTCAAGCAGTCCTCCCACCTTAGCCTCCCAAGTGGCTGGGGCTACAGGTGCACAACACCATGCCCAGCTAATTAGGTTTTTTACAGTCCTGTCATGGGCCCTAAAATACCTAATTAGCTGGGCATGGTGTTAGCTATGTTGTCTAGGCTGGTCTTCCTCAAGCGATCTGTTTACCTTGGCCTCCCAAAGTGCTGAGATTACAGGCATGAACCACTATCTTAGGCTGTTGTTGTTAATACTTTCTCGTGCTAAATCATGTCTGTAGATCATTTAGGGGAAGTCTGAGAAGACAACCAGTAGAGATCATTCTGTTTTTTTTCAAAGACATTGCCAAAGTCAGGTCAGATAATCAATTTTTTGGTTACTGTGATTCAACCTTGCTTGACAGACACACCGGAGATGGAAGCTTCTTTATTTTGTTACTGGCCTGTAGGTTTTTTGGGCTCATCATTTGCTGATGCTTATTTCCTTAGATGATCATACTTGCTCCGTCCTTGGATTATATCCTGTGGGTTGTCAAATGAACTTTGGTCCTGTTCAGAACCATGCAGTTCCATATTTAAAAATGAAAAGCTAACTGCAGATTGGTAAACTATACTTTTTTTACATCCTTTAATGGTTTTGTGTTTAGTTGGAACTTTGGTGGATCCTTGACACATTGCTCTGACAGTAACCTTGTATGATGTTTTCCTTTACAACCAAAGCTCTCTTTTGTTCATTATCTTGTTTGATCCAGGCAGTAACTCTGCAAGTAGATGGCCCCATTATTATGGTGGAATGTACAGGTTGATATCATATCTTGGGAACAGGCAGGAAGTGGATTCAGGCACTAGAACCAGTAAATCATGTGGTAGAGGGCTTTTCATGTCAAAATCTGGTTTTTTCCCCCACAATATCACAAAACTGGTCCATACTAGCTTTTCTGAGCATATTATTGTCCTTAGAGTGAAATGTCATGTTACTCTATTTAACTTTCCTCTTGATTAGAGCCTGAGGGTTTTTTTAACGTTTTCTTCTTTATTCTTGTAGTATTCGTTCATTACTGTAAAGTTGGTTTTTTTCCCTAGAAAACCAAGGTTATAGCAAAGTAAGTTGTATTCTCACAGGGTAAAGGAGACCTTCAGAAGTATACAGTTCATCTATGCCTTTAAATTATCAACCATAAACGCTGTAGTTATGTGACACATTCTCTGGACATTTGTTTTATTATTACAGTCACTTTCTCAACAGAGTGTCACATAACAGTGTTCTTTTGTTCTTGGATCAACTGTTAATTAGTTTTCCCTCAATAGACCATATCTTCAGTGAAGTAGACAGAATACTTCTGATCTCACTCAGTATTTTCTAGTGCACGGATCCTCTGCTTCCTCTTGCCATTGGTTGTTTCACCTCAGAGGCGTATCTAAGGAAACAAAATGCATTCAAACACAGTTATAATCAATTTCAAGTATGTGTTGTGGATGGATTAGGAAATAACTCATCTTTTTAACTCTTTCACTTTTAGTTCCACTCTTGTTCCAAAAAGCACATTGTTTTAAAAAGGCTGAATTTACTTGGGCATTCATAGGCATACCCTGATTTATCTTGAATATGCTTTTGTCAGTTCTGTTTATAGTTTTTATTAATATTATTACCAGTAATAAAACTACATTTGCTTATTTTGGAAAATGCCCCATTTTGATACTGTCTAAACATAGTCAAAATGAATTTCGAAGTATAATTTCCATTATCGGATTAAAGACTTAAACATAAGACCAGGCACCATAAAAACCCTAGAAGAAAATCTAGGCAAAACCATTCAGGACATAGGAGTAGGCAAGGACTTCATGACCAAAACACCAAAAGCATTGGCAACAAAAGCCAAAATAGACAAATGGGACCTAATCAAACTCCACAGCTTCTGCACAGCAAAAGAAACAGTCACTAGAGT
>CM052669.1:9417565-9468797 GCA_028533165.1 Leontopithecus rosalia
ACGTGTGTACCTATGCAACTATCTTGCATGTTCTGCACATGTACCCCAAAACCTAAAATGCAATAAAAATTAAAAAAAAAATTAAAAAAATAATAATAATTTCCAGTATCTTTAGGAAGCAACACATTATTCAACTTCTGACCTCAAAATGGGACAAGTGAGACAGTGTTTGAAAAACATTTAGTAAAAAGCCTGGCATATAGGAAGTGCACAATAAATGCTCTACAATTATTACTACAAAGCTGATGCCTGTTTGTATAGTGGTAGTTACAGGATGCACAGCCAGGTCTTATATTCCATTATCTTTCCTTCACCAAAGTTTTGTTCTTTCAACTTTCACTTATTGTATCATCCTGTAGTTACTGTGATCTCATGAGGAAGAAGTGGTTCAGTTGATATTTAGGGCAATGGTTCCTAGACATGTATAAGGTGCTAAGATTTTATTTTGGCAAGGACATTACGAAAAAGTCTGTCATCCGCTTTCATTGTCATTTTAAAAAGAGGTAGAAGATAACTGTGTGTGTGTGTGTGTGTTAATAGGACTGTCTTTTAATTTCAATTTATGAAAAATCGACATTGTCTTTATCTCATTTCACAGTGGTCTGGAGGACACTGTTGGACCTGTAGTCTGTGGATTGGCACTAACTGATGTGGGACATGAAGGTCAAATCAAAGTCAGGATAGGAGAGTGAAGACTGTTGAGGGAAGAAAAAAGCTTTCTTTTCTAGTGTTTTTTATTTTTATTTTTTTGGAGTCTCGCTCTGTCATCCAGCCTGGAGTGCAGTGGCTTAATCTTAGCTCACTGCAACCTCCACCTCCCAAGTTCAAGTGATTCTCCTGCCTCAGCCTCCTGAGTAACTGGGATTATAGGCACCTGCCACCACACCCAGCTAATTTTTTCGGTTTTAGTAGAGACAGCATTTCTCCATGTTGGTCAAGCTGGTCTTGAACTCATGACTTCAGATGATCCACCTGCCTTTGGCTTCCCAAAGTGTTGGGATTATAGGCATGAGCCACCAAACTGGTATTCTTTTAGAGAAAGTCTCAAGGGTTGCGTTATAGACGTTACTATAATGCTCAGAACCTGTGTTTCATGTGTTTATATGTCATTCAAGCAAATTTCCAGTTGTCCAGAATAACTAGAAAACAAGTTGATGGGACGGATACCAACTCAGAGTTCACATGCATTTTCTCCTGGTGTGCTTTACTAGTTGGAGGGAATATAGGTGAAAGACACATACTACAAAAAGCAGAATTAGACTATCCCTTTGTAGAATGCCTTTACAAGTCCACATTGTTACCCATTATTCTATATCTAGTACTACAGTTTCCTCACAATTTTATGAACAGGATCAGATTCCTGTTTCTGTTAAGTTTCTGAATCAGAATAACTGGGAGCAAGAATAATAAAGGGAACTATTTGGCTGACAGAGTATCATTTGACTGAGAACAGTCTTAATGGAGACACAGGTGCCATAGGAGCTCACAGGTGCATTTCCCTTTCAGAATCTTTCCTCATCCCTGTGCACTTGCTTCATGCATTTGTGAGTGACTCATGCTTCATGAACTTGTGAGTGACTGAGGTAAATGAGCTTGGCTTAGATGGTTTTTAAGATTCGTTCTAAACCTGATATTTTGTGAGATAGTTTCTGAAGTAGAAAAACTTTCTTTGCTAAATGTGACCTAATTCTGATCCTGATTGCTCCCCCAAACTGTTGATGGCATCTGGGAGGCATGGCAGACTCTTCAGTAGACCAAGTGCAAGTGCTGTGGCCACCATCTTGAAAGCTCTTACATGTGAGTTTTTCTTTCCTTTCTCTCCCCATCTGGAGTGTCCCCCATCTAGCCATTTCTAAAGGTTCCTTTTCAGTCCCAACTGCTGTATTATTTAAACCCTGTCTACAGCACTCACTGCAAGCAATGCTTAAATCTGCTTTTGTATTTGAAAACAAAGCTTTAAAAGCAGCTAGGGGAGCCACAGAGAAGAGTAGTGATTTTGTGACAATGGCCTAAATCCAAGAAGTGCATTTAGAAAGAGTTTTTGTTTGTTTTAAGCAGAATTGGCTTCAGCATGTTTGTCCATTGAAAATGGGAATACTGAGCCCGTGCATAGATAAACCCTCTGATGGAAACTGGAGATTTTTGTTAAAGATAGAGGTATATGTATGCTATGGGACCCTGTATTCCACAATTCTGTAAAGCTCTTTAAAATG
Source organism: Leontopithecus rosalia (assembly GCA_028533165.1). Taxonomy (NCBI): domain Eukaryota; kingdom Metazoa; phylum Chordata; class Mammalia; order Primates; family Cebidae; genus Leontopithecus; species Leontopithecus rosalia. The sequence goes on from CM052669.1 coordinate 9,419,779, forward strand.
CTTTCATAATCTTTAAAATAATTCATTCTGCATTTAGAATATGCTCTCTCACACTCCATCGTGTTTGTAGGGTTATTCCTTAAATGAGGCTTTGTTGTTCTTGTAGGAAATGAATGGTTAGATGTTTTTGTAAGTCGCTTCTGCCTTCTCTAAGATGCATAGCTAGGAATAGGTGCCTAACAGCATGCTCTGTAGTTCCTAATCAATCAGGTAATTGATTATCCTTGCATGAGCTTTTCAACACTGACAGTTTCACTGTAAGATAAAGAGAATTGTAAGATGCAATTATAAGCATACATTCCATAAAATGCACTGAGGCAGACAGCAAGAAAGAATTGTTGTGCAGGAAGGGAAGGTATTTGAATTGTCTAAGAAGGGAGTCAAGGGTTATAAATTTTAAGAGTAGGAATGAAATGTTTGCAAAGAGTATTGATTTATTTCTTGGAGAAGGAGACCTTGCAAAACATCTAAGAGGAAGCAGGATTGGAGGATGCAGTTCCAAGAAGATAGTAGACCACTCATCTTAGAAGAGGTGAAGAAGATGCTCAGAGCCAATGTTAGAAGCAAATCTGATTGATCAGCCATTGTAATCCAAGTCTGACAAGCTGGCCATTAGCAATAACTTTAAACCTATGCCAGAAAAAGAAGTCTTAGTACTGGGGGACGTCTCTGCAGGGAAGGGCAAGGCCCATAGGAGGAAAATCAGATGGCACATTCAACCTCCTAACTATATGCTTCTGGGGGAGGGGCCGAGTAAGGTGTCCAGTCGCCTGCTCCCAAATGAATTCCAGAACGGTGGGCCGAGGGGGAGGCTGTGCTGGGGCAATTAGTGAGCAGCCATGCCTGGAGGCCATGGTACCATCTGTGTAACAGAGAAACAGTTTTCCCTGATGAAAAATCAATCTCCAGAGGCAGCAGTTACAGCCCCTGAAAGAACAAGAGGTCCCAGACCGGACTTCCATGAAATGCCACAGAAGCTAATGAGCCAGTGTGGGTCATACGAGGTAGGCCTGGCTGAGAGAGCAATGCCTGGGCCTCTAGAGGGGTAGAGCCCAGGCATTTTATGAATGCCTTGAAATACAGCCAGGTAAACACCTGGAGGATATTTTCATTTTGCTAAATGTTAACCTATAGAGAGAACAGGAGAAAAAGGAAAGCAAGTTAATGGCCTGATATAAACAACTTACCATGGAACTCTCACAAAGAAGCCTCAGACACAGCCTTGTCAGGGAGAACACCATTTGAAGTGTTGATCCAAAGAGAATGCTTGGCCTTTATGGATACAAACACTGATTATACGCTCAAAGCCATTGACGTAGTATGTTTTCTCTTTTTTTCCCCCTGATGAAGTACTTGAAGCCGGCTTTTTAAGCACAAGGATGTAATGTAGGGATGGTGATTGTCAGATTATGACTTCGGGAATACAAGAGTCACATAATATTTTTGGTGAACAATCTGTTTCCCCAAACTCAGCATCTTCCCTTTAACCCGTATTATCAGAAAGATGCATTTTAGGATACTGTATCCCACAAGGTTCTGACATTAGCCAGCAGTCTACCACAAAGAACAAGCATATTTAGCAAGAGAGGTTCTACTTTTTACTGTTAGCAAGATGTGTTAAATTAAATAGAAGCTTTTTCTTCCTCCTTTTTTTTTTACTCTAGCTTTTAGATTGCCTAGCTTTTTTTTTTTAATTCTAGCTTTTAGATTGCCTGAAAAGAAGAAAGAGGCTAAGCAAAATGGAAATACTTTACTCCCGACCAAATGGGAATAGATTATCTGAAGAGAAAATTGGAATAGAATGTTCAAACACCCCCTCTTCTGGAGCCAGTAGAGAATCTGGCATGTTTCAGTCAAGTTGTGGTATTTAAGCAAACGAGTATACATAAAATACTAAACTAGTTTAGCCTGAGCTCAGCCATGTAGTAACTTTTTAAGTACTGTCTGCAAATTTTTCTCCTGTAGGCTGGCTGTATACACCTGTCACTGCTCTGATGTATGTGCTTCTAATGGAAAACACTGATTTTAAGGAATTACACTGTATTTGCTTGCCACTTCTGACTTTAAGAGCTTTACTTTAACTTACTGTGTTAAAGTATAAAGTATTATTTTTCAACAATTCATACAAGCAAATTAGGTGAGGTACTGTTTACTTCTTTTTATTTTTAAGATGAAATTTTGCTCTGTCACTTAGGCTGGAGTGCAGTGGCCTGATCTGGGCCCACTGCAACCTCTGCCTCCTGGGTTCAAGCAATTCTCTTGTCTCAGCCTCCCAAGTAGCTGGGATTATAGGCTTGTACCACCGGGCCTGGCTAATTTTTGTATTTTTGGTAGAGAAGGGGTTTTGCTATGTTGGCCAGGCTGGCCTTGAATGCCTGATCTCAGGTGATCCACCCACATCAGCCTTCCAGAGAGCTAGGATTACAGGCATGAGCCACCACACCTGGCCTTTTTTTTTTTTTTAAAGAGACAGTTTATCATTTTGGGGCTCACGCTGGAGTGCAGCAGCACAATCATAGCTGATTGGTACCTTGAGTTCCTGGCCTGAAATGATCCTTCTGCCTCAGTCTCCCGAGTAGCTAGGAAAATAAGCATTTATCACCATGCCCGGCTGATTTTTAATATTTTTGTAGAGATGAGGGGTTTCACCATCTTGCGTAGGCTGGTCTCAAACTCCTAGGCTCAAGTGATACTCCTGGCTTGGCCTCACAAAGTGCCAGGATTACAGCCATGAGCCATTGCATCTGGCCTTCTATTTTATGTATGAGTCAAGCTACAGACAAGGTTAAGACTACTACTACAGTGCCCTCCACTAGTAAACAGAACTACCGCTAGAATTGTGGTTCATCTGACTCATTTCACCATGGCTTACCACGTGATGCTGCCATTTTAATCAGTGAGCTGAAATATGCATTCTGTTCCTTAATCCCTGGCTTTTTGACTCAATTTTACTGGACTTGTACTTCTCTTTTAGGGTGGAAAGCCTATGCTTGAGTGTATTTGTCTTTATAGGGTACCTAATCATTTGACCTGGTGATTTGGGAAGGTTTGAGCCATTTTGCTAAGGTAGGCAGCAAACTTAAGACCATTTACTAAACTCATGTTCAGGGAAAATGGGTCCTTCCCTCACAATGAGGAAAATGTTTGGTTTACTTAGCATGGTCCTTTTTAGGGCTGAGGCTGATAGTTTGAAGGAGTATTCTGGTGAGATGGTGAAAACATATTCCATGTGACAGCTCTTGTTTCTGTGCGTCGAAGATTTTAAACCTTGAAGAGAAAGCTTGGAGTCCAAAGAAAGAATTGTGCAATTGCAATAAACGCATAGCCTTGTAGACTCAGAGATAGCGCTGTCAGGACAGAGTACAGAAAATGCAGTGATTTATATCAGCCAGAGGGAAACAGGCCCTCAGGCACTGTAAGTGAAGAGTAGTGCTTTCACTTAAGGAAACTTAACTCTTTAAGGACTCCCCCACTCACTTTGTTGAGTATCTGAAATCCTGGAAATGTGCAGGTTTTCATCTTCTAACAGTGCAGCTGAATGAGGGAATAGAGCCTTTGCATTTAAATTGCTCGAGTTTATCTGATTAGGATAGATTTCCACCTTCACATGCTTAAGCTTGGCACAGAGTAGATGCTCAAAAGCTCTTGAATTGGTCATAGTTCTTTTTCTCGGATTCTTTTTATTTCAAAGTGTATCAGAAGCACTCATCTTTGAAATCAGAGGCTTGTTCTCAAAATGCAAGAGGAAGAGAGAAATCTAGTAAAGTTCTCGAGTTGGTGCTGTTGATTACCTTGTGAATGGAGATCACAGTATGTGAAGAGTTGAAGTCTAGTTTGTCTCACCAAGTCGCTGAACAGCCCCATGATCTCAGAGGTACCAGCAGCAGTTTTACTGCATTCTCGTACCTGAAAGAACATGAAATACACTTTGCCATTTAATACAGCCCTTAGGAACCAAGTGAACCTCATTCAAAACTCTGCCTGGATAGGACAGCTCTGCATGCACTGTTCCCAACAGAGTAAGTGGTGCCTTCATGATTCAGGGACATTTTGTACTTCCTGAAGAGTCAGGTACAAGTCTGCCAGATTCTGGAAAAGTCTGTGAAGCATTTTACGTGGTGGAGGTTCTTGATATTACAGATGTTCCTGCATTGCATACCCTCAGTGCTCCTGTCTTTAACTCTTGGCCACTCTTACAAGTACACTGTCATCACCCTTTGATGTACTTTAAGAACACAGGCACACCTTGTTGAATTCTGCTTCACTTTAGTGTCCTTTTCAGATACTGCCTTTTTTTTCCTTTTTAACAGATTGAAGCTTTGTGGCAACCCTGCGTCACAAGACCGTCGGTGCCATTTCTCAATAGCATGTAGTCAATTTGCGTCTCTGTTTCACATTTTGGTAATTTTCACAATATTTCAAACTTTATTGTAACTTTTACAGTGATCTGATATTCATGATCTTTGATGTTACTATTGCAATTGTTTCAGGGTGCCAGGAACAGTACCCACAGAAGACAGCTAATGAAAGTTGTGTGTGAAGTTCTGCCATTCCCCCGTCTCTCCCCCTCCACTTGGGCTTTTCTATACTCCAGATTTCAATTTTTTAATTGAAATAGGGTCAGTCAATAACCCTACAATGACCTTTAAGTGTTCAACTGAAAGAAAGCGTCAAAAATCAAAAGCTTGAAATGATTAATTAAAGCTCAGTGAGGAAGGCATGTCAAAAACTGAGATAGGCTGAAAGCTTGGTGTCTTGCACCAAGCATCTCTCCAAGTTGTAAATGCAAAGGGAAGTTCTTGAAGGAGATTAAAAGTGCAGTTCCAATGAACAGACAGATGATGAAGTGAAATAGCCTTATTGCTGATACGGAGAAAACTGAAGTGGTCTGGATAGAAAATCAAACCAGCCACAACAATCCCTTAAGCCAAAGCCTAATCCAGAGCAAGACCCTAACTCTCTTCAGTTTCTCTGAAGGACGAGAGAGGTGAGGAAGCTGCAGAAGAGAGAAGTTTGAAGCCAGCAGAGATTGGTTTGTGAGGTTGGAGGAAAGAAGCCATCTCCTTAACATAAAAGTACAAGGCGAATCAGCAACTGCTAATGGAGAAGCTGCCGTAAGTTATCCAGAAGACCTAGCAAGATCATTGATGAAAGTGGCAACACTAAACAACAGATGGTTCAAGGTAAATGAAACAGCCTTCTATTGGAAGATGCCATCTAGATGTTTCATAGCTAAAGACGAGAAGTCAGTACCTGGCTTTAAAGGACAGATTGATTATCTTATTGGGGGCTAATACAACTGGTGACTTTCACTTTAAGCCATTGCTCATTTACTATTCCAAAAATCGTTTATTAATGAAATTTATGGAATATTATGAATCTTTTGTCATTTCAACAATGTACAAAGCATCTTCACAAGGCGTCCTCAATAATTATACTAAATCTATTCTTCCAGTGCTCTGTAAATGGAACAACAAATCCTGGTTGACAGCACATCTGTTTACAGCATGTCTTACTGAATTATTATTATTTAACTGAAACAAAGTCTTGCTCTGTCATCCAGGCTGGAGTGCAGTGGTGCAATCTCGGCTCACTGCAACCTCCACTGCCTGGGCTCAAGTGATTCTCCTGCCTCAGCCTCCTGAGTAGCTGGGATTACAGGCACCCACCACCACGCCCAGCTAATTTTTGTATTTTTAGTAGAGTTGGGGTTTCACCATCTTGGCTAGGCTGGTCTTGAACTCCTCACCTCAGGTGATGATCCACCCTCCTTGGCCTCACAAAGCGCTGGGATTACAAGTGTGAGCTGCTCGCCTGGCTGGTTTACTGAATTTATGCCCACTGTTGAGACCTACAGCACAGAGAGGAAAAAAAGATTCCTTTCAGAATATTAGTGCCCATTGACAATGTACCTTGTCATCCAAGAGCTGTCATGGGGATGTACAAATAGGTTAATGTTGTTTCCATGCCTGTTAATGCAATATCCATTCTGTAGCCCAGGGGTAAGAAGTAATTTCCGCATTGAAGTCTTATTTAAGAAATACATTTCATAAGGCTATGGCTGCTATAGATTGTGATTCCTCTGATTGATCTGTGCAAAATAAATCGAAAACCTTCTGGAAAGGATTTACCATATTACAGATCATTGAGAACATTCATGATTCATGGGAGAAGGTCACAATATCAGGATCAACAGGAAGTTGGGAGAAGTGGATTCCAGTCCTCATGGATGACTTTCAGGGGCTCACGACTTTATTGAAGGAAGTCACTGCAGGTATGGTGGAGATAGCAAAAGAATTAGAATTAGAAGTGGAGCCTGGAGACTCCTGGACTGAACTGCTGTAATATCACGATGAAACTTGAATGGATGAGGAGTTGCTTCTACAGATGAGCAAAGAAATCAGTTTCTGGAGATAGATGTCTGGTGAAAATACTTTGTACATTGTTGAAATGACAAAAGAGTCATAATATTCCATAAAATTCATTAATAAAGCAGTGGCAGGGTTTGTGAGAATTGACTCCAATTTTGAAAGAAGTTCTGACATGGGCAACATGCTATCAAACAGCATGGCATACTACAGAAAAACTTTCCCAGAGTAAGTCAAATCAGCAGACTTCATGGTTGTCCTGTTTTAAGAACTTGCCACATCCTTCAGCAGCCATCTCTCTGATCAGTCAGTAGCCATCAGCATGGAGGCAGGAACTTCCACCAGCAAAACGATCGCAACCAGCTGAAGACTCAAATGATTGTTAGCAATTTTTAGCCATGAAGTATTTTAACATTATATGTACTTTTTAAAAGATATAATTCTTTGGCACACTTAGTAGTTACGTTTACTACAGTGTAGTGTAAACATGATTTCTGTATGCACTGGGAAACTGAAAAATTCTTGACATGCTTCATTGAAATACTAGCTTTATTTCGATGATCTGGAACCAAACCTGCAATATCTGCATCTCCAAGGCATGCCTGTATTTAGGGGCATAGCACACACAAAGGGTGGCTGCCTATTAAATACTTACTCCCCATTTGATATCTGAAGTGATTTGCAATCATTGAAAGATGCTGACTTAAGATGGTCATCTGACTACTACCAAGCATTCATGATTTATCTATAAAATTTCCACATGGAACCATGTATATGTGAATATTGAAACTATGGAATTTTAGTTAGCAATTTTTATTAGAAAGCATTTTTGTGTGCTAGGCACTGCGCATAGCATTTTTTTATTCCATAGTAATTTGGGGTCACATTTTAAGGTACGGCATCATAAATAAAAAGTTTTATTTCTTCACTTGATATTCAATAAAATGTCTTAGACTGTAGTTAGGGATTTTAAATGTGAAATTTAAATAGCATATCATTTCGAAGTGTTACACAAGTGTGGCAAGTATCTTTAAATAAACCCTTTTTTGGCTTGTGTTAGTAATATAGATACGTTGTATAAAAATGCTCAGATTTACGAACTCAGTGTTGTATTGATAGATCGGTGGTTGTCATTTTGGGCCACGTATTAGAATCACCTGAGTAATTCTTTAGCCACACTGGTGCCTGGGTCCCTTTCTGATCCATTAAGTCAGACTCTCTGAGGCGTGACCCTGAGCATCTTTGCATATTGCTTCCAGGAGGGAGTGGATTCATGCCTTTTGCATTCTCCTTGCGTAATCTCACCTTTTATAGCCCTGGACTGCAGTGTTTATCAGTGGAGTTGCATTCACTCAGTTGAACTACAGAAAACTCTACATTCCTGAGTGCTTTCAGCAGATACTTTAGGAACTGCTGTATATCAGGTGTGATGGCCAGCATATGCTGGGAAGAGACTTGATCCCCTCCTTCTGGAGTTTATTCTTTTTGTTTTGGGCAAAAGGAGGAGTCTTCTCAGAGTCTAAATGCACCATTAACAGGATCATCTCATTTTGTTGACAGACTTAACCTGATTCTTAGATCTGGACTAGGTTTTCCGAATCATTTTCCAGTACTTGATGCTTTTTCTCGTGTGGATTTGGTTTCTCTTTAACTGCATTCCACATTTGGATTTGTTTATCATTTTCAGCAGGTCATTCCCACCAGCACTCCCCTCAAAGTGGTCTGTGTTTATTCACCAAGGAATTATTTTTGCTTACCTATTATGAAAGAAACAGTAAATTCCTTTTCTTTTTCTAGAACCATAAGTTTCAAAGTTATAATCAAACAGCATTTCTTGTTTAGGGAAGAAGTGTGTTAACACTGTGGAAGAAGTAATAGCTAAGCAAATAGTATCAACTAAACCATAATGAACCCATCATTTAAGGATGAAAGGTTTAAAATTATTAAGGTATTTTGCCTTGTTTTGCTTCAAATAGAGCATAAGTGTCACAATCCCCCTTTGCTTCCTCATAGCAATCTCTTCCCCATCCCCCAAATATGATTTAAAATCCTGATAGAGCACAAGCACCAGGAATACAACACACATTCAATTAGGCCGAGATTTTTCACTGACCTAAATAACAGCTCATTCATGAGATAATGTGACCTGCAGTCAGATAGAAAAATCTGTTGCTTGAGCTGGGATCAGCCTGGCATAGTACAAACCCTCTGGTGGTCAGGGATCATCTAAAATTAGACCAGGTAGAAAAGTACTGCGAAAGCTTTGCGGGCCCAGTCTCCATTTCAGGAATACTTCTTTCTCAAGATGTGTGTGTCATTTGTCACCTAGACTATCCCTGGTAATCTTGTAATGCACATCTCGATTAGCGTGAAGTGCTTGCTATCCAAGTGAAGTTCCTTGCTATCCAAGGCATCAAGCAGTTTGAGCAGTTAAGCAATCTGTTTCTTAAGGGTGAGTTTCCTTTCATGACTTAATGGAGCTCACTTTCTGTTAAACAAGGTCTCCTCTCTGGAGAAGTGGTCAGTGTATCTTGGGATTTTCAGATAGCCACAAGTTTGGCAAACATTGCCATTATCAAAACAATCCCTGTCCTAGAAACGAATATATGGTATTGTGTATGCAAGTGTTTGTCTTACAGTGATGCATTTTCAAAAATGTGAGATGGTCATCTTGTTTCCTCAGGTTTCTTTTAGTAGATCTGGTGGAAATTCTTGAACTGCTACAGGGAAATCCCTTACTACTGAAATGACCTCAGATTCTTTTTGGAAAGAGAAGGGTAGAAATAAATGCAATACACAAATTAGTTTGCTATCCAGTGAACCATCTAGTGTGATGGTTAGAGGTTTCTTGGATCATTGGAATCATAAGGAGCTCCAGTCACTGTTTTTGATTTATCCATGTCAAAATGAGAGGGGAAAACCCAAGGATGTGGTTTTTTTCTTTGAACCAATAGGGAAAAACTTAAATCTAAAATAAGAAGTACAGGCTTTATTCATTCAGCACATGTTTATGGAGCATCAGTGAACAAGGCAGACAAACCCCACCCCCCACCCTTGCTGAGTGTGCACTCTAGTGAGGACTACAGATGCTATAAATAAAACAGCTTACTTAAAAGATACCATGGTCGGGCGGGGGGCAGGGTGTGGTGTGGTAGGAATAGAGCCAGGCAGAGGGAAGGTTGCGGTTTTAAATAGGATATCAGGGTGGGCTTTATCCAGAAGGAGCAATTGAAATTAAACCAGGAAGCTGCGAGGGATTTGGCCATGTGCTTATGCAGGATAGAGCAGTCCAGGCAGAAGGTAGGTGCACTGGAAGTGCCTGGTAAAGCAGGAGTGTACCTGGCATGTTGGAGAAAACTGAAGGCCAGTGTGCTGCTGCAGAGGGAGTAGGGAGGAGGGAGAAAAGAGATAAGGCTGCAGGAAGTGGGGTCCCGGCTCACAGGGTCTTGTAAGGAGTTGGCTTTCCATGACACTGGGAGTAAAGCTTTGGAGGGATTTGAGCAGAGGAATGAGCTGGCTTCATTGTGTGCCCTGGCATTCATCAGGTGTTTGGTAACTATTTTTTTTCTCAAACTTCATATTTTTTTTCTGAAACCATAGACTCCTTCCTTTTTTTCCCCCTCTCTGAAAATTATAGCAACAATAGCTCATACTTGCTCTAGTGGGTATGCTGTCAATCACTGTACATTGATTAACCCTGTGACCCTTCACAACAGCTGTAAACAGTACACAACAGCTTTAAACTGTCATTTTATAGGTGAGGAGACTGAGACTCTGAGAGCATCAATGACTCACCCAAGGAGCTTGAGCCACTCAAGGGCAGAGTCAGTATTGGAGCCCAGGCAGTAGATCTCCCAATTACAGCAGGGTTTGCTATTTGCCGGGATGTGGGAGGAGCTAGGAGACTTGCATGTGTATATTGAAGCAAGAATGCCAGCTCCTGCTGCATCTCCTCCCTACCCAGGGAGACCACTGGTGTAGCTGCTCTGGGTTGAAAACAGCACAGTCAGGGTGACACTGTGCTTGGGTCTGTAGTTACTATCATGTGGCATCCTACAGGTAGAAATTATGATGAGGGACCTGAATTGGCAACTTTGACTTCACTCTCATTTCCCTCCAACATCCAGTTATTAGTCATTTAATGTCACTCTAGCTTTTTTATGGCTTTTAATGATGTCATCTCATGAATTTGCTGTTGGATTTTGAAAGGAGAAACCTCAGCTTCTAATAGAAATGTATGAAGTTAAATAAGTTCTAAGGAGGAAGTCATTATAACCTCTTATGAGAGTACATAAATGTGTACATATTTGACAGATGAAAAACACTGGGCTTACTTTAAGTCATGGTATTTTATGGCAACAGGCATTCTAATAGCCAGTGCAAGTACGTTTTTGAAGTGCAAGTCCTCCATTGGGGAACTTACTTTCTGATTTGCTAAGTAAAACTTTCTTGCAAATATGTAATATCGATAGCACACTGCTTTCACTGATATATTGGAGCTGACTTCCTGTTTTCCAAGGAAAATGAGAATGCCTCTAAGTGCCTGTGTGGCATAAATTCTACTTTTAAATAAGACTCCACACACAAGGCAAGGACAGTACAAGCTTTTTAGGAAAAAAACAACTCACGCAAGACAAACCAAATCTAAATATTGATTTACATTGGATCATAGCTCTTTAGACAACACCTCTTAGGGCCCACTGTTTCCCAAGCAAGAAACTCTGTGTTCTGGGTAGTTGTAAAAGAAATAGAACATGCTTCCCTTGTGTGTTTCAGTAGATAGTGTACAAAGAACACAGGTTAGAGTCAGATCAGGCATGCATTTAAATCTCTTTTCCTATTTATTGGTTCTGAGACCTTGGGCAAGTTATTTAACCTTCTGAATCCCAGTTTCCCGTCTGTAAGTGAAAATGGGAATATTCAGTTTGCAGGATTTTGAGAAGTAAACCTAATATTAAACATAGACCCCCTGACCCCAGTAGGGTCACTGTTTCAGGGGTCACACAGCAGGGAATGGGGGGAGGATGAAAACATGTAACAGTCTCTTAGGAAAAAATCGTAAGGTCATAGCAGGCAATTCTTACCCATTATGACAGTTATTTCACGTAGTGTGGAGATAGAACTGAATTTAGACTCATTTCCCCAAGGTCCCTATTGAGAACCTACTGTGTGCCATGCCTGATTCCAGATGCTGGGGAAACAGTCTCTACGCTCATGATCTTTAAAGGTTAGTGAGAGAGCGGACATTGACCAAATACTCACACTAATCAGACCAATAAATGTCAAATTGCAACTGTGTTAGTGCTGTGAGAGAGAAGAAAATGATGTTACGAAATGCTGTAATAGGCAAGTTTGACCGAATCAGGGGGATCCAGAAAACCTTCCCTGAAAAGGTGGCAGTAACACCAGTATCTTAAACGCAAGGAGTGCATGCAGCCCTCAGTGTAACATCAGGGTCCCTTGGACCCCATTTTAATTTTGGAGTTTCTTTTTTGAAAGGCCTTAAGTGCTTTTAAGGATTGCTGTTGGATGGATTTAATCTTTCCTAGAGGTCTTACAAGGAAAAAACAGAACATTTCTTTTACTGCAAAGAACAACTCATTCTGTCTTAGCATTACCACATAGTTCTTTTGGACCTTTTGTACATTTAAGACACATTTTGACATCTTAGTGATCTCATTTTTTCTGTATCTTGAAACATTTTACTGTCTGAATCATCTGAGAAATTTGTTCATTCATGCTTATCAATTCCCAACCATACTAAAATAAAAGTTAGAAAAGCAAAGAGTGATGGAATCTACTCTAAGGCTGATGCAATACTGAAATGTTGTTTTATCTTTGAGTTTTCTTGCCGTATGACCAACAGTTTTTTGTATCTTTCAAGAAGGTATAAAGGAAGTCAGGAGATGCTTTTATCTAAATTTTTAGAAAATCTCTAGTTGAACACTGTTGGGAATTGATAATTTTCTCCCGTGATAACAAAAGGAAACTGATCAGGACCTCTGATGATTACCACATGATTCAGAAGATAAATGCCAAAAGACAGAAGCTCTCTAGACTCTCGATGATGGTGAAATTGATTGTATAAGTGAAATCTCAGATTCTTCAGATGAAGGTATCCCAGATGAATTTTCCTCAACTCAGGAATCAGTGAGTCAGTAATACATTTCAAAGGATGAAAAGGAAATACAGTATTTGTATCCAGTTAGTCATTCAGTAGGAAATACTTCATCATACAACATTTTGCAGCAAAAACCTGGAGCTTTCTGTTTTTGCTAAAAGGACATGTGACAAATTCTTTCATCTTTTAAGATGTTTGTGTACCAAAAATTTACTTCATATGGTTTATAAATGGACAAATGCAGGTGTGTATACAGAGGGGGGTAGAAGGAGTGTATGATGTAGAAATTTGCAAAGAATCATTGGCTTGTCACTCTAATTGACTGCACTAAATCCAGAAATGAAAGTGTTTTGTAATTATCAAGCCAGGAACATGGCTGTCCTTTCATCAGCAAAATTATGAGCCATCAGATGTTAAGATACTGCATTTTGATGATGCAACTATGAAAAGAACTGGAAGTAGTGATAAGCTAGAACCTGTCAGAGCTACTTTCAGACCTAGAGTTAGCATTTGCAAGGTGGATATATTCCAGCTTCATTCTGGACAGTGGATGAGCAGTTAGTTACATTCAAAGGATGTTACCTATGTTGAGTATCTGTAGCTTCCAAGCCAGGAAAATACAGAGTAAAAATTTGGGTTTGCTGTTTAAGTTATCACTAATGTTTCCAATAATGTTGTTTGTACTCTCATTTCATTCTTTTGTAAATCATTCATTAAATTCATTCAAAAAGTACAAATAGAAGAATAAAAGGGGCCCTTTGGTGATGACCCTTTTTCTTGGTACATAGTGAGTTCATGCAAAAGAGGAGGGAAGAGAATTTCAGGTAGAGGGAACAACATGTGCAAAGGACACTGGGTAGGAGAGAGGATTTGTTCATGTGGGAATGCAGAGAACACCAGCAGTGGGTGAGGCTGGAGAGGAAGTGGGCACCCGTGATCCAGGGACATGTACACCTGGAGATTTCTGCCCTGATCCTGAGAGCAAGGGGATTAAGCAGAGGACAGGCATTGTCACACTTGGATTTTAAAAGTGATGATGGCATTTGAGGTGATTTTGAGCAGGCACTTGTATATAAGGGACTGGGCCTGGTGAGAGATTTCTGGCTGGAAGTGTGGACTTGAGGTTCATTTGCATGTAGTTCAGGTGAACATCTTGAGTCATGAAAATCTTGAGGAAATATGAAATCAGCTGTGGGGAGGAGTATAAAGTGAGAACATCTGAGTCCCAGTGTCTGGAACCAACAGTGCCTTGGGGCCTGAAGAGACAATGAACTTATGAAGGAGACAGAGGAAGAACAGTGGCATGAAAGAAAACATACTCTCATGTTAAGGAAGACAGAGGTGAATGTTCCAGGAGGGGTCCATAGCATCAGCTGCTGCTAAGGAGACCAATGAGAGGAAAACTAAAAAAAGTTTTTGAATTTAGCAACATGGAGATATTTGGTAACTTTAGTGGGAGATACTCCAATAAAGTGACAAGGTTATAGGCTGAATTGGAACTAGCCAGATATGAAATGGAAGGTGAGAAAAAAGGGGAGAGTAGAGATGCCTGTTTTGAAAATTTGGCTATTTAAAGGTGGTAGAGAGTAAAGACATAGTAATATCAACTGGCCAGATAACGACAACAGTGAACCTGTTTATTTTAATCTTGTTTGTTTTATTTATTGAGGCTAATTCTGCTGTAATTTAGTTTTTTATCTCCATGAACATCTTGAGAGCTCCTGATTTTTTGAATTGTTACATTTCCTTGAGTTCCACCTAGCTTACATTTTGTAGCAAGCCTCCAGCTGGGACGTGAACTGAGGGGCTTGAAGTTCTGTTGCACCAGGCATCCAACATGTCTTACCTCGGTCTATTCTTCACGACTCTATAAGGTTGGTTTCATTACCTCCATTTTACAAATGATAGACCTAAGGTTCAGAGGAAGGCACTTCCCTGCAAAAGTCAAACATCTAGGAAGAGGGAGGACTGAGATTCAAACCCAGGTGACTCGGGCTACGTGTTTCCTGATTGATCTTCAACACAAAGATAACATCACAGCTGATATAACATCTCTGCCTTTCGTGAGAGATTTTTCCTAGCAAAACCCAGATGTTGGAGGTTACTGTTTTTATTCATACAGTCAGCACACAGCCAGTTGAAGATCATCTCCCCTTCTTCCCTACTGTTGCCTCATCCAGCGTGTCTCTTAACTGTCTTGCTGCTGGAAGTAGTTCTTCTGCGAAATGAAAACAATAAAACCAGTTTATTTCCCAAAGGCTTTGAAAATGTGTGCAGGATTTTGTTTCTGCTCCTTCACACACCTACTTACTATCATCTCAGTTCCTTATCTGGGACTCCACACGCAGGAACAAAACACATCTGAATCCTTTCATATCTCACCCCTGTTAAGTAAGCCCTGAGTCAGTGGGGTCACACTGGTGAAATGTTGTGACATGTAGAAGGAAAACGGAATGGATGGAAATCATGACTAGCATTGTGACCATGACAAGTTGATCCCACATTAAAATAGAAGTGTTGAATTTGTGGTGCCCCCCTGGGTTTGGAGATTGCCTTATGGGTTATGTCCTTAGGATTTCTCAGAGTGGTCAAGCTGTCCAAGATGTGGATGGCCGAGTTAAACATTCCAAGTGAAATAGGAAAGTTGATGGAGGTGAGGTCGAGCAATATTTTTTTGTCGTTTTTTTCTTCAGGATCAAAGCCCCTATTTAATGGAAGTTTTCAGCCCATGGAAGACACTAATTTGAGAGTTGTGATTTTTCTCTCCTAGGGTTTTGTTCCTTCTCTGCATCTCTCTAATATTAACTTATGTAACCTCTTTTAAGTGCATGTGACAAGTTGTTTCTTTGCCTTGAGGAAAGCATTTTGATGTCAGTATGTGAGACTCAAGTCTTTGATGTTTAATTGTGTTTTACCCAGATGACAATGAATGGTTGGAAGAACTCAGGCATTTGTTTCCTGTACGTTGCTAAGACCATGACCATAGTGGAGCCTCTATCGTCTGTGCTCACTTTGAGGCTGGAGTGTGACCACTGGCCCCTGTGAGGCCCTGGCAGCCGCACTCCATTCTTTGACAGCCCCTTTAAGCATAGGGGCTGTGGGTAACATTCCAGATTCTGGGCTTTGGGACAAACTAGCATTATTGCCTCAGCTGATCTTCACTCCCTCTGAATTTTAAAACAAAGGGTATAGAAAGGCAGCCCCAGCCATAGGTGCACAGGAGTGTCTCCCACCCCTATGGAGTCTGTAGATGGTGATGGTCAAGTTTACTAACACCTCAGGTTAGCAGGTGCCACTTGAGTTGAGGAATATCTGTTTCATGAATCCTGATTTCCCTATCTTTTTCCATTATAAAGCGAAGATATGTTAACTGAGGATGGGAAGAAAATATCCCTGAAATAAAATTGATTTTTATAACAAAACATTTGTAATAACTATATTAAAATGTTAATGCTATACTAACAACTATGTTAATGTAATTCTATTACATTATATAGTATAAATTATTACACAAATTATATTCTTATACAACCTACTAGTAATACAACTTACATATTTTAGAAATAAAATTATAAATATAAGTAATGTTAATATAATTATTAACCAAAATATTAACATGCCAAATCTTAGCAATAATACTTCAATTATGAAAAATATCACATATCTGGACAGAGTATAACACTGACTAGTTACTTGTTGGGCCTCATGTACTGCCCTCACGTAGAAGAAACTATCCCATAAGCTTCGACAATTTGCTCTCAAATGAAGTAGCATTTTCCTCTAGAAAGGGTTTTTATTTTATTTTGGAGGCACTTAAGACCTCCAACTCTAACACCCCCTCCCCTAATGGTTTCATCTTTTCAGTTAACGATTTCTAGGAATATGGACACGTTTATTTAAAGTAGAGAAATGGCAGTAGCAGCAGGGACTGAATCATGTCAGGATCTTTAGCAAGAGTCTCGGCAACATACAGTGGTATGAGGGTCTGGCGTGTAGTTCATATCCAGACTTCATGAGTTACTGGCTTGTGATAGTTACAAAAATAGCCAAATTTGCTGGCATCTACTATATGTCAGGCATTGATTGTGCTTAGAGAATTTGTATGTGGATTCTTTGGTTTCAAGTGGAATGGTTTTTATATTTCACCCAACTGTGGTTACTGGTCACCATAGGATCAGAATGGCCTTGGGCCTCTCACAGAGTGCTTACCTTATTAACATCAACTGAGGAGAAGAGGCCAGATCTCCCTGGGGTGCTGATAATGTAAGTTGATGGCTGCAGGGCGGTGGCTTGGAAACCCGCAATGTCCTTCATGTTTTATGTAGTGCTGCGAAGCAGAGTGAGGGTTTAATTCACAATTTCTTTACATTCACAGTTTTGGTTACAATTCTGTAAATTGTTTTCATATGGTTATCAAATGTGAAATAACTGAGAATATTCTTGTAATGGCCATAGAACTTGGAAGCTTGGGATTTGAAAACCGAATGATTTCTAGCAACCATGCCACTGTCCCTCGAGGGACTGTAGTTGTTACCAGAAGTTCCAAATCCTTAGACACAGCAAGCTCTGTCTATAAGGTAAAGTATATGTGAGTATATGTGTATTACAACATCTGCTCAACCTGTTCTGTTGCTTTTTTGATGAGCAAAATATCAATTTCCAAACACATTACCAAATTCAAACTAGCTTTGAATTTATATCCTTTTGTGTTCTTCCTACTTATCTGGTACCAAAAGTTCAACTGTTATCTCATGTGGGTGCTGAAACATTTTTAAAAATATACATTCATGAAGGGTGGGAGTTACTGTTCTGCTGCTGCTCAAGGGATTTTCAAAAAACAGCCAAAGATTGGAAATTACTTAGTGACTTTGGCTTCCAGCCTAGGTCTGTTCTTAGAAAATGTCAGCTTATCCTGAAGAAAAATTTCATCACTGAATTGAATCCTTCCGTTTTCCAAATACCTTAATACTGCCCTAGAAGTAGTATGGAGTTAAAGGGAAAGATTTCTAGCCCATGCCTGTTTGCTCTTTTCTGGTGTGCCTGACGAATATTCACTATGAGATAAATTACCTGCTATTCTTTGAAATTTGCTAAAAGATGCCCTTCATTTCTGTCTGCCACTGTGGACTGGTGCTATTGGCAGCGCTTGTGTGAGCAGAGACAGAGTAGGTATGGTTCAAAAAATACATCCAGTGCAGCTGAGAGCATGGTGGCAATTCTGAGTGCCACAAAAGGTGTAAATCATGTATTGCAACTGTGGAGCACATGGACACAGCTGTATTCCAACCTCTGCCTAGGAAAATATCCATTTCCTTTGTACATACTCCCAGCCATAGGAACTGTGCATTATTCTTATGTTGAAATACCTAAAGCAAATGAATTTTGCCTCTAAATAACAAATTAGTCAAAAGTTCATTTTCAATAACATACTGAAATTTTGTGAACTCTTTTCTCATAGAGCTGGTTTACATGTAGGTTCCTAATTGGGCTGCAACAAGAACCTCTTCGAATGCAGTTGAAAGATGTTTTTGATTCTCTTGTTTCCTCTTGTCACTATGGGAAAATGCTCTTTGCTAATCCCCTTAGCCCTAAAAGTGAATGGTCTTGTCCCTTGTCAAGTGTGGCTTGATTGTCTCCTCTTCCTTGGCTGAGTGCTAATGGCATGGAATTGCCCCACTCTGTGTTCTTCATTTGTAAGGGATGATCAGAAGGTATGTTGATATTTCTTCTACTAAATAGCAAACAAAAGCATAATGTGCTCTTCCCTGCCCTTTTCAGCATTCCTTTCTCTCCCCAGCCCCGTCTCTTCTAAAACAGAAAAAGAAAGGTTAATGTGAGAACTGCCCCATAAAAAGATTATATTCTATTTTACAACCTTAACTATTCAGTAAGCTATAGAGAGCACTCCTGGTATATAGATAAATGCACAATGTGACAGAGTTTGTGAGTTGGTAATTGGATTCCCAAAACTAGTATGTTGAAGGCATTTTATTCTATCTGCAAAGAGCTCTAAGAAATTCAAAAGAAGGCTTCTGTGTAAATTAAGTGGATGAATGGTACGAACATATGTATTAACTTAAATGTGCAGAGTCCACAGTAAATGTTGCCATAGCATTGACTTAGAGACTTGTCTTGGGGGTATAAAGTGTTTGCAGCAAAGCAGGTGACATTGCAAATGAAATGAGGGTGAGCAGCCAGGAGGATTCTTAGGAAGGAAGAGTGATTCCTAAAGGATCCAAGCAAGCAGGTGCTGTGAAATGATGGTTGGAAACCTTGTAGGCAGGATAAAACCACCAGTATCAGGGCAAAATACTAGTAATCTGATTAATCTCAGTTAAATGTCTAATAAACTGCCAACATCAATATCTAAGAATGAGTGAAACAAAATGCTTTCCTTTTTTGTTCTGTTTTTGTTAGAAGTTTTTTGAAAAATTATATATCAGCATACTTTTCTAGTGTGAGAAAATACCAGTTAAGAAAATTAGTTGAAGTCTCTTTTGAATTATTCAGAAGGAAAACGAAGTTAGATCTGTTGTGGGGTTTTTAAAGTCCAGGTAGACATGAAAAAGGAGGAGGTAAAATAGCAGATGGAATATTGATGGTCATACATGGGGGAAGCTTGTTAACAGCACTGACCTGGTGGACAGATGCCAGGCCTAAGCCAATTTTACTCCTCCTCGACAAAGAACATTGGAGGATAAGGAGGTTTACTATGTGGAACTTTGTCTTAGCATTGTAAGTAATAGTAAAACAGCCCAAATTAAGCAGCAAGCAAAAAGGGACAGAGTAAAAAGAAAAAGCAGTTGCTATGGGGGGGTGCGTTAGCATTTCGAGGACCTAGGCTTGATATTTTATACAGAAAGAGCTGGATAAATGTGGCCTGATGACTTTAAATATGCCCTGCTTTCTTTAATATCTGTGGACAGATGCAGATCCAGGGCCACTTGTCAATGCTTGAATGATTTTTTCAGGTGAAAGCTTGTAAGAATGCTTCACAGTTCAGAATGAAGTACTGATTGCTAACTCCAGTTTCCCTTTGTACCAGTATGACATGGAGCACCTGGCACTGCCTTTTTAAAAGAAGACTGGCTCTAGGTGAAATTGTATGTTTAGCCTCTCCTTTGGTACATACTAAAATGATGTGGATTCATTAAGTAAAAGTTTATAGTCAAAGAAGCATTGGGTGAATCTATGGACTTAGGTCTGTTTTTAGCTTCTTAAGCCCCAGGAAAATTTAAATCACCTGGTTTGAGCTCTGCAAATCAAGGCTTTGGTAGTCAGTAGTATAATTTTAGGCTTACAGGAGATTGACTCTAGGGGAAATTGTTTGGCATATTTAATTTGGCTATTGATAAAATGGAGCTTTTGGAAAAAGTAGGTTATAGTAAACTAGAGAGGCTGTGAAAGAAGTAGTGGGCTTGTAGATAATATCTGGCTTTGAATTCTTGCTCTGTCATTGACTGCTTCATAACCAGCTTACCAAGTCACTTTATTTTTCTGGGCTTCAGTTTCTTCCCTAAATGGTGAATTCCCAAGCCTTTGCCTTTTTAAAAACTATTAACTCTGAGACAAGTTAATGTCTCTGTAACGATAGTAGTTCTCACAGTGCCTAGGGTTAGTATTATAAATACCAGATTTTCAGTGCACAGAGGGGTTGTAAGAACAAAGTGTGTACGTTGTGGGAGGAATGTGCACCAACACCAGAACAAACCCCAGCAAAAGGCTTTAAGTTGGCGTGCTTTTATAATGACCACCATTGCCAGTCGTTTATCTCTTGAAGCCAAAGGGGAAGTAAAGAAACACGACTGTGGAAACATCTGAAATAATCCCAAGTGGGTCAGTTCTGATGAGTTCAGCTTTGAAGGTATTGTAAGGTTTTATACACAGAGACTTGATGCCCTAAGTGTGATCAAAATACCAGAAGTAATGAAGTCAATTTGTTGGCGTTAAAAACTTCTGGCTTCCAAACACTTAGCCTTGAATATGTGTGCTTCTGACTTCTGGAAGAAGATACAAATACTCTGAGCCTTTTAAAAATATCTGTTATTAATTTTATCAGTAAAACTTAAAGGTGAAACCATGAAGCAATTAGGTTCAAAGTTAGCATTTATCGTTGTTACACATTCCATTGCCTTGTACATGAGATGCTTCGAGGTACAGGGGTGAGCCTCTTGACAGATGAATGATGAACAATTCACCCACAGTCAAAACCATGCGGTGCACATAAACATAAAATTAATTTCACTTTTATGGACTCTAGTCCCATAGCTCAAGAAACTGTTATGCGAATAGAAGAAAAATATGTAGGACAAAGACAGTAGTCTGCCTTTCAAACTGCTACATCAGGATTTAGACATATGGTAACACCTGTAAAAGCATATTAGAAGTTTTGCAACTAAAGCCCAAGGTAATCCTTGAGAAGAGCATGCAAAAGGGAATGGAAAACATAAATGAGGGCTGGGAAGTGACCGGCGTAGGTAGGCTGGAGCAGACAGTTTGCTGCTACTTTGAGAGAGTTCCCTGACCTTCATGTTTCATTTATTTCTTTTTTGAATGCTTTCCCTTGGAGGACAATTCCATAGTCTAATAGATACACATACTTGAGAGCTTCTTTAAGACATTCAGTCTATTTAAAAAAAAAATTCCTGTTCAGTTTCTGTATAGTTGTTCTTGCTTGTATTATTGTAAAGGAAGTGTGGGGAATGGGGGGAATGTATGCAATGGGAAATAGAGTTCAACAACATTTCTCTCTTGAGTGCCACAGATTTCACCTTTCATAAACTTATGCTTTGCTCACAGAAAATGATTACCAAGGGATATGAATTCACTGCTTTTCCAGAGCCGAAGGAGTTCTACCTGTAATAACAAGTGCCCATAGAGAATAACACAGTCCCAAGTTGAAAGAGTCCCTAAATGTATTTTTCCTTGGCCTCATTTTACTGCTTGACCTAATTCTAGAGTCACTGGTTTCATTCAGAACCTTATTCATCTCCAAATCCTCGGTCTTCCAAAATCTGTCTGTACTCCCTGCAAACTAGCTACTCAGAAAAGCTAGGTAGAGATGTAACACTGGACTTATTAAAAGCTTAATGGATGAATGAATAATTATGTCAGATCACAAAAGCGTGGGCAGTTCTTCTCCATGCACTGCTTGCACAAAATATAAAAGAATCTGAGGCTGCCACTCTGTATTCTCTTACCTATTATGTATTCTTGACCTGTGCAGGAAAGACTCTAAACCTTAGTCTGCCCAGTGGATACTGTCTGGGAGTGGTGGTGCTATTGGGTGAGTCCATTGCTTTGCTTTGGAGAATCATGCTGGTCCCTTCTTCAGTACAAATGTGATGTGATTGAAGAATTAAGTAAGCAAATGCTGTTGGACCCAAAGATCTTTGTTTTACAGTTGATTAAATCACATGAGCAGCTCACATTTTCTATTGCTATTTGGATTCTGTGTGTACAGTTGCGATGTGATGGGGTGTATCTCTTTCATGCACTGAAAGTATAAAACTACTTCTCTGTTTCACTCCTTTCTGTCTCTGGAGTTTTACAGAAACACCTTACATTTATTGGCCTGGAGGTAAAACTGAAAACATTCTAAAAATTGCTCAGAGTGACAGGAGAGGGATATCTCAAAAACATGTAAATTTCATATGGTTTTTAGAGGACTGAAATAAAGTCCTCTCACCTGGATGATCTCTTATTTAAAAATTGCTTTATATTCCCATCTGCAGACCTTGGTTTTAGCAGATACCCAGCTTTTAGGTTGAAGTACAGCTGTCTCCTCAACAAAAAATTGCATAAAAAGCACATGACCCATGGTATGGTTTGGCTCTGTGTCCCCACCTGAATCTTGCCTTGAATTGTAGTAATCGCCTGGTATCAAGGGTGAGACCAGGTGATAGATGATTGAATTATTAGGGATTGGGGGTTTCCCCCATGCTGTTCTGGTGATAGTGAATTCTCAGGAGATGTGATGGTTTTATAAGGGGCTTCTGCCTTCACTTGGCTCTCATTCTCTCTCCTGCTTCCCTATGAAGAGAGGCCTTCCACCATGATTGTAAGTTTACTGAGGCCTCTTCAGTTGTGCAGATCTGTAAGTCAGGTAAACCTCTTTTTTTTAATAAATTAGTCTTAGATATTTCTTCATAGCACTGTGAGATTGTACAGCGCCCCCCCACCCCGCTTTTTTAGGCCATGGAATCTAGCAATTCAAGATGGAAAGAGAAGTTGTTGCTCAACTTTCCCTCTTGTGTCAGCTTCTGCCATCACTTGGCAGTATCATCACATGTGACCAGAGTTACTACAGTACGGTGCAAACAGCAATAGCATTGAGTAATAAAAAAGCAAGATGACTGAGGAATTCGTTAGGTACTGACCATTTTTACTACTTAAAGCACTAAGGAAAATGAAACTGAACCATCAAGATCATAAACTTTTGTGAATTGCTCCCCGGTTTGTAAATGTTTTAGCCATATTTATGAAAGTAAGGTAGAGCGGAAAGTTTTGCACTTGACAGACACCAGTTCAAATGCTGATTTTGCTACTGAGGGTCACCTTGAGCAAATCCTTTAACCTCTCACAACCTCAATTTCTTCATTTAAAAAATGGAAATAACATAGGTTTCTTATGAGAATCAAGTGAGGTCATATAAAAAAATCCAAGTAGAGACCCCATTAATATTAGTTCCCCTTGCTTTTTCTTTGTTTAAACAAAGTGTATTTTTAAAAGTCTTTTTTAGACATTAATGCATAATTTCTTAGTCAGCGCCCAGTTCCTGGACCACCCTAGGTTCACAGTAAACATTCATGGAATGAGCAAATGGGTGAGTACATCTATTTAGGGGGACGTGGCTATTAGTTCCTCTATCAGACTAGAAACATACAGTTTACAGTTTACCTGTGATTTCTCAGAAAATGGATTCACTGACTACATGGACATGTAGATATATGTAGGCTTTGTAAATTTCAGGCAAAGCCAGTGTTAGACGTGAAAGTTTCTGTCTGCATTAACCATTACCTTCATCTCTGTCAAACCGTTATTCTGTAAGAATCTAATTGGTGCATGACACTTACTTGGATGTTGAAGGGCCTTTTCATTGTGTATTGTAGAGAGAACCTCATCTGGGTGGTTAATTTAAAACGTCTGTGATAAGCTCCTATTCCAGAGATGGAGGAGGATGCTGGACAGGCTTTTCTGGGACAGTCTTTAATTTTAATCAAAGTCCTAATAGTCACTTAATGAAAAGAAAATTGTATGAACCACAAGTTGATCCATGTATGTTGTCATTAGAATTAAGTTTAGCCACCTGCCAGTTTCTAGAGGCAGGCTAGGGTTCTCTCTCAGCCTGCTTCTGAGTTTAGTTTCTGAGTGGGCTTAGTTTCTGAGTGGGCTCAGTGAGATGAATTAGTCTGGTGTTCCTTTGAAAAACAGGTGTTGGTTTAATTTCTCAGATGTTGCTTTAGCATCCATTTCAGACAAATCAAACATAGAACAAAAGTATTCTTGAAATGGTGCTTATTTGAGAAGAGGGGGCAATTCCAACTTTAAATTCATTAGTAACATGAAGGCTTATGTGCATCTGTACTAACACATAAGAACTTTTATAAAATGGGTCATGTTCTTATGTTAATAGCATCACCTAGAAAGTAAGAGTCGGTTTCAGAATCTCAGTTCCATAATTGAAAACTCAAGTTTAACTAGTATCCAGTTCTCTTAAGTCATACCTGGGACAATTCAAGTTTGAAAAACTGACTAAACAAAATGTTAGGGAAAGAGCATTCATGTTCCCGATAGAACACTTTTTTTTAGGAAAGATGGAAATTCTACTTGAGGAACCTCCTTCACTATTTTGACACTGAGGGATCCAATACCAGGCAGAACCTGGAAGAGATGAGATAGAAAAAAATCAGGGAATTTTAATAAATTGACATGTTGGAACCTCTGGAAATGTTCTCATGGGAGATGGATTTAGAAATAGATGAAAGTTTATATAAGGAGGTTTTGACTGATAGGTTTTCTCTCTGACATACTTGACACATTCTTTTGCTCACTCTGGTAAATAAGTATTGGCAGAGGGTTTCTAGTGTGTATCAGCAGGGCTTCCTTGATACTCTTTCCCTTAAAGAAACGCTTTGAGGACACATTCATCATGTGCTGATGCATTTTCCCTGGACTCTAATGTCCCCATTATATTGGTGCTTTCTTCCATGCATTTTTAACTCATGGAGAATAAAATAAATTAAGCTTTATTCTGGGCCTAATAACGTGTCACCCTGGCCTAGTTTTCATTCCCTGGAGAGACTTGTGGATTTGCCTGTCACTTGGGCCAGTTTATCAGAGTGGTTCATGTTCCCATGGCCTGGGGCTGGGGGCTGCATCTCTTGCTTCTATGTGGACCTTGAGACCTGTGGAGGGCAGGAGTGAGGAAGGTGACACACCCTGTCACCCCTCACACAGCCTCATCTCTGCTTTACCTCCAGGGGCTCTCGCAGAATCCAAAACTGTTAAAACTCCAAGAAAACAGCGATAAATGGTATCCTGCCCCTAGCTCCTTCCAACAGAGGACCCTAAAGAGAGTCCATTCCGTTGCAGCCAACGGGTGAAGTTGGCTTCCTTGCAGTGATAAGGATGAGCTGTATGACCTGCCCATGTGCTGATTATCATCTCCAAATTCTCTTCCCACTAGTTTGTTTTCTTTTTTCCTGTATTTCCAGCTCAATCAGCTGTTTATTCAACAGAAAGGTACTGATGGCTGGCCTGGGCAAGGCAATGTGCTATGTTGGCCTACAGGGCCAAAACCTAGTCCTTACGAGACATAAAAATGGCTCCAGATCCTACTTTGCTCTGAGTAGAGAGTAACTATGTATATTACTCCTCTTCTGTGCCTCTCAATTCTGTGATCTGTACAATGAGGGGATTACTTAGATGAGCTCTGAGATCCCTTCCAGTTCTAAAAATGCTATGATTTTCAGATTACAGATCTCTGGAGTCAGTGTTTCACATTTCCAAATTTAAGATGAAAAGCACATTCTTCGAGCTCTTGGCATGAAGTGCATGCTGTCTGTGAATAAACCGCACTTTATGGCCTGACTGCTTCATCCATGGTAGAAAAAAAATCTATGGACTTTAAGTTACTTCTTGTAAATGGAGAAAGAAGCTGCCTTTGAGCAAATTGGTCAGAGCTTGTTGTCCAGATAGCGTGTGGGAAACAGCCCCTTTGCATATACTGACTAGCTGTTAAAAAATCACTGGTGTCTTATATTTAGAACAGAATGAGGTGAATATACTTTTTACTTATATCTCTAAGCTGAATAAACAGATATAAGAGAAAAAATTCCATTCATATAAGAATAGTGTTCCTACTCTGCCTTCATAGAGGAGTCAGTATGATCCATCCTCATACTGGATCTTAACCCCAGGTTCCATCCTAGTATACAGCGCTTCCTTTGGCTGTGATTTTTATCCTATCTTGACTGGCAGTGAGGTGAGGGGTCAGAGTGACCCTTCTGTTCATACCACAGAAACTGTTGACAGCTGACACCTCTGTTGGGAAAATAAAAATGAACTGGGGAAAGGAGTGAAAGGACCATTATCACTTTGACAGATGCCCATTATTGGGGACTGTGCCAACTGGTGAATTCTTAATAATAGGAAGCAAATGTGTATTTCAGCTTCTTGACTCTCTGTGAAAGGCTTCTAGGAAGGAACCCTTAAATGTAAATGTAATTGAGTTTAACAGGGACGGGAAGAGGCCACAACACACTGGACTAGGAGTAGCGTGGTGATGGTGGTGTATGTTTCTATCACAGAGGGGAGTGTCAACGCTCCAAATAACCAGCCTGTCAAGGATAGAAAATAGCTTTGGTCTTACATGAAAGCTTTTACTAAGGTAGTGTCAGGCACCCTCTCTGGAACCTCAGTTCAGCCCTCTGCTTTAACCTGTTTTCTCTTTCCCATGTTCCAGATTTCCTCTTTTCCTGCAATGGGTGATACATGTATTGTCTGTCCCATCTCACAGAGTTGAGTGGTTGAGAGCAAGGACTTGGGAGTCTGAGAGCTTGAATTGAGCTTGAATTGGACTCTTGCTTCCACCACTGACTTGGGCAAGCCAGTGAATGTCTTCACACCCTAGTGTCTTCATCTTTACCCAAGGGGATGATGCCATTTCCATTTAGTGATATGGGAGAATTAAATCAGAAAATGCATGGAGAGGGCTTTGAAACCAAGGCTGATGTGTAGTGACCACATCTTGACTCTGTGCTTCCTGCTGCCAGTCTCATCAACCACAGCATGGACTGTTTCAGCCACGATTTACTGCTCCCTCAATCTGGGGGTGGGGGCGGGCAGACCCTACTATTGAAGGTTCACAGCCTTTACCAGTCCGCTGTGAAGATCCAGTCCATGCTGGTTGCCAGTGGTCTGAGAAAATACTATTGTGGCAAAGAAAGGAAACTATCACTTGGAAAATTCATTTTCCTTCTGTAGAATTTACTTTCTTGTTTTCTGGTTGGATGTAACCCCAAGAAGTAAAATAATTCAGTCGCACAACCTGGGTTGAGTATCAACTTTGTCAGTAGTGTATGTCAAATATGGTAGTGGAAACAATTGCGAATGAAGGCATAGGTGTTGTGTTTAGGGTCTTGTTGGGCAGCCAGAGGAACGCATGGACATGAGATTGGCTGTATTTTTGAAC
This sequence comes from Leontopithecus rosalia, assembly GCA_028533165.1. NCBI lineage: Eukaryota > Metazoa > Chordata > Mammalia > Primates > Cebidae > Leontopithecus > Leontopithecus rosalia. Next base: position 9,446,963 of record CM052669.1, read on the forward strand.
AAACATGGGTTAGAGGTAGATGCTGTCCTTAGGTCCTTACTGGGGTGAAAGAAGGTGAGCTTACCTAGTTAAGAGTGCTGTGCAAAATGCTACATTAGAAATATAAAGGCTTTGGGGTGCCGAGCAGTGAATGTCATTCGGAAAGGCTGAAGTTGATGTCTTAGAATTTCACCTGGTCTTAAAGAAAGATGGATAGTATATTAACAGTCAGAGTCAAGGGTGGAGTTGAATGAGAAAAATGATAGTCATGACCTTAAATTCACAATTGTTATAATTCACAGTGACTCATTTCTGCTTTTAAATTGAAAATACTGCTTTAAAAACTAGCCAATTTGCCATTGATACAGAAATCTAAGACTCTACCTGATAATTAGTAACGAGTCCCTAGGAAAGAGAATAAAAGAAGAAAACCCACAATGTTATTTTCTACAGTCTGCCAAGAGAATGTGAAAATTACCATCTAGAGAATACAGATCCCTCAACAAAGAGGTCATTATCGTCAGACTGCTACGGTCATCAGTATATATGCTTTTAAATAAACCCAATGATCCTCTTAATATCATTATGGAAATTCTAGGCTCTAACATATTAAACGTATCCTATAGGGATGTTGTGGTGTTACTGCATTTTTCAAAGGCTTTGGTTTCTGAAAATTTCGAAAATAAATATTCTGGCCTTATTAGTTGATAATATGATATTCTTGGTATTTGGATTTACTCTTGTTTGGCTTTTCTTTCATTTACGTAAAATGTTGAGAATATGGCAGTGATTTTATATTTAATCATCATGCTCTTTCTCCCCTTAACAAAAAGAAGTGTAACCTAAAAGTTTAGTAGATAACAGTCAGTGGAGTCATTGGAAATCAATTTCCAAGTCTTTTTAGACAAGAAACTAGACCCAATGTGATAAAATACCATGGTCGACGGCACACCATTGCTTAGTGACTGGTCTGGGTCTAGAAGCCAGACCTTTTAGCTCCAGATTTGGTATCCATCTTTTATACCATAACCCTGTTCATTGGAAAAGACTGGGAACCTAGAGATTTGAGCCCACGTATCGGAACACCATGAATGAAGAGTCCAGGAGATTGTCACATATGTTTTGATTGGCAAATCGTTATTTGGCAGTGATAACAACTAACATTTATGAAGTACTCCTAAGCACGTTTACCTGAATTAATTCATTAGATCCATCACAATGACCTTGTTACTGGTAGTGTTGCTTTTCCCAGTTTCCAGATGGGCCGTTGAGGCACAGAGAGTTGACAGAAACTGCCCAAAGTTACATATTGGGGATTCAAAAGCAGGCGGTCTGGTTCAGGGCCCGCATCTGCTTCCCTGAAATGGGATCCAGTCATTGGGAGTTTTTTGTCCCCACTTCCCCATCTGGCTTGTGTCAGAAGCAGTTTTTATAATGTCATATTATAACCACACAGTTAACAAAATAGACAGTACCACCGTTTGAATCCTGGATCGTCAATCCATTTCCAGAAATGCGTAGATCATAGCACTGTCCTGAATTAATCCAGACTTTCACAGTGAAGGTGTATTTGCACTGCCATCTGGAAGAGCCCTATAGCTGTAGGGCAGCTCCACTGAGGAGAGAACAGCATCTCCCCAGTTGAGCGGGTGATTTAAACTCCCCTGGCATTTGCAGTAATAACAACCATATTTTTCCCTCCGCCTGGGCTGTGTCTTGACTTTGGACAGGACCCCCAAGTGAGCTGCGTTGTTGTGTCTGCTCCCTGCACTGCAGAGGGTGTGAGCTGCATGCTCCCTACCCGGGTCTAATAGGGAATGGGGATTATACTCCAGCATTCCAACATTGTTATGTAAAGTAAAATAGCATCATTGAGAGAGGTGGAGCTGAGCAGTCCAAAATATTTGATAACACTGAAAGAGCATTTTCCCTTTTCCACAATGAATCCATGTCTCCATTTGCATTTGTTTAAAAAAAGAAAAAAGAAAAAAAAACTCTTGACAGCACCAACAACACAACAAGAGAGATGCACAGCCTGAGCAATAAATCTCTCGAGGCATTCAGCAAGTGCCACAGGGCTCATTAATCTTGATTATTTCCCGTAATAGATAACTTCACAAATCAGCTATTATTCCTAATCACGCACATAAAGATAATGGATGGGTAATAGCTTCCTGCATGGTTAGACCAAAATAAAATTTCATGTAAAAATATATTTCTACAAATTCCAGGGAAAGGTGTTTTCTTGCTTTCTTAAAGGGGCGGGAGAAGATGGGGGAGCAAGCACTGATGGCAAAATTGAATCTTGAGGATTGGATTTCAAGGAAGAATTAAGTCTTTCTGATTTTCTTGTGACTAGCTTATGTGCCACTCTGTCGCTGTGAGGTGGGTTTGAGATACTTGGGGCCACAGAGGGCTACAGAATTGGGCCGTTCCAGTCTCTAGGTGGTGTTTAGGAAGACCCCTCCTCCCAAAGTACAATAGCACTGTGACGTCAGGCATGCGTTACATCTCTAAAGATGGCATTGGTGTTGTGAGATTTTGCTGAGTTTGAATTTGGTTATCTTCCTAGGGTGTCTGGATGACTCCAGGAATGCTCTTCATATACCAGCTTCCAAACTGAATGGACAATGAAAAGATTTATAAGTGATGAGAGATGTGTTTCGTACATACTGGGATGGGGTGTGGAGGATAAAGCATTTTTTTAAGCAGATGACACTAGACTAGAGTAAACCTAAGCAGTCCTAGGACTCCCAGGCCTTTTTCAAGGGGCAAAAGCATGTGTCTATTGAGTGCCTGAAACACTTCTAACTGGAATTGCCCAGGTGAAGGGAAGTAGCTACTGGCTTCTCCTTTTAAATTATGCCCTTCTGATGGCATCTCAACTGATGTAGAAAATGGCACCGTTATCACACAGCAGCGAGCTGCAGTTGTCTGTCATTTTCTTTTCAAAATGCCAATGCATTAAAGCAAGGCCTGGAATGAGATGCATCACATTTATGACGGGATTTGGCTCCATATTACTCAGTCAGTGGGAATAATTGGCCTATCACAACAACACATACCCACAGAAACATTGGCTCATAAGACATGCCTTTGAACCCCCTGCATTGCTGGATAGCACTAGCAAGTGTCTGTTCTTTTATAGCCTCTTCTCCAGGCCCCTAAAGTCAGAATTTCCCTTCAGACTTCTCTTTTTACCTGCAGTGAAGTAGTTAGGCTTTATCAGAACTTCCAAAGGAGCAGGAGGGCTGATCTACTTCCCAGGACCTTGCACACTATACATGCTTCTTAAATGTTGGAGTAGATCATTAACTTTTTTCCTGCCAGTGAAGTCTGTCCTTCTGAAATATTCTCCACCATGACAGAATCACTGAATGCCTTTGATGTGGAAGGCAGTGTGTTAGGCACTGGGAACACAGGTGTTAAGATGTGGTTTGAGGCTTTAATGAATGTTGTGGTTCAGTAGAAGAGGTGAGATGTAAAAGCAAATGTCCACACACAAGCAAAGGTGAGACGTGCCAGAAACGAGGTGAGAGCAAAGTGCTGAGGTTGTTCAGGTGAGGCAGGGCCATGCGTTAAAGGAGGTACCCATGGCCATGAGAGGCAGGGTGAACAGCATGAGTGAGCCATACGTGTAGAAACATTTTTGACATCTTTAGAGGGCGCTGACCAATCCAACCAGATTGGAACATCAGCAGTGGAAAATGAGAGAGAAGGCAGAGAATGTGAAGTTAGGCTGAATTTTAGAGGTCTTTGCATGCTGGACCAAGGGACTTTGTTCCCTAGGCGTTGGAGATCTAGTAAAGGCTTTATAGCAGGGGATGGCATGGTTTTACCAGTGCTTTAAGAAGATGAATTCAGTAATCTACAGAATGGACTAGAGGAGGAAGAGCCTGGCAGAGCTGGCATGCATATCCCTGCTCACCTCAATTTCTCAAATGATGATGCTTCTCAGCTGTGTGAATGGATGTGCAGAAACACATGTCTTAGGCAGAGGGAGCCAGGAAGAACTGGTGGTTTTGTTGGTTGTGGCAGATACTGTTATGTAACACGTCATCCCAAACTTAGTGGCATAGAACTTCTTCCTTGTGGACTCTGTGAGTCAGGAATTTGGACAGGGCACAGAGGTGATGGATGGTCTCTCTGTGTGACAGTGTCGAGAGCCTCAGCTGGAAGCATTGAGATGGCAGGTGACTCAGCTGGCTGAGGACTGGAGTCATCAGGAGGTGTCCTCACTAGCACATCAGACACGCAGGAGATGTGACCAGAAAGCTGGGCTTATCTGGAGCTGCTGACTGAAGCATGTGCGACCCTCTCACATGCGTTGGGCTGCCAGTGGGATGGCTGCTGGGTTTGAGAGACGTGAGCTTCTGTAGAAGGAGCCTTCCAGTAGAACCAGGAGAAAGCTGTACGATCCTTTTCAGCTGAGTCTCAAAAATTGAACAGCGCCACTTCCGCCACATCCTGTTGGTGACGAGAGTCCTAAAAGCCCAGATTAAAGGGTAGAAGATTGGACTGCCACTCTTGGTGGGGATGCCAGGGTCACATAGCAGAAGAGCATGTGGGATGGGAATAATTACTAGAGCCATCTTTGAAACACACTGTAGGCCACAGTGGAGGTTGGCAGCTAACAGCAGCAAAGATGACTAATTCGGTTAGCACATAGGATTTTGAAGGTGAAGAGGTTGTAGTAACTGAAGATACAGGAGTTACACACCAGTCTAGAGACGCTGAAGACTTGAAGAAAGGAGATACATGCGGAGAAGGTGACCAGAGATAAGTATAAGTGCTGAAGGCATCTCGACATATGGAAGAGCAGGATGAGGAACTCAAGATGGGGAGTGGCAGACTGAGGATATGATAGTGAGATGAATGAACAGTGTGAAGAAAAGAGCATTAGTATATGGTCTTTGGAAGAGGGTTCACTGGCTGGTGGAAGCAGAAGCCAGATAGCAAATGCTTAAAGAGTAGTGAGGTAGAGAGAAGGCAGAAGCCATCAAAAGTATATCCAAAGGAGAAGTCAGCCTACCAAGAAGTTGCATGCCCCCATAAGTTCGTCACAGCACTGTTCACAATAGTGAAGATGTGGAGTTGATCCTGGTGCCCATCAGTGGTGGATTCAATAAAATGTGGTATGCCATGGAATACTATGCAGATATAAAAAGCATGAAATAATATTTTTTGTAGCAACATGTATGAGCTGGAGGCCATTATCCTAAGTGAACCAGTGGAGAAACAAAAGCAAATACCACCTGTTGTTGCTTAGAAGTGAGAGCTGAACACTGAATACTCATGGATATAAACATGGGAATAATAGACACAGGGGACTCCAAAGAGTGGGGAGGAAGAGAAGGGGGACAGGGTTGAGAAGCTACTCACTAGGTACTATGCTGAGTACCTGGGTGATGCAATCATTTCACACCCCAAATCTCAGCATCACACAATATAGCCAGGTAACACCCTTGCACATGTACTTCCTGAGTCTAAAAAATTTGGAAGGAAAAAAAAAAGCATGCCTAGGGAGCACCTTGAACCCTTTTGAAAAAGGGAGACAAGGGGTAAAAGAAGTAGTTGTGAAAGACTTAGGTAAAGAGTAGGTTTTTTTATATATGTTTGTATTTAAAAGAATAAACGGTAGTATTTTCCTCCTAGATAGAGGAACTTCTTATTTTTGACTTGAAGAAAATAAGTAAATTCTGTCTGAGTCTGGATATGCTGCTTTTCATGTTTCTTTTCCCCCTCCAAATTGATATAAAATCAAATGAATTTCTACTTTTCTAATGCTTAATAGTTGGAAAAGTATTTTATAGGTTAGAATACTCGGGCATTTTAAGACTCACTTGAGAGAACACTGAAAGGTAGATTTGTAATTTGGAAATGTACATATGGAAATTACAGCATTATGTATGATTATGAAAACTTAGGGGCAGCCTAAATATCCAGCAATGAGAGAATAGGTAAAGATACTGTGGCATATCTACGTAATAGAATACTTTATAGCCATTTAAGATTCAAATAATAGGAAAAAGGCTAATATTTATTATTTTCTATTCTTTAGCACTGGGCTGGGACAGAAGTGATGTAATGAAATTCCACAAGACTTTTAAGAGGGTTAGGTTGTACTGTCATCAATGTTTAGGTGAAAATGGATACCTACGTTAAAAATCATATGTGCATATATAAATAACTCTTAAACAAAAATATAGGCTGGAAATAAAGGAATGATGGTTATCTTAGAAGAATAAGCTTGTGTGTTTTTTCTGTCACCTAAATGTCATTTTTTAAAGTAATTATTGTATTCAATATCAGATTCTTTTATAATCCTTAGTTAATGTGTTCCAAGATCATGTGTATACTTAAATATCAATTGTGAGTTTCCTTATGAAATTCCTTTTGAACAGGGTGATTTCAAGAAAAAAGACATAAAGCAGTGAGCCTATGGTATGAATGTTTGCTTCTCCTTTTTTGTCTAACCGGCTTCCTAAAATAACATTACTCTAGGGCACAACTTCTCCTCCTAGTCCCTGACAACCACCAAATTCAGGTTTCATCATTTTAACAAGTGCCCATTGAGTCAGCTCAAAAGAAGACATTAAGTGAAATCGCTGGTCTCCCAGGACAGGGGAGGTAAGGCTGTTCTCTCTGGAGAACCATTCAGCAAAGGAATGAAATTTTTTGTGAGAAACATGGCCTCTTTTATAGAAGTTAATTAGCCTTTTTTGGGCTTGAGGAAACACTGACCCTACATGCCTAGGACCTAAAAGAAATGAAATTCTGAGTACATGACACATCCCTTCCAGAAAATTAATGTGCTTTGCCTTTTCTTTCAATGCCTTTCCTCATTTTTTAAAGACGGGGTAAACTAGACTTGTGTGAGGACATAGTAAAATGCAGGCTTCTGCAGTCAAACGAGCGTGCTCTCTGCTGATTGACAGCAATACAAGGAAAGGTGAAATTGAAGGAGGAGTTGAACCCGAATTTTTTCCCGCTACCAGCCTAGTAGTTTCTGAACTCATTTTGTGAAATGAAACTTGTAGAAAAATGTAACCCATAGAAAAATGGGGAAAGACAAGCGATAAAATTTTCCCAAATGCCTGAAAATGAACTTACTACTCTCAAAATCTTCAAGTTAAAAACATGATTCTCAATCAAATATAGAATGAACAATTGCCACAGATGTAACCCATTAGGAGACCAGTAAAATGGTAACGTTGGCTTAAGGAACATTTACAGAACCAGGTATTTATAGGTATTGAGAAAAGTAGAATAAAATTTCTCAATTACGTATAATACTGACCAATATCCTAGAAAGTAATAAAACCATAACCAGTGGGATAATAGTTTCAACTAGACATACATCTAGAAATTAATCTGTAACTTCTAATCAAAGGCCAAATAGCAAAATCTGAGATAGATACTTCTTCTGAGAGAATGAAATAATCCCTGCACAGACCTCGAAGGGCCCCAGAATGACAGTGGAAGGGCACACACTCCTACTTCCACCTTGCCTTATTAGTAGGTGTTAGATAATTATTCTTAACACCACATAATTTTTGCTTTCCCCCCTGAACTTTTAAACACACTTTTAAGAAATTTTTTAAAATTAAATTTTTAAGAAATGTAATGCCACTTTCAGCTTCCCTCATTGGAATAGTGATGGTGATCCAAACCAAACAGGAGGTGGTTTGCGAACACAACTTTATCCTTGATCTCAGGCCTTGCCCCTTATTTCAGGCATCAAAAAGGAGAAGAGATTTCTCAGCCATTGCAAGGTTCATAGCTGAGACCCTCATAACAAAAGACTAGGAAGAGAAAAGCAGACAGATATATTTAACGTTACATGGGCATCTTCATAAGGCAATGAAGAACCAAAGAAGCAGGGAGAACTGTGTTTCTAGCAGTCATGCAGAAGTGCATTGGGGGAAAGAAGCATATGATCTCATGGTAATGAACTAAGGAGGCTTAGCAGATCTTGTTGGTTCAAATTCTTCTCTGTGTTTCTGTTTGTTCAGAGATAAGGATGTTCCTTTTCTCTGGGTATAGACAAGGCCAGAAAATTCTTTCTGGGTTTTGTGACCCACTTCAGGGAAGAAGGTGAGAATGACCCTCTTGCCTCTGCTGTTTCCTCAGATGCCAAGCTTTCACAGTTTGGGATAGCACGGCCTGAACCCCATCAGCATTCTGGACTGATAAACAGATAAACACTCCGTCCATAGCTGAGTGAATCCATCTACACATGGGACTCAGATATCTTACTTTATCACCTCTAAATTTGCAGCTCAACTTTTCTTTGCACTTCTCTGTTGGGAAATGCTTTTCCTGGTGTTTCAGATGCTACCCAGTGCAGTTCTGTCCGTTCCCGTGTGTAATAGGAGGCTGTGTTTCTCGAATGGCATCAGTCTTAATTTCTTACTCTGCAAGGACTTAGCATGCTGATAGGTGCAAAGCAATGCAGTTACTTGTAATAGTCTCCTCTAGCTTTTTCACATCTGCAATATGTTGACTTCCTCAACAGTAGAAGTTCATGCTGCTGTCAATCATTTGTGAGATACTTGGTCTGTTCCCTCTTCAGATGGTGCTTATTTTAGGGCCACAGTTTGGTGTTTGGGAATTAGTTAATGTGAAAATTCCATTAAGCCAGGGTTGGGGCTTAGTCTTGAAAGTCCTAACACCCCACATTGTTTTAGCTGCACCTGGGGATATTTCTGTCTTCACAGAGAGGGTGTTGTGAAATTTAAACTAATACCAGTTTTAATTTATGTGAGTAAGTATATGCCATGCAAACTAGAGACCTGGAAAAGAGGAGGAAGAAGGCCAAAAAAGATGTTACCAAATCAAACCAATAGCCCTATGCATATCCCAGCTCATAATTTCAGCAAATCACTACCTTAAAGTCATCAAATTGAGGATCACAGTGAAACTGTTCCTGTGTGTCAAGTGAAGTTTTAAACAAAGTTGATATACTGTAATCTACAGCTATAAAACAATTCAGCAATTTTGATTCATCAGGGAGCCATTTTTTTACTTGAATTGTCCAGGCCCTTTTTCCAGCTGAATCAGTCAGTCAGTTCAGTTAACATGGCCTAAATTGTCAGCGTAATCTCAGCCTACCGCTTATTTCTTGATCTCTGTTTTACAGTTAGAACCCCAGAATGGCTGACTAATAAGGTCAACTTGTGATATAATTATGATGGCTGCAGATTGTATCTCTATCACTCAGACTAAATTAACTCTAAGGTTGAGTCAGTATTTTCCATCATTGTCAGGGACAATTAGTAGCCACTTACAATTGGTTACAGTTCATTTCTGCTAATGGTATTACAGATGAGATCAGACCAACCACACGACAGTCCACATGAGTTCTCAGAGACCGGATGTCCACATGGTACTGGAAGCCATTCCATTTTTCAGGCCAGTTTATAAAACCACTTTCTGTGTATTGCAGTGCTTTTTTGCCCTTGTGTTTATGAAATGTGTCTTTGTAGCAAATTAACTTTCCGGAGACCTAGTTGCCTAACTCAATTGAATCGCAGAACATTAACTTTACACTAAGTACACAACAATGACAAGATCTGTGTGTTATTTTAGAAACATAAGAATCTACTATTTTTCTAAAATGCCGTCATTCGTAAGCATAGCTTTGGAAGAAAAGTTTGTCCGAATTAGCTGTGGCTGTAGAGGTTCTAGTTACTAGGATATGCAGTCCTCTTAGGGCAAAGAGCTGCATGGTTTTTTGAAATTACCTTGTCTGTCTCTTCTTCCTCATTCTTATTATAATGAACTCGGGAATGTTTAGTAAATCAGATGGCTTGAAATGGTTGAATGTTTTTCAACCTTCTCATACTGAAGTGGTCAACAATAAAGCTTCCATAGCAACCAGCTTTCTCCTGAAAGCAATTTCTTTGGAAGGGGAAAAAAAAAGCAAAAGGGAAGCGAGAGCCGTGTCTATATGTTAAATATATCTGCGGATTTATTTTTTAAGGTAGAAAAGAGTGTTTTAAACACTCGGGGGGAAAAAAGCTGCCCATCATGTGTCCATGTCAGCATGTCTGTCATTTGGTTTCTGAATCTTCATGAGGAAGAATGTGTCCCTGACATACAAAATACCTTAGCCATCAGGTGAACAAATATGAAACTGCTCAGTGTAATCCCTTCAGTAGGGGACATTCACTGGAATTCTAGTGCAAAACCTTGAAGGATACACTGCACTTGTTTTAATTGAATATCATTTTGTACATTCATTAATGTGTCCATTCTAATTTCTCAAAATGGCAAATAATGATGTGTGAAAACAGTATAATTACATTTTGATATTTTTGGTAGAGTAATAACTGGATTCGATTTGCTTTCGATCTTGAAAGTTGTTTATCATTGCTGTCAATCATTCATCGCTTTTAATGACATTTATGTCCATTTTCAGTTTTTAACGAGGCACCCAGATGAGCACTGGCCCTGATGCCTAGCCCCTGTGATACTTTGTGCAGGGGGTTTACCAAATGAAGTTTCTTCCTTTGCTTGTTAGCAAAATACCTTGAGATTCTCTTTTGTAAGAGAAGCATGGATATGTGACACACGGTTAGCAGGCTGCTAAGCAGAGCTTGTGACTTCATTAGAATGAGCTTTCTTGCATTTGTGTGGAAGGAGCATATTGGCTGGCGGTTGTGTACTGTATCATTCCAGAATGTGTCCTTTGGATTGCCATGACTGAGTCCCATGGCAGAGTCCTGTCCGTGACTGCATGTCGCTGTCTGAGTGCCCCAGTGTTGGGCATGTTTTCTCCAGTAGCTCATGAGTTTACCTGGAGCTGAGATGAAGCTAAGGATTGTTTTTAAATCCATGACTTGCAGGGGGAGGGCAGCTGAGGTTTAACAGAGGCATGTAAGCTCGCATATCTTTTGCCTACATTTTTAACTGTAACAAGGAGTTGTCACTTGGAAACAGCCTCCCAGCTTGGGAAAAGGCCTGTTGAAAGAGGTTATGGTAAAATTTTTGTTTGGAGACCAGAAAAAGACAGTGACAGAGGCAGGCACGCAGTGCTTCCCACTAGGAGATGCAGACATTGGCATTCATCATCATGACAGGAGACTCTTCAAAATGAAATTCTCACAAATTGTGAGGCCAACACTTAGAATCAGGAAGACAATGATGAAGTCACTTGTGAAACTCCCTTGTGAAAAAGGATGCATTTATTGTAGCTGATTTTTAGAGTAAAATGATCTTTAAAAAAAACATATCCTTAGAATTTACAGTGTAATATTTTGCCATATTTATGGTACATTATCATGAAAGTATGTCTGGATACCTACCTCGCATCCATAGGTATTAACAGCTCCCTTTATCTCCTCCTGACTTGGTAGTGATAACTGATTTTGCAAAAACTAACAAGTAGCCTCATGTTGACCTGCATTACTGTGAAACACATTATGCACCAATGCAGAGACAATGTATTTACTTCTACCTCTGAACACCTAAAGCTTAAATAATACAGTTTAAGAAGGTAATCTATTAGAATAGCTCTCTTGAGAAGTGCTATGTTATGAATGAATTCTGCATTTAAAATATCTGTTTTGTTGCCTCCCTCCTGCTAATTACTTCTTTCTTTGTCTTACCTCTAATTTGCATTACTTGAGCAGAAGAGAGGGAATGGAGTCCGTTGTTTTCCCCTTCATGAATCCTTACACTTAGTGGCAACTGTAATGTTGACTTAAGCTCATTTCTGTTGAAGGGAAGCTGCATTCCCAAGGAAAAGATAATCGCTAATCATGGTATCTAATTACAAAGAAGAGTAAATCACTAAAAACAAATTAAGTATCTTAAATAAAAATAGAAAATAAAAGCAGTTAAGAATCAAAGAAGGAAGCTGCTGGGCTCTCTCAAGTCTGTTGTGGGGAGCTAACTGAAAGCAGCCTGTGTTTGTATGTACAGCCAGACTGGGCATGAGCAAATCTTTTCTCCATGGAACCCCTCTTCAGAGAGTTTGACCAAAATGACCAAACCAAACTAAAACCTTGGATCAGAAGCAATTGTGAGTATCTTTTGGTTGTAACCTTAGAAGCAACAAGTCGCCCCTCTCTGTGTGGCCCTGATGACCTGCTCACTTGTCCTCTGTATACCAGGATAATGGAGGTTACTTTCAAATTACCGCAGCCCCAGTTTAAATGAACTGGGAACTAATAAGAATTCTATATTAACCTACTCCTCCTCTTCTCCCTCCTTTTCTATATTGCTTGTTTCTTTTCTTTTTTCTTTTTCTTTTTTTTTTTGAGACGGAGTTTCACTCTTGTTGCCCAGGCTGGAGTGCAATGGCGTGATCTCGGCTCAACGCAACCTCCACCTCCTGGGTTCAGGCAATTCTCCTGCCTCACCCTCCTGAGTAGCTGGGATTACAGGCACGCGCCACCATGCCCATCTAATTTTTTGTATTTTTAGTAGAAACGGGGTTTCACCATGTTGACCAGGATGGTCTCGATCTCTTGACCTCGTGATCCACCCACCTCGGCCTCCCAGAGTGCTGGGATTACAGGCTTGAGCCACCGCGCCCGGCCTATTACTTGTTTCTTATGTCTTCAAATGCGTGCCCGTCTAATGGAAGTTAAAAACAATAGGAAATGAATCGTTTTCATCACTGATTCAGAAAACGTGGCTGGAGGAGTAGTGCTGTTCCTCACAAAATTCTCCTGATGATGTTTTCACTGGGCAATTTCCAAATCCTTTTTTAGTTAATGCAATTTAGTGATTTATAGTATTTCCCATAAGTATCCCAACAAAAGTAGACCTGCCCATCACATTCATTTTCATGGTATGTTTGTAGAAAAATTAAGAAAACAAAGACAGTAGAGAGATTTCATTGAACCATTAACATTAAAAACTTGCCTTTAAAAATATTTATATGTCTTCCCTTTTAGTAATTATTCACAAAATACTTCCATTTGCTTTTCAAGCACTTTGTCCAATCTTGTTCTATTTGAAGAAAGGTCAGAAGATCTAAAAGTAAATTTCTGAGTTGGGAGGATTTAGGAGAAGAGATGTGCATAAGAGATGGAAACGCAGTCTGGGAAAATGAAATACCCAGTGATATGACCTTTTGGTTCTATCTCTCTGCCTCGAGCCTCTTGGGTTATAATAAGCTTCTGCTCTATCTTGACTCTGGGACCAGGGAATTGAGCACTCTGGTTCAACAGTGGGTAGCAGGGCACCACCACTAACAATCTTTGACCTTACACTTCTGAAAACCAAGCTTTTGTTTCCATTCTTTGTCACCAAGTGCTCATGTATAGCATATTTTGTTTTTCCCTTCCATGTTTTAAGATCCTCCTGGGTTCTTGAGTTTCTGAGGGGTTTTCCTTACACTATACTCAGCCTGGTAGGGACATCTCCAAATGGTGGATGTCTCTGGTCAGCCAACCTCTGTTAACATCATTACCTCTCATCAAGGACTTCCCAGATGGGCTGTAGCTGGGTCCCTCCTCCAGGCCCTTCTGGGGTTTAACCCATGCTGCCACTGACCACATGACATCTAACACATGGAGTCAGGGAGGACTGGATGCCATGCTGCAGGGACTGTCTTCCAGTTAAAGCCAGAGTAACAGCATTCACCACAGGCTGAGGCCTCATCACTAAACCAAGGCTGTTCCTAGATACTAACCAGGAAAGCACATTCAGGATGATGATTGAAAGAAAGTCATGTGGCTAGTGAAGGTTTAGTGTGTTGTCTGTTTGAAGGATGAGGTGTGTTTTGGACCCCGCCCATATTTTAGATAGAATGGGTCAAGTGAAGGACAGTCTTAGGACGGGGACAAAGAGGCTGAGGAGTAGGATGTTGTATGCCATGAGCAGCAACAGGCACTTGGCAAGCCATCGCTTTGTCTTTCTGTGATGGGTCAGGAGCCAGTGTGTTCTTTCCTCTGTTCCGCTGAGAGTAGTAGACCCTGTCTCCAAGCTATTGCAAGTAGAGGCAGGTGTCTAATTCCTCATCTTGCTCAGTTCCATTTGCCCTTAGGTCAAGAGCATTTTCATGAGCTCAGACCCCTGCCTACTGGAGAGAGAGAATGATTCTTCAGCCTTGAAAAAGGAATCATGGAGGAAGGGACAGTTAAGGAAGGAAAGAATGAATGAGGAAGAGGACCCAAAAGGAAATAACAGACACAGAAATCATCACATACTCCTTTAGAAAGGCACAGAGGGCACTCTGATTTTTTTTTTTTCCATTTTAGACAAATACATGCTAAGTATAAATGTGTCATGAGCACACTGTTTTCTCTGTAGAAGTAACAAAGGCCCTGGTTAATGTAGTATGTCTGGCCGTACCTTTCTGTAAACTGCTGCCACTTTGTCCTTTATCTGTGTGGTTAATTTCTGTGAACTGCTGGACAGCTGATTTGACTAAGGCTTGGCTCTGCACTGGGTGATAATTCTACCTGGGCAGCAGGCCACACATAAGAGCAGCTTCCTCAAACCTCTCTCATCCCGTCAGTTTGGGTACAGTCCAGCAGAAGGATGTTTAAAACTGGATTTGGTTTAAAATGCAGTTAACAGAAATGCAAATAAGCTTCGCCATATGAAACACACAGATGACTTCAGATAAAAGTTTGGCCAGAGAATGAATTAGGACTATGCTCCTGGGGGCCATGAGACAACCCTTTACCCCACATAGCATCCCATCTTTCAGGACCAGCAAAATAGGTGAGTCAATTGGAAGGAACTATTGGAAAAGCCAAGGGATACATGAAATGTGATTTTATGAGGAAACAAATGTACTCTTAGAATACCTTCACCTTTTTTTAATACCAGTGTGTCGCATGGGCTGTTCTGCACTTCAGTAAAAATGATTAACAGCCCCCATCCATCACATTGTACAGTATGGTACATCTGAGTAGCAGAGAGCTTATAAAATAAACTTGGCAATAAGTCACAAAAACATTCGTATTTTTTAATAACATTTTTGAAGGAGAAAAATCTGTTTTTCAATAAATTCTGGCATGGCTTCCCTCCAGATTTTATTTCTCATTTAAAATTACCTTGGGGTCGATTTTTTCTTCTGTTCATTGGCTCTTTACTAGGTCTTTGCCTTAGACAAATACATTTTAGACATGGATTAAAAAGAAGACTAGCTCATGAGCATAGATTTCCAGAATTTCCTTCTGTTTCCACTTCTGATGAGTTGTGGCAGCATTAACACCAATGTAACTTAATTTTACAGAAAGTTTATAGTCAGTGCATTTCACAATCAGGTAAAATTATTTCTCAACACTTTTCTTTGTTACCCCTACATATTTGGCTTTTCTTTGTGGAATATTTTATTTCTATACATTAGTAAAAATTGCAGAATCTTTCTGGTAAAGTGGTAGGTTGCTACTGTTTTTAATGGCAAAACTGAATGTATTGTACGTTGTATAGTTATCCGTATTGGACTTTGATAATTCACACATAAAATCCCAGCAGTTTGGGAGCCTGAGTGGGGCAGATCACCTGAGGTCAGGAATTCAAGATCAGCCTGGCCAACATGGTAAAATCCCATCTCTACTAAAAATACAAAAAAAAGCCGGGCATGGTGGCAGACTCCTATAAAATCCCAGTTACCCAGGAGGCTGAGGCAGGAGAATTACTTGAACCCAGGAAGTAGAGGTTGCAGTGCACCGTGATGGCATCACTGCACCCTAGCCTGGGCGACAGAGCAAGACTCTGTCTTTGGGGAAAAAAAAAAAAAAAAACCAAAAAGTTAATAGTGCATAGACAACCAGGGCCAACAAGTTGATGCTGTGGAATATCAGCTAAGGGTGATGCTAATTATAGGAAAACCTCTCTGCCTTTTTCATTCCTAGGAAGTCCACATACTTTTTTTTTTTAATTTAAATTTTTATTTCAGTAGTTTTGGGGGTACAGGTGGTTTGGGTTACATGGATAAGTCCTTAACATACATTATTCATAAGTGACAGGATACCTTCATTCAGAACCACGTGTGTTCCTAATAAATACACATGGGTTATACTCTCTAGGAAATGAAAAGGGAACTTTAAGAAGTCTGTGCAATTCATTCTTATATTTGAAAGAAAAGATGATACTCAACCTATCTGGCATACTTCATACCACTCCCTACCATTCAAACATTAAATCTAAGTCCATGAATGAAATAATGTGCAGGGTTTTTCCTGTTCACAAAGAGTTCCCATCGTGTTGTATAATATGAGATGTTTTTAAAGCACAGAACAATGTTTAACATTGCAAACCAATGAGCAGGTACCTTGGAGGTAGGAAAAGCAAAGTAACTCTCTTTCTGTGTTTGTTGTAATGGGAGGTCTCATATACCAGCTGTGTGGTTTTCTTTTCTTTCATGAATTAGAAGGTTTTATTCAATGAAACAAAATCCGTATTAGGATGCAGATGGCAACATGTTGAAACACCAGGCAAAGTGGTGTGTATTCCATTAAACACCTTTGGGGCTATCTAGTTAGATTTTGAGACTTGACTGTTTCTAAAATACTTTGTTTCTGAATCCTGTTTCTTTTACTTGGGTGTACAACAGAGATTTAGAAAGGAAAATCAATACGGCATTATTATGAATTGGATTTGGAGGGTGAGAGATGAAGGTATAAATGATGATTCTAGGATTTCTTACTGGTGTACTTGAAAGAATGGTGGTGTTATCTAGTCACTGAAAGAGAATCCGGTTTGGAGGGAATGATCAGCAACATTAGGCTTCAGATAGGTGGAGTGAGTTGCAATACTTTTGAGATATCCAAATGCAAATGTCAAATAGAAAGTAGGATGTACAGATCTATCTGTATGTCGTAAGAAAGGTCTTGGTTCAACATCTAAATTGTGACTGTTTGTATATAGGAGTAATTTCAGTCATGGATGTGAATAAGATTGCTTCATGTTTCTTGAGCTGGGATTAAGAAGATGAGACTGAAGAAGTTAGAGAGGAATAGCTCTTAAGACATAGAGCACTACGATAGTGTTAATGTCAAAGAACCCAAAACATGAGAGGGTTTCAAGGTTAGAGAAATGGACAACCTGGAAAATGACACATGACTTTGTGCACTGATTCAGGCACAATCAGATGTTGGCAACATCATGATCTCAAATTTCTTTGTAGAAAATTAGCTGTGCTTTCTACACAGCAAGGACCCATCCTAACTGACTGACTGACTGGTAGGATTTTACCACTGTAGCACAACGGAAACACTTGTAACCTCTGCATACCAAGCATCATTTCTCCCTTGCCTGGAATAATTTTCCTTTAATACCATCCTGTGGGAAATGAATCTAGTTTACAGCACCATTCTTTCTATCATATATGGAATTATAATGATCTTCACTTTAGTTGACAATTTGGATAATGACAGGAAAATACCATTATTGCTGAGGTATCCTGGTTTAAAGCAATTTCCTGGGAGAAAGCATCGAACTCCCATAATAAATTTATAGTCCAAATTGTAAAAATGTGTTTTTAAGGGTGTTTTTGTGTTTTGTCTAGAAGCATCATGGCCCTTTACTGAACTAATTATCATGGTAGAGCTCTTGAAAAGCCACTGTGGTTGACTAGTATAATAGTGTCCCTGTCAGTTTTACTTACTACATTGAAGTTGCAGAGTTTCTGAATCTGACATTCATAGACCATACTGTAATCCAGTGAATCCATTACCTAAGCAAAAATGAATTCATAAGAGTAGCAATAGCTTTTACTTATGCCTTCTTTCTAGTCCATGGCAAAAATAGGACTTCAGTAGGTTTCAAACCATGCCAGTTCTAAAGTAATCAATTAAAAGAAAACGATAGCTGGTTCTCTGAACCTCAAATTTTCTCATACGCAAAAGAGGGAATTATAACAGTACCTTTCTCAAAGGGTTGTCATGATTATCTGAGATGAACCGCATGCAGCTCTTGATACATTAAATTAAACATTGTGCCTGGCTCATGTTTGATTTGTTGTTGGAGGGGTGGTATTGGTTATATTTGTCTTACCCTCAAGACTGAGTTCTGATTACTGGTTCCCAATAGAAGCCCAGTAAATACTCAACAAATAGCTAACACGTGGGTGAATTTGTATATAGATATAGTTTGATAGCCCGAAAGATTGAAGTAAAAACTCTACTGAGACATGATACTGTTCCTGGAATGGGAAGGCTAAAATTATTGCATATTTTAAAATTTGGAAGAGTAGAATCTACTGACTCCTAAATTTATCCTCTCCTGAAATGTGAGAAATGCAGGTTACAATATTTATGGTCAGTTGTTCTGTTTTGATTCAGCAAAGCATGACAGCTATTTAGTGGAAGAAATATAGACTGGTACTACCCTTTTGCTCTTATTATTTGGTCTCCAGCATTAATCTGATTATCACTGATACTGACTGCTGTTTCTATCAAACTATGTTTGATATACCATAAATTATGTCAAATTATACAAGTCTGTGTATTTGGAGGAAGGTAATTTTTTAAAGAATATTCTGATTTATTTATTTGCATTCTGATTTATTTACTTGCATTTTGTTATGTGCTACAGTCTATTATAATTATCTGTCAAGTGATCAAACTCTATAATCAGATTTTTAAATTTTGAGT
The DNA here is from genome assembly GCA_028533165.1 of Leontopithecus rosalia. Lineage (NCBI taxonomy): Eukaryota > Metazoa > Chordata > Mammalia > Primates > Cebidae > Leontopithecus > Leontopithecus rosalia. Next base: position 9,465,508 of record CM052669.1, read on the forward strand.
GTCAACTTCCAGGAAATAATGTACAGAATACTCTGATGAAATTGACCTTACAAACGTAAGTATTTGCTGGGATTACTGGGCCATAAGAAGCACCCTTGAGCCAAGCACAGTGGCTTACACCTGTGATCTTAACACTTTGGAAGACCAAGGCAGGAGGATCGCTTGAAGCCAGGAGCTCAAGACCAGCCTGGGCAAAACACCGTCTCTACAAAAAATACAAAAATTAGCCAGCTGGGTGGTGTGTACCTATAGTCCCAGCTACACGGTAGGCTGAGACTGGAGGATGGACTGAGCCTGGGAGGTCAAGAATGCAGTAAGACATGATTGTGCCACTGCACTCCAACCTAGGTGACAGAATCAGACCCTGTCTCCAAAAAAAAAAAAAACAAAATACTCTTGAACTAAGAAAAATGTCCACTAAATGCACTAAGGTAAAACATTATTGAAAACAAGATACAATTCATTTTCTAATAATGCTCTTTGGAGTTGATAAGTACAGGAATCATCTAGGAAAACAATGGCATATTCAGAGCCTCAGTATCAATGCATGTAAATAATGTGTAGTTTGGTTCCATATAGCATGTGGCAGGCAGAGGTGACCTCATGAGGAGTATGAAAAGTGAGATACAGGAGCAGCTGCTGATTATAGTTGTATAATCACCTTCTCTGAAGCTGATCCACTGTCAAAGAGTGAAAACCCTGGTTCAGCCACGATGTAGTTTGCCCAAACATCCTTTTTTCCAACCCTGTGATTTCCTGATTAGCAAAACTGAAACAGTGATCCATAACATACCAGTTAGGTTATCTGACGGGAGATGAAACTTTAAGTCAGGTTAAACAAGATATCTTCTGATTTTTCACTGAGTGACAGACAAAGTAGTGTTTTGTTTTATTTTACACCTATAGTCCTGATAGAAAATAACGATTCTAGAGCCAGCCTGGCTGGGTTTGAAATGACCTTCCTAGTTGTGTGACTGAATTCATCAGTTTGCTTCCTGTGCTTTAAATTCATCCGTTTGCTTAGTTTCCTCATCCGTAGAGTGGAATAATTAAGTCACCTATCCCAAAGTGATATTGTGGAGACTAAGGGAGACCATTTTTTTTTGTTTTCCTTGTAAAACCATAGAACAGTTCCTGGAGCAGAACAGGACATACTCACTGCTCTTGCTCTTACCCTTCCAAAAGATTTGGGTATGACTTCATTATCTCCAAGACAGCAGTGACTCCTGGATGTGTCTTCAGCCCCTGCCTTTTGTGACATCATTTGCATTTTTCAGTTGCCCACTAGAGGTGGCGACTGGGTTTTCATTTTGGATTCTGAGTACCTAACCTAATTCCTTCTCTTGTTCCCCCAGCTAACACTAAATGTTCTCTCCATCTCATGTTCTCTTAGCCAGGTCATTCTGCAGCTTTCTGCTCTAGCACCCTTGCTGCTCCTCAGACACCTTCAGGCATCTCTGCTGTGGGATCTTCCCCTGCTGTCCACAGAGGTTGCAGGTTCCCCTACCTGCTGGAGATTATACTCCAGTCTCCACTATCCCTACCCCTGTAATATGACACCCCAATCACACTCTACCTCATTCCCTTCTTTAGATTTCTTCATAGCACTTATTAACTGACAGTATTTAGTGTGTGGTTCACTTAGAGATTCTTTGTAATGAAAACACAGAATCAAAGTGATTCAAGTATTGCCTTGGCTCTTTGATAGAATGTTGTTACTGGTTCCCCGGGCTTTATATTGCCAAGAAATGATGGAAAGTTCTTATTCGCACATGGACTCCTCATCAGATACACTCTGATCATTTTGAGAAGGTATTATCCACTTTACAGACAAGCTTAGACCAGGAAGAAAAATACCTGAGCCCAGAACTTGGTCATCTTGGCACTTTTCTTACTATTTATTTATTTATTTATTTGATGGAGTCTTGCTCTGTCCTCCAGGGTGGAGTGCAGTGGCATGATCTGGGCTCACTGTCACCTCCACCTCCTGGGTTCAAGTGATTCTCCTGCCTCAGTCTCCCGAGTAGCTGGATTGCAGGCACGTGCCACCACATCTGGCTAATTTTTATTTTTAGTAGAGATGAGGTTTTGCCATGTTGGCCAGGCTGGTCTCAACCTCAAGTGATCTGCCCGCCTCAGCCTCCTAAAGTGCTGGGATTATAGGCATGAGCCACCACGCTCCACCTATCTTGGCATTTTTAATATTAGTCTTGAAACAGGAGCAATATGTTCATTTCTGTAGAACTATGGAAAGGCAACAAGAACCCAACACTCTCCAGGGTGGAATTCCTTCAGCATTTGAAGTAGATACTTTAAGTAAGGATGAAAAATTAACCTAAAGAGATCAATGAATACTCCATGGAGTCAACAGTCATGACTTGTGCCTGTGGACTTTGTGGAAGGAGCCAACACCTGAGCAGGGAATGGGATTGCAGTTGTGGTTCTGTCTACACACAGCATGGGATTTGGAGTGCTGCAGTCCTTGGGGACAGTGACGCCTCAGTGCAGGCTGCTTCTCAGTTCAGGCTTACTGTCCACATCTCCTTTCAGGAAGGCTGTTGGAACACCTCCCATGTCTGCAGAGAGCTTCAGTGCTTCCTTCCCTGACTAGTTATCCCCGGCCAGTCAGATTGCAGAGGGAGCACAGCCCTCCCACTTGAACTGGGCTTATGCCTGGTATTAAAACAAAAAGAAAAAAATAACACTTAACATGGTTTGTACTCAGGGAGCTGTGTGGCTACAACTCTCCGTTTCTGCTGCAGCTCAGGAGGCTGTTTAGCAAGCTATTGCCGCCCAGCAATGAGTGACTGGGAACAAGAGCAAGGCAGCTAACTCAGTTGTCCCTGAGGCCTGGTGAGCAGTGCTGGTTTTGGGGAGAACTGGGGGGCTGTGGTGAACCTGCAGCACCTGGCTTCCCTAGAGGGGGCAGCTCCAGGCTAAACCGTTCCCTCTCCCTCCACTCCCCTCTCCCTCCACTCCCCTCTCCCTCCACTCCCCTCTCCCTCCACTCCCCTCTCCCTCCACTCCCCTCTCCCTCCACTCCCCTCTCCTTCCACTCCCCTCCCCTTTCACTCCCTTCCACCTACTTTATCCTCCCCGTCCCCCCTTCCCCCTTTTTTCCCTTCCCCTCCCCTTCTCCCCTCCCTCCCCCATTTTCCCCTCTCCTTCACCTCCCCTTCTCCCTCCCACCTCACGACCCCTTCCTCCCTCCCCCTCACCTCCCCATTCTCCCTCCCCTTTCTCCCTTTCCTTTCTCCCTTCCCATCCTCTTCCTCCTCCCCTTCCCCCTC
>CM052669.1:9469297-9710931 GCA_028533165.1 Leontopithecus rosalia
CCCTCCCCATCCCCCTCCTCCCCATCCCCCTCCTCTTCCCCCGCCACCCTTCCCCCTGTCCATTCTACTCTTCCTCCCTCTTCCCCCCACTTCTCCCTCTCCCTTTTCTCATGTCCTTCCTTGGCTCATTGCCTCCTTTTTCTCATTTCCTCCCATTTCCCATTGCCCTTCCCTTCCCTTCCCATTCCCCATTGCCCTTCCCTCTTTCCCCTTCCCCCTCTGCCCCTTCCCCCATCTCCCCACTCCCATCTTCCCACTCCTTCCTGCCATCTGCAGATACACAGTGCAGAATTCTCCTCCTCAGGCCATGTGAGGATGCTCTCATTTTGTTTTCCCCACATCGCTTACTCCCTGCTCATTCCCTTCACAGGTGACCATTAGAATCATGAACCCTTTGTTTAAATGTGTATGTTTCCTGGAAAAATATGTACTTGCATGACTGTGTTTTATAATCTACAAGAGTGGTATCGCAGATTCTGGTTCACTGTTTTTTTTATTTATTTCAGCCTGTATTGTCTTCAGAGCTGCCTGCGTTGCTAGGTGTGCATCTTACTCCTTGCTTCTGACTGCTGCATGGGTCCTGTAATGTAGATCCCCCACTTGCTATCTGTTCCTTCTCCTGGTAATAGCACCCTCAGCTGCCTCCCATTCCCAGATACTTCCCATAGTTCTGCAGTGAACGCACATATCCCCTCACAAGCATGAGCTTGGCGGGTTTGTCTAGTTCTCTTCTCAGGCTCAAGCACACTTAATTTCACCAAGTGTGGGAGATCCTCTCCAGGATGACTGGATCCATTCATACTCCCAGGAGCTGTGAATGAGGTTTTCTGTTTCCCCACATCTCCACTTGGTGTTGACTTTCTCGTTCTAATCTGATAGCTGTAGCATTGTCATTTCCATTTACATTTCTCTGATTACTGGTGAGATTGACCTTTTCTTATAAACTTCTCAGCCGTTTGGATTATTTTCCCTTCTCTCAATTACTGGTTCGTATCGTATGCAGGTGTTTCTATTTGGTTTCTTGTCTTTTTTGTTGCTCTCTTGTATAGTCTGGGTATTAATTCTCTATTCACTTTTAGATGTGGCAAATGTCTTGCTATTTTGTCTACTGTGTCTTTTGTAGGCAGATCTGTCAGTGTACTCCTTGATGACTTAAGTCACATTTTAAAAAATTCTTCCTCATCCCAAGCTATTAAGGATATTTTCTAGCAGTTAATTCTGTTAGCTGCATAGGTATACCTCATATGTAGATGTTTACGGCCCTCAGAAGGGAGGGATTTTTGTGTTTCTATTGTTGCTTTTGTGGCGGTAAGTTACGGATCCACCGTTTTGTCTCAATAGTAAGCTGGTTTTTATGGCACCATCTCCTAACTATTTCGTCTGTTGTCCTCTAATGTGTGTTGCTACCTTTATATATAACAAGTTGCCACATATCCATGAATCTGTTGTAGGACCCCGATTTTGTTTCTGGAATAGCAAACAGACGTTGGAGGCCTTTACCCATGATGCCAAGAAAGCAGTAATACCAGGACTCTGTGGAGCCTCACATAGGTGGTGGATGGACGTAAGATTCTATCTAGAATTTGAAAGCTGCAAGAAAGAGCCTTTAAATCCTTCCTGCCCGTGTTATCATTTTTACATAAATCTGAAACTTAGATCACAGTGCCCATAGTCACATACCAATGACAGACACAGGATCGTGGCCCAGGTTTCCTCCGGCACAGCTAGGGGCACTCTCTGAATTCATTGCCCTGGGCTGCCCCTTTCCTTTCCCAGGTTAGAGTAGGTGATTTTTTCAGCCTCTCTACCCCTCACAGTCTACTCCTGCCTGTGAAAGTTATGTGAGTTTCTCATTACTTCTTTTTAACCTTGTTGAAGGAGCAAGGCTTGTGCTCTGCAGGCTGGTTATTTCCCTTAACTACCTCATGCATATGTTTTACGTTTCCTTCCCCACCGCCCTTTGTAGCAAAAGGGAATATATTCATAGCAGTTTAGGAAGTGGGTGGGAGTCGAGGCAGGTGAGAAGGCAGTGTGACAGGAGTAGATTCTTGATGCTTTGCATTTTAATCTGTGTCTCAAAAAATGAACCTAGGCTGGGAGTGGCGGCCCATGCTTGTAATCCCAGCACTTTGGAAGGCTGAGGCAGGAGGATGGCTTGAGCTCAGGAGTTTGAGACCAGACTGGACAACATAGCAAGACCTCATCATTACTAAAAATTCCAAAAAATGAGCTGAGCCTGTTGGCATGCTCCTGTAGTCTCGGCTTCTTGGGGAGGGGAGGTCAGCTGTGGAGGCAGGAGGATTACTTGAGCCTGGGAGGTCAAGGGTTCAGGGAACTCTGATCATGCTACTGCACTCCAGCCTGGGTGACAGAGCAAGACCCTGTTTTTAAAAAATCTGGTTTTTGTTCTTTTCTAGGTATATTACATCTTTAGGTGCATTAGTAGGGTATGTTTTTTGTGTATGAGAATCTATCCCCTTCATTGAGTGGAACAGAAAAAAGAAATGTAAAATAATTAAGTTTTAAGAAGCCATCCAACACTTAGTACTACTTCTCCCGTCTTCTACCTGAGTCCAGACAAAATATATTAACACATGGAGTAAAAACAGAGGAGCTTTAATGGAGGTAACGTCCCTAGGCAGAGCATTGGAGAGGAGAGGAAGAGGTCTGGGTGCATCTTGTTTGGTGTTGGATGAGTGGGGAGAAGGCAGTAAGGCAGCCAGTGTGACATTGATAGTGTTCTCCGGGGTCACTGGCATTCTCAGCAGTGCACCAACAAAGTCCCCTTTCTTCTGGAGTTCCAGAGTACAGTGTGCCCACGGAAAGCCTCATCTGGGGGCAGTTTCTACTTGTCAACGAACTGCAAGCCTGACCTTCACCACCACCTCATTTCATGCCCGAGAGCTTGGAAGCCTAGACCCCCGCTAACAAGGAGCAAGGGCCTTGAAAACATAGCACTGTAATGAGCATTTTATTGAATTCTTTAAAAACTGTGTAACTACAGAACATCCAGTAAGGCAATTTTGGGAGAAGGATTGTGGGGTTGGAAGATAATCCTCTCAACCTCTCCCACTCTGAGTACCATTGGGTTTGGGTAAGGATGTACTCTCCACTCTTCCATTCTGCTACCTGCCTCTGAAATGGAAGTTGTCATTTGGAAGTGATTTGAAATACTTGTATGAGATAATAATACGTAGCATTTATTAATGGAGTGCTTTTTTATTCAAGGGCTCAGAGACTTTCTGGGCCTTCTGATGTGTTAATCTTCATCTTCCCACTGGATGGCTTTACTTATTTTTAAAAACTTCTATGATTAAAATAGGCAAATCGACCAAACAAAACTGTTGAACAATCTCCTATTCACCGGGCAGGTCATCTAGTGACGTTTAAAAGTAAAGTACCTTCATAGAGTGGATTCTGTTGCGATGCTTGTTACTGATAAGTGTTTTTCAGATGTAGTTAAAAATGATTCATAAGAATAAGCGTAGTTTTTCTTTGATCTGCGTTCAATAAAATCTGTCTCGTAGACCAAGAAATTTTCTTTCCTCCCAGCAAAGCCCACCAGTTCTAGAGGAAAGCTATTGTCAGTCACAAAGAGGATTTATGTTTCTTTTTTTCCCTAATGGGTAACTGTTCTTGGTTGTGGATTGAAGAGGATTCTAAATGCTTGTCTGTGCTATGAAGGCAGTCTCTCTTTTCACATAGGCAACGTGGCCTATGTCGTAGAGGTTAGAGATGAAAAATGATTGAAATCATGTGAATGGGTCTTCCTGTGCTATGTCTATCCTACAGGCAAAGTGCTCCAAGTTCATGTTGGATACGCCACAACTCAGTGTGTTTCCACAGGCAATCTGAGAACAGATCAATACCTCAGACAGTAATACATCTTAGAAAGAGATTTCTCATATAAAGCAGTAGAAGTTGTATCTTTTGAATTTGGCTGACTTATAATAATGTTTGGTGGAGAGACCTATTCTCTGACAGTGCAACCTGTATGCATGGCCTGGTTTTTGTAAGGAAAACAGGCTATATATTTGATGGATAACTCAGAGTACCTTTTAAAATCTACTTAACAGCTTGTTTCCTGTCTCTGGTTTTGGCTTTTAAGGAGACCTCTTTGATATTTGCACCTTGACATAGACCCAGAATAGTACAGCAGAACTTTATCCACAGCCCATGTCTATGCAGACCCCGAGCTGATGCTCTTGAATGTGCTCCATTTTACTGGGTGAGAATGTCTTTAAAGAAAATCCTGTTTTATAGGCTTTGGCATATTCTTCATCTCAGCCTCGGGAATAGCGAGTGTTTTCATTTCTTTAAGATGTATCTCATGTAGAAAGGACCATCAAGATTGCATTCCACTAGGGACATATGAAGAATTTGAGATGATGGGTTATGCAACATGGGAAAAGGGAGTCAGAAGCTGCAGGAATTAGAGAAAGATGAGGACACGGTGACATTCCTAGTGATGTATATGTATGTACACATACGCACAGTACACACGCGTGTGTCGCCTCTCATTGCACATGCACATACACGTGAGAGGGACTAGCACTGTTGGTCAGGCTCAGAGTGGTGCATCAGCTTTCCAACTGGTAATGAAAGTGAAGGGTTGAAAGTGGACTGTATCTATTGCTTTTTTATTTCTATGTTTTCTGATAGCAAAGGAAGAAATAGATGTGGTGGATAGTGAAAGATGTCTTTATGTTCCTTTAGCAGAAGAAATTCAAGTGGCAGTAAAATGTAGACAACGATGTTTATGGGAGAAGCAATAGTAATAATCAATTTTAATGCACGTATCTGTGAGAGGAGAAGTTTGGGCAACACAAATGATTTATAGACAAAGGTATGGCAAGTGCAAACTAATTTATGAAGGGAGCTATCTTTGAAACTGAGTCATAACGAGTAAATGCAGTGCGTTTCCACACATATAGCACATATTTGACTTTAGAAACACTTTGTGTTACTACCAGCATTTGGAAAACCAACAAACAGGGAAACACAATTTTCAATGAGTTACTACCAGCATTTGGAAAACCAACAAACAGGGAAACACAATTTTCAATGACTCCATAAATCAGTATCTTCTTATTTTAAAATTTAGATGGTTGCATTCTAACCTGGAGGTCATAGTGATTCTTGCCAAAATAATATATAAGCACTTTGTTTTTTTATTGCACTTTGTTTTTTATATTTCAAGAAGGAAAATCAAGATTATGGTTTATTCACTGTTAAATTGGCCTTTATAGGTGTTTTAAATTCACTGAGGATAGCATCATCAGCATCATCATTGCTATTAATATAATTATCACCACTAGATGGTGCATGGGGAATTGGGGGAACCGAATGATAGAGGATGCGTTCTCCTCTATGCTAGCACTAATTGGTTGTTAAGGGAATATAGAAACATATTAGAGGGTGGAGGAAAGGGGACGATAACATATGATGGACTTTTCTCACTAATTAAAACTGTGCTGAGAGATAGGGGGTGGAAATAGGTCTGGCTGGAGGGAAGGTCTTCTGTGTTTGCCCCGTTAAATATACATGGGATAGTCAAGTAGAATTTTATAAATGCCCTGTATCTCAAGCAAGTATTTCTTAAATTGGAGAAGGCCTCTGGTATTCTGTTGGGACAAGGTTCTTGAGAATCCCTTATTAAATATGACAGTCTGCCTTGACCTGGGTTCCCAGCAGGTATGCATGTGTGGAGTTGCCTGAGTTGGGGTCCTGGCTGGTCTCCTCTGTGCAGCTAGTCTAGGAACATAAGAAACAAAAGCAAGGTTCTTGATCTGACAGGTGTCATTTTTGAGGACCGTCACTTCTTGATTTTTTTTTCCTTCTTCTGCTCATTTTGATAGACTTTAGGGAGTCTTCCGCTCTCAGAAAATGTGCTGGCTTCTGGCTTCATGTATGATGTTTTGTGTCTAGCTTCCTGTAGACTAAAAATATCAGCAAAAGGAATTATAGATGGTTCAATTAAAGTAGTAATTGGGCAAAAGAAGCTCATAACAAATCCAATTCTGGGAAATGCTTCTGTGCTTTGATTATTATGCTCCTCTCTATTTCTCCCTCGGCTTAATTTTTAAAAGTTTGATATAATAGCTCATTTAAGGGCTTCCTAATTCTCATTTGTCTCTCTAATTTTAATACCCAGCAAAGGGTCTGGTGCTCAGAACATGCTGAGAGTAAAAACAACCAGTGAAATGAGTGATGATCAAAAATACTTTAAGAAATGTTTTGAACATGGAAATGATTTCTTAATATCCACAAGCATAATAGGTCAATAGGATTTATGTAAAATGCCAGTACAAAACAAATGTGAGGGAGCATTAATGAATGAAACTTGTGTAACGGTAAATAATATATCAAAGAAATAATATATCAAAGAAAACTTGACAGTTCTAGGTGCTGTGTGATGTCTTTATGACACCAAATATGGATTTGTCACAAGCCACTTAGTGACTCTTTAAAAGTTGCCAGTGTTCTTACTTACACTCTCATTGAGTCATAAATCAAAAGAGGATTTGAAGTTAAGACCCATGGTTGGAATTTCATTGCAGTCTAATACCTGTTGTTTGTATGAGGTTGCGTGAGTGGATGATGATGGTGAATTTGAGAAAGAGAGCGTACTTATTAAGTGATTGTCGAGTTGCAGTGGGTTGGCCACAGCCCTTTGGGTTTTTTGACTTGAGAAATTGAAATGTATCCTAAAGTATTCAACTTCACAAAGATGTTTATACTCTGAAAAGATCGATACCTCTTTTTCAACACCCACTACAGAAGATTAGATAATTTATCATACGATTTTGAGTTCCGATCAGCAAAAACATACAACTAAAACATCACAATTACCTTTTCTTTTTTAAAGTTCATCAGTTCAGTAGATAGTTGATTTATGGTTGATTTTCTACATGTAATTCTGTTCCTTTAGTATCCCCACTGGGTTCCCAACATGTACTGTATACCTTCTGGCACATAGTAGGGCCTTAATGAATATTTTTGCATGGATGAATTCATACTGAATTTGAAGAAGAAAACCTGGAAGAATAGCATGGACTCCACATGAATGTGTGAGGATCAACTTGTCACAAATTTGTCCAGCATGCAGATTAATATGTGGTATCCACATGAATATCTCCACATCAGCAAGGTACAGTAGCGAGATGTACACGTCTACACAAATTGATTTTTTTCAGCTTCATTTTGATTGGTAACATGGATTCAGATGTAGTTATAAGCCTCATACTAATGGCTTTTTCTAAGAGACGGAAGGGGATGTGTGTTTTCACCAGCTTTTCATATCCGGTCCAGCAGCTGCAAAGAACCTGATGCTACAGGCGTTTCACATGCTTTACTTGGATTGTTGAAAAGGGGAAAGGAAGAACAGGGGTCATTAAGAATTCTTGCCCTTTCTTGTGGGGAAAAGAAAGGGCTTGCTTGTAGTAGGGGAGAGTTGTATTCGTGAGTCATAGAGATCCATTATCCATATCTGCTGAAGGGCTGTCAGATACGAAGTAAATTTAGAGACCTACTTGTCCCTTTAGCTGTTCATCACTGTTGATTGGCGCCAGTGGCAGGCAGCAGTATTTTTAGAGAAGCGAATGATATGGAATTTCTTCATGTACAGAACATTGGCTGATCCTATTACTCAGAGCTGCTCAAAAAGTCACAGCTGACACTTGACAGAGCTGCAGAGAAAAAACAATAGACCTAAAAAGCAAAATACTGAAATGCATGATGAAAACATAGGGAGATTCAAGTTACTTATCACCACTGCTAATCCAGTTTGGTGATGCTGGTTGTCAGTGGTATTAAAAATATAATTTTACGGGAATCGATTTTTATGCATGTCTTTGCCCTATGATAGAGTGAAAAATAGGCTGATTTTTCACATCTTGTACCACCTTCCTTTGAAATATATCTGACATTTATGCTTTGACAATTGGTATGTGAAGAAGAAACATGAAGGACCTTTTTCCCTGTAACAGCCAGCATGGTGCTGTATCTTGGTTTCCAAATGATAAGTGCAGGAAAATAGCAAACAGTTTTTAAAATGGCCTTAACCCTGTGGGATGGTATTCATAATTTCTAGATAAAATCCTTTTAATTTAATACTCCATATTAATGGTTAGAATTGCTTCTCCTCAAGAACGCTAGACTGCAGAAATATACAAGCCGTCCTTTAGAAGAGGAAAAGACTAAGCCATCTGCAGTTTTAACTGTCAGCCTGTGGCCAGGACTTACCCAAAGTAGAGCCTTTTTAGCACTCTCTTCTTAGGCTTAATTTTTGAAACCCAGTCACCAAAGATGCTTGAGTCTGTTGACATTCTTCGACAAGAAATCTGCACATGTTCACAAATTTACATGTAGTGAGAAATCTATGTGTGCTCAGTAACTTAAATGTATGAGAAGTCGGTGTGTGTTCACTAACATACATGTGAGGCCCAGAGGCTTGGAGGCTAACCAGAAACTGACCAGCAGGGCTTGAGGTCTCAGGTCTAAAGTGCTAGTGCCACAGCTGGGTGTGCTGATTATTTGGCAAAATCAGTTGGTGGTTTTCCAAGCTTTGGAGAGAAGAGTGCCTGTTGAGTTCAGCACAGGTTGGCTGTCCAGTGGTGATCCCTTCACTTGTTAAATTCAATGAAGAAGGAGATCTTGTGCTCCTTTTGATCATGTGGCTGAGAAAACTATCCAGAATTTGTCAAAAGAAACTTGGAACAAAGGTATTAGTGAGGTGGCGTTTACTAAAAATTCATCTGTAAGTTGTTTATGTCAGTTGGAGAAGTACACTGAACCTCATAGTAGGATAGTGTATTCATTAACCAACACTTACACAACTGAAACTATGGCAGATACTATTTTGAATGGCTTACAGATATTATATTTAATCCACATGACAGTCATACGATTTAAGTGGTATGATCACCCCTTTTTAGAGATAAGGAAACTTGGGCACAGTTAAGTCATGTGCCCAGGATCACACAGCTAGTAATGGCAGAACTTGAATGTGAACCTGAAAGGTTTGGCTTCAGAATCCACACTCAACCCACTGTTGTGCTGCTTCTGAGTAATACAAGGCAATGATTGGTAAATCACAGTGACAAGCAGTGATAGTCTCTCTTACTCCTTTATATCATCCTACTCTACTCACATCTTTTAGGCTCATTAAAAGATTTAGTTGAATGCCAAATGTGTGGACTTAGAACTGGCTTTAAATTCTGACATTTACTGGATGGGTGGCTTTGGAAGAGTCACCTTTCTGAGATGCCTTCTTCATTCAACAAGTGTAACAATGTAAACCATGCTGATTTCACAAAAGTCAAAATGTTTTGCTCTGTAGAAATTGGTTAGGTATCATATGAAAAATCCAGTGGTTCTCCCGTGATGAGGATGCCCAAAGGGGCCTTGCCGTCTTCCTGTGTTTCCAGCTTTCCTGTTCTCTGCAGCAGTTCTAGAGACCCAGATTTGGGTCTGCCTTGAGGTGATGTTATACAGCCTCTTAGGGGGGTTTTATGTCTAACTGCATAATATTTATGATAAAAACAAAAACCATGTGTGTGATGGTGTCTTGACATGAATATGATCCTTGTTCACATTAAAATAGAACAGTGGTCTCCATTCCAGGTGATGAATAACAAGATCACCCAAGTATTTTTAAAATGCATGACTCTCCAGAGAGGGTGCCTTTGAGTGGGCCTTCCACTGACCCCAAACCATGTGATACGAACTTCCAAAGCATCAGGCTTAGGTCGGATAGGATTCATCTTAGCTTCTGATTCTGATCTTGTAAAAGCTAACTCATGCATGCACAACATGATAGGCCATGTCACGCCTCACAGCCTTTTTCTGCGCTGTCCTTTTATACATTTTTTTATAAGGCAGAATGTATTCAAAGCATTCTACCTCAAAAGGCATTTTGCTTTGATGGCTATGAGGAAATGTTTATTCCCTGTTTCTATGTTTTTAAAAACCAAAAGGGTAATCAGAAGCATTTAATTGTCTTAGATGCTCTACAAATAGTAATTAAAGGCTATTTTTTTTTTTAGTTTTGCAGAAGTATAAGCACGTCTGTGAATTAAATAAGGCCCTGTGTGAAGCCTCATTTGCACAGTGGAGGTGATATGTTTCCATAGTGCCAGCTGAGGGCTCATTGCCCAGTTGCATGATAAACCCCATTTGAATGGTGTTTGTTCTTCACCCCATCCTCTGCAGTCCAAACCCAAGGCTTGGTGTACTGTTTTCAGCAGGTCACCTCCACTTGCTCTTTGTTTTCCTCTTTAAGTGGCATGGTGAAAAAACACATTGGATTGTGAGAGAGATGGGGACTTTCTGTGTTGCCCAGGCTGGTCTTGAACTCCTAGCCTCAAGTGATCCTCATGCCTCAGCCTCCCAAAGTGCTGGGATTACAAGCGAGAGCCCCTGTTCCTGGCCCACAAAGCTTTGAGAAGCAATACTCAAAGATACATCACTTCTTTGAAAAGATGAGTTATTCAGTAAGTAGTTCCTAATGTCCCTATTTTGGACAGACAGGACTGAGGTGCAGGAAGTTCGAATTTTGGTATAAGGTTATAACTAGTCAGTAGAAAAGCTGAAGTTACTGGCTTTGGGGTTCTTGACTTGGACTTTCCCCACCAGTTCAACAGCTTCTCATTTGTATGTTGAAGAGAAATGTTAAAGTGCATAAGTATCTTAGCTCATCCTGTACAAGGATGAGAAAATCAAAAGCCTGTAGTGTTATTTTACAGCTCAGGAGTCACTTCTCTTGTCCTTGAATCATTTGAGCAGGAGACAAGTAGGTCAGCAATCCCCAGTTCTATTTTTGGTCTTGACCGATGACTGCTTGTATGACCTTTTGCAAGTCACTTAACTCCTGTGTCACTCTCTGTGAAATGAGGATGGAGGACTCCATCAGGAAAGGTGAGTGGAGATGCTCAGACAGAATGGCCTGCTTAAGGCACTTTGTCGAGCCACCGTCCAGTTGACCAGATACATGAACAAGTCTGAAACTAGATCAGGACTGATGAGTCTTCAACAAGATGATGCACCAAAAAAGTGGTGACACTGTGTTACCTTCTGTGTCCCTGTAATAACGAAGGCAGTGGGGTCTGAAGGCATAATTGTTTCTCCCTTAAACTTTAGATTTCTTGCATAAACTTGAGCATATTTAAGAGACCTTGATAAAATAGAACAGTAAATTCGCTTGGTGAAATTCAGTAGATAGGCTTCCTAAAAGTCAGATGTTATTTTGGTACAATCCTTTGTCCTAAGGAACATTACATGTCAGCTGTCCACTACCTCCGAAGAAGCTGGGGAGTACGGATTCAGGATAGCAGACCTAATTTCTTTCATAGCACCTTAAACAAAATTTTAAACAGAAAAATAATGTCTTATAACAATCAAATTTATGGCTTTCTCTAGCATAGGCTTACCCATTAATAACTTATTTTATCAATTCTGGAAGAAATGTGTCATTCAGAAATGTCATGTTTGTATAAATCTTTAGTTACTTTTTACCAACAAATTAACTATTTTTTAATATTTAAACCTTCATAAATAGTTTAAAAAAATCAAAAACTGCAGGAAAAAATGGGTGAGGGATACAAATGTACAAATAGGCTTTTCACAGGAAAAGAATTACAAGTTGCAAATATACACATGAAGAAAGCTTTTATCCTTCCCCTATAGTGAGCAAAGGGGCTGGAACACCACAGTGATCAAGAAGATGGGTATATGTGGGTTTATATCCTAAGGGCACTGTTTATTTTGTTTTCCTGGCTGGCTGGTTTTTCCCCCCCTTTTTCATTTATTGAGATATTATTTGCATGTCATAGAGTTCATCACTTTAAAGAGATACTTGAATTTTGTGAATCGTACATAATTGTACAACTTTCACCACAATCCATTTAGTTACTTATTTATGCTTCCATTTCCCAGCAGTTAATTTTGCTGACATAAGCGGAATTTGGTCGAATCAGTGCTAATTCTCCAGGTGAAAGGAGAGGTTCATTTGAGTCAGCAAGCATCCTTTGAGCATGCTGTGTGTGTCAAGCATCTTTGCCAGGTGTGGGGGGATACTCTCTTCAGTGTTTATTTACCAGAAGGATAGTCATTTGCTTACAGATGTACGCATATTTAGCTCTTAATTTACACATCAGTGCAGAAAAGGATACCCTACTTAATAGTCCCAAGGAGCAAATATTCCCCAAATGGTTGATAGCAGATAGCAAAACTGTTGCCATTCCCTGTGCTCGCTAGAAGCAAAAAGAAAAGCTTTGCTGGGTTTTGCTCCTGAGTTTTTAATGTTCTAACAGGGTTTCATTTCTACTGTTTCTGTCATTGTTGAATAACGGAAAATGAACCAACAGAACATCAGATTTCAGGCTTACTTATGTTATTTCGAGACATGTTAATGACCCACACCATCCATGCAACTGAAATTTCTGCATCTCCAAAGACCCTTCCCCTTCCCCACCACAGGTACTGGCTAGCATTCAGGGAGCACTCTTGCTCTTCAAAAATCATCTAGGACAGCTGCATTCAGCTGTGAAACCCTAAAACAGCCTTTGCTCTCACCTTTGCTGCATCTAGGGAGTGCTTAATTTCTCCTCCAGCTTCCCCACCCCTCTCCAACCTGTGCAGCCCATCCATGCTGTGGCTGGTTTGGGCCCTTGATTTCCTAGATTACTACCTGAAAACAGAAAAGGGCCATAGTGAGACTTACAGCAGCACTACAGATAGCGCTGAGGCTCTTACAGATACTTTGTGAGTGCTCCTGCCTGAAGCTTGGAGTCCTTGAAGTGCAGAATTACTGCAGGTGCAGCTCAAACTGCACGGATTGGCCACCCCGTGCCTCTCAAATCAACAGCTTTTAAGCGCGTCCATTTGCAGATGTGCCAAGAGCTTGCAAGTAGGTGTATAACTTGTAAATGAGCTCAGTGTCTACAGTTGCCATTATTTAGACCCCAAGGCATGTTCCTGTCAGGGACAGAAATCACCACCTTAGACCCATATTTTGCCTAAGAAGTTTATAAGTCTACACAATTGGACTTTTCAACTACATACTATTTTGCAAATTCAGAAATAATAAAATTCCCACCAATTTCCAGGCATAGAAAACCAATTTCTCCCTTGATGGGTCCAATTACATGGTTGATATAAAATTTTAAGACCTATCTTAGTGTTTTCAGAGGCTAGCCAGTCTCTGTGGGCTTGTGAATAAATAGCACACATAAGATGCTGGAGTCTGTGCAGGTCTGGACTGTTTGCATGAAAGAAATTAGGCAAATTCTTCTGATGCCAACCCATTAAGCAGTGTTTTCTGTTTTGAGTACCCTTTGCTTTTGCCTTCATTCCTCTCTTCCTCTGTACTTGCTGCCCCTCCCTTCTCTCGTTTCTTCTTTTGTTTCTTCTCATCCTCCCTTAAATATTTGAAGCCCTACTATGTGGTTGGTACCACGTTGTACTGGGGATACAGTGATGAACAGAAACAAATGGTTCATGGTCTTCAGGAGCTCCTGGTCAAATAGAGATGCATACATTAGTAAAACACAAAAATAAATACAAGTTAACTTTCTTGTTAGTGCAGTGAAGTAAGCTTGCCTGGTGCTGAGGGGCTAGTATGTTTTCGTACTGACTTTGACTTTTATTTGTGGGAAAAAAAATGGTTTTGCTGTGTCTGTTTCTTAATGAAGGATGCCCCCATAGTGCTTCTTGCAGAAACTACCTTTCAGGAGGTCGTATTTTGAATACATGGAGCGCAGCATGCACAAAGAAATGCTCTGGTGACAGAGTAGAGACAGGCAAGAGCAGAGATGATGTATATTCACCTGAGAAAATGTGCTCCCCAAGGAAGGGCTTAATGCAGACTGACCAGGGGCTTTATTTTGTCCATGTTTGCCAGATAACGGTATCACCTAGAATGATGGCAGATTAGGAGTTCATCATGTAGAACCTGGAACACTCCACCCCCAGGTCAGGTACACTAGCCAACTAAGGCAACTCTGGCAAATCTTGGTTTCTGACCTGGCTTCCATTGTGTTTTTAAGAAGCTGTTGAATGGATCATTACTTTTTTTAATGCATAGCACTATTCATTATTTGGAACAGTGTTTTTGAAAATGGATCTCTGCAGCAAGGCCTTGGCACTATCCCTGAATCCTTTCTTGATATGACAGCCTGTCATCCCCCAAACTATACAGAACAGCCTTGCTTTGCAACCTCACTCATGCACTTTTTAAAAATTCACAGTAATGATGGCAACCATTAAAATGATATAAACCACTTACTAATCAGTTTAGTAACCAAGGACATCTGCTTTACATAATACAGAGCCATATTAAAAAGGCTTTTATGATGTTCAGAAATTGTCAAAGTTTAAAAACCTAATGGTAAAATCAATTGATTCTTTGTGCTGCTTTCTAAACAGCTTTACCCTTCAGTGACTATAGAGAGCCACCTATTTGTGTTGATTCAAAATGTCTTCAGAAAGTAAGCCCATCATAGAGAGTATTCCAGAAGCCTTCCTGATTTGATAAATTGTGGTTAGGGTTTGAGTTTCCTCCCCCCTCCTTTTAGATTTGTTCCTTTAACACTAGGAGAAACAAGTCTCTTAAAAGAAAATTCTCATGCATGACTTTAAAGTTTTATTTATGCATATCGAGTATTTATTAGTCAAGCTCAGTTTTTCTCATCGGGAAACTTACCGTCTTGGACAGAAACATAGGAAATTATTTTCAAGTTTGCAATTGCTGTTGTGGAGATCAACAGAGGATCTGTGGATGTATGTGTCAGGCACCTGGACTACCATAGGGTGGGGCCGGGGCTTGAGGGAAGCTCCCTGGAGGAGGAGGGAGAGCATCTGTCTGAAGATCTAGTAATGCAGTTAGTTACAGTATCTGGGAGTACAGTTTACAGATTTGAATATCAGTCCTGTAGCAGAAGAAAGGAAAATATGGGCAAATACATTGTACATCCACAGTTTTCCAGTTCTTCCTGATTGGTCCCTCAGCCTTCTAGGTCTCCAGTTGAGTGTGGAGTAAAATCTTAGATGTGAAGGGAGGAGGCACTTTTCACAACCATGAAGATTTGTGATCTCTAAAGTCCTTGTTTACAAGGACACTGTTTGGGGATCCCAATTCTGAGGCAGCATTTGTTTTTTTGTTTGCTTTATTTTTTATTTTTTTTTTTTTAGAGACAGAGTCTTGCTCTGTTGCCCTGGCTGCAGTACCATGGTGCAATCATAGCTCACTGCAGCCTCAAACTTCTGGACTCAAGGGATCCTCCTGCCTCAGCCTTCTAAGTTGCTGAGACTACAGCCACATGCCACCACCCCTGGCTATTTATTTTATTTTTTGTAGAGACAAGATCAGGCTGTTGCCCAGGCTGGTCTCAAACTCCTGGACTCAAGAGACCCTCCCACTTCAGCCTTCCAAAGTGCTGGGATTATAGGCGTGAGCCACCACGCCCAGCTGAGGCAAGGTTTTGATATGTGGTGAAGGTCAACAGTTGGGTGAGAATCCTCTGTGATGTTGGTAAGGTCTCCAGGGCTGAACACCGTGTTAGGACAATTCCTTAGCATGAGACATTTGCTCTTGGCAGAAAAGAACCTGCTATCCCGATCCTGCTGCACAGTGGCCATGACTTCTCCAATGATTAGCACATCCATAGAGCACAATCCAGTGAATTCCTTCTAAGATGAAAGACAAGGAAAAAATTATTAGGCTAATACGTACAGAAACATGAAGACTTGTACTTCTCATTTTTCTTTCTCTTATGTTCCTTTTTTCTTTCTACTGTCTCTTCTTTCTTAGATCCCTGTGTCTTTGTATTAGTTCTCACACTGCTAATAAAGACATGCCCAAGACTGGGTAATTTATAAAGAAAAAGAAGCTTAATGGACTCGCAGTTCCACATGGCTGGGTAGGCCTCACAATCATGGCTGAAATGAGGAGCAAGGTCATGTCTTACATGGCAGCAGGCAAGAGAACATGTGCAGGGGAATTCCCATTTATGAAAGCATCAGATCTCGTGAGACTTACTGTGAGACTTATTGTCATGAGAACAGTATGGAGGAACTGCCCATGATTCAGTTATTTCCACCTGGTACCACCCTTAACACATGCAGATTATTACAATTCAGGGTGAGATTTGGGTGGGGACACAGCCAGCCATATCACTTTCCCTCTGTCTCTCTTGATACTGAAAGATTAGAGATGTGTGTATACATACATACCTATACACTCAGTATAGTCACCCTTATTATTCTTGATGAACTTCCTGTGAAATGAGATTGGTTCTACCTGTGCATGTGCCTTTTTGAGAAAAGGACAGTATCACTTAGCTTCTTAATTCCTAACAAAGATGGAAATGGGATGGGATAAAGGTTGCTCCATTGAAAATAAACTACAGTACAAAGGTGTATGTAATAAACTCCACAGTTTTTAGATGTAAAACAAAGTGATTCAGCATTTTAAAATGTCACATGAAACAGCAATGCTTAAAATTTTCCAAAAATTGGAGCTCATGTGTGTCAGGTGAATGGCAAGTTCAGTAAGACATTATTCTGTTTTTCATTCATCTGTCTCGTGTGTATCTGTTGAGTACCAGATGTTTGCCAGGCACTGTGGTAAGTTTTAAGTGTACATTGGTACAGCATTCATGGTCCCTGATCTCATGGAGCTTACAGTCTGTCATCATATGGGAAATTTCAAAAGATGCTGAAAAGATTGAGAATTACTGTCACACATATTCATAAAATTCTTTTAATACTTTCTATGGCTTATAGACAGCGTATTTGACTTTGATTCACATATGCTTTTTATGTTTTTTTATCAAGTATGAGATTTTTTTTCTTAAAGACCAGGATAGGGGAGAAAAAGTGCGGACTGAGATTTTCTTTCCTGGAACAAAAAGTAGATGACAAATAGGCATAAGGCACAATTTACTCTCATATTGTGTGACATTGTTTTACTCATTACTTCAGTCTACATGACTTCCTTTCTAATGGGAACCACTTAGCTGGACCATTAAGTATGATGGCTTCAGGTTCAACAGGCTCTCTTTTGAAATTGACCCCGATCAGTGGTGGAAATGGCCAAGAACTTACACAGATTTAGTGTGAGGACCTCTGGGCCCAGCTGAGTGCAGTTCATTAAACAGCAGGGGCCATACAAACCAAACTGGAGTAGACCCAGGACTCAGGGAGTGAAAGAATAGTCAATTCTCTTGTTGGCTGTTAATTTGGATGTAAATCTAAACTTATGTGGGCTAGGAATTGGGACTGTTCAATGACCCTTGTTGTTTGTAATGTGGCCATAGGGTGAAAACCCTTGGGTGTGCTCTATTGAGGA
This sequence comes from Leontopithecus rosalia, assembly GCA_028533165.1. Taxonomy (NCBI): domain Eukaryota; kingdom Metazoa; phylum Chordata; class Mammalia; order Primates; family Cebidae; genus Leontopithecus; species Leontopithecus rosalia. Next base: position 9,486,645 of record CM052669.1, read on the forward strand.
AGAGAGGCCAGTTTAGGATGGTAATTGGATTAAAAAAAAAATAGGAGTTTCATGCAAGCAACCAAGTGGCTCAGAGAGTTCCACCATAACAACTAAATTTTGAAAATAATTCTCCCTGGAGGGGATTAAGTCTCTCAGTTCACTGACTTTTTTTAAATAAACCAATGATCTATTATCTAATAACATGCTTTCTTCATTTTAAGTCACTCCAAAATGGCGCCGTGGTCCAGGGTTTATGCTGTTACAGTGATGACAGTAACATTTTGTCACACTGCTGTCACCTCTCAGTTTGGCTACCCTGCCTGCTTACTTTGTCACTACAGCCTTAAATCCCTGCTGCCCCCATTAAAGTGTCTACTTGTCTCCTAAAACTCATTTATACTGTTTGTTTTTGATGTCTTCCTTGGCAACTTAATTTATATGTCTGCTATTTTTCAAACAGAGTAATACTCTATGCTTACTCTAAATTTCATGTTTTTAAAATCACAGCTTTTGGGTTTGTGTGGCTTCTACCAATGTAAACCATTCATCTCATTTTTCTGTCAACACACGCTTATAATTTTCAGTGTATTTCCTCAAATTTTCTTCTCATCACTCAGAATAAGTTCTTTCTGTCCACTTGACATAAAATACGACATCCTGCAACTGTGGTGGCTTGAGCTACTTTACCTGTCCTTTGAGTAGCCAGGATGTGCTGTCTGGAAAACAATGACCAAGTAAGGACAGTGCATTTACGATGATTAATGTTTTCCTAAGTTTCCAGTTCCCTGTGTTTTTAGTTCTCCATCTTTCATAGCATTTTCAGCAATAACCAAGGAAACCTGAATTCTTTCAGAACCATTTTTGCTTCTGTATATGCTAACCATGTCTTGCCTTTTCTCTCTCATATGTCTACTCCTACATTTCAAGGTGTCAAAAATGGACCAGTATACCTGCAAAAATAAAAACACAACCCTTGCAGGGTGGCTTATACTAGTAAGCAAACTAGGAATAAGAGATGAGTTTGACAAATATCTGGATATTTTCAAGATGACATTCATCATACATACAAGTATACATACCATATGTGTGTGTATTTACAGTTAGACTACAGGAATTATATTTTCAATAATTCTTTAAAAATGCCGACATTGTTTATGTATATAAAAATTGCCTTTCCCGTGGTTAACTCTGGTTGCAGCTAATATACAGAGTTGTGTCCAAAACAATGCTGTCAATATATAAAACACAGTGTATTTGAGAATATAGAATAAAACAGTCATATCTGTGGATACAGAGTAAGTCGTTGATGTTTCATAAATTTCATAATATAGACATTCCTGTTAGTTAGCATTTTGTATTTCCTACTCCCTTGTATTAGTCGGAGCATTTGCCTTCATGGTTTGTTACATGACCCTGGGGATATAGTTGCTCTTCAGCTATTTGTATCATTCATACTTCATACCATTCATTCAGCAGGCATTTACTTTGTGCCAGCATTGTTAGAGCTCACCATTTTCCTGATTCTAAACCCTGAGAGTTCCAAAACTGTCTCAAAAGCTCCCTGAGCAGGCAGGGCCTGGCATACACCAGGTCTTCACATGTTGCCCCTCCTTGCACCTCAGGGTGGAAGTTTCATTTTCTTACCGGGTTGCCCCATAGCCCTTCATTTTTGTAAAGCATTTATCACTCTCTTCTTTGCACTAAAAGTACTTGGTTGAGATATGAAAAGTGTATATGATGAGTATACATAATACATATTTGTATTAATTGCTGAGTTTATATTCATATATTTTATATAGACAGTAATGCTGTTGGGAATTTAAAAATACACTTTAAAATGTATACTTAAAAAATAGTCTATGCTAAGCCAGTAATTGTCGGGTAAATGAATATTGTTGAAACCTAGTCTGTTACTAGCCCACTAAATATGAGAATTCCTTTTTCTGCTCCACTTTTCATTACCTGTTTATACACAACAGACGTGAGAACTTTTCATTACTAGTTTAGAATACAGCTAGATGAAGATAATGCCAGTCCCTCCAAAGTTAGAGATGGGAGAATTCCCTGGAAGTAGATTTCAGTGCATTTGCATATTAAAAAAGAGATGCTCATCGAAACATCCAAGATGTATCCAACATTCAACCATTGTTACATACATTGTAGTTGTTAACAACAAAATCCAATAACTTGCATTACATTGCAGTTCCACTGAAAATGCTTTATAGTAATACACCTCAAAGTTTGAATATTTGTTTGATTTCTTCAGAACACTTGGCAAGACAGTAACTGAGTTGGGGGTGGTATCGGTGCCTTAAAAGCCTAACAAGAAGAAGGCAGTTTCCAACATGACAGTGCCCTTAAGACTGTCATGCAGGAAACCTGCTGTCATATGCTTACCTTCAGGGAGAGGGTGCTGGAGCAAGAAGCACGAGGACTCCTGGGACTCGTTATGTACTTAGTCACTAGAGGAAAGGTGCCATGACATTTTTGTAGGCCTTCTGCTGCCCAGTTCTAAGATCTGGCTTTCATCATCTTAACTGAGTAAAGAGTCATGTTAGCTATTAGGGTTATCCTGGACTTGATCAACTTTTTCCGAAAGCTGACTTTGACCTCAGTCTTCATAACTGATTTGTTAGGTCCAAAGACACTAAACAGCCAGCACATGTTTTGTGGGCTAAGGATCTTTTACATCTATCAATCATGGGCCACCTCCCCTTGCATATTTATGTGCTACATTAGCATGGATCCATGGAGGAAGGTGAGATGCGCTCAGCTGTGTTGTGGCAGTAGCCATGGGCTGCTGTTGGGAAGACTGGGAAGTATAAACTGCTCTCCGTAGGACATACTTTGCAGCTAGTTGCAGTTCAGTAGGTAAGTTGGCTTTAGTGACATTTTTTGGGAGGCAAAGAGAGGGTTCAGAAAGAAACAACATTAAAAAGTTGACCTAGGGATCTAGTATTGCAGCTGATTAGACATAAAAGCCAGCACTCCTGAATTATAACACTTAATGAAAGAGTTGAGTTTCTGTTAATTCATAGAGAAAACTCAGACTTCAAGTGATACATTGAGTGGATATTGAGTTTTAAGTCCTACATTCATCAATAAAACCCTTCATTTTATAAAAGTGGAAGACTTGTAAATATTCAAGCATTTTTTAACAAAAGGTGCACATGTGCCCAATATAACTATATCCTCAGGTTATCCACTTGCATCACTCAAGTCCCTTCCTTCCTTCCCTTATGCGTTGTTATTAAGAATTTTGCTGCCAGTTAAACACGTTTACCAGTGTGTAGTCAAGAGCAAAGAAGATAAAGATTATTAGTGTTCATTTTTGCAAAATACTTTTTGCTAAAGATCTAATACTTAAAATAAGTTTCTAGGTGGGTTTTAATTATTTATCTTTTTGTCCCAGTTTTTACAAGGTAGGTTGTCATTTTAGGACAAAAGCCTAGCATATAAGAGAGTAGACTATCAAGGGAAGGAAACATGGACATATTTTCATCACTGCAAAGTCTAAGTTAGCTCAAGAGCACAACCAAGGGATAAAAATAAAGAACCTTCATAATTCAGCAAATGTGGGCAACAAAGGTAGAAGCCTAGAAATCAGCATGGTCCTGAATACTCAAGGGATTGTGTATTAGACAATGACAGGGCCCAATGAAATTGTCTTTGTGTTAAAAATTTTCAGTTGCAGAAAGTTACAGCTCATTCAAGACCTAATATCCATAATGCAGTCTGACAGCAGCAAAATCACTCCACTGACAAAAGACTTAAATGGAAAGCAATGCTAAATGCCTGCCTAGGAGAAAAAGTGACACAGTGTTATGTAATCACATGTCCAGAGGGTGTCATAGAAAGCAAAACAGGGCCACCAAATGGATCCTTAGGCCTTTGCTCAGGATGCACCCAAAGTATTAGTCATTTGTGCAGTGAAATTGCTTTGTTTTAGGCACCAGTAGAGTTTCTTGACCTCAAAACAGGATAAATAAGGATTCAGGATAATATAAGAGATGATGGTGTTAGTGATCTGTATCAGAAGCTACACTAAGATGAGCAGGGATGGCAGAAATGTTTGGTTAAATTGAGTCATGAAAATTCCATTGATTAAATACTGCTGTTATGTTGAAACATATAAAACTATAAAGAGCTTAAAGAAGACAGCTGTACTACATGTGTCCACTACTTTAGAATGCCAGCATCATTCCATCGTAAAGGGGAAAGCAGGAGAGACATAGATGATTAGGAAAGAAGGTAAACATGTCTAATTTCTCCCAAAGAGATCTTTGAATCCACAAGGAGCCATTAAAGAAGAAGACAGCCAGGTAAAATAACAGATTATTAGAGCCTTGAGTTGCAGATGTAAAGAACCTAGATTTCTTACTTTAGAATGGAATTCTTGAAACAATTAGAATCCTGAAAGCTGGAGCCATTCAAATATTGCTCTCTCTCCCATTGAAATGCTGATCTGTTTGATGTAACAGTGTATGCTGTGGGACCCAGAAGAAGAAGAAACATTCAAGGTAGTTCTTTACTTTTCACGGTTTAGAGGTCTGTGCAATGCTCCTGCAATTAATGGTGGTAATGACTGTGATCACTGTGAAGGGAAAGTTGTACATACATACACAAGATAGGGAATGTGTTACTAACGTCTGAACAAAATCACAAACATCAATACTTAAAGGGGAAATAATATACATTAAGCCTAATCTGATATGTATCATCTCATTTCATCCTCACTGCTCTCCAGCATCACTCTGCTTTGTAGAGGAAATCTGAATCTGAAAAGGGTCGAGTACCTTCCGCGGAGGCTTTTGCCAACCTTGCACACCTGTCACCTTGGCCTGACATAGGGGTCTCTGCTCACCCAGACTCTCTTACCTGGAGATCTAGTGAAGGGCACAGCTTCTTAAAGAAGAAGTAATTCCTTTGGATGAAACCTGCAAAGGACTTTGAACTCTTTATTTAAAGATTGGCCCCTCCCCTGCTTAGCAGGTGTTAAGCCGTTGCTGAAACACTAGACACTTAGCAAATTTTGGTTGTCTTTCCTCTGTCACAAATAAATTCTCTTCATATTTTGGGCTGGAATTCTATATTATTCTATAGTTTGTGTAGATTGTAAATGATTAGCATAGAGATATTTGTAAATATTTTACTAAGAATATCATTATACTCTTCTAAAGAGATGAATATCACCATCATCCCCTTCCTTGTCCCTGAATGAATTCCCAGCAAAGAGGCCTATCACAGCAAGGCTAAGGGATCGGAGGAGATAAATAACACAGTGGCAGCATCTGCCTGAGGTTCAAAGGTGCACCCTGCAGGAGGAACATTGACCTCTCCTACTTTTTTGTGACTCTAACTTTCCTGCTTCAGGAGTTGAATTTGGATCCTGTAGATGCACATCTTCATGGTAAAAAGTGGTGGATTCGCTAAGGGCGGCTGAGTGTGGCCTCAGAAGACTCATCCCACAGGGAAGGCTTGAATAGAACTAGGTCTTGTCTGATGCAAGCCTTGGAGCCACTGGGTGACTGGACTTGGCTGCTGTGTTCTCTCTCCCTAGGTGTCCTGTGCTTGTCCTCCCAGTGCTGATTGTTCTCAGAGGTGCCCAGAGGTGACTCTGTCTTTCATACCAGGTCTGTTCTGTTGAAACCACAGACTGTGTGCCTTTCCATTACCACTGTCTCCAGCACCTTGAGGGATGCATCTGCTGCTTACAGACCTTCGATAAGTTCCTGCTGTGTGAATGAACTCACGCTTGTTTACAAGCATTAGTGCTTCTGTTGGCAGTGGGATTTGAAAAGCAGGGCACAAGGAGAGAGCCAGGAACACCCAGGAAATGCCCTCCCTCAGCCTTCACCCTTTCAGAGTTCCTCCTAGTAGGAGGTGGTGGGGAAACACAGTGAACCTAAGGAGGGGCATGTGCCTATAATTTTAATTGAAACCTTTTTCTTCGTATCATTGAAATAGCTGTGGCTACTGGGTTGAGAAAATACCCCCTACCTTGCAGTGCCTAGCATCAATGCTGCTTGAAATGTTAGGTCTTCGCATGGTCCTCAGATACCAGTGTCTGCACCTACACAAAATCCTTGAAGGTTAGTCTTGCAGATGAGTGTTTACGTTGACTGATGCTCTGAGAGGCTGAGTGACACCCTAAGGAAAAAGATGCTGCTTTGGTCCCGACTCCCTGCGTTTTTTCCTCCTGGGAAGTCTGTGGTGCTGACCAGCTCTGGCATCATGTGCTGATGCTGTTTTATGCTCTCTCTTAACTTAAAATACTGCCGAAGGGTTCTCCAGCAGTGTCGTTGATGTCTCAGTACTTATTTTAAAATAATTTATGTGCAGCCTCTATATTAACCCACACATTTCCTTTTAGCAGTATCTCCCTTCCCTGACAAGTCTTTTTTCATACATGACATGAAATAGTGGAGGTCAGAGGCTCAGGCCAAGTGCGTGGCTCATGTATTACGTTTCTTTCGGTTTGTGGAAAAACCATTGAATGTCTATGAAACATGCATTTCCTCCAACTTAACTCCACTGTAGTTCAACACTGAGCAAACAGATTTTCTAAAAATTAAAACAATCTTATCAATGCCTATGGAATATGCTATAAGAAAGACCCTTGCCTTTCTGTGAAATACTGTGTTCTAAATAGCCACAGTCATTTGTGCCATCTGCTCAAGAGAGGGATATGAATTTGGAGTCATAGAGCAAGGGGTACTCTGAGTTGCACTTAGTACTTTTCTCCTTCATCTTCTCTTCATGAAAGCCATCGTTACTGCTCCCCCACATTTTGGGCAAATTGCACTGGCAGCCCTGACCATTGAACTCTTTTTTTCCCGGAGTCCTAGAGGCAAATGGATAGGGCTAGCACTTGTCAAAATGTGGTCTGAGGTCTGTAAGTATCTGTATTGCTAGGGTGGTGGCTGGGGAGGGTACAGACTCTAGCATCTCTCTCTAGACCTCCTGAATCAGACTCTCTGGAGTGGAGCCTCGGATTGGCACTTCGACTAAGCTCCTGAGTAACTCATGGCCCCTTGAGAATAGGTACGTCCATTCAGCAAATATTTATTGATGAACTATAATATATGGTTGCTTGGCTAGATGGCAGGAATAGAGGGGTGTACAAAAACAGATGTGGAACCTGAATATGCTGCTTTATATTTGTTTAGAAATGCAACTCAGCCTTGGATCGGAGGGTTGAGAAAGATGACTGAAAACCCAGGGCTGACATTTTCAATCAACTAGCCAAATAGCAAATATTTATTCAGTTCTTAGAAGAAAGGTACTCTGCTGAGTATTTGAGATGACAGAGAATATAACATGGTTCCTGGGCTCTGAGGATCTTATATTCTGGCTGGGAAAACAGCATATGAAAAGTTAAACTGGCAGGCCCAATGGCTCACTCCTGTAGTCCCAGCATTTTGGGAGGTGGAGGCAGGTGGACCACCTGAAGTCCAGAGTTTGAGCCCAGCCTGGCCAACATGGCGAAACTCCATCTGACTAAAAATAAAATTTACAAGGCATGGTGGCAGGTGCCTATAATTCCAGCTACTTAGGGAGAGTTGGTTGAACCTGGGAGGCGGAGGTTGCCCTGAGTGGAGATGGCTCCACTGCACTCCAGCCTGGGCAACAAGAAAGAAACTCCATCTCCAAAAAAAAAAAAAAAAAGTTAAACCATAGCAAACAGATCACATAATTCGGTATAATAACACAAAAGAAGTCGCAGTTGAATGCACGGTTAATTGCTAAGTGAATAAGATTAACATTGACTGTCAATGTTCTGGGTGTTACTAGCTCTTTACTGAACAGCTCCTTCCACCCGAATTTTCCCACGTCGCGTTCCCATCCTACTTCCAGTATTTTGTTATTGTAATGTTTATAATTTAAGCATCACTGTTTGGATGTTCCAGTTTGCTGCCATAAGGTCTTTGAAATTTTTGAAACACAGGCCCTCTTTGCTTCAGATAGCCTATCATTCTGCTGACTTAATGTTATCCAGCCTTAAAGCAAAGGTGAATTATCTAATTACACAGGAATATATTCAGTTAAAATAAGCTTTTTTCTTTCTCAAAATGCTATCTAATTTGAATACATACATATATGTGGGTATGTGCCTGTATGGCATATGTGTACGAGTATGTTTATACCTATGTATGTACACCCATGCACATGTGAAAAGTGTATGGCTTGGGAAATACAATGTGATAGCAGAATAAAGTAAGAGTTTTCGTATATGAGCTTTTTGGATCATTTGAGATGTTAGGGATTGCTGTAGGTTGGCTTTTTGAAGTAGATCAGAATATCCTTGCTTGGGAATTCTAGAGTCAATAGAGTTGAGTTAGAAACATTCTGCTTAATACTTTCCAGTAGCTCTTCTGGAGTTAGTCCTCTGTGACGTAATTACTTAGAATTTAAGGCATATTCTTTGGGAGTTGATGTGTATAAATTCCAGAGGATGGAGACCGTGTTACTACAGTGCTGTGGGTAAGAGCTGCGGTTTTAGAGTCAGATGGTTTTGTGTTCATGTCTGTACTCTGACTGAGTTGTGTGGCACAGGACTTAAATTTCTTAGACTCTCTAAAATGGCCTGAATAATAGTACTTACCTGATAAGGATATAGAAAATATTAAATAAGTTAATAGATGTTAAGCACTTACCCAAAGCCTGGCATACAGTAAGCATTCAAATATTGACTCTCGTTACATCATCATCGTTTACTCGGTTAAAAGAGACTGCTGTGTGTAAATTAATATGCTTTTCCCTAAAAAGTAAGAGAAATTCAACTCCACAAAATAACTTTTCTTTTTACTTTGTGTATCTTAGCTGTTGTGTAAACTTTAAAGACAGATTTATCCGTACTCTTTCAGTGACTCGAAACTTTAGAATTTGGAGCCAAGCTTCAGTGTTCCCTTGTAATGTATACCCAAAGGGGAGACTGTGACTGTACATTGTTTAGTATTTCATAGCATGTGTACCGACCAGTGTTTGTTCAATTTAGGATGGTAAAAATAATTTGAACGATTTGTTGATTGTGCCCCAATAAAAGTGGGGGTAAAACAGACTTAGATGATAGATGAATTTGGGCTTGGAATGTAGACCTAATTAGTTATATTTTTAGACACAAACTTAAAGTTATTTCTAGTACATTAAAATAATAAAATTAGCACAATGTGAAACTATATGGAAACAGAATATAGCAATTTCCATAAGAGACTTTGAAATACAGTAATGATTATGGAATTTTCATTTCCCAGCAGCTGCTCTTTCTTGGAGATGTTTACATATTAAATATTAGATCATTTTTAAAAAATAAACGGAGACATGTAAATGGAATGATTCTGTATCCTGAGGCTTAGACTAAAGTCCCACAGTATGACATTTTGTGGGCATTTTTTCTGTTGCTCTCTACTGTCGAGGCCTTCAGTTGCAGCACAGGGAGCTTTTGAGAGGCCGTTGCTATTCAAGATGGCACAACTCTTCCATGCTTGTCCTGGGTCTCTTCCTTGACAGACTTATTTTATTAATTCGGTGTTTATACACCGATATCTATGACACACACAGGATCTGGATACTCCACTGGGTGCTGTGGTGCAAACGCTCAAAGAATTTATCATCGAACAGTAAAGACTAGCCTGAAGACATACTGCCAAATTTTTATTTTTAGAAGATGGGGGCTGGTGTCATGAACTGGCTTTGTTTATTGTATTTCAAACCATGTTTTCTTTAAAGAAGCCAAGATGCTAAAATGAATGGCATGTGTTCAGTGGGAAATCATTTCTTGAGTGTGTTCAACAGTGCAGTGTTCTCCCTCCTAAACAATTTATAATGATGTAAGATGGAACCTTGGGTGCTATGACTGAAAATGGCCATCAGTTATCAAGTGTAACTGGGAAAGTTGGTGCTTACCATTTAACTTGAGCCTGGAACGTACTGAAGGCATTACGTGCAGTGGTGTGTGACTGAATGATGGGAGTTAATATGTAATTACTGGTTTTTACAGTATAGTTACGGCGATTATATTTAGTCTGGTTTTTTTTGAAAGTACATATAATTAATAGCTGCAAAGACAGGCTCAATTACTTAAGCCATGGAAATGAAGTCCCATAATCATATTGAGAATTTTTCAGCCGTCCTGTATAAAGAGTATCTGTAGAAACAGTAATGCTCTGGAGAATGTTGCTTGTAAGGAAACCGTAATAAATAAATGTGGAGTTTATGCTGAAATGAGTAGTTTTAAACAACAAAACTATCAGGAGATTATAGCTTGCTACTATCTTCAAATGCTTTCATATATTGTATAAATCATCACACTTTGATTGTAAATTTAAAATTTTAAATGAAATTTGAAGAAACTTTGTAAAACACAGTTTTAAATAAAGAGTAAGAAAGGAAATTCTGTTAAAATTCAGAATTATTTCTGAACCCTTGATTGACTTTCAATGAATATTTTAAACTGACCAGAAAACTTTGTATTAATGTTTATGGTATTATGTGCCAAATAAAAGGGGCTATATTAATGTTTTCTTATAAATATTTTAATTACTTTGGGGATGAAACTTCCATATAGGTTATGTAATTTTTATGTAAAAATGTAACCTACAGGGAAGAAGTAACCACTCAAGCCTGTGAGTTGAGTGCAATAAATATATACATTTTTTTCATTATTCTAGTAGCTACTTTAGGTAAAACCTGTAAAGTCTTTAACTCTTCCTTCTTACGCCCTACTATCTGATGACTTGCCTCGTCCTTCTTCTAAATTTCAGTCGCACAAATACCTATCCTTTATCTTCCGTTTCCTTTCCCAGTGCTCTAAAATAGACCTCATCAATTCAGTTTTTTTTTAATTCAGCAAACACCCCCTCAAGTCATCTAGATATACCTCTCAATTCTTGCCACTGTTAATACGGTAGAATAAGCTGTCTTCGATTTCTCACCTGCATTACTTTCCAGGAGGTTCAAATCAGAAACAGTTTCATGGGATTTCATTTAAAGTAAAATAGACATTTTTAGTTTTTGAGAGATGGTGAGCCAACTTTTTTTGGAAAACTGCCTCTGCTTAATCAGTCAGAAATACCCAACAGTAACTAAATTTGCCCTAAAATAAATCTGGTTGGTATGTTTTTACTCTTCCCCAATTTTAGGTACCCAAAAGGGCAAGAATTGTGTTAAACTTCGTCTTTTGATGTTAGTTTTTGTTTTTGTTTTGTTTAAGAGCCGAGCTTTCATTCTGTTGCCCAGGTTGGGTGCAGTGGTGCAATCATAGCTCACTGCAGCCTTGAACTCCTGGGCTCTGGTGATCCTTTCAGTCTCACCCTGGGATTATGGGAGTAGCTGGGATTACAGGAGTGAGCCACTGTGCCCAGCTCCATCTTTAGACATTTAAGTACCTCATTTCAACAATCTGGTATGCTTCTCTGTGAAATACTGTAGGTGTGCAATAGCCACTTGTCCATCCACCTTTAGCTTCATGTATCTCTTCTAAATAAATTCAAAAATAAATTTTGAAATAAATTTTGAATTTATTTAGACAAGACTGTTTTTTATGAGCATGTAAATTTTTAATTATTAAAATATTTTGGTATATTGGAAAAAAGTACAAAATACTGTATTTGCTTTGTCACTTATAAATTTCACTACTAACAATTTAATAACCTCACATTCATTAAAATGGAATAATTTTTAGGATAATGCCAATCACTTATTTGTATTAAAAATCAGGGCCAGGCACAGTGACTCACGCCTATAATCTAGCACTTAGGGAGGCCAAGCGGGAGGATTGCCTGAGCCCAAGATTTCAAGACCCAGCCTGGGCAATACAGCAAGAACCCATCTCTACAAAAAATTTTAAAATTAGCCAGGCATGATGGAGTGTGCTTGTAGCCCAGCTACTATTGGGAGGCTGACGTGGGAAGGTCACTTGAGCCCGGGAGGTTCAGGCTACAGTGAGCCGTGATCATGCCACTGCCCTCCAGCCTGGGTGACAGAGGGAGACCTTATCTTAAAAAAATAAAAGATGGTTGCTAAATTTTCTTCATTTATTCTTAGAGTCATACATTGAGTACAATTTTTTGAACACTCAACACATGCTGAGCACTGTGCTAAGGTCTGGGAATGAAACTCTGAATGCTGGACTCCTTTGTTGGGAAGCTCTTAGTCTAGGTCATTATGTAGAGCTAAGATGCCAGCACAGTGCCTGCTAACCCATGCTGGGGTTACTGAATGGAGCAGAATAGTTCCCTGAGGAATGTTGTGAAGTTAAATAGAATTTGGCTAAATGAATAAAGGCAAGGGGCAGTCCCATGATGGAGGACATTGGAAGCGTGAGTTTAGTACATTCGAGGACCAGAGAGCAGACCAGTCAGGTGCAGAGACTTGGTAGAGGTAGCATAGGAAGAGTGAGACTATAGACTAAGCCACAAGGCAGCTCCTAAAAAGTCTTCTTTACTCTGAAAAGTTGAAGATTACCTATATGAGCTTTAAACGATTTTAAGGAGCTGGTGCAACAGAAACAGACTGACATTCTTCGAAGACGTGTCTGGGGGTCAAGTGGAAAATGCATTTGTATGGTCTAGACTGGACAACCTGGGGTGGGGAGGAATACAAAAGCAACAGTCCTCAGTTCCTCAGGCCCTTCACTGTTGACTTCGAAGTGCAGACTAATCAATCATTGCATGTTTATTTAGTTCCTGTTTCACGGTGATATGCCTTGATAGATAAGGTTGAAAATTCAGAGAACCCTTAGACCTGGTTCCTGCCCCTCAAGACATTTAGCCTAGTTGGGAAGATAATATAATGTATCGTATATAGTGTTTCAATAGCATGCAGAGTAGTTTCACATATAGTGTATGTTTTAATCGTTGAAACAACTGTGATTTATCCTGTTATCACAGCTGACATGTTATTAATGAGCGACTATAGCGTGGATGAAACTATGTCCTGTAGCCTTCTTTATAAGTAATGAAGATACAACTCCAAACAAGGTCTTTGTTTGGCAAGTGATCTTGCCACAACATCATACTTTCCCACTTGTTAAATAATAATACTGTAACTAGGTATCTGCACAAGATAAAAACGTGTGAGATTGCGTTAAGTGTGACTGCCCATTAGGTGGCTTACATAGACAACAATGTGGTACGTTTCAAGAAGATTTGATTGCTGTATCTTGAATGATAATTTGTTTCTTGATGGGAGCAAATTTAGATTTGGAAACTAATTCTAGGGTACAAAAATGAAGTGGCCAGAGGCAGACAACAGGGTGTAAGAGTTTGTGCCCTAGGATTCTTGTGGGGGATAAAGGGTAAGAACTGCAACTATCAGTGGATCCAATAGTGAAGAACTTTAGAGTGATGATTAAAAATGGATGGACTGTTGTAAAAAGATTAGTGACCAAAGGATCCAAGAAATACACACCAGTAGTTAGAAAAAAAGAACTTGGCAGTGGTGGGTAAAATGCATGGGAAGGTAAGATGTGAGGCCAGGTCGTTAGGCAGAGACATTGCTGGAGCCAAGGTGTGTCCTCCCTTCATTGGAGGGACCTGCTCCCCTAGTGCTTCTCCTGACTCCCTCCACTGGGGGGACTTGCTACCTTAGTGCTTCTCCTGCCTTCCCTCCTCTGGGGGGACTTGTTACCTTAGTGCTTCTCCTGCCTTCCCTCCTCTTGGGGGACTGGCTCCCCTAGTGCTTCTGCCCTCCCTCCACTGGGGGGAATTGCTCTGTTAGTGCTTCTCCTGCCCTCCCTCCTCTGGGGGAACTTGCTCCCCTAGTGCTGCTTCTGGCCTCCCTCCACTGGGGGTACTCACTCCCCTAGTGCTTCTGCTGTACTCCCTCCACTGGAGGGACTTGCTGCCTTAGTGCTTCTGCTGCCCTCCCTCTGCTGGGGGGGACTCACTCCGTTAATGCTTCTTCCTCTCTTCCTCTTGTCCTCGCTTTCATTTGTGTGCCTGTAATGGCCACTTTTCCATCCCACATCTCTTCTGTATTTGAGATGGTAAAAATGTTCTGGCTTAGCCCACCAATTAACAGGCATCTGTCACCTTTTCATAGTTCTAATATCCAGTTTAATGAAATATTTTGTTGTTCTTTAATCATGATGATTCTGGTTTGTTGGAAATCAACAACCCCTTGAAATGCTAAAGACTTGCAGAAAAACAAATTCACTTTCTCTCAGGCCCTAGGGTCTCGACCGACCGTTGCAGCTTAAGATTGCCATACTTGAGCTTCCTTTCACTTCAAGCTCCAGTTTTGTCTGTTTGACTGACGCCTCCTGGCCAGACAGTTCTTGCCATTTCTGCCTTCCTGACTTCATCTGCATTTGGAATGATTTCTGCCCCAGAAGAATTAGTTAGTTGTTGTCTGCTATGCATGCCTCCTCTTCCCTTATTTGTAGTTTCTTGCATGTCTCACATTGAGAACTTCAGACCCCCACACAGTTTAACATGCCCTGCAGTATGTTATGCTCATTTTGCTATTTCAAAATCCCTACCAAAAAGGCACCAGTCTGAGTATAGGCCTTGCATTAACCTTTTCAATGCTCTGCTGATCATTTACATTAGAAAGTCTCCAGACATACATTTGCCTTTATTCTCATCTTTTATTAAAACACATTTCTTTTCAGTGTTTAGACCTGACTTACATTTTTTTCAGAGTGGTAAATGTCTTGTCTTTATTCTTCAAAAAGGAAACAATTAAATGCAGAGACTTGGAGGAGACAGCTCCTTAAATATTGCGTGTTCCCAACACTGCTGTGGATCAGTGCTGACACTCACTTGATTGAGAAAGCTGCTTGGCGTTTCTGCAGTTAATGCTTTGCTAATGGCACATTTTCATTTCATTTTTGGGTTCACTCTCTAGGCTTCTGGTTGGTGTGCTTAATATGGACATTTTCTAGTGAAAATGCCACATTTCATTATGTTAACAAAGTTTCACCATAATTGCCTTTGAAAGACATTTGCAGCTCTGCATTTACAACTTCCTGTCTCACTAATGCATGGCAAGGTCAGAAAAGCAGGAGGCTTGTAAGAAGAAAAAAAAGCTGTCCCTCTTGCTCATAATGATTTATGTAGTTGGGCAATTAGGCAAAATACACAAATAGGAGTTAGATATTGTATTAATCAGTTTAGCCAAGGGATATAAAGTCTTAAGGAATGTCATCTGCTGGGAACAGAACACAGTGCTTTGTGCAGAATGTGTACTGTTGGGTTCTACACACATCAGACTATAGTTTCCAGCAGAATTACAGTGCTTATTTAGCTTGACTCTCCCATACTCCTGTATTGACTTGATGTTGAGACAGCAGATTACAAATTGTTAAATGAATGAAGGAAACTTAAGGAACAAACTTCCAAACACATAGACTGTGTTACTAAAAGAATAAAAACCACCAGGGACAGGTGCAGTGGCGCTCACCTGTAATCTCACACTTTGGGAGGCCTAGGCAGGAGGATCACTTGAGCGCAGGAGTTCAAGACCACTCTGGGCAACATGACAAGACCCCATCTCTACAAAACATACAAAAGTCAGCCAGGTGTGGTGGTGCACGCCTGTAGTACCAGCTACCCAGAAGGCTAAAGTGGGAGAATTGCTGGAGCCCAGGAGGTTGAAGCTGTAGTGAGCCATGATTGTGTCACTGCACTCCAGCCTGAGCAACAAAGGGAGACCCTGTCTCAGGGGGAAAAAAAAAAAGGCACCCCTCAAAGCCCTGATTGTGAAGTGGGGAGTTGAAAATACATGAAGCACTAAGACTTTCTTGTTTATTTCCATGTTGAAGGCAAGGCAGCTTAATAGAATTTGAATGTAACTAAATTCAGCCACTTAGCATTAACTGTCTGCCTCCCTATAATGCAGTAGCCAAAGGTAATCTGCTTGTTATGCACTTTCCTTTATAATCCCAGCAAGTCCCACATTCTGGAAGCAAATGTTATATTTACCATAATCCATGAAAGGAAAAGGCCCAGGCTAAAAATACAGAACAGAACAAATGTAAAACACTGCGGCTGCTCAGGGTTTGTAATTGCTCTATAAGTGAGTCTGAGGCATCTGTGTGGCAGAGATACTTTTATGTGTTTTTGAAAGAGCTGGCTGAGCTTCACATGGGTTCACAGGAGCGTCAGGATTCAGGAGCATCTCTGAAATGTGTTTTGTGCTGACCAAGCAAATAATAGTAGGTTGTATGCAGGACTCCCACATTTGAAAACATGACTGCCTGGTGAGTGATTGCCTTTAATATGAGAATCAGGTAAAATTGTCCTCACAGATCCAATTGGTGGGATAGAGATATTAAAGGATAGAATTGTTATGGGAAATCTGTATTCTCAAATCGGCTACTGAAAGAGGGTGGGGATGCTGAAGGCAGGAAGTGGCAAGCGGAAGTGAGCCCCTGTGGGTGACTGCAGAGAGACATTAGCACTATGTGCAGGGCCCCCTTCAACCTGAATGTGGAACAACTACACATAAACCAAACAGGGTTGAGAAAATCCAGCCAGGCCTCTGTGGCAGATAAGAAGTTGTTTCGTTTACTTTTCTTTTTTTTTTAGCATGGTTACCAGTATTGGTTGCACTATTGTAGCATTCTGGGTGCTGGGGATCAGGTTAGGCTACATAGCTTCTGTTTAAAACGTGTATTTCATATACGTTGTTTACGTTGTATAAGAAACAATTATCCCTTATTTATACATGTTTTTTTCCATTTCTAACTACTTAAAATCCAAGAACATTGTGAGAATACCTACCTGTATTCTCCCCCGGTGCTTTTAGGCCTATAAAACATTTCACCGAATCTTCACAACAGCACAGAGAGGTGGGCCTCCTTGTGCTCATTCTGTTGCTAGAGGATCTGGCGCTCTGATCCTAGCCCAGGATTGCATAGCAAGAAAGCTTCGAGAGCTGGGATTTGAACTTGGGTCTGAAGCCTCAAAACTCTCCCTCTTCCATTTATGACACTTCTTACAAATATTATGTAGTATTTTACAGAGATTCACTTGAATGAATGAATGATTCAAATAATGACACCTTATTAGCAGTATTTCCCATACATTCCTGTGACGTTTTTGCAAAAGGACCCAAAGTGTAATTAATAGAGCTTTCTACCAGGGTGTCTTTTTTAATTTTGTATGAAATATATCCATATCTCTACACATATCCTTAAGAAATGGATAAAATAATGTGTAAACATAGCCATGTGTCAGGTTTGAACAATCCAACTTTCATAATAAGGGAAGACATACTTTTGTTATAATCTAAACAAGCAACTATGTTTTCCCTTTTCATTTTATGACTCCTTGTGTGGCCTGTGTTCATGCTTAACTGGTGGAAGGGAATTACAGAATGGATTGGAGAAGAATATCACGGGGTCACTAAGACACATTCCATCATTCCCCAGTGGCCACATGTTCATGTGTTCTGTTGGTGATTTGTTACTATATACTATGGCTAAATAATGGAATTGTTCTCTTAATCTAAGAGGACTTTTCAGGATTCTTTCCATGTGAGGCCAGAGGCACCTTGACTCTCCCAGTCATCAGAAAAGCTCATCTTGCATTTGCAACCCATAGTCACATCCCCAAGTGTGTTTATCCACATAGGGTTATCTTTGCCTGGACATCCTCATAGCGCTTAGGTGAAAGTAAGGCAGCTCAGCAGCCGGCCTGTAGCCATGGCATGTGACGTTAGAAAGGATGTGTTCGTTTGAAAGAAGAGGATGGAGCTGATTTGATCAATGTAGTTATCTAAATTGACATTCAGATTCCATGATGCCTTAATAAAAATTACTGGAAATCATTAGAATTAGATCAGTGCCTGGATTAACAGACACACTACCATATCCTGTTTATCTGATCAGTCTCTCATCCACCCACCCACGCACTCCTTTGTACATGCCAGGCTTTCTGCTTGGGTGCCAGGATACACAGTGAAGGTGACTATAAGAATGAAAAAGGGATGATGGAATCAAGAGAAACTACTACTTGGTATTAGCAGGTGTTTGTTTTTGTGAAGGATGTTGTTTTGGGAAAAGGAATCATAGCTCTTCATTTGGTCCAGCTTGTACTCTCAGTGAGAAATTACGGTGCCAGCAGTAGTGGTACTGACACAAAATCAGTGTCTGGACAAGTCATATGGGTCGCATTTTAGTTCGTTTCTAAATATTTAAAGAACACTGATTTTAAGATTGTTTGATTTAGAGGTAGAAGTAATTAAAAACCAATGCTACTTCCCTCCTTTTTTGTTTCTTTTAATATGATGAGCCCCAGGAGCTTCTGCAGTCATTAAAAAATAAAATGCTTGTGCAAAACTTGTCCCCATAAGC
Source organism: Leontopithecus rosalia (assembly GCA_028533165.1). Classification (NCBI taxonomy): domain Eukaryota; kingdom Metazoa; phylum Chordata; class Mammalia; order Primates; family Cebidae; genus Leontopithecus; species Leontopithecus rosalia. Next base: position 9,504,928 of record CM052669.1, read on the forward strand.
TTTTTGGAGTGTGGGTTCTATGCATATAAACCAGGATGCCTTTGTTAACTAGGGTGAGTCTTTTAAAGTGATTTGGTTCAGTGTTTCCTAATCACATGGCAGTATATGCAAGGCAAGTGGATTTCTCTTGTATTTAATGCAGAATGTAAGTTACAGAAACACACATAATCATGGTTTGCCAATTTTGTTAGGAGGAAATTGTCCTGATTATAATTATCTCCACGGCATCTAGTTGAGATTTCATATTACTGTATCACTTGCAAAATCATTTTTGTGAACACCTGACCACAGGTCTGTAAAACTGCCAAACAGAGCCTTGCCTGGGCTCACACACAAGGCAAGACTTCCTTCCTCGCAGCAGGAGGCATGGCACAGCGACAGCAAAGAGGCTTCTGTGTCCCTTAGAGAGCCACAGGGCAGAATGAGGAAGGTGTGGGTGAAATAGTATACACATGTAAAGATAGATTTTACATTAAAAGAGTATGAAAGTTCTGCTTTTTTATTTGCATAAATGAACAGCAAAGGAAGTGACACTAATATGGCAAGAAGTATGTGGCTTGATAAGGAGGGGACTTCTCTGTTTTTCTAAGTGTGTGCATTAATGCCCCTTGCATTACAATCAAGAGAGTCAAAGGTACTTCAGCCATACTGAGATTGGTATTTTGGATGACAGGGAGAACCCTAAGCTGTGGGCATTGCTTATTGTTGACATTTTGCCAGTGGAGGCCTGTGCCTGCCTTCACGCAGTACAGAATGGAAGGCGTTGCTTTTGCTGACTGGTCTGGAATAGGCCAAGTGTAAATATTAGTAGTGAGTTTTGCCCAATATGCTTCTTTCTCCGATCTTTAACCAACAGAAATACAGGCCTGTAAATAATTGAAGCTGAGCCTCATCCAGTATTAGAGCCGTAAATGAATTTTAATCATAGTCAAGGGCAGTTTGATACTCGCTGTCTGCTGGCAAAGTGATCCACCTTTTATAACTTGGGTCACAATAACACTGTGTTATTTCTGATTCTTGAGATGCTTGGCTTCCTAAAATGACCATCTTTATTTAGATTAAGGACCTATTTAAAGTATTTTAATAATGTATGGTTTCATACATAAGCAGTTCCAGAATTTATTTCACCATTCTTCTTCTCTGTCAGGGTTCTGGAATGTTTTTGTTAATTAAGGGGGGAAAGAGCAATATCTCCTTCCAGCCAGCCAGGCTAGTTGCCCTTGTTGTTACCAATCATTGTTTTAAAAACCAAAAAACCCAGAAAACAAGCCCAGTAGCCTGTCAATAAAGGCCAGTTAGTGTATTAAAAATTGCCTCAATAAACCTCATCACTCTGGTATCACTAGGGAACTGGGTCTGAGCTAGAACCCATTTAGGAGAGTACTCTCCTTGTGAATGCTCCACATTCCCTGCCACCATACTGGCATTATTGACAGGTGTGTTTTTGTTTTGTTTTTGTTCCTTGAGATGGAGTGTCCTTCTGTCCCCAGGCTGGAGTGCAGTGATGCAATCTCAGGTCATTGCTACCTCCACCTCCTGTGTTCAAGCGATTCTCATGCCTCAGCCTCCCAAGTAGCTGGGACTACAGGTGTGTGCCACCACATCCAGCTAATTTTGTATTTTTAGTGGAGACAGATTTTTGCCATGTTGGCCAGGCTTCTCTTAAATTCCTGGCCTCAGGTGATCCCCGCTTAACTTCAGCCTCCCCAAGTGCTGGTGTTACAGGCGTAAGCCCTGCCCCCCGTCCCCCCAACCCCGCCCGCCCGCCCACCCCGCGCCTGGCTTATTGACTCGTATATTAAGGAGATTTCCCCTACCCTCACCAACTGATGCAGTTTTATTTCCCATACAGTTGAATCCCAGATCTCTGGGTTTCATGTCATCTAGGTGAAAATTCCTGAAGAACAAATCTTTTCTATAAAGTAAATATGAGCCCCGTGGCCAAGGGAAGTGGGATTTCCAGAAGCACTGTACGAAATATACCGGAGGCTTTGCGCTTTGTGAGGGTGGCTTCGGGATAAGTTAGGTTTTCCTTTAATGCTGCATCTCTTGTGCTCTGCTCTCAGTGACTTGCTTTGGCTTCTCATGTTCCTGTGTGCTGAGGGAGAATGTTCCCAGGCTGTCCACAGAGATCGTGATTTTTTGGGTTGCCAATGGAACCTCTGAATGGAAGCCTCAAAAACAAGCTGATTGCAAAGTGTGTGTGTCATTATAAGCACATAATTAGGAAGTTACCTCGTCATCTTACATCTCCCCCAGTGGAAATATACTGTGTCCAGGTATTCGATGCTAGTCAGCTTATCTCCAGAACCCCTAGTGCCTTTCCCCTGTTAAATATATTCCTGACGCTACGGACGCAGAAAAGTTCACACAGTTAAATTTCCCAAGGGAAAGGTGGTTTCCAAAATTGATTCCATATGACCCTGGGAAGGGAATTAAAATTGTCTTTGTAGTAATATGGGTTGTTTTTAATATTTCTGTATCATCCTGTCCTTGGTGAGTTTTTAGTTTTCAACATCAGTGATGTCTCTTTCATTGTTGTTTTTGCTAACAGAAGACACATCTTTCCAAGGAGTTCGTTTTCCCTCAGTCACTAATCTGGGAAAGACACACACACTCACGCATACACACACACACTGTGATTTTCAAAGAAAATGTAGAGCTGAAGGCAAGAGCACAGGTATCACACTTTTTGTGGTTTATAATCTTTATTTTGACCTGGTTACTTTGTGATGCTTTTCCCAGCATAGTAAGTGTATGCATTGCTCTCTAAACATGAATACTGCATGCCGTATCTTAGAGAAACTTGCAATCCTCCTTGTTTTGGAAAAACTTCCTTCATAGTCATACTTGAATGACTTCATTGATGTGGGAATTCCCATTGGCTGTCTTTTGTTTGATTGCCCTTATAAAATAGTCTGCAAGGGCAAACATACAAACCTAAAATCTAAAAGATACTTTTGACACCATTTAAAGTGGAAATGATGGTTGAACCAACAGTGGTTACCCTGAGCTGTGGCTTTCAGATCTGCAGTTGAGTTGCCTCTGTGTACCCAAACCTCTCCATGTCAACTGGTGGGAAGAAAACACAACACTAGGCAGCCGTTTGTCTTCAGCTTTCACTTTTGCATTCACTTTTGATGCTGTGCTGTGCCATGCCACGCTTAAATTATAATCTGTTTGTTTCTCTCATATGTGTAACTCTCTTCTCTCCAAGGAGTCTGTGTAGCAAATATTATCAATTCAGAAAAATTATGATTAATTTTGGGGCCCCACTCTAGACCTGTCATTTTAACACTGAAGAAATACAGTGTGATACTTTGTGTGGCTATTAAAAATAACAGTAATTATTTCAGTAGTGTAAAAATACCAGTAATAATGATTACAGGTGACTTTTTGGCTTTAGATATTCAACTCCCCATCACCTTTCAAGAATGTTGTGAGATCATAAAAAGTTCAGGAGCAAAAGTAAGTAAAGAACATTGGTTAAAAGAATGAGGCTATTTAATTGGTTAAACTTGTTGGTAAGAAAGGCATGCTGTTTGTAACCTGTTGCCATGACCACAGCTGTTTCCCCACCCAGTTTTTAGTAGCATAATATTAAGCTTTAATTTACAACGGAAAGTTTTCCATCTCTGGTCCAATAGTCCAAATCAAGTTATTAAATATAAACCTTATGGCTTTTCCTATATATTCCCTGGATTCAGATTACATTTTGGACCTTGTTAAAGAATCATATTGCTAGTGTCCTGGGCTTCGTGTGTGCTTGAGTTGTTTTTTCTTCTGTATGTTTTGCATGGATGGGATAACCCGGAAAGAGAGAGCATGAGTCAGTCATGATATTGTAGGATTTTGCTGTTGTCGAGTTTATGGATTGATTGTTTTGTGTTCTTTTTATTTTATCTTCTGGCAAGGTGGATAGAGTTTTGAACTCTGGACTCCTCCATCACCTCATTCCTAGAGACATATCAGTATCTATACACAGGGGACCCTATGTATGGCCATGACCCTTGCTATAGAACCTGTGAGACTAGAGAGCCACCTGGCCATAAGAGAGCAAAAGATCTTTTTAGCCTGGAACTAAAAGGAGGAATGAAGCTGTTTTTTTGTGGACCAAACCCTAACTTGAGTCCCTGGATCTTTACATCTCATGGTGAATTGAGTCAAGGGAAAAAAAGTATAGTTAAGCATATTTAGGAAAAATAGAATATTCTTTCTCCTAAAAACAAGGGTGTCTGTTTAATCATTCATTCTTTTCCCACTCCACCCTGAGTCTTACTCTGGTCATGCTAGATCTTGCAACATGAGCAAAGTACCCCACTCTCTGAGTAGGAGACGGGCCTGGGATAGTCTACATAAGCCTTACAGAGTTACAGGAGAGCTTTCTAAAGAGAAAAAGAAATGCCTTGCAGGGAACAAGAATTTCCGTAGTTTCTTCAAAAGCTACACCGAAAGTCCTGACCCTAGTACCATGGCCCAGTTATACCCTATTCCTTGGGTTTGACTCCTGTTATTTTTCTTCTTGAAGAAGGGGCTTGGGAAGAAGGAGTCAAGTAGGAAGGAGTGGATAGGAGAGAACATGGACTGTTCTAGATGCACATGTGTAGCCAGAGAGTTGCTGTGGCCTGCAAAAACATATGGAGTCACTTCTGAATGGACCAAACTTTAGACAGAAAGAATAGAACTTTGGGACACCTCATTCAAGACTTTGAACCTTAGGTTGTACAAGCTACTGAACAATGAAGAATATAAGAGCAGTGACAACATGTTGTTGATCATTATATTCTGAACACAGAGCCTGACACCAAGCAGGTTCTCAGGAAGCAGTTGTTAAATAAATGAGAAAAAATATGGTGGAAAGAAAGAAATGAAGGGACTATGGCAAGGTGTCAAATAGCATTAACTATGCAGGAGAATCTACCATGTACAAGTCTGTGTTGTCTTTCTGGAAAGACTGTGACTTACAAAATTGTCATCCTTTTAACTTCCCACCCTTTTAACTTGTCACCTTTTAACTCAGAATCCTAAAGGATGTTCTTGAACAAAACATAAAAATCTGCTTTATTCCTTAGTAATCTTTTCTCCCAAAAAAGGAAATTTTTCCTTCAGTTACTTTTTGTAGCATGTTCCCTTGAACTGTGCTGTAGTTCACAATTCCAGAGTCTCAGCTTGTGTCTTCAGAATGCATCAAACTTACATAACTCTTGTCACAGTTACCAGTTTCTCTTACCTGCTAAATTTCAGTAGCACCTGTTTGGTTGTGGAATAGGCAGGGATGGCTGTGGATTCTGGCAATCCAATTAGAGTTATCCAGCAACCTAGCACCGAGGGAGGAGGTGGGCTCCATCAGTCCAGGTGCCGTGAGTTTGGCTGTGGCATTGATTTCTCTAAAGCTCATAATCTTCCACAGTCAGACTTAGTGAGTAGAGCTCTTAGCTTCCAGAAACAGAAAGATTACCTGGACCACATTGTAAGAAAAAATTTTATGACCCAGTGAAGTCAGGTATTTCTGAATGTCAGTTAAAGCTTCATTTAGAGCTGTGGCTCATGCCTAATTTTCCCAAGAAACTGGCAGTTTAATTTCTTTTGTTGTTCAGGTTGACCCACCACATTTAAGCCATTCTAGAGGGGCCTTTCACCCATCTCCTCTTAAATATAGATAGATATTTTTGAATATCTTCTTCCAGGTATTTTTTGACAGGTTATACATATGCTAATAGAAAATAGGCTTATTACTTGAAGCACAGAGCTGCTTGTCACCGAAGCTTCATTAACACCGTTATCACCGTCTGACATTTATCTTATAATTTTCTAGAGCTGACTGTTGTGTCTCCATGGAAACCCAAATTGCAATTGAAACAAGTAGGATAATAAAGGCATCCACCAAGATTGACAGCATGCAAAGCCTGGCTACATTTGTTTGTCGTTCCTTCAGTAGCTATAGCTAGAGACAGAGAACATGCACTTTGTGCATTTAGGATTATGTCTCTTGAGTCGCAGGTTGTACCTGACTCTGCTTATGTGGCAACTTTACTGTAACACCCTTGGTGCCGTTGTTACTGATGGAGATGCTAATTTTCACTGGAATTATCTCATCTAAAGGCATTATGAATATTTGATGTACAATTAACCGTGATCTTATTTGGATCCAAGAGGAAAAATTCTACCTGGGTGATTTTGATACTGTGAAACTGGTGTCTTGTGGTACCTAAATTGATTTCTTTTTTGGTAGGGGGAGCAACCACAGAATTGTACAGTTTTTTTCCCCTTGATATCGAGGAACCTATGCTCTTTCAAGTTGATGACTTCACATCAATTTGGTTGGTGCCTCAAAGCAAAGAGTCATGAAACTGGAGTGGGTCCAGAGTGAATTAATCTGAAATTAATTTGATTCTGAAAGACTCCATCTGGCTGTGTTTGGGAAAGGCAGTTAGACAGATATATAAACACATGATCATCTGTATTCATTGTGCCAGATGTAGTGTCAAAAAATGAAGAAATGGCTTTAAAAAAATCAACTATGGGGAATTTTGATATAATAATATTCAGCTTCTTAGTGTAACAGCCATTCTAATTTAGCACATAATTCTACTTTTACTTCTGTTTGTTTCGGGGATTATATCTGATGGTGTGTGTTTTAAGAAATAAGTAAATTAAATGTCAAAGCCTATTTTAATTGGTGATTTAAGATGCTAAATGGAATTTATGTGGTGAGAGAGACAGAAGAAAAGAGAGAGGACCTATAGCTTTCCAAATCAAATGTAGTATTTGATACTGATTTCATCTTAAGATACAATTTAGGGATTTAAAAACTAGTGAAGTATTATGGCATCTGGACTTTGCCTCTTGAGATGTGGTTTTGTAGCATGGCAGACCAGCATATTTGCATGGAAGGGGAACACGCAGGATGAGGTGGCCTGCAGAGAATGCTAGAAGTCGTCTTGCAAATTTCTTTAGACTGTAAGAGGTGCGTGTTTTGAACTGCTGTCTAGGAATTCAGTGCAGTCACTGTAGTACATCTGATTGCCTTTTGTTATGTCCAGACAGGAAAATTGTAGAAAATGTGTGCTTGCCCCTTTAGTGCTATCACAGTTATCTCTTTGGGGCCTTTTATTTCCAATTTTTAAACCTCACCAATCATCCTTTGTGATGTGCTGAAGAGAAAGAATTAAAGTTTATTTCTGGATTTGTGATACATTATTTACTGAAAAACAAACTCCCCAAAGGGAACAGCTCATTCCTCCCTTGTACTCCACCCATCACCCTTAATTCTCCTAGACAAAACAACAAAAACAATCACAGGTAGGGAAAAACGGAGCAGAATACTTAGTCAACATTAACCCAAACAAAGCCGAAGAGTTTAGGCAGTCAGTTGCTGCATTAAATGACAGCAAATTAGATGGTACACAGATCTCAACATTTGATAGCTGCTGTGTGAAAACAAGAGTAACATCTCCGCTCATCCCTGAGGAATGACTCAGTCTGACTAGCTAAGTTTGCAGTACAGTTGAAAGCTTCTCCTTTAAGGCACCAATTCTCTTTGTTGTCTCTTTTTGAAGGAATGCTTCTTAAAATAAATTATATATTTCCAGGCCTCCATAAGCAGAATTTGTTGAGCTTAATGTGACCTCTCAGATGAGACAAGCTTGTCATTATACAAATTAATAACTCTGCTGGACCACTGTCCTTGGGAATGACTAAGGAACACATCTCAGTCCCTGCTACTGGTAGGCTTTCACCACAAGGCTATCTCAGATGCTGGTGTCCGTCCCCACCAGGATATGGGCCTGCTTGTTGCAGAGCCTCCCTTTGCTTTGCCACTTGTCTTCCCCTGTGGGTTTGAAATGAAGCTGATGAGGCTGTGAAAAAACCAGCATGAGCAATCTTTGAGGAGTGGATTGAAGAGTTCACCAAAGATCTCAAAGGACATGAACATCCAGATGGGAACTTTGTGATGAATACGTTTCTGGCTGCTCTGAGATCTTTTTTTTCTTTATGCTGGCCATTTACAAATATTGGAGTTTGAAGGCTTTTTTGGGAAAACGACAATATATTTGAATGTAATAAATACATACCTCTCTTCACAAGTGGATTCTGTTTTCCCTCTAAACTGCTGTCATTAATATGACGTAATTAGTTCCCATGGACTGTCAATTTTTGATTTTCCAGATCAGTGGAAGGAAACAGTGGTGTCCATAATGTCCAGTGCATTCACATCAGACCTCATGCTGCTGGCTGCCTTCCTTAGCCTGGCATTTCATTTCAGTTGTATTCCTTGATTACACATCATTTACAGCCAAGAAAGGCCAAAAGCAGGCTGGGGAGAGACCCGCCTGAGATTAAATTCTGCCGTTGATAGATGATAAAATGAATAATAAATGGACAGATAATCAACATTTGACAGAAAAGTAGGCAGAGTTCTGAATGCCAGGCAAGCACAAAGGTCAGCGATGCGGCGCCTTTGTCCTGTAGTCCAAAGTAGGAAAGCCCACCGAGCGGTTTTACATTAATGTGAGAACGAGAGGATAACCAGAATCAGAATGGTGGCTGTGCAGGGACAAGTGAACCCAGTGGGCATTTAGAGAAAAAGAGGCATGACTCAGTCACAGACTGGTAATAGGTGTATTGACTCTCGAATTTAATAGGACAGCACTGGACGCGATAACGTGGTTCTGCATAATAGTGGTGCCGGATCACATGACATGTGATTTAATTTCACAACTTTGAAGACTTCTCACTCCCTGCATTAAATCCATTCATTCAGTAAATGTGTCTTGAGGACGTGCTGGGACTATCCTCACCTTCCAGATGAGCCCTTCCCTGACCACCTTATGTAATACTGCAGCCCCCTCCCTTGCATGCTTTATTTTTCTGTCGAAATGGTCTTTTTAATCTATGATAAGATTTACTGATTTGCCTAGTTCATGCCCACTCTAGAATATAACTCCATAAAGGCTGTTTTACCCCACTTTAGTAATTATGGTATCCCCAACACCTTGAATTTGTCAGAGTCTCTTCATAAATATTGATTAAATAATTGAAGAAGACATCCCTGTCTCCAGGATTTCACACCTCCACCATGCTCTTGATGGGGATTCAGTGAATCACTATTTCTGAGGTTCTGCAGTCAGAGAAGAGAAAGGCCAGAGCAAGCAGTCAGTCTGCATTACATGCATATTCTGTGTGCTGCAGCACCGTTCCTGGTCATAGATTGTTGGTTCCGGAGGGAGTTTCAGCCAGTAAGAAAGACAGGGAAGTTGAGCCTGAAACCTCATTGGAGGAAAGGAAGACAGGAAGACAGGAAGAGATGAATTTCAGGTGTGCTCATTTGAGGTGGTGCCAGAATGTGCTGTGGGATTAGAGTTTAATGGTCAAGATGAGGGCAGTTACTTTCAAATACTTGAGAATGGATGAGCTCTCCATAGGATTAGCACAGCGGGTGAGTGAAGGGTGGAAATGGAAGGGCCTTTGTAGGACAGGCTCTGGGGGTGGCATTTCAAGTGCAGGTGGGGAAATGAAGCTGTGTCCTTGGTGCGAGGTTGGTGGTGCATGAGACTGCCATCGGAACCAGGCTCTGTGCTGGTGCTTCTGCGTGTCTCACACATGCATGGTTGTAGAGGACCTGTGCTCTGGGGCTGCGTTTCCTGCCTTCCCAACTTCCTTCCTTGTTAGGGCCACCTTTTTCTCCCCAATTTTTTGTTTCATTTCAGTCCCATTGCCAACTAACTGAAATGGTATAAGCCTGTCATCTTTTGGCTTTGATATCTGCCCCCACCCCCCACCCCAGATGTTATTTAAACATTGGCCACAGGGATGTGGCATGATTTAGAATGCCCCATGCCCAATCCCTTGGCTTAATGAGTCACTTGTTTCTGCCTTACTCCAGGTCTTTATTTATTGCTCTATTACAGGCCTTAGCACGCTGGATTTTGGTTGCATGTTTTGTCCATGTCCGTCTCTTCTAATTGGCCATGAGCAGCAGAAGGACATAACCTGTTCTTCACCTCTCTCACCTTCAAACCTAGCACTGTGCCTGACATAAAGCAAATGTTCAGTAACTGAGAATGACAAGGAAAGAAAAGGACTCAGAGTAAACCTCAATTGTGTTTGAGATTCTGCAAAGGGGAATAATTCGCTTTCACCATCCATATTTCTGAAGTGTGTGAAGAGGGTTGTGAATCCGCTCTGACCGTATTCTCTTGCATAAATAAGTCCAGGCAAAGTATCTTCACCAGTAGTAAAATCAGAAGTTACCTGCCTTGAGAAGCACAGTCGCCACAACCTAGTGTATAGGGGATCAGATGTCATGTGTCAGTGTCTTGCCCCTCCTGTACTTTCATCATCTGTTGCTGGACTGTGGTTGCAGTAGGGACACTTGTGTTAAGAATCATTCTTCATCTTGGGAAATGCAGGCTCCTGTTGAGTGTCGCCCTACATTTGTCTTCATCTTATCATTTTATAAGGATTATCTTTATAGTTAACTGATGGCCAAACCAGTCTCCTGTCAATCATCTAGAGGCATTTTCAATTAGTTGCCCATAGCAAACAGGTGACTTTAGCAGCATCCAGCATTTGGCAGGTAAGTTCAAGATACCCTAGATTTGCTTTGGAAGCAGGGGCTTCTGGAGGAATTTCCTGTCTGTAAAGTGAGGGGCAGTCACAGTGTCCTCAGCTGCAGGGGAGGGGATTCATTGGTGTGTACCCCTAAAGCACTTTGGGAATGTGTAGCCCTCAATACATCTTCCTTGTGATGATTATTTCCCTGTTGCTGTTTCTAAAAGTTATCTAAAACACCTATCTCTCCCTGTGTGAATGCCTCCTGCTTGGCCCTGAACTCCACTGAACTATTTCTGATAAATCACGGAAGGAAATGAGTTGCCTGAGTGAGGCTGTCTTTCACCGTTGCCTTGCTCCCTTCTCAGGGAGAGTTACTGTCCAACCATAAGGCACCCCTTAGATGTCTCCAAATTTACTTTGTGGGGATTTTCCAGCTTTGTGCCTTTTGTTAGCAGTCAAGTTGAGATAAGGTAATAAGGTTTCCCTTTTACTTGGTGAGTCCAAGTGCCTATGTTCTGTGACTTTTTCTGCAGGAATAGTTCTCTACGAGTCTTGGATGCATTTTACCCTGGCAAGCATTAGAGACCTCCAACCAAACACAGTTTAGCAGTACCTTTGGTAATCCAGCAGAATGCCTGTCCCCAAGAACACAGATGTGTTCTCAATTATCTGGGAATAAGAATGATGTCCTGTACCCTCTTAAGAAACTATTTTTTTTTAATTTTGCCAAAGTACAGGATTGAGCTTATGGTAATATACGTACGTGTACATATAGGAAATCTGAACCTTTTCTTCAGGGGAGCTCAAGCTATTTAATGACAATTTGACCATCTGGAGAAGGGCTTTGACTTTGTCCTGTTAAGGGTATTTGCTCTAGTTACTTTTCTCTGTATATTCACTAGCTGACGTGTGGCCATCTCAGAGATTTGGTGCCTCATTCCATAATTTATATGGCTGTGACTCAAAAGGTTTTGCTACGCATGATAAATGGTAACAATATCTTCTAGCTAAATACGGGAGTATCATTATTTTCACACCTTTTTGGTGGTGTAACTGATAACCAAAACATTTTGTTCAATTTACCCAAAGTTTTCAGCAACCCAGGATGCCACTGCAGTTAAGACAGCTGTGTCAGAATGGTGGCAAACTCTGCCCAGCTGAAAGGTAGTCACGGAAGACAGAGGCTTTCTTCCTGATAACCGTGAAGCAATGTATTTGCAAAATAACTTGCAGTTCCGAGGTTGGATGGCCACTGACTCCTCTTCCTAAATGGAAAGGCTGCGGCACTAAGTTTAGCGGACAGGGAGCCTCCCAAGGGTGGGGCCTGAGTTTCTTCATTGTGCAGAGTGGGAAGGAACTGATGGTTGGACCTCAGCTGCCCGACTGCCAGTCTGTCGGGAAGAGATTTCTCTTCTTAAGCAACACCAAAATGGACAGCGTAGAGACTGTTAATATTAATGAATTTCATGTTCCTCCTGTTGCCCGCTGGAGGCACCAGGCCCATCGCCAAGTTTTTTCTGCTTTTGCCTTAAGCAGCTGAGTCTTGGACAGTTTCCTGTAATAACCAAACAAAGCCTGTTTCTTCATGTGCTATTACTTAAGTACAAGTGATATTAAAAAACGATTCCTGAGCCCTTTGAACGACGAGTGGCTTGTTGGCTACAGAGGTGATAGGAGTACACTGAGGACATTAGAAGGGCGCTGGCATACATGGAGCGGGATGGGGCTGTGGCAGCATCCCATTCACCAGCCACTCAGCAGCCTGTCTGAGCCTTCAGGCTGCTCTCCACAGTGCCGGTGACACCTTGTCACCTATGAGCTGGGGGGACTGAATGGGACACAGGCAAGGAATCACAACAAAATTTTAGGCAGCTCATTATATTATCTCAATTATCTTTTCCATGAATCTCTGAGTCCGGACCATAGCCACAGGATTAGAGAAATTAAGAGCCAGATGGGACCTATCATCTTGCTTTGTTTTACCAGTGAGGAAACCGAGGCACAGAGTGGTTACATGATTAGCCTCAGATCCCACAGTGAAGTTGTTGCTGAGCCAAGATAAGAACTAAGGTCTGCTGGCCCACTGTTCGCTGACCTGCTGTTGAGGGCCTCAAGCACTGATGGAGCTTTCCGGGCCCCATATTCTTGTGTTTCCAAAGCAAACTTCCCATGCAATGTTACGTTTAGATCAATCTCAACTCTCATCAGTACAAAACAAGCAAAGGACAAGTGTATTTGCATCTATAGCTATTTACGTAAACTGAAGTTAAATAAAATTAAAAATCCAGTTCCTTAGTTGCATTAACCACATTTCAAGTACTTCCTAGCTACATGTAGCTAGTGGCTACCACATTGGACTGCGCAGATACAGAATGTTTCCATGATGGCATGGGGTTGGGTCGCACTGATGTGGATCATCCCAATGATCCAAAAAAAATACTGGAGTAATATGATTATTAATAACTACTAGGCAGATTTTTTATCTTTATATACAATTTTTCTAAGACAATCATTTTGTATACTTTTTAGTTTAGTGTGCATTCTGAAGATGACATTTTATGTCTTTTAGCATTAGTATAATTGATAGCCATTTGGCAATTCTTACAGCCATTTTGTAAGTTCGTTCTTTTTATATAAATAAAGGAAATGCAACACGGAAAGTTACCCACAGAATAAGATTAAAAAGAATAGAAATTTTAATTCTTTTGTTTTCATTCTCCCGAAGGAAGCCTGCAAATCACTGGGCCTTATAAAAGTTTGTTGTCCTAAAACTAGTAAAAACAGTAGTATGTTGAATCAGTTATTATAATTTTTGTAATAGTTTACTGCCTAGAGGAACCTCAGAAGATTTTGCGTATACTCTGTTGATCTAGTTCTCTTTAAAATAGGGAAGTAGGTCAGCGCCTGGGCTAAAACTGAAAAGTAAGCACTCATTGTTTTTCCGGACGTCACTTCATTTTCATCTTGACTGTGATACGGGTGATACCACTGCCCACTGGCGTAGTGCTCGCAGACTTGTGGTCTTACTCCATATGGCATGTGTCTTAGAAGAGCCTTCTAGCTGGCTCCTTGCCAAGGGCACTAGCAGAATTGGCACCAGGGATCTCATTGCAGTTTGCAGGCAGAGTGCCAGCAGAGATGTGTGCGCCTGTGTCCGGGGCCTGCAAGTGGTCACCGAGATGGGAAACGTCAACCTAGAGAAAAGTAGCTCATGGAACATGAGGCCGAGACAGCTGACCTTCACCTCTCCTTGTATCCACATTCCCTAGGCACCTTTTGTGTGACATTGGAAAAGTCAGTATATCTCTGTGACTCTCACTGGGTTCATCTCCAAAACAGATAATGATTCCAATGGGAGCTGTTAAGAGTATTGTATACTGAGTACTTGGCAAAGGTTTCTGGCGTAGAGTAGCCCCTCAATAAATATTACTTGAATTTGGATGTAAATTCTTGGACTGTGAGAGGCACTGTACTCGGTGTTGAGAATGTCTAGGGAGTGAAGAGGAGCAAGCTAGTCTAGTTTTCTAAGCCCAAGATGAGATCCTTGCAAATAGGACACCTTATTAAGGGTCTTGCTGAGATCTGGGCTGTCTGTTCCTGTAATTACCTCTCTTTGAAGAGCACATTGGCTCTCCTTGGTTTTGGACAGGTAACTCCAAAGGTTCAACTGTTGAACACATAATGTCTGGCGTGCTTAGCAGTGTCTGTGCTACAACCCCTGAGGACAAAAGAATTCAGTGAATCTCCTCTAAAAATGAGCATCAGCCAGGGAGAGAGTTGGCAATCCAGCACAGGAATCGGTTGGGTGGATGATAAGGGAGTAAACCACGCTCCTGCAGCACTCTCGGGATTCGGGGCATGTAATGCGGTAGTGCCAGGAGAGTGATCGGTGGGACAGGACCACCTATTTTGCTTTTGATCAGGAAGGTGTTGGGGGGTGGTATTTTAACTTAAACAACAAGTGGACATAATTGGATTTTCTTAAGGAAGGGATTATCCTGCCCTTAGAACTTAATGCAAATCTTTGGAAAAGTTACTTCCAAAAGGGCAGGTGGCATGGCAAGGATGTAGATGCAGATGAGAGGCACGCATGGGTGACTGTGTGGGAGCCGAGAAGGAGGGGATCTGTGGGGCTGGAGACACACTATGTGACTGAGTAAATGTGGGTTTCAAAGTACCCTAAAGGGGGATTGAAAAAAATGTAAAGTACATCTCACAGTATTTGCTGTGTAAGTGATCACTAAATTACACATTATTATTTAGGATAGGAATTGTGTTGTAGTCTTTACTGTAAAAATTTTGAATTGAAAAGTAGATTTTTGATGGTCACTCATTTCACATGCTTCACAGATGCAAAGAAGGAATTAACAGTAGGAATAGCTGACACTGAAAGAGCCCTTACTTTGTGCCATGTCCTGTATTAGGCACGAGTCTAAGAGATGTAGTTCGCTATCCCCATTTTACAGATGAAGAGTCTGAGCCCAGAGTAGCACAGTTAGGAAGTGGTGGTGCCAGAACTCAGAGCCACTGTGCTACAGTGCCTCAAGAGGAGAAGTCTCTATTCATGGGGGTGAAGCATGGCTCATGGGGATGAATTATACATGGACACCTTGACGCATACAGGCCAGAGGTGCGAGGCATAGGACCGCTCCTCAGCTTTCCTTACTTGATGCATCTTGATGAGTTTATATTTTCTGAGAAAGAATAAGTGGCCTCTCATTTACAGAAGCGTGGAGGATAGCTTGCTCTAGAATTCTGAGTTCAGAACTAGTACGCTGCCGCTCCGCTCTCCATTGTGTTACATTATGTGCTCCGCAGATGAGGGCAATAGCCCCATTTTTTGAACTTGTGTTTTCTGTTAGCTGAGACCTGTGGCAAAGCTTCCTCTTTACATTCTAGCTGGGTGTCAACAGCAGTAACCACAAGTCTTTCCTGTCCCAGAAATAAGTCTTGCCACACGCTCAACCCCTCACAGGGTGTGAACCTGCTATACTGCCAGGGACTCTACCACCTCGGCCCCGCTCAGCCCCAGATTCACAGGGTTAAAGTGTTTATTGAATTCTCAAAGAGCGATTTGAAAAGGATAGGTGCATAAGAACAAGATAAACAATCTAGCTCTAATATAAACAAGCATTACATTACAGCAAAATTGTTGAGAGAAGATTTTGTACTCAATATTTTATTCAGCAGAACATTTTTTATAACAATAAGGTTGATGAGTGCAAGCTCTGAAAGTGCTTTAAGTTAGACAGTCTGATTGTTTATCTGAAGGATAAAAAATAAAGTGGTAAAATAGGGGGATACAAAGAAGCAGAAATTGAAGCTGGGACCTAGCAAAGAGTATTTGACATCACTTTACTCTTCAGGTTGAATCTCATTCAGGATTTCTCCTTTCCATAGGTTTCTGGCTTTTTAATCATGAGTAAGTATCTTCTTTTTAGGGACTTAGGACCAGCCTAGGCCCACAGCAGATTTAAAGTATTCTGATGGTTTGTTTGTCTGATGGTTCATTTTAACCAAATAAGTAGCTCTCTGTAAGATCTTTGTCCACCCTCTTGGTGGTACCAGGAGGCTACAGTGAAATCACGCCTGGCCCTTGCAGTTTAGTTTTAGTTAACATGTCCCCTTTCTGACCCCTCTGCTTCTCGGGGTAGGCGTACTGTTGGAGGAGGCTCTATAGGGGCAGCGTCTGCCTGCTTTGTTTCAGCGCCTTCTATTTTCACAGGCCGAGAAGCTGGAGCAAGAGCGCAGTGCTGCAAATGAGTGCTGCCGAGAGGCATTCAGCCTTGTCACTTGGCAGAGTAGCTGGGTTCAGGGTATATTTGGAGGTGGGGGGTGGGGGAAAAGGGTATGTGGTTTTGCTCTGCTGTTTATTCCTGCTCAAAGGAGGATGGGGGCAAGTAAAAAAGACATGTGTTCATCATCGGATTACTTGATGGTGACTAGAATCGCAGGCTCTATACAGCATTCTCTTCCAAATGGGGATTTGGGAAACAGCGTTGAGGGGGACTGATACGCAAAAGCCTATGGTTGTGCTCTCTGTCAGCCCTAAATATTTACTGAAGCTGGGAGAAGAAAAGGCAGACTTTCTTTTATTCTCTCCCAAACGTGTGATTGTTTAGAACTCAAGTGCAACATCTGGAAGTCAGATATACAGAGAACAATTTATGGAGTGTGAAAGATTTGAAATATTCAGTGTCCTTTAGTGGGAACTCAACTTTCTGGGGTTTCTTTTTTTATTTTTTTTTTTAACCCGGCACAAAGCAGGCAATTCTGAGATCTCTTCTGCCTCTGTGAATTAAACCCTTTGTGCCTGGGTCCCATAAACAATGTGCTTTTTAAAGGGGAGCCCCCTCCCAGCTCCGGCCTTTTTCTCCAGCGTGGGCAGCCAATCAGCTGCGCAGAGCTGCATAGCTGGACCGCTTTCCATTCTGAGTAGCAACAACGTACTAATTTGATGCACACATGGATGCCTCGCGCACTCTGCAAATTCATCACCCGCATCTTGCATTAGTCATCTGATGGACTGCCAAGTGTTTCATTTTCTTTCCATGTGACTTTATTATTACCACCTCTCTCCTCTCTTCCAAAAACCTCCCAAAAAGGGCGGTGGGGCGGGGGGCGGGGCAGGGAGAGGGAGAGGGAGAGAAATCCAGCAGGC
This sequence comes from Leontopithecus rosalia, assembly GCA_028533165.1. Taxonomy (NCBI): domain Eukaryota; kingdom Metazoa; phylum Chordata; class Mammalia; order Primates; family Cebidae; genus Leontopithecus; species Leontopithecus rosalia. The sequence continues at coordinate 9,522,146 of CM052669.1, forward strand.
GTGTAGCTCTTCCTTTCTTTCCCAGCCACAGCCAGGGTAGGGCTGATAACGCGCTGATGCGTTGATGGCAGCCTTGCAGAGCTAGACCTGCACTTAACTTGCAGCTGCCTCCCGAGCCTCCAAGATGTCCACGCCCTGGGTGACAGGCGGCGGGGCGCTGCCTTGTGCTCCCGCGGCTCTGCTCGACAGCAGCACGCAGTGAGAGCCTCGCTGCCGCCGAGGAGCAACTCATGGTGCCTCTGCTTTGTTTTAGTTCATCAAATTTCTACGACTCATTAGGCACTTTGCCCGTGCTCTTCTTCCTCCTCCTTCCGCCTGCCCGCCCCCCACCCCCGCTTTTTTTCTTCCTGTCCCTCATCGTGCTGCCCTAACTCTGGCTCCCGGTTCCGTTTTTGACAGTAACGGCACAGCCAACAAGATGAACGGAGCTTTGGATCACTCAGACCAACCAGACCCAGATGCCATTAAGATGTTTGTCGGACAGATACCCCGGTCGTGGTCGGAAAAGGAGCTGAAAGAACTTTTTGAGCCTTATGGAGCCGTCTACCAGATCAACGTCCTTCGGGACCGGAGTCAGAACCCTCCGCAGAGTAAAGGTACAGAGCGCGGGGCGGGGGTGGCCACGCGTCCAGGTGGGCGTCGTGGGGGCCCTGGGGCTGCCCGAGCCCCCAGCCTGCGGGAGGGAGGGCCGGCAGGCGGGAGGGCTGGAAGCAGCTGGCGCTGGCGGCCCCTGTGCTCCAGGGGCTGCTCCCGGCTCCTCCCCACGCCCCCGCCCGCCAGCCGTCCCTCCGGGACAGGTTAAAGGCGGGAGGGAGGGACGGAGGCAGGGCGGGAGCGCAGAGGCTCGTCCAGGCGCGTGATCGCTCCCAGGAGGTCACTTTCTAGGCAGCATAGCCTCTGCTTGGGCGGGGTGGCTGCCTCTCCGAGGAATCGCATTTCTGTGCCGTGTATTTCAGGACCTAACTCTTCCCACCCCTACGTTCCCATGATTGCCCATGTACTTACAATTGCATTGCACTTTTCCATAGCCGATGGGGACCTCAAAGTACCTTTGTAAACAGTTGGTGTGATGCCACTGGTGCAAGGGAGAAAAGGCTCCCTTGAAGGAGGGACACGCATTCCTGGGGGCCAGGTGGGGATCAGGAGGTGAATCTGGCTTTTGGAGCTGGGAGCAGCACCCTAGTGGCCTGACATACTTAGCATACCTTCACAGACGCTTGCGGGTTACGCCCTTATCAGTGTTGAGAAGAAGGTATAGGATCTGATAGTTGTTCCTGCCTCCATTTTAAGATGACGGTGATTGGGGGGCAGTGGGAGCAGCTAATGAAATAGAGACCAGGACCCATTGTGAGGACTGATGCTTCTGTGCATTGGAGTCTTAGGAAGCTCTCCGCAGACTGAATTTAAAATACCTACTCTGCTGCTACTACTGATCTCTGTTGCTATTTTAACCTTCTTGCTTTAGCATTTTTTTTTTTCTTTCCCGGTTCTTGATCTCTCAGTCTCTCTGCACAGGAGTCCTCTGTTGTTCTGTGGGTCTCTCAGTTTCTTTTGCTCTGTGCCTTGGTATTTCTGTCTGGCATGTTATTTTATTTCTGTGTTGCTTCTCCTAAGACCCCTGAAAGCATCACTTGGCTTTAGTAGTATTATTTTGCCTGTGTATTTACACTTCAGTTGGGCACACGAACATTAGCACATGCTTTTCTCTAAGCCTTTTCCTTAATGGCAAGGTGAAAGGATAGAACTAGGAAATCTTTGAGACTGCCATTCTGTGACTACGAGAAATGTTGGACTGCCTCTTGTTCCCTGTAATTGCCAAGGTCAGGTAGGGCTTTTGGAAGTCTCTTAAGGAATTGAGCCCCTGGCAAGTACTCATTTTAGAAAGGTGAACAGGTGTGTCTTCAGTGTATGTTCAGAACACTTTAGTTTTCCAAACCTTAAGCAAGGTTGTTTGAAAAAGTACATAGAATATTGTCACCACAAACTTGATTGCCCCATTGTTTGAAATATAGAAAAATCATTTAAGTGAAAATCTGTGGGTTTCTAAACTTCATAAATGAGAGCAGTAGTAAATACCTTTATTGAACGTATTTTGATACTGGTTACCTACATGTTTTCCAAATGGAGAATACTAGAGTTTGTTTTAATACTTTCATAGTATGCTGTTGAGAAAAATCAATAGACTAGAGCTAAAAAATTTAATAAATAATCACCAAATAAGGGCTCTCTCAACAGCCATAATGTCACTCAGGGAAAACTAGACTGGAGGCGGTAGACTAGGCTTTAGAGAAATAACCACAATTCATCCTTGACAAGAAAAATGTGACTCCAAATTTTGGTTTATCATCTTTTTAAAAAAATTACCTTTGACAAAATGATCAGCGCTCACTTATTGTTAGGTTGCCTGGTTCCATGACTTTCAGCCTTGAAATACATGTATCTTTTTTTTTTTTTTTTTGAGACGGAGTTTTGCTCTTGTTACCCAGGTTGGAGTGCAATGGCGCAATCTCGGCTCACCGCAACCTCCGCCTCCTGGGTTCGGGCAATTCTCCTGCCTCAGCCTCCTGAGTAGCTGGGATTACAGGCGCGTGCCACCATGCCCAGCTAATTTTTTGTATTTTGAGTAGAGACGGGGTTTCACCATGTTGACCAGGATGGTCTCGATCTCTTGACCTCATGATCCACCCGCCTCGGCCTCCCAAAGTGCTGGGATTACAGACTTGAGCCATCGCGCCCGGCCTGAAATACATGTATCTTAACTTGGCTGAAAGGCCCTTTCCCCAGTCAAATAAGTACCTGAGCGTGGCCTAGTTATTCTCCCATTGTCTCTCTTGCCCCGATGGTCCTCTGAGCAGCATTTTTTACCAGCCTATATTAAGTCTATACATTTTGTTAACTTGCATTCACTATGTCTTACTACTAATTTGGTGGAAATAGTTTTCAGGAGCCCACGGTCTGCAGAAGCAGAGAGAGGCCCGGTGAGGGAAATTTTTTTGAGCACATGCTACATGTATCAGACCCTGTGTCAGGAGTTTATGTATGTTGTCATTTTGTCCTCACCAAAAACCAGAAGGTAGGTGGTATCAGTCATGTTTTACAGATGAGGAAACTGAGGGTCATAGAAAGTTAAGAAACATAGTCCAGTTTGCCCAGCTGGTAAGTGACAGATGGGAGATTTGGACATGGTCCATCTCTCTTCGTGGACTAAACTATTCTGCGTCTCCATGAGAGAAGATTGCAGACCAGCCCTGGTGTGCTGTGTTTAAGGGTCTGGGTCAAGGGCAGTCTCCTTTACTGAAGTGTTCCCCAAGTGAAAGGAGGAAATTTCATTCTTTAAGAATGAGTTGATTTCATTTTGGTCTCTGTGTTTAGTTTTATACTCGGGTTTAGATTGTACATCAGTCCCACCTCATGATATCGTGGGGTAGGAGTTAGAGATGAAATCATTCAAATCTTACCTTTGGAATTACAGGTCAATTCCCATTACTGTGAACTCCAAGTTTCACATCAAATATTGCTTAAAGTACGTGGGCTGTCAGCCAAAGCTTGAAAAAGCTTTTGTTATACAGACATCTCTGTTGTGAAGGTATTTGTTGTGATGGGATTTGAGCTGTATAATGACATTGCTCTCGGAGGATTAAGCCCTTAGCCGCTTACCTAGAGAGAGCTACAGCCCCCACTTTCTTCATGTTGTTACCTATGCATCCCGTTATTATTTTGCCTGTGTACATGTAAAATAAGACATCTTTGATTCAGACTTTGTCAGCAGAGTACAATTACCATATTTTCACAAGGCTGATGTTAGAGCCTCAGAAACTTAAATTACTGGAAGTGGTTTAGGTTATGTGAGTAAGGCTTTTGGAGGGGCTTGATTCATTGCCTTACCCATGTTGATGGTCTCAAGCAAAGAAACTGTCAGGCTGTTACCTAATCCTGGTGAGTTAGATTTTCTCCTCACTTTCCATTTTATGCTCTGTTTAATCTTGAGACACGAAAACTTGGTCATACTTGTGAAATCATCTTTTCAGGGTTTGAGTCTGAGCTCCCTGTCTTCTCCCTATAAGGGCATGTGTTGACCAAGCAGGCTGAGGAACTTGGGGAGTCTGGCTCAGTAAACATGCTCCCCCATGAGGACTTTGGAAGAGTGTGTTTTATTCAGGGGTCATCTGTTTCGTTTGTAGATGGTGAGCAATACCATAGAGAATTAAGAGCATGGCTTTTGAAGTTGGGGAACCCTAAATTTAATTTCTGGCTCTACTGCTTCCTTGGTACGGGCCTTGGGCATGTTGCTTAATCACATCTGAAAGTGGTGGCAGTGCTTGTAGTGTTGCTGTGTAATGAGGTTATGTGCTTTCCACAGAGCTGGGATACAGTAGGAGCTGGTTATGGCAATCGTGATGATCATACTTGTTACCTTCGTCAGTGTCTCCAAGAACATAAACTCTGATAGGAACAAGAAGGCAAGTTCACAGGCAACTCTCACACAAAAGAACATGAGCTAAAGAGTAAATGAGTAAGAAAGAGATGAGCTTACTGGAACCATGGAAGTTGAGCAAAGAAATGAATAATTCACAGCTTATGGGAGATGAAGAAGATGATATCTTTACCAAATCTTGAAAACGATAGCAGGATTTCAGTAAGTAATGATAATGAACATTACATTTTGATAATGAAATGTTGGAATGGCCTGCTTTAGGCGTGCAGGTGTGGAAGTGCAGGGCAGGTTCTGAGAACTGAATTCTCCTACAGTTCAGGGGAAAGGTGAAATACGTGACACTAAATAGAGGAAGGGAAGATCACAAAGCCTAGAGCTAGAGGCTAGAGCAGCTCTTAGCAGGCCTTCGTTCTCAGGCTGAAGTATTTAAAATGCCTTTGTTAGATTCTCAAGACTCTAGGAATAGAGTGTTTTAGCAGCAAGAGGCTCAGAGGCTGGTGCAGTGTGTTGACTTGTGTTGAGGTCAAGGTGTTGTCTGTCATGGGAATGGAAGGGGAGGCTGAGGTACAGGCATGACAGTGGAAGGAAGAGGACTTGATAACTAATTTGGGGCAGTGATGACCAGGAGTTTTTGGCTTAACTGGGAGAATTGGGAGCGCAGTCAGCCTTGGTGGGAATGGAGAAGAGTATTAAGGTCAGTTTTGATTGAGTTGAGTCTGAAGTGTCACAGAAGAGGTAAGGATGCAGGCCAAGAAAAGTCATTGGATTTGGTGACTGGGAAGACCCAGGAGCACTTCAGAAGGAGGGATAGGGTTGTGGGAAAAGGAAGTGCATGGATATACGTGTGAGGCTGTCAGTGTAGACTCGCCTTCCTTGTAGTCTGGCATAAAGGGAGCAGAAACTTAGGCAGGCAGGCAGTTTGTTCAGCAAATTATAAGTTGTATGGAAAAGAAGATTGTGAAAGTGTGAGGCAGACATGATACTATCTCAGGCCTGTGAAAGGGTAGAAAGATACTTCATTTGAGACAGAGGGACGTTCAGGAGGAAGTAACAACACAAAGTTTCAGAAGCAGGGGACAGTTCGAACAGGTTTCTGCCCCCAGTCTTCTCAGTAAATAGGAAATTTCTGAGAAGTCTTAAGGAATTGAAGACTTGAATGGAAAAGGTTTAAAATGACTCCTTTGGGAAATTTGATGGAGAGAGTAGAACTGTTGAAGAGCAGGGAGCGGCCAGTCATATTTAGATCATGTTCCTCTGGAGTGGGCCCTGATGGTTGTGGTTCTAGGACTGTCTGTCGCTGGGTGAGCAGAGAAACAGAGTTATAGGGAACCCAAAGTTGTAGGTGATCAAGAGAGACATTGTAGAAGATCAGGAAGGGCAGCAGCTATGTTAGAATGTTCTCTCGGAGGTCTGAAGTAAGGAAGTCAGTAATGCTGAAAGACAGCTCCTGGTCTGGGAGTTGGAGGAGGAGTTGAAGGGTTGGCAGTTGAGGTTCAGTGGGAGAAGTTGGCAGATAGGAAAGTTGTGGTCAAGCGTGACTATACTTGGAACCTAGAAACAGTGGATAAATTACCTTGGGTCATCGCTCTCTTAATGTGTTAGTTAATCAAAGTTACAATCCCAGATCATAGCACCCTGAGAAAGTGTGTTCTATAGTGAACATTGTTTAAATTTTTCTAAACTTAAATGCTTAGGTACTGTTATTCTGATTTTATGGCAATGAAAACTGAATGATAGATTAAAATCACTTAACACTGGAGATGAGAAGGTAGGAACAGCACCTCAGTCCTAACCAAATGTCTTGTTGATCACATTTTACTGATCTCTCTTTTGGCAACTTCTCAGCTAAAAGAGAAATAAAAAAGGGAAGTGGCTGTGTTGACTATCACTACGTACCAAAGGAAAAAACTTCCTTTTTTCTTGCAGTGAGTTGGGAGGTCATGGCATAACTGCTGTGCAACTGCAGCCCAGCAGTGCTGCGAGCCAGAGCTTTCTGGATGGAACAGAAATCGCATTCATGACTCCTTTGGGAAGGGTTATTACCTTCAAGTTTCACAAGAGCAGCTTTTGTGGGAGTTATGATGCTGTTGCTGTTTCATCTTCGTCCTCGTCAGGCTGCAGTGAGGGTTACACTGGGGCTGGCCCCACTGAGCTTAGAATAGGATGATGAGTTGTTTCTTTCCATCTTAAAGGCTTCGCTTCAGTTTTCAAGAAGTCATTAGTAAAATTTTTGTTTGTCTCAATCTCTCTCTATTTGAGTACAGTGGAAAAGTTTTTTGAGAATCAGACTAGACTGCTGGGGAATGACCAGGAAGAAGGAAAAAGGGAGAGGAGAAGCATAAAGACACCGAAAACTGACTTCACTTACTTCAGAATTGGGTAGAGGGTAGCTCTGAATCCAGAAGGTTTTTCTGTGCGATGGTAGAATGAGGGTAAGCCCTGGAGAAGGGGACTTGGTACTGGTGCTTATGACCAAGTTGTGCAGAGAATGAGGCTTACTTTCTTTATCCGTGTAATAGAAATAATACCCACTTCCCAAGTTGCTTTACATATTCACTAAGTCAACAAATGTGTGAGTGCTGCTGGCATGGTCTAAAGAGGGTTGATCATCTTACACCCTATTTGTTTCCTGCTTAAAATGTTAAAGGTTTTTTGTAAGGAACACCCTTGGCTGCTTTATGAAAGCACTGATGCTGGAGGACTGGAGTGGGGAAGTTCATTTTCACATTTCGTGTCTTTCCTTTCTTCCTGAAAACATGTCCGAAACTTCACTTAAGTAATAGAAGTGGACTTGGAAGCCCATTTGTTTAAGCAGTGTTATCTTGAAATCAGGAATTGAGAAAGAATTCGAACTGCAGGAAGAAGAACCCACACCACATTTTAATGCATGCAAGTAGGGAATAGGGTTTCTGTCCTACATTTCTTGACAACCAGGGTCGCTGCCCTAGATTTTCTGGGACAGCCCCAGTTTTGGTGCTGCCTCAGTAGCCCACAGTAAGGGCATCTCATCCTGAATTAATGTTCTGTTAACAGAAGGCTCTGTGTTACTTCCTGTGACATCCTTTCATTGTTGGCTGACTGATGACCTATAGGACAAACAGAAAATGCAGTCAGAATTTTTATGTTGATGCAAATGGAGGATCTTTACCGCATCCTCGTGAAAGGTGACTTCACTAGTTAAATCATATAGCTATATTAAAAGAGAACAATTCATTCTGTGAAATGCAGTTTTAAAATATTTAGATTGATACTGACTCTAGTCATTGTGCTGACTGAGATAAAGCAGGACAAATGTTAAATAAGCCTCCTTTAAGGTACAGGAAGAAGGAATCCCTTTAAATGCCCCATATTCTGGTGATGCTAAGACTGTGCCTCAGCCACAGTGCTGAATTTCTGTTAACTTCCATCAAAAGGCAGCGTCTACCCTGGCAGATAATACCTATCATGGGTACATTTTGATCCTTACATCTCTGGAGAGAAGAGGAGGAAGAAGGGAAAGGAGGGAGACAAAAAAGACAGACAGAGCGAGCTAATATCAAAGAAGAAAAGAAATTACTCGTGGCTGCTTTTAACCATTTTGTTTTCTTCTCTTCTGTCTGGGACATTAAGACTTCAGCTAGTCCCCAGTCGTCTTTTCCCCAGTAGCTTTGCATTTCTGGAATTAAAGCAGCAGAAGAATAAAGAAAACAGGTGCTGGATGAAAGGAGAACAGACTTCTTTGGTAGAAATGTGACATGAAAAGAAAACCCAGAGTTTCGCAGCGTCTGTTTCAGTCCATCCAGCAGGTATTGCAGGTTGATTGGAAAAGTGAAGTCTAGGTGATCTCACAATTTGCATTTTCCACTGAGTGCTTGTCTGGGTTGCCTGTCTAGAAGCCTCATTTGCCACTGAGTGCTTGTCTGGGTTGCCTGCCTAGAAGCCTCATTTGCCACTGAGTGCTTGTCTGGATTGTCTGTCTAGAAGCTTCATTTGCCACTGAGTGCTTGTCTGCATTGCCTGTCTAGATGCCTCATTTGCCACCGAGTACTTGTCTGGGTTGCCTGTCTAGAAGCCTCATTTGCCACCGAGTGCTTGTCTGGGTTGCTTGTCTAGAAGCCTCATTTGCCACCGACTGCTTGTCTGGGTAGCCTGCCTAGAAGCCTCATTTGCCACCGAGTGCTTGTCTGGGTTGTCTGTCTAGAAGCCTCATTTGCCACCAAGTGCTTGTCTGGGTTGCCTGTCTAGAAGCCTCATTTGCCACCGAGTGCTTGTCTGGGTTGCCTGCCTAGAAGTCTCATTTGCCACTGAGTGCTTGTCTGGGTTGCCTGTCTAGAAGCCTCATTTGCCATCGAGTGCTTGTCTGGGTAGCCTGTCTAGAAGCCTCACTTGCCTTTTTATTGGCACCCAGCAAGAAGGAAATAGCTCCCCACTAGAGATGCCACCATCAGTTATGTGATTGTACCACTCTGGGTTACCGTACTGTGGGGCATTAGGAAGCCAGTCCTTTGGAGAGGAGAAGTCCAGTTTCCTGGCCAGCAGGAGAGGTGCTCGCAACAGGGTGGTGCTGTTAGTTACTCTGAGACGTGCACACATTGCCTCAGTGCTGCCCTAGCACAACCTACCTGCCCTTACTCACTTTCGCTCCAGATACCCCAGATAATCAGGCATTTGGGTTGACAGGTTTATTTGCGGCCTCCTTCACTCTCGACTTCTCATGAAAGTTTAAAATTAACCATAGTTAAGTTATATTTTAGAAGTGTTCAGAATTCTAGCATTAATTAAAAAATCATGACATACCTTTTGAAGTTTATTATCTTGAATAATTCCAATCATGGTAGAATGTAAAACACCACTAGTATAATTAGTACTGCTTTTTGTATCTTAAGTTAGTAGATTCTTAAAAGACTGAATTTTCATCCTTGGACATACCGCCCCAGATGCTAACCTCATCATAATTTCACTGATTCTGAGCCCATCTCTTCTCCTGCTTCACTATCTAATACGGGGCAGGCCAAACCTCTTATAGTGACATCTCACAGGCATACCAGGGTGTACGGCCATGAATAAGGACAGAATAAGTGTTATGATCTTCAAAACCATCAGAACATAAGAAAGGATGAAAAGATAATTGACCAAAAGAAAAAAGTGGAAACTAAGTTAAAATTATATGATTTAGTGACAGATTGATATGGGTCTATATATATTCTGAACACAGAAATGATGACGATAATGCATCAGGTTCTGGGACAGGAGAATTGAAGATGTTTTGATCCATACTGAGAAATTCCCATGGGAAATCAGTTAGTCATAAGATTAACTGAGCGATGTATATTAGGAAATTTGTGGTGAACTAGACCTGTTACATACATTAAAGAATCAAGATCTTCAAATATATCTTCAAATACATTCACATTTGCCTTGATGAGTCCTTGTTCCAGAGAAAGGAACATAGGAAAAGGCATGTGTGATCTGGTGGATTAAGCTGTACATGAATTTCTCAAAGCCTGAGTCACATAGACAAACACACATAAGTGGCAAGCAAAGAAGTGAGTTCTGCTGTAAATGGAAAAAGGGGTTAGTTAGCTAAACAGGGGAATGCTGTAATGGTAAAGCTAATGGAGCAGAGAGTAGGGACGGCTTTTGAAACACTGCAGAAATTGGTATTTAGGATCAGTATTTTTTTCATTCTCTGCATAAATGACAGATATGATTCTAATCTGGTATCCCCATTTTGGTATTCACATGGGAGAAACCCATAAGATACACTCTAGACAATGATTTTTTTGAAGAATAAAGGAATGTAATTCCTCTGTTTCTACTGGAGGATCAGAAATAGGAATTAGGGAGAAGAATTAAAGGGCTGAAAGAGAATATTGACTCACCACACTACTGAACTGACCAGCATCTGATCATTATAAAATATGTTGGGCTATGTTGGGCTTTATTGCTTATGTAGGACAAATTCTGCAGCTTTACCTGCCTGTCGATCAAGACCTGTCTCTTTATAGTAGTCTTCCATCATCATTGGCATTTACTAAGTTAATGAATTGCTGCTATTTTGTTGCCTTTTTAGCTTTAGGTGAAAAAAAAATGGTTCCCAAACTACTATAGTTTAATGGGAACTGCATCCTAGTCATGTAAAGAAATACACAAACATCAGGGAGGGGGAGGAATACAGGATAAAAGGCCTTCAACCAGCTAATGGTCAGAACTGCCCCCCAAATGCTAAACGTTCCCCATGATGCACCAGACACCAAGTGTTATGGAACAAGTAATCGGCCACTTTTCACACACAAAAAAAGCTTTTTAGCTCCTAACTAGGCCACTGTGCCTGATACTGGGAAATGTTATTGAAGGATATCAAGGAGATGGAGGAGTTCCAAAGGAGAGCAGCATGAATCACAAAGGTCCAGGAAGGTGAGCCCACATGGAAAGGTCTAGGAGGTTAACTTAAAAGACCTGAGAGCATTGAGTCATGAGAATGAAAAGGGGGAAAGGCTGTAGCAAGACATGAAAAGGAGGAATTGTGTTCTCAAAAAAAGAGAGAGAATATGATTGAAGTTTTGAAGACGTTAAAGTGCAGAGTGAAGCTATATATAGATAAGCTCTTTCAATTAATGTTAAACCCTGGGATTCTGCTGCTAATGTTTAAAATGTTGGAACAGCAGGCAACATGTAGAGTTTGAGCCAAACTTTTGCACAGAAGAGGTGGTGAACTTAGAGCATGTTATGAAAGTTAAGGAGATGGTAGGGCAGCTCACTTCGTCCCCGGGAGTGGGCCTCTGGCCATCTCTTGCATAGGCTTAATGCAGAGCCTTTCTGTAACAATGAGGTTTTAGGGTAGCCTTCAAAGCCCTGGGTCCCTTTTAATGTTGAACCTAATATAGAATAGAAAAGATGAAAATAGGGTGCAGGGAGCTGACAAAGTGTTTACCAAAGTACCATTCATGTGGCAGTAGACACTTCTGGGTGCCTTCTGTGTGCAAGGCATCATTCTCAGTGCTGAGAATATACAGATGAGCAGGCCATGTTCTTTGCCCCAAAAGGAGAGAAAGAATTGTCTGTAGTAAAGAGAGGACAGCCAAAATCAGCTTGCAGTGTAACCAGCTTCAGGTCAGCCATGTCCATGGCAAACGTGTGTGTGTGAGTGTGTATGTACACATGTGTTTTCTGTTTAGCAGAGAATACACTTGAAAGCGTGATCATCCTGTGCTGTTGGTATAATAAAGATGAAGTGAGAGAACATTAGAGGAACCAAGGCCATGTGATAGTAGGCGTCTAACATTTTTCCTTTCAATAACATGCCTATATCTCCTCTTTCCCCTTTTTCATTTTTAGTTTTCTTTTTTCTTTCCCCTCCCTATGGGGAGTTTAGGACAAGAAGAGGCTTAGGTTTCACTAAGGATGCTTTCCAGGGTTCTTCACTAAATCCAAGGATATAAAGGGTGTTTATATTAGTTTATTGAAGGCATCAGGCTGGTCCTACCCTTTTTCATGTCATGGTGTTTGGTGCAGGTCCTGAGGGAGAGCTGCCAGCCCCTACCTGATGGATTACATCCCCTTGGCACCAAAGAGTGACTGATTGTTTTAACTGTCATAGGAGGCATGTATCTGTGTGTAGAACTCACACATGTTTTAAACTTTGCGGTAGCCCAAAGTTAATTTGTTTCTTTGCCATTTTTTTTTTCAAATGAGTGTGGCATTGCTTATAAAATGTTGAAGGTAGTTGCCTAGGACGGTATCTCGCATACGGTGGAAACTGAATAAAGGCTACTAGGTGGTGTAGAGTAGATGCACTAGAAACAGTCAGATGCAGACGCTTACAGATTTTCCTGTTGGCACAGAGCGAACTTTCTGTGTGCTTTGTTCAAAGTTGAAAATGTAACTGAACTACCATTAACAAGGCATTACTTTTGGGTGATTTTTCAACATTCCTCCCAGTTTCTTCATCCCCTTTTACATAGCCTCTTATTGCCAGCTCCATTCAGTTTTAAAGATGGTGGGTTGGCGTTAGAGCAGTGTTCTGTGGCCAGTGGTGGAGGAAGCTTGGTCACTTTAATGTAGGATCTCTAAGCATCCTGTGCCAACCATCGGCAAGATCATTTCAGCGACATGCTGGTTTTTTCCCAGTCTTGCAGCCTACCCAGAATCACCACTGGCTGCAAAAACCTATATAGGGTAGCTCATTTGGATGAAGTGTTGTTAAGATGGTTATTAGAAGACTTGCAACTTAGAAAAGGAAATAAACGTGTTAACGCTAGCTTTCATACACACCCTTCTCTAAAAAACACCCCATTGTCAAAAATTTGTATTGCTAAGTCATCCCCTACATAGAATGTTCAGTAGGGAAGTATAAAAATTGACAGCAATTCTGCGTAAGTTTCTCCTCCACGTTATATAGTTAATGCAGCATAATGAAAGAAATAAAAGTCAATTTTTTACTTTCTGTGTTGCTGCTTAAATATTGTTTTTCAAGTAAAGTTCGCTTACCTTGGGTGTTTGTATTTTCTTGACTTATGTTTGCATGTGTGAATTTTTTGAAAAAACAGAATATTAGGTTATTAGAATGAGGATATGAACCAAAATGTTGGCATGAATTAAGAAAAATCAATGAAGAAATATTGCTTAATTTGTACACTCCCCTGCAGTGCTGGAAGTGTACTTTTCCCTTGCACTTCCATGAGGCAGGGAGAAAACAGAGCAGCCTGGTTTCATTGTCCAGATGGAATGAAGTCCTTCAACAGCGAAGAAGAAAATAGGGCCTGAGTTTTTTAATCCTCTGTAAGATAGCCAAGAGTTGTGCAGTAGATAGTTACTTTTGGTAATAAGGGACCACCTTGCCCTTCTGTTTAGGATTCAACAATTGCTTGTTGATTGGGGTGAAGATGCCGTGAACTCTGGAATGAATGAGGAGGGCCTTTCTCTGCCTGTCATGCCTAAAGTGTTCTCCCTAACCCCGTAATGGAGGCTGCGGAGAGTGTTGTAGGCAGTTGCAGTGTCCATCACTCTCTGGGTGAAGCCAGTATATCCTGGTGGTGGCCTTATGAAGACAGCCTTCTATCCTTAGAAGACAGCCACTGTGAGGCTCAATAAGCCGCAACCTAGATTTGAAAAACGTGACTGCCTAGTAGGACAAAGGACATGACATCTGAAAAGAGGGTTTAGGTGTTTGCAAAGGATTCGGAGCTGCTGCCGTGCTGCCGGCCACACACCCTGGCCTGCGTCAGTGTGACGGAGCAGGAAACCTGGTTAGGCGCAAAGAGGAAATGCACATTCTGTGCCCAGTCCTCGCTCCCCTTTGCCAACCGGGCTGCTGAGTGTGATGCTCCCTTTGTGAAGTGGACATCTGTCTAATGAGAACTGGATGATGACCACCAGTCCATTCTACACAGGCCACCATACAGCTGCCAGGTGGTGCTGGCTCTTAGCTATTCTGCAAGTCCAGCACGGGGTGTATTCAGCTCTAGAGGTGGCAAACATGGGACCCTTCCACCAGGCCCACTCCCTGCAAAGGAAGTGCTTCTGAGAGCCAAGGCTTTGCTCTAATCTCTGTGAAGGAAGAAAAAGACTTAAGGAAAGGTAATGAATAAATTAAAGACACACTTTTGTAATTGTGTATTTTAGGCTTTCCACTCTACCTAATTGCACTCTAATCTGTACTTAGGAGTACAGTTTTTTAAGTGGGACATGTCAGGCTTTTATGCCACAGATTAAACTCCAAGGCAAATAAATGTGTGACAGCTTAAGAGGCGAAAAGAAGAGTCTTCGTCAAATGGCAGAGTTTGATTGTTTAACCTAGACTAATAAGTCTTTGGAGGGCCTGCCGCATGTCTTCCAGACAGCTAGAATGCTCCAGAGATAAGAGTGGGCCTATTGCCCTGTGACTTTCTCCCCTCGCATTAGCCAGAGTGCGTGAGTCTATGAGAACTATTGGTCGGGCTGCCCTAGCAACACAGAATGCTGTGTTAACACATCTTCCATCACATGTTTGCAGTGAAAATGCTGTATTTTTAGAACACTTCAAAGTCAGGAAACCGTTAAACCACACTGCATCCTCTCTTGCCCTCTGGCCACTTCCTCCACACCCCCAGGAACATTGCCCCATTTCACAGAAAAGGAACCTGAGACAAAGATTAAGTTTAAGTGATACATTAAGCAAAGCTGATAATCCAGGGAAAATTGCTGATTGAGTCTTGAAATCCAACACATCCTTTGGAGCAATTTTTAATGCTTTCGCTTCTTTTACCTAAGCCATGTGTGTTCCATGTGACCTTAAATCTAAGCCCTAATATTGTATATTGAATTCAGAAGACAACTTAGTTTCCCATTTTCTTCCCTGGCATTTGTTCAAATAAAAATAGGCACATAATACTGTACTGTTAAAAAATTAAAGCTTCACCCACACTTTGAAAATCTTTTAGACTTTATGATACTTAATTTCTTAAGTATCTTTATGCAACTGGCTTACATCTCTTGCTGAAGGACTGTATCTTTTGTATCTCTGAAATTCGTTTGCCTAGCTCGGTGCCTGGCATGGAATAGGCATTGAAAATTAGCTGCAGATTGAATTAATAAAGTAAATGCTACCTCTTACTGATCCACCACCAACTTACCCATTTTTACACAGTTGCTCATCTTTGGAGCAGAGACATGCTTTTATTCATTCTTAGGCCATGTTTGGGGAGTGCCACGTGCCAGGCAATATGCAGCATCCCAGGGATACAAATATGTCTACTGGGGCATGATGGAGTGGAGTGGGGAGCATGAGGGTATGTGTGTTCCTGTGTTGGGGGGAGAGCCTTTGACATTCTTCTTACTCCTCCCTGCCCCGAAAGCGCTGTGGTCCTATAAAAGTTAAGAACAACTGCATTGTACAAATAAGGGCAAGGAGAGTCAGTTGTCCAGCTCATACAGGATGCTGCCAGGTGCATGCTGAAAATCAGGTCTTAAAGTAGTAGAGCTTACGTGGTGTCATGTGATTACACCCACTCCTAGTTCTCAAAACTAGTTCTAAACCAAAAAATGTTTACCCAGTGTCCCAGCCGCCTAGTCTTCTCTGTTAGCAGCCCCAGCAGGCTAACAGAACCTCACATTAGCAATACCTCACATTAGGCTGAGGTGTTGCTAATGTGAGATTCTGTTAGCCCCTTGATGCTCCTCAGTCACTTGGGGCCAAAGAGTAAAAAAAATTAAAGAGAATGAGTTTTATAAATTGTAAAACTCCATACCCATGTGAGGCGTGATGTGTGGTTACGTGCATTTCCTGGTTTCGGTGATTCTTCATGTTGTGGTTAGCTTTGGTCTACCCTTTGGCTACCAGATCAAATGCCACCTTCCCAGAAGGCGGCAGCAGGAGTGGAAGGCGGTGACCCTAAAAGGCAGTGTGGGGTGGTGGTTGAGAACAGGGCTCCTGAACCCTCCTCTATCCCGGCTTCTGTGACCTAGACTAAGGACTTGACTTCCCCACACCTCTGCCTCCTCATCTGCAGAATGAACAGGACTATTGAGCAGATTAAGTGAGGTCATGGAGGCAGAGCAGGGACAATGATGTCTGGACTCGGTAAACAGACACCACACTCAGTCTCCTCCTGGTGAGGAAACCCAAGTCCAGAGATGTGCAAGTGTCAGCCTGGAAGGGCTCCCATCTTTCAGTGACAACTCTGGGTATAGCCTGCCATCCAAAGAAATTAGCCTATCAGTGGGGTGGGGAGTTGGGGAGAGAGAGCATGGGGAGAAATGCCAGATATAGGTGATGGGGAGAAAGGCAGCAAATCACACTGCCACGAGTGTACCTATGCAACTATCTTGCATGCTCTTCTCATGTACCCCAAAACCTAAATGCAATTAAAAAAAAAGAAATTAACCTATCAGTGACAGCAAGATCACTTCTCAGTAGTATTGACAGTAGTAACAACAATAACTGGTATTTCTCTGGAGTACTTGCCATGCACTAGGTCCTATACCAAGGGCTGACTATACATTTTCTTATCATAACGTATCTTCAGAATAATCCTATGACATTAATACTATTTATGGTGCCCACTTTACAGAGAAGAAAACTGAAGCTTAGCAAAGTAACACATCTAAGTATGTGGCAGACATGGAATAAATGAATGAATGAATTTATCTGTTTTGAGATGAAGTCTTGCTCTGCTGCCCAGGCTGGAGTGCAATGGCGCAATCTCAGCTCTCTGCAAATCGTGCGTCCCGGGTTCAAGTGGTTCTACTGCCTCAGCCCCTATAATAACTGGGACTACAGGCGCGCGCCACCATGTGCCCCACCCCCCGACACACACACACAGTTTCGTTGTATTTTTAGTAGAGACGGGATTTCGCCATGTTGGCCAGGCTGGTCTCTAACTCCTGACCTCAGGTAATCAGACTGCCTTGGCCTCTCAAAGTGCTGGGATTACAGGTGTGAGCCACTGTGCATGGCCCACACATGGAAGTTAAGCCTAAGTATTTGGTCTGCGGGGTCCCCACTTCTAACCATGACATTGTCCTGGTTCCGGGGTTTCTGTAACATGGAGCTGGGCACATCTCTGCCTGCTGTGCTTGTCAAACTGACATTACCTCTCTTATGTTGGAATGAATACTCTTCTCGACTGTCAGTGGTCATTGATATCTCTGTATTTATACCAGTTAGCACAGTGTGTGGTAACCAATAGGTGTTTAATGTTGGTTGAAGTACATTGAGTTATTCCTTCAACACTTCTTGGGTTTCTTGCTCCCATGCCTGAGTCTTGCCTTTTCCTCTACATAGAGGTATCATTTCTTCTTCCCAATTTGGATGGTTTTTATCTTGGCCTTTCAGCATCCAGTGCATATGCCATGCATCCTGCATGGCTCTTCCTTCTGGACACCCCAGAAGAATCATGTCCTGCTGTGCTGAAATTCCTGTGACACTGCATACCCTTCTCCCTGTGCACAGTACTTGCTGTGCTGTTCTGCAGATGAATTTGCATTTGTCATCTTGAACTCTAACCCTTTGAATTTGGGCTTAGTCCATTGGTATACCTTGTAGGGTCTCATCGAACAGTGCCTTAAAACAGTGAAGAACATTGCTGATTGAGAGAATGCAAAGCATTCAAGAGAAAGGGGCATGAGTTTCCCACCAGCCTGTATTCTGCCTTGTTCTTTTTTTCCTTTTCATGGCACGTTGACATAGAGTACCCCGTTACATTCCTGGTTTTGAATCAGCTGGTGGGCACTCCATGGAACGTGAAAAAATATTGTTTCAGCTGAAGCAGTGGAAGTAAGAGAATCATTTTAGGGTGACACTGTAGTGTGAAAAGCTTTGACATTTAAAATAAAATAAGGAAGGAGAAAAACAGTTCACTCTGTCATTGGCGTCTCTTGCCAGCAAGGCTCCGAGCCCTCTGAGCAGCGTGCTCACCTGAAACCTCGCCAGACTTACAGATGTTTCCTTTGGCTCCAGTGTGAAGAACCACACTGCAGTTCTCAGGAACAATTCCATTCTGGCAGGGACTGATGTAACCGGGGAGCGGGGCAGCAAACAGAAATGACTTCATAGGTCCTATCCCTTTCTACTTGCCTCGATCCCATGGTGCACACTGCCCTTTTCCTTTGAGTTTTCATCCATCACTTTATTCACTTAGTGCCAAGACATACAACCCTTTTATGAGGCTATGAAAACTCCACTTAGCTGACAGCGTGTTTGGAACTCTAAGACAATGATATGCTTTGCCCCTGGTTGTGAGCCTAGAGCTTCGCTGAAGGTCATGTGTAGGTGAAAGGAACTCTTCCAGACTTGGATTTTCTTTCTTTGAGGACTTGGATTATAACATGGAGGAAAATTTATTTTTAGAGATTGGAAAAGAATTAGAGTCAAGGAGAATGAGGAAGAGGTGTGAAGAGAAAATGAGAGTGGAGGTTCCGAAGGCTAGTTAGTGTTTCTCACCTCTCCCGTCCCACCCATTTTAAGCTGCCCCTTGGAATTAGACATTCTGCCAGCTTACAGTTTGGCCAAAACCAAATGCGTTATATGCTCTTTGGTTGGCCCTGTTGCTGTTAGTGGAACTTTCTTCCTTCATGTCGCCTGATCTCAGAATCTGAGCATTATCCCTGACTCTTGCCTTTCCTTTCTTTCGCATCCAAATCTTGTGAACTTGAGTTTTTAAATATTTCTACCACCATTTTCTCCATCCCTATTTTTGTCACCATTGGTGCCACTTAGAATATTGCAGAGATCATTCAAAGGGTCTTTTTAACAGCTCTGTGGAGACATAATTGATGTGCAGTAAACTTCACATACTTAAAGTATGAAATTTGATGCATCTTAACGTGTGTATACACCCGTGAAACAATATCACCACAATCAAAATAACAAACACCTGTCACCCCTGCAAGCTTCCTCACATGTCTTGGCAATCCCTTCTATTCTGGCTACCCCATGCCCCAATTACTGACCTACTTCCGGTTGTATGTGGTTTCCATTTCCTAGAATGTTGTATGACTGCAGTCATACAGCGTGTGCTTTCTTGGGTCTGGCTTCCTTCACTCACCATGATTCATCCATGTCAGTCATTCTTTTGATTGCTGAGTAGCGTTCCACAGAAAGGAGGTACCACAGCTCATCACCTCTCCTCTTGATGGGCATTTGGGTTGTTGTTGATTTGTGAATATTTTAAACAAAGAACTGCTGGGAACATTCATGTACAAGTATTTGTAAAGACAAGTGCTTTTGTTGCTCAGCCATATAGTAGATTTATATTGAACTTTTTAAGAAATTGCCTGTTTTCTAAATGGATTATACCATTTTGCATTCCTATTAGCAGTATTTGAGAGTTTCTTTCCTCCGCACTCCCGCCAACACTTGATATGATTAGTATTCCTAACCCTCTAAAGTATGTGTAGTGGTATGTCATTGTGGTCTTAATTTTAATTTGCCTGATGGCTGATAATGCTACTCATCTTTTGATATGTTTGATTCCTGTACATCTGTCTTCAGTTCAGATCTTTTCTCATTTTTTACTTGGGTTGTTGCCTTATTGTTGAGTTTTGAGAGTTCTGGACATGCTCTGTATGAAAATATTTGACTAGATACACATTTTGCAAATACTTCCTGCTAGTTTGTGCCTTGTTTTCTCTTAATATTTTTTTAAAACCTTTTTAATTTTGACAAGGTTTTATTTATAAATTCCTTATTTTACTGATTGTGCTTTTGGTTAACACCAAAGAAAACCTAACCCAAGGTCATAACGTTTTTTTTCTGTATTTTTTTACTAGAAGTGTTAGAGTTTTAGGCTTTACATTTTGGTGTTTGATGTATTTTGAGTTAATTTTTATATTCAGTATGAATTATTTATTGAAGTTCATCTTTTTGCATGTGGATATTCAGTTGTTCCACCACTGTTTCTCCTTTCTCCACTGATTGCTTTTGTACCTTCCCCAAAATCAGTTGTCTGTATATGTGTCAGTTTATTTAAAGACAGTCTGACCTGCTCCAGTGATCTTATTTGTCTGTCTTTGCATCAGTGTTATATTAGTTACTGCAATTTTATCACGAGTCTTGAAGTTAGATACTGGTAGTCTTCCAACTTTGTTCCTCTTTTTCAAAGTCTGTTTTTGCTATTCTAGGTTCTTCGTATCTCTCTATAAATTTTAGAATTAGTTGGACAGTTTTTACAATAAAAGCCTACTACAGTTTTGATTGGAAATGCATTGGATCTAGTCATCAATTTGGAGAAAATTGTCATCTTAGCAATACTGAGTCTTCCAAACCTTGAAGTGGTGTGTTTCTCCACTTCTTTAGGTCTTCTTTGATTTCTACCACAAATGTTTTGTGGTTTGCTGTTTGAACAGGACTTTGCATATTCTGTGTCAGATTTATCCCTGGATACTGTATATTTTCAGTGGTCTTCTAAATAATTTTATTCTATTTGTTATTTCCAATTGTTTGTTGCTAGCATATAGAAATAGAATTGATTTTTGTGTATTGATTATGTATCCTGCAACCTTGCTAAACTCACTTATTCTAGTAGCTTTTTAAAAAGAGACTGTTGGATTTTCTACATGGATGGTCATGTCCTTTGCACAAAAAGACAGTTCTGCTTCTTTTCCAATCTAGGTGTCATCTAGGCATCATCTTTTCTTGCCTGCTTGCACTGGCCAAAACTTCCAGTGTGGAGGTGAATAGAAATAGTGAGAGCAGATATTATTATCATGTTCTTGATCTTAGGGAAAACTTGTATTATATTGAAAAATATGAAGTAATGTGCAGGTTTTTCATAGATGTCCTTTATTGAGGACATTGCCTTGCATTTCTCTTTTGCTGAAAGTTATCAAGGGAGGGGAGCATCGCACACTGGGGTCTGTTGCGGGGGTGTTAGGGGAGGGACAGTTGGGGGTGAGGAGGTTGGGGAGGGATAACATGGGGAGAAATGCCAGATATAGGTGATGGAGGGTTGGAGGCAGCAAACCACCTCACCGTGTATGTACCTATGCAACAATCCTGCGTGATCTGCACATGTACCCCAGAATCTTAAGTACAATAAAAAAATAACATTATCATGAATGGATATTATTTAATGTTTTTTCTGAATCTATTGAGATGATCATAGAGGTTTTTTTGTCTGTTTGTAAATATAGTGTATCACATTGTTTTTTTTTTTTTTTTAAGACAGAGTTTTGCTCTGTTGCCCAAGCTGGAGTGAAATGGCTCAATCACAGCTCACTGCAACCTCAAACTCCTGGGCTCAAGCAGTCCTCCTGCCTCAGCCTCCCAAAGTACTGGGATTATAGGTGCACGTCACCGCACTCCGCTGTATGGACTGTTTTCAATGTTGAGCCAACCTTGAATTGTTGGGATAAGTCCTCCTTGGTCGTGATGATGTTATTGGAGTCTGTTTGCTCAAATTTTGTTTAGAATTTTTACATCTGTGTTCAGGAGAATATTTTTCTGTAGTTGGCATATACTTCTTTGGTTAGTTTTTGTATAATGCAGTCCTGATCTCATGGAATAAATTGTAAAGTGTTCTCTTCATTTTCCTGGAAAATTGTGTATAAAGTTGTATTATTTCCTTAGTTTGGTAGAATTCATCATATAAGTCATCTGGGCTTCAAGTTATCTATGTGAGAAGGTTTTTAACTACAAATTGAATTTCTTCCTATAGGAATATTTAGGTTATCTATTTTTCCTTGAGTCAGTTTCTTTCAAATAATATGTCCGTTTACTCTAAGTTGTCAATTTGTTGGCATAAAACTGTGTATACTCTGTTATCCTTTTAATGTCTACAGAGGCTACACATAAAGACATTTCCACTTGTCTCTCCTCCTACTCCTGGTGCCTTCTTTCCTTTTTTTTTCTTTTGTCTTAAAGTTCTCAGTTTTGACTAAAGAACTAGTGTTCGGTTTTGTTACTTTATTTTTTTTCTATTTCTCTGGCTTTCACTTTAATATTTATTGCTTTCATTCTTTTGCTTACTTTGGGTCTAACTTGCTCTTATTTTTCTGATTTTTAAGGTGAAAGCTGAGATTACTGGTTTGAAATCTTTTTTCCATATGAAAGTATTTAATGGTATATAATTCCTCCTAAGTACTGTTTTACTTACATCCACAAATTTTGATATGCTCTGGTTTCATTTTCATTCAGTTGAACATATTTTCTAATTTCTCTCTTGATTTCTTCTTGGAGCCATGGGTTAGTCAGAATATGTCATTTAGTTCCAAATATAGATTGAGCATCCCTAATCCAAAAATCCAAATTTTGAAATGCTCTAAAATCTGAGTATTTTTTCAGTAGTGATTTGATGCTCATTGAAACATTTTGGATCAGGTTAGGGATGTTCAACCAGTAAGTATAATGCAAATAAAAGAAAATCTGAAAGCAAAAATCCAAAAAATTTATAGGACCAAGTATTTTGGGTAAAGCCTCTCAACCTGTATTAAGGAGCTGGGGGGTGTTGGAGTTTTTTCTGTTACTGATCTCTAATTCAGTTTCATTGTGGTCAAGGAATATACCTTGTATGGCTTGAGAACTCTTAATTCTTTGAGACTTATTTGATGCCCCATAATATGAACTGTCTTGGTAAACAGTCTGTGTGCATCTCAAACGAACAGGTATCCTGTTGTTCTTGGACTGAGTGTTCTACAAAAGTGAGTTTGATTGAATAGTGTTCTGCAGATCTTCAATATCTTTACCATTTTCTATATATTAACACTTCTTCTATCAGTTACTGAGAAAGGCTTTTGAAATCTCTCTTGTGGATTTGTGTATTTCTCCTTTGAGTTCTATCTGTTTTGGCCTTACGTATGTTAAAGTCCTGTTTTTTGATGAGTAAATGTTTAGAATTTTTGTGTTCTCTTTGAGAATTTCATCCTTGGTTGTTTCAAAATGGCCTCTTTTACTTCTGGGATTATCCCTTGCTTTGAAATTATGATATTAATATAGCCACTTCAGCTTCCTTTGACTACTGTTAAATAATACATATTTTTACGTTCTCTCTCTTCACTTATTTCTGTCTTTATATTTCAAGTGCGTTTATTGTACCCAGCAGGTAGTTGGGTCTTAATTTTTTTGAATCTGCTCGACAAGCTCTACCTTTTAATTGGCGTGTTTAGATAATTAACATACAATGTAATTGTTAAAGTTTGGTTTAGGTCTCTAATCTCACTTTTTTTCCCCCCTCTGTTATTTCCTTTTGCCAAATCTTAGGACTTTAAAGTACTTTTTTCATTTTATCTCCTTTGTTGGCTTATTATAGCTCTTTTTTTGGAGTATTTGTTACAAATATTTATCACTGTTTACTTCAGCTGATAGTATGCAGTTTCACATATAGCATGAGAATCTACTTACATTTCTCCCTTCACAGACTTCATGCTGTTGCTGTTACACATTTTACTTTTACCTGTTAAAGTGCCTCCATGATACCTTGTTACAATTTTAATCCTAGATTTCAATCACAGGAAAACTATCTCGCCTATTTACCCACATAGTTAACACTTCCTTGCTCCCTTCCTTTGTGTAGATTGATATTTCCTTCTTGTATCATTTTCCTTCTGCCTGAACAGCCAGTCATCTGGTGGTAAATTTTCTCACTTTTTGTGTGTCTTTCACCTTTTGTATTTTGTCCCTTTTTGATGCTTACTTTTACTAGCTATAGATTTCTAGGTGGACAGGATTTTTCTTTTATTTCAGTGTCTTGAAGACATTGCTTCACTGTCTTCTCACTTGGAGTGTTTCTGATGTCATCCTTTTCTTTCTCTCTTTTTTTTTTTCCCTCAGTCTGCTTTTAACATTTTCTCTTTATGTGACTGGGTTTGAGTAATTTGATTATGATGTGTCTTGGTTTGGTTTTCTTGTACTTGGAGTTTATTGAGACTTTTGGACATGCGAGCTTATAGTTTTCATCAAATTTGGAAAACTTTTTCTTATTATACGTTAAGTTCTGGGTACGTGTGCAGATCATGCAGTTTTGTTACATAGGTATACATGTGCCATAGTAGTGGTTTGCTGCATCCATCACCTTGTCATCTACATTAGGTATTTCTCCTAATGCTGTCCCTCCTCTAGCCCTCATTCCCTGCTATTTTTCTCCTAGCCTCCACCCGCCCCCCCAGGCCCTGGTGTGTGATGTTCCCTTTCATCGATTTCTTTTATCAGCTATTCTTTCTGTCCCCTTTCTCTCTCCTCTCCTTGGAGACTCAAATTGCTTGTCTATTTGGCCATTTGAAGTTGTCCTGCAGCTCGCTATTGTGTTCTTGTCCCGCTTTTTTGAAGTTCCTGTTTGTCTCTCTGTTCCGTTTTGAAACACAGTTCACCAATCTTTTCTTCAACATCTCATCTGCCGTTAATCCCATTCACTGTTTTCTTCATCTCAGATGTTGCGGTTTTCAATCTCTAGAAGTCTGTTTCAGATCTTTGTTAAATCTTCCAAGTCTCTGCATATCTTGTGGAGCATACCAAATACAGGGATAATGACTTTTTTCAGTTCTTGTCTGCCGATTCTAGCATCTATATGATTATTTCCTACTTCTAAAGTGAGGCCTCTCCTAGTCCTCTACCCAAGACTGTGAATTGTGAGTTTTTTCAATGTGTCTGCCTAAGGACAGGCCTTTCATCTTTTTAGAGGGCTCTTTACCTGGTAGTTTCTTTAGTCACATGCATTGATCAACACCGAATACTCAGAGGAACCTCTCCAGATCTCTGGAGTTCTCTCTGTGCAGCTCATTCCTCTTTGCTACTCTTTCCGGTGAATTCTGATGGCCCCACACTGTCAGCTGAGGGAGTATACTGGGTCCTGCCTGGCGTCCAGCTCTGTGTGCTGTGGCCCAGAAACTCTTTCAGGCCATGAGCTGTTTTCAGACAGGAGGGCTGTCCATCTATACCAGAGGCATAAGTCTGCATCTCTTGATATTTCCTGTCCCTGATTCTTTTCTCACAGTGCCTTCTATTTATCCAGAGGAATTCCAGCACCAGTGATGGTATATGAACCTTTAGTGGCACCACATCAACTCGGAAATACAGCCCAGATTCATTGGCCATGCTTTCCAGGTCTTCCATAAACCATGCTGTTCTTTTTCCTCTAATTCCCTTCATAACCTGCATTTCCATTCCTACAGATTTGATAACTGGATACAGAAATTCCTGGTCCTGGGCTTGGAGAGTAAAGGGCAGGAGTGGGAGCATGGAAAAGGGGCAGTGCTCTGTTTATTTCAGCCAGTGGAAGCTGATGCCTCTGTCCTGGTGTTGATAAGGGGCTCCATCACACATGTACCTTTCCTCTGTCGTTAGGGGAGGTACCCTGGACAAGGAGGCTCAGAGATGTCTCCTGGTGTTGCAGTGGGAGGGAGACCTCTGGACCAGGAACTTCCATCTCCTTTTGTCGACAGCTTGTCTTTCTTCAGGTTCTCCATTTCCTGCACATTTTTAAACACATTTATAAATTGGAAATTATCTCTGCTTTCTGCAAATTCCTATAAAGATTTATGTGCACCTCTTTTATTCAAGCCTTCACTTTCTACCTTGTATTAACTTATTTATGCACATGTCTCATCTCCAACCACCTATAAATCCCTTGAGGACAGAATTCATGTCTCATTTACATGCTCTTAGAAATTTATATTGTGTACATAGTTGGGAATCCATACATGCCCATTCAGTATGCACTTACTGGCAATCTTGGGAATGAACACCAAATTAAGTATTGATGAAATTTTGGCCGAGTGATAAAAATATCTTAGGCTAAAAGTAATAGGGAAATTAAATTGTTTGCAGGATGTTTCAATACTATTCCCTGCTTAGCTAGAGTTATTTCTTCTTTCTTCTCTGTGTCTCAATTTGCAAACAAGAACTGCCCTTTGCTCTTTGAACAAAAAAAACTTAACACTAAAGGCAGAGATTTTCATTTTGCTGTCTTTGTTTTCCCACAACCAAGCATGGTACCTGGTTCAAGAAATGGCTGTTTAATCACAGCAGTAACTCCCAGTAGGAAGGATTCTCAACAGACTTGTTCTTTTTGAAAAAAAATCACGAAGTAGGCTATACCCTGGAAGTGCTAAGGACAGCTTCTGTCCTCGAAAATCTCCCTGAAAGACTGAAAGCATACAAAAAAGGAGAAAGATCAAAACTAAATTCTCACTCTCAGTCACTGGGTTTTCTGTCTCTTTAAAAAAAAAAATCAGTTGAAATGATTCCACTTATCAGGTACCTGGAGCAGTCAAATCCAGAAAGACAGAAAATAGGATGGTGGTTGCCAGAGGCTGGAGCAGGAGGGAATAGGGAGTGAGGGTTTAAGGAGTGTGGCGGTTTAGTTTGGGAAGATGGGAAAGTTCTGGAGATGGACATTGGTTACAGCTGCCCAAGAGCATCAGTGTATTCAGTGCTGCTGATGTCCATGGAGGTTCTGGCCATGTGTACAGAAAGCTTAGAAGTAAATTGGGGTTGCCTGAGGTTGAGCAAGCTCCTGGTTCTCTCTGAATCTGTTTTCTCATCTGTAAATGGGGCCTGATGTATTGAAAGGCTCCTGGCTCAGTGCCTGTAACACTGGGCGCTCATAGATGTTTATCTAGTTCTGCCCCTTTTCCTCTTTAGAGAGAGAGGCTTCCTACTTTGATGGTTCTGTCCAGCTATGGGGCTTGGAGAGTAAAGGGGCTGGAGTGGGAGTATGTGAAGGGGCAGTGCTCTGTTTATTTCAGCCAGTTGAAGCTGATGCCTCTGTCCTGGTGTTGATAAGGGGCTCCATCACACATATACCCTTCCTCTGTCATTGGGGGAGGCACCCTGGACAAGGAGACTCAGAGTTGTCTCCTGGTGTTGCAGTGGGAAGGAGATCCCTGGACCAGGACATGCTGTGGGGCATCAGCTACCAACCTTGTGGTCTCAGGAAAGTGACCTGTCAAGGAGCACACAACAGGCACACCACCTTGAAATCTGAAGTCACTGAGTAGCAGGGGAAGTTGGAACCTGGGGCGCCCCTTGGCCTGCCCTTGGGTTTTATTTAACTGTGGCCTCCCTAGGATGTTACACACCCTGGATTCCTTAGAAGGTGATGCCTGTACCCAGTAGGCAGACTGGACTTCTTCGTAAGTGAAATATAGCTACGTAATGGTTAGCTCATTGGTGTTTAACTTTCTGACCAAAGTGATGATCCAAAGTTTGAATAGAGAAATAAATCCCCAGTGAAGGAGGAGGGAGGGGCCGTGTGCACCCACTGTTTCTCCCAAGCCTGTTCTCCGCCCTCCCTGCCCTCCCATGCAAAGCCCCTGCCCTTTGTCGACTCTACTTCTTAGGAACCTGACAGACAACGCAGGAAATTTTCCTGACAAGTCAGTGTCATTTTATGGGTTATCGCTGTTTTCCCGGAGTAGCCAATTAGTAGTGAGGGAGTGTCACCTGCTCTTCTCCACATTCAGCGCATTCCTGAGTGTGCTCATCAGGTTTCAGGAGCCGGCCGGCCCACCTGTTCGGTTGTGCAGCCCTGCAGGCTGGGATCTTGGCAGATTCACACCCACTGAGGAGGGTGCTTGGGTTCAGTCATGGTTGAGATGGGATTCTTCCAGTGTAGCCCCCAAAACACTTTAAGAGATGAAGAGCAAGCACAGCATCCTGAGTGAGCATCCCCTTGATCCCAGAAAGGCTGGAGGGAGGCAGCGCTGCTGTTACTTAGTTGGAGGCACCAAGAGCGTGGCTCCCTTTATTCCAGTGACATTCAAGGGCATCAGCCATTTTGACTCCCAGGAAGCCGTTTTTCCCATGCTGAGTAGTCTCATGACACTGTTTGCCACCACAGTGCTGCCTAGCCCTGCCATATGCACTGACTGATGGAGGGGCGACCACGGCGTCAGCTGCTAACGTGGAAGGACTTGATTGTGCAAGAGCTGGGTTTCCATGAAAGTCAAACACCCTGCTCCTTCACCTCCCCATAACAGCTGTCCCCATGACAGCCTCATGACAATAACAAGCCAGCTTTGCTATTTTGGAAAGGAGTCAAGGCTGTGGAGATCCGATCTGGACAGTATTTATCTCCTGTGTGACCTGGGTGAGTTGCCCACCCTCGCAGAGCTCTTTTCACCGAGTTCACATGAGATGCAAATGGGTTGCAGTGTTTTTAACCCCTTCTGTGCATTAGAATCCCCTAGAAGAATTGAAACAGAGAAATACCACTGTCCCGACCCCACCCTCAGGAATTCGGATTTAATGCCCCTGCTAGGCCTCAGGTAGCCCCTGAGGTGTTGAGGTGATTCTGATGTGCAGCCAGGGTTGAGAAGGACGGAGGTGGGTGTCACAAGAGCACTCTGGTAAATTTCATTTGGGGTGGCTGTCATTTATTCTCCATTCACTTTGGCAGTGTCTACTAATCTTAACCTTTTTAATGTAGTTATTTATGACTTTTTGTTTTTCTTAACATTGTTTCCAACAACCACCCCAGGTTATTTAGCAAGAATCAGCCATGGTAGTTCACAGCCCTGAACCCAGACACCCCCAGATCTCCAGCATCGCCCGGGGCTTCCAGTGACTTTGTGGAATGTCATCATAGTCTGTCCTTTGGAGAGCGGGGTTTTCTGGGGTGCCGTGAGGATCTGGGCCGAGATTCTCCAGGGCTGTCCTTGCTTCCTGGTTGGAAAACCCCTAGGTGCCAAATGCAAGAAGAGAAAGTGAAAATAACCACCTTGCCCGTTGAAACCGTCTCAAAATCAGAGAACTGGGAGTCTGTAAGAAATCACAGGTTTCTGTGTGGAGAATAACTCAAAAGTTTCACAGTGACAAGTGCAGAAATTATATTTAAATGAGTACAGGAGAAAATTTTGCAACAAACTATTAGCTGAAGAAGGTTCCCTACAATGGGATGTAGTTGAATTCAGGGTGAATTCTGTGTTGCTGCCGACGCCCTCCCCACTCTCTCTGGGGTTCTTGCTTCTCTTGAGCCCAGCGTTCCTGTTCGTTCCACCTGAGGACTGCAGCATGTGGGAAGGTGGGAGAGACTTAAACACACCTAAGGGCAGGTGTGTAGAGGAAGGACTTGGACCCTTTGAGGGTCCGAGATAGGTTTTGCAGTGAGAACATAATAACGATTAACCAAAAGAATGTGATCTTTGAAGACACTGATCATTAAGCATGGTTGAGGTATTTCGTAAACAGAATAGCTTTTCCAGGAAACTCTAAAATGTGCCTATATGATGCTTCAGGTTGATAGATTTATGAAGTAGTGGTTCTGAGTATAATCTGGAAAAGAGGCTAAGGAGGTCTAGTCTCTTCATTTTCTGATGAGACAACTGAGATTTAGTTTAAATAGTGGTCACATAGCTAGGTATTTGGTAGTTCAAGGACAAGACTTGCAGTCTTAAAACTCATTTTGGTACATTTCATGTTTTATAACTTTTCACAGTTTTTTTTTTTTTTGAGACAGAGTTTCGTTCTTGTTACCCAGGCTGGAGTGCAATGGCACGATCTCGGCTCACCGCAACCTCCGCCTCCTGGGTTCAGGCAATTCTCCTGCCTCAGCCTCCTGAGTAGCTGGGATTACAGGCACGCACCACCATGCCCAGCTAATTTTTTGTATTTTTAGTAGAGACGGGGTTTCACCCTGTTGACCAGGATGGTCTCGATGTCTTGACCTCGTGATCCACCCACCTTGGCCTCCCAAAGTGCTGGGATTACAGGCTTGAGCCACCGCGCCTGGCCCGGTATTTTTACTTTTTAAATCGAGTTTTCCTTTTGAAATGAAAAACAAGAAAACTCAAAATTTTGGAGAGAAAAAATTGCTCTTTGCCCAATAATGAAAACATGTGCACCTTTGCATTCATGCAGTTCTTAGAACCAGTAAACCCCTTCCCTGCAAAAGGTGCCCTGAACATTCAGGGTCCAAACATTGATCACCGAAAGGCAGGAGGGAAGGTAAAGCAAGCCACACAAAGGGAAACCGCCTGTGGCCTTCAGATGTGCTCTCCTAGCCCTCCCCACTTTTGTTAGCAAAGATCAGTAACATGTTAATCTATTAGGCTGTTTTACTGTGACTGTAATGGGAAATTTTAATAGAAATTCAGTTAGCAGTTTCTGAATCTGAAAGACAGTGGCATTGGTTGTGAATGCTCACAATAGTGTGTGCTGTTGAGAAGTTCAACTCAATTTTTATTTGCTGTTTCACAGGAAACAATCATCTCTTATATTTTATACTACTATATGGGTTACAAAAATACTGATGAGTCTTTGTCGGATAAGCCATAGTCTCAGGAAGGAGGGGAGGTAAGCTTGATCTCACTGGCTTCTGCTCTGAATTAGAATTTTCAGCAGGCAGCCTTTTCCATAGGCTCTAGTCCCATCTCAGTGTAGCAGGGACAGTAATGCCTTTTCCTGCATAGTTGAGAAGGAGCTTTTGAATGCCCTTTTGGAAGCTATAGAAATCTATGATATTCATTGTCGGCTTTCGACCATGAACTTAAACTCCTATCACACCTCTAGGTGTGATAATATTTCTCCTTCTGTTATAGCAGAGTAATGTCACACTTGGCACTCTTACTGTCCTCTTCCGAGAATATCACCCAAGTGCTTTCTGAGAGTGTTAACTGCTGTTTGGCTCATTTTTCTGCGCCAAGGAGAACAGAAACACAGCAGGCACCAAGAGGAGGTTCAGTGTGCAGTGGGCTGTTCACAAAAGCCGTGAGTAATCCCTGACTCCTGCTGTTGCTACGTGAGGTCATGAGGTCATTGAAGCCAGGCCTAGGTGCCATTTCTTTCATCCCTTGCTACTTCCTAATCGTGGACACAGACCTTCTACATCCATCCAGACTGATAGCAATGCTTGTGGAAAGCAGTGTCACTAAAGAAAACAGGACAGGGCATCAGTTGTGTTCAGAGTTTGGACTGGCATCTGATTGGAATTAGAATTATTTTGCCATAACCTAGGTGTCGTGACCCAGGCTCTTTTGGCAGACCTTGACACCACAGCCGTATGCTTGCTGGAGAGAAAAGGAAAAGAAGAATCACAGTCACTAAGCCAGTCAAGGCTGAGGCCCACCTGCTGGTGTTTTATAGGAACTGGCATGGGGAGGCCCCATGTGTCCTTTGTTTTCTGAGAGGCGTTGTTCCACATTGCCTCCCACTTGAGGCCAGGAATATTGCAGCAGTGCCAAAGAGTGGGTGGAAAAATGGCCTTACTATTAACCTAAGTTGGAAACATACGGCTTTCTGAGTGTCTTCATTCATAGATGCAGTCACAAAATATTAATACTCTTTCTTGAACATGGCAAAACAAAGTCTTCATTTAAACCTCCGTTGTCCACGTCCATGGTGAAACAGCACCTCGTGCTGGGGGAAAAAAAACTGGTTCCTCGAGAATTATTTTATCCTTTGCATTTGCATATAGTTTGAATTCATAATTAGGCTATTTTTATTGGCTAGCAGCTGTATTATCATATAAATCCCTGAATGTGTAATTTGGAGTCATTTAGACCAGTCGTCCCACAGTAACCCTGGGAAGCACATGAGCAGTGTCAGCGTCTTTCTGGAGGAAGAAAATGAAGACGGGAGTAACTTGCTGCAGGCAGCTTAGTTCCTACTGCAGTGGATTGGGTTTTTACACTAAAGAACATAGATATCTGTTCAATAATAACTTACGTTTGCATGGAATTCATCTATTAACAGGGTGCTTTGAGGCTAGGTGTGGTGGTTCACAACTATAATTGCAGCACTTTGGGAGGCCAAGGATAGAGGATGACTTAAGCCCAGGAGTTCAAGACCAGCCTGGGCAATATAGAGAGACCCCCATCTCTACAAAAAAAAAAATACACACACACACACACTTAGCTACACATACAAAATTAGCTACACACACACACACAAAATTAGCTACACACACAAACAAACAAAATAGCCAGGCATGATTGTTCGTGCCTGTGATCCCAGCTACTCAGGAGGCTGAGGAGGGAAGATGGCTTGGGCCCATGAGTTTGTGATTATACTGTACTCCAGCCTGGGCAACAGAGCAAGACCCTCTCCTTTTTTTAAAAAAAAAAAAAAAAAAAAAAAAAGGAAAGACAGAAAAGTAAGGCAGGTTTTTTTGTTGTTTTTTTTTTTAAATGGAGTTTCGCTCTTGTTACCCAGGCTGGAGTGCAGTGGTGCAATCTTGGCTCACCGCAACCTCCGCCTCCTGGGTTCAGGCACTTCTCCTGCCTCAGCCTTCCCGAGTAGCTGGGATTACAGGCGCACACCACCATGCCCAGCTAATTTTTTGTATTTTTAGTAGAGATGGGGTTTCACCATGTTGACCAGGATGGTCTCGATGTCTTGACCTCGTGATCCACCCGCCTCGGCCTCCCGAATTGCTGGGATTACAGGCTTGAGCCACCGCGCCCGGCCAGGCAGGTTTTTTGTTGTTCTTGCATTCATTGTCTGCATTTGATGAGTCAGTAGGCTGGGTAGGGAGGGTAGGGATGAGAGTCTTGATTTTACGCAGAAGAAAAATATCTGGTTGAAGGTGGTCAGTGAGTTGCTCCAGCTGGGAGACTTGGGACTAAACCCACTCTCTGTGACTCTGCACTTTGTGATACCTGGAAACTGGTGAATCCAGGAGCCTCCCATTGTGATGCTCGCTCCTTTGTCTCCTGTCCTTTTATATAGGTAAAAAAGGTTTTGTGGCTCAAGTAGCATCCAGTTTCATCTCAAATTTCAGTTCCCATAAAATAAACAAATACTAGGGTAGCATATGGTCCCTCATTAAATATCACAAGGGAAAAAAGAAAACAGAAATCATTTTCTATACTCTCCAGAAGAGAATTTAGTGTCCCCGTTCCCGTATACCTCCAGTGAGAGCAGCAGCAGCAGCAGCAGCAGGATTTATGGGTTCTTTCAGTGGGCCACTTTTCTGTTAATCCACAAGGAAGTAACACAGACTGTCCTTTGGGCTGTCTCACCTGATCCGCTGAATAGAATCTCACTTCTGTGTGACTCACATGGTCAGTGGCAGAGGGAAGAGGGAAAAACTCTTACATCTTTATTTCCAAATGGGGATCTCATCTTGGGTGCATGTACACAAAATATGTTCCGTTTCCTCATGCTTAGTGTGCTGGTATATATTTACTACTGACTTCCATTCATTTCTTCATGAGGACTTTTCCGTAGCATTTTGATGCTGACAATTTTATGAAGGCTATTCTTTGATATTTGTTTATTACTCTTAAAAATGTATTTTTGTGGCAGCTTCAAGGCAGTTGCAAGATGGTGTATTTTTCAGTAGAGAAGTTGGATGAAAACTTAAAGTAACTGTCACCTGGTAACCAGACCCCATATAACTATGTCAGCATTTACCAGTGATTTATTGCTTTAAATTGGAATCAGCTGACTTGTGGTTCCACAGTTTTTTAATGCTGCAGGGTTAATCTGGAACCCACTGGCACACATGAAATAGTTGTTTTATCTGCTGTTCTGAGACTGATGAAATGTTCAAAAGGATAGCTGCGTAATCAGTCCACTATCTCCTGGTGTTCCAGCTTATTCTGTTCCGTGTGGCAGTATACAATCTCAAAAATAACTATTCTGCTGTCGTTAACATGGGAGCCAAATGCAGTGACTGATAAAAAGTGCATTCAGCAAGCCCTTTCCCAAATTGGGTAGTTCTATTTTGTTATCTTCTAAAGGGAAAACATGGATTGTGATGGTCAGACCTCCTAGGAGCCTGGGAGCTTAGAGCAAGCCCAGGGAGGCAGAACACTTAATCTGTTGCCAACATCTTTTCTATTTAATACTTAAGAATTTTTTTTGTAGATAAACTTGATTAGCCTACAGTTTCACGTACTCATCTAAACATAGGTAGACCCCTTAAAAATAAGAATGTTGATGCTTATAGTTTTCTTTTGTTCTGAAAGCAATCAGAACATAGCCACAGTTACAGAATTTGGGTTTAAAAAAAAACAATCTAGACCAGTGTCCATTTCTTAACATCCTACTTTGACAGCTGTTGAGGGAAACCCGGAAGAACATGGTTAAGTGGTTTGCTTCAGACTTGCATTCTATACAAAGCTCATCCGAAGGAAAAGCACTGTAGATTTTTTTCTTAGACTAGGTAGTCTTTAGGGATAATTATTCTTGTTTACAAAGATGTTACCGGCAATCCATAGACTGTTAGTGATGTTTTGAGAAAGACCCAAGACTCAAAATCTTGTATATAAAGGTCTGCCCATTAAATCACCGTCTGTCTTCAAACTCTAAGTAGAACATGAGCTTTCCAGTTAATAGAAAGGACAAATAAAACAATGGATTGTATTGCAGGACAGTCCTCACCTTATATGGAGCAATAGTAGTTTGGTTCTAAGGTAACCACGGATACCTTAGGAGGGGTTGGTAGAACCTGAGAGCAGGATGACATGCAGTTGTATGACTATTCTCTAGAGGTGAGAAATCATCAAGGAAGAAGTGAACAGTTTTATTAGAACCAAAGATTATCACCTCTGGGACCAACATCTTTCACTGGAGTCTTATTAGAAGCCTTTCGGTTAAGAATGCACTGTGAGACGCATCACCTTGTTTCTGTGATGTTTTCTTCTGCTCCCTGATTTGGTTGCTGGTTCTCTCTTGGGTCTGCCATTCCCCCATTCTTGAACATGGAGCTGATGACTTTCAGACAGATCCTGAGCCCTCTAAGCAGAAATTCCGTTGTTCCTTGAGCTCAGGCCATCCTTGCTGTCACTACCCAACCAGAAGTGCTGGAAGTAGCTGTCATGCCTGCAAGCAGAGAAGGCCCTCATGTTGTGTATAGTCTAGAGCCTGAATGAGAAGGGTCTGGGCTGGAAAGGAGGATGGGCAGAAGTTTCCCTCTACCACCACCCCTTCCCCAAGTGTGCCTTCTCTTGAAAATGTGGTAAATTCCATGGAATTCATTTCTAGTTACAATTAAGGGAAGGCCCTTCAGACTCCACTCAGCTTGTCTGTTATGAGGAGAAAGCCATCAATATTTTAAAAGCTGCTGACAGGCAAGAAGTTAGCCTTGATAGCTGGAAACTTAGAATTTTTTTAATTCTCTGCAAACTCTGTCCATTGCTTCTCTAAAGCAGCAGTGCTGAGGGAAAGCTTAGCCTAGAACAGGGATGTGATGAGACTAATGAGATAAAACCAGAGTCTTTAGACTGGAGGTAACCTGGGAGCGCCCTGATTGGATGGCCTGAATTTCTCACCTGGGAGTTTTCCAGAGCACCTACCACCCAGATATGTCCCGGCATTGATGTCACAAAACTGGGTCGTGGGAGGGTGCTCTAGAGAATATATTTTAGGGCAGAGCTTCCAGGGACAGATGTTTTTTGACACTGGATTTCTAGTTGTGATCAAGAATGAGTGATGTTAAAATTCACCCAGACTTTCCAGAGTTCACCTTCATGGGAAGAGAAGAGATTTGGGGGAGTAATTAACTCTTTGGGGCCAGTAGAGGAGTTTTACAAATAGTTTTCAAGAACATTGGCCAACCTGATTTTCAGTCTGCCTATGAATTTGTTAGGGCTTATGTTTGCCTCAATAGGTAGGTACCTCACATTCAGCCTCACTTGTGCCTCCTTTCCAACTATTAATTTTTCTTTGTTCCTATGTCAAAATGCTAAAAGACTAAGAGCATCTCCTTACAGCAAAGATATGAAAATCCCAGCCAAGGGAGAAGAAGAAGTGAATTTGTTAAATGTATTGAATACCAATCCTCTCTTTTTTCGTAGCATATCCCTTTGATATTTCTTATACTCTGCTGAACGTGGGCATCTGCTTACTCTCATGAATACTTTGAAAGCATTTAAAATGATGGCAGTGCTACCTGAGTACCAGGAGGACTTAAACACCACATGCTGGCTCATGGCTTACCCAGGAACATGGTTCAGGATCTCCCTCTTTTCCTTGCCCAGTGGGCTCAGATCTCTGCAAGACATTTCTAGGTCAGATTTCTGTGTCCCTCTGCACAGGCCTGCCTGTCATTCAGTGCTGCTGGTAGGTTGGAGAAGCAGTCACAGGAGGTGGACATGCAAGCCGCAATGACTGGGTCACCATTCTGAAACCTGCTAACAAAAAGAAGGGAGAAAAGTTCGAGGAAAGAAAACAGAAATTAACTTCTGTGTCGGTGTGGGTGGAATCTCGCCATGCAGGTTGTTTTCCCTCTGAGCAAATGAAATTTGAGAGTTGTCGATCAGTGAGGATGAAATGTCAGATATTCCTGTCAGAAAGTGTATTGTATTCCCCTCTCAAACTGGTCAGTTTGACCGAGTGGTTTGCTCAAAAAGGTGTTCTCCTCAAGAAAGTGGAAATGTAGGTTTCAGTGCTTCACTGGCTTTATCTACATGACTTCTCTACAGCAGTTCACCAATTTCTAATTTTCTGAATGAAATTCTGAAACATACTCACTTTGATCCTCCTGGTACATTTTTCATGTAGCTGTTTCAGATAGTCCCATGAAGTGTGAGACAAAGACAGCACTGCCGTGGGCAGAAATGTCACTCTTTCACCAGTGTTTTTGTTGTGTAGGGTTTTTTTTAACCTCTAGGTGTTACATTAGGATAGGTTAAACTGTCAGTATTTTTGTACACCCAAAAATATATTAGGACTTTTAAATACAGAATCCTTATTGGTGGGTGGCTTTCCTCCATGTGATGATAAAGGATCCAGGCTTCTGCATCTTGTGGCTCTGCCAGCTCTTTGGTTGTTTTTTTGTTTGTTTTTTTCATTTTATTTTATATTTTTGCCATCTGCATCCATTCAAAAAGGAAAGAAAAGAAAGTATGGAAGACTCATGTATACTCTGTTAAAAGCTCTGGGCCTTAAGCAGCACAGGTGACTTCCACTTACATTCCCTTAGAATGCCTGTAGTCATGTGGCCAGGGACAAATGTGGTTTCACCGTGAGCTCTGCTCCAGTCTTGACCCTGAGGAAGGAGAGGATGGACTTCGGTGGACACTGGTAGTCTTTGCCACAGGAGTCCTTCAGTGTGTTGTTTCCCACGCTTCCTAGAAGGTAAGAATCCCAGGGGAGACTGCCCTATACATGACCAGGACTTTCCCCTGGAAAGTCTGAGCCAAGGGGCATGGCTTGGTTCCAAGAGTCCTGTTTTCACCAGTGCCCCAGGCAGCTGTCATCTTCAGGAACACTTGAGAAAGGTTATGTTAAGAGGTAATTAGATTGTGGAGAGGTATTTGGTGCCCTTGTTGCAGTTTTCTGCTGAGGATCCTGTGTTGTAAGGAATGGTGGTGGGCTTGGTGGTAAAACCTAACTCCCAGCACCCATGTTTAATTCTCTCTGTCTTAGAATTTGGTCTTATTGCATAGACAAGATCATGACTCTACCATGTAACACTAAGACATCTGTTCCTACCTGAATTTTTCTTGGATTAGCAGATTGTGTCATTTAGTTGACCGAGTTTACCATTCATTTTGACAGATGGTGATTTTATGGTTTATATCAAATGCTAGGAATCTATCATCTAATGACAGCTGTTTAACACATAGGTCAGTGTATATGATTGACTAGTAATGAAATCTTCAGGGTGTTTTTTCACCTCCTATCATAATATTGAATCTTTGAGAAACATACCACCATGGAAATTAAAAGCTTATAAATATATTGGATGTGCAGTAGTTGAATTATTTATGTGGCAAAAATTCTTTATCATCCCAAAAAGGAAGGATGGAAAACTTGTCCCCAGTGGGCTACAAGAAGATGGACACAATGTGTGGAATATCTGTTGGGTCAGCTTTTCATAGCAAATTTGGATCCTGCACTGCCCTCTCTGAGCCACCCAGAAGTCCGTCATGGGGGCCAAGTCCTTTTCCACAGATTGGAATGTGCTCAGGGAATCCAACCGACTTTAATATTAGCCTGTGACAGTTATATTCAGGGAGCGAAGTCTCCCTCTCACTAACATCAAAAGCGTTCCAGCACATGTTGGAAAGGTGTTTGGGGTAGCCACTGTTTAGACTGGCTATTGATCTTGTTATCGAATATAATTTAGAACTAGCAGTGAGACCCTTAGTGGTGGAAGAATATTATTATCATTTGTTATCTGCACAATTAGGAAGCAGAAAAGTGCAGCAGAGGCTTTATCAGATAAATGATCTTGTTGCCCATAGCGTTTTAGCTCCTTGCAGAGTGGTCTGTGACCTGCCTTTCTTCCCACCCCCATCCACAGCTGTGTGCGCGCGCGTGTGTGTGTGTGTGTGTGTGTGTGTGTGTGTGTGTGTGTGTCATGTGCAGTGGCCCTAGAGTCCAAAAGGGCTAAAAATACTCAGAAATCTGTCTTCATTCAGTCATTGAGGGAAGAAATAGGAGTCTGCAGGATATTTCTTTTCTTTTTTCTAAAGGTTTAATAGAAGAAGAAGTGTCATTGGTAATGATTGAGAAAAATGAAAGTTTTTAGATCACATACTACTACAGCATGCAGGCAGCATGGGGACGATTTATGGGTGGCGTGCTCTTCCTGAAACAAAACCCAGTGGCTGCTAATCAGTGTGTGGTGTGGAGAGTTTTTTGTTACCCTGAAATGAAGGAAATATTTTACTTTTCCCTCTGAGGTGTTCCAGAGAGAGATTCTTGAACAAAGAAGATAAATCCTCTTCCTATCTGCTAATGAGGGAGCAGCTAAATTGAAAGCACATCAAATACAAGGACCATGTGTTTTATTGTTTTAGTATCCATAATCAGGTACACTTATTTAATTTTCCGTAAAAGAAAAAGCCACGCGCTCTCTGTGGTTAGAGACGTGGGTCATTGAAGAAGCAGAGCAGTGTTTGACAATTTGAGTCCACCTAACTAGAATCAGGCCCAGGCTTTATCAGGAACCAGAGGGGCGACTCCGCCAAGACAACCCCTCTCTGAGCCTCTGCTTCTTTGACTGGAAGTGAGATCTTAAACCAGATGGTTGCTAAGATCTTTTTTCTCTCTTCAGTGCAGCATTTAAAGTTGATTGCTGTACTGACCCTTTTCAGAATTACAATGTGACTGAAGTTTGTCACTTTCTCCCCAGCCAACCCCATTTTGGGGGTCCTCCTCCTCCTTTAAGGATATCCCCTCATGCCCCAATGCCCACGTTCTCACTATGTAAACTCTTATCAAAGCCTGTAGCTGTAAGATTCATTTATACTGCAGTGTAAATGCTTGGGAAACAGATTGAAGAGCTGTGTCTTCTGAGGCATTTTTATTTTACTGTGAATCGGAGCCTACACTGAAAGGATGAAGCTCAGAGGATGAGCGGAAGGACTTGGGGAGAGGTCAGAAGAGGAGGAGAGTGGAGGGTTTGCCTGCACCAGCCCGGGCTTCTTCTGCTGTCCCAGAATCATTAGCATTTTCCCCTCCACTTTCAAAAGTGTCCTCACTTGGGGAATGAAT
This sequence comes from Leontopithecus rosalia, assembly GCA_028533165.1. NCBI lineage: Eukaryota > Metazoa > Chordata > Mammalia > Primates > Cebidae > Leontopithecus > Leontopithecus rosalia. The sequence goes on from CM052669.1 coordinate 9,561,361, forward strand.
TATTTGATCACCCTGGATATCAAGAAACCCTTCATAGTGCTCCTAAAATTATACAGTTAGAAGGAAGAAAAGAAGGCAGCCTTTATTTGGTGTTTTCTTTGTGCCAGATTCTGGGCTTGGCACTGTGTATCCTAAATGGATCAAACAAAATCTATATTACCTAGCCATTAAACCAGGTCTGTCTTAGGCTGGAAGTAACTATACCAGAGTCATTTCACAGGAAGTGGGCTAGAGAGTATTGCATGGACTGTTTTTACCCCCAGGAACCTGCATCAGAAAGGCTCATGGAACTCGAAGTCAGAAAGAACACCATGTTGCTCAAAGGAAGTGGATGTGCAGATGCCTTGGCGGGAGTCATCCCCTGAGTTTTCAGTAGAAACTTCCCATGCCTGGCACCAGGCCATGCCTTAGAAGGGGGAACCAAGGAAGCCTAAGAGGTAGCAGCCGCCCGCAAAGAGCTGCTTTTGTTAGGGGAACAGGGGAGCGTGGCAGCAGAACCTCCATCAGGAAGCAGTGATCTTCTGCACCTGATCCCCGTGTAAGGGGAACCCTCAGAATGAAATCCAGCTGCTGGAAACCCCATGTCCAAGAGGTGCCTGACACCCATGGTGGCCTGTGCCCCAGACCTTTGCTGGACCTTTTCTTCTCCTCCTGACCTCATCACAGGCATTTGGGACATCACATCTTGCAAAGCCCAGTGTTGCTGCTTTTGTTTTTTCTTTGCTGCTGAAATAAAGGGAAGTGTAGTAGAAACTTGGGTGTGCTCCTTAGCCGTAGGTTTTATTTTAAATAACAGTTTTAGGGATTTTTTGCCTCTTGGGGGCAGATCATAGAGCATACACTTGGGGGAAATTTTGTTTTACCCTGAATAAGAAAGTCATGAAAATGATTCCATTAAAATTGATTGACTATTTAGAGGCCACGTAAATGGATTTTCAACACATTCATAGGCCATGAGAATGGGTGAACTCTGCTAGTTCCAAGTAATTACTTCAGAAAGCAAGACAACACAATCAATTCTAAGCCCTATTAAAGGGCTCATGGTCATCACTTAGAAAAGCAGCTTCCCCACCCTCCCGTCCTCCCAGGGACACACAGCAGCAGCACAGCCTGCGGCAGGCCCGTCACAACTGCATTTCTATACTACATTTGTTACAAAAGTGCAGTAAAGCTACCTATCCCTTACCTGCCTCAACTTACCTGCCTCAAAGGGAGCCTGCATAGTGTCTGTTAGGGCTCAGGGCTCTGTGGAGAGACATGATAAATTTAAAGCGGACAGTAGCTGCTAACATTTACTAAACTCTCTTATTTACATACCAGCAAGTATGTTAAGCCTTTTCATGCATTGTTTGGTTTGATATGATACACCTCTGATATAGCTGTCACTAACCCCATGTTGTTAAGAACCAAAGGCTTAGGAAGGTGAAGCCGGCAGCCTCTGATGCTAATCAGGGATGACTATACTGGCCTGACTGCAAAGATTATGAGTGAGCATGAGAAGAATATCCAGCATCACTTTGAAAACTGTCATGGCGTCTCTGCCATGAGAATTCAGTGACCACCTTCGCCCCAAAATTGAATTTCTTAAATGATTCCTGCTGTTCCAGGCAATATGGAAAAACATCTCATTCTCTGATCTCCATACACGTGAAATGCGGCTCAGTTATTTCCAGAGTAGGGTGGAGACAGTTATAACGGCCATAAATATTAGTTCACCAGCATCATATCCAACAAGAAAAAATGTCTACAGTAAGTACAAATGTTTTCTTCAGCTTCACCTTCGATTTCTATAGCCAAAGGGTTTACCTCTACATTTCACTTGGACTGTAAAGACCAGAGTGAGGAAGCAGATAATGACTTCCTCATTCCAGTTCCAGAAAAAATACCTTTGTTCTGCTTTGGATGTCGGATACCCCTTTTGAGAGTCCAGAGGCACCTAGAACAAATGAGTAATAAGTTAGAAATACCACGGATAGGAGCTCAGGAACAGAACTGAGCTGTATTCGATTCAGGCTGCAGGCTGACAATAAGGGGCCTGTATTCTTAGTCCAGGGAATTCAGGCTGATACACCATGAAAGCACCGTAGTGAAGTGGGGGCTGGAGAGATGGGCCTGGTGTGGAAGCCCAGTGTGCTGTGAATTGAGAATCATAGGAAAATAGATGTGATTCTAACCTAGTCTCATTGCCACGAGCCTCCTAATTATAATGCTATCCTATCCTCTAGAGAATCTGTACTATGAAATAACCTTACATTAGAAACTTCCTTCTAATGAGGTCCCTCAGTACTTTAGAAACTAAATCCTTTTTAATTGGATTCAAGACAGAACTACCTAATACTGACCACGTTTAACCCTGTGATGCCCCCTTGGCATACGGGAAGTGGTCATGGTTTGGTCAGCCTGAAGGCCTGCCTGCCACTCAGCCACTTGTCTTCCCCTCACCTGGAAACCAGCTGGCCAGGGTGTTGGGCCAATTATGCTGCCTTTAAGGAAGTTACACCCTCTAGTTGGCCTCTTGTGTTCAACCTGATGTTTTTCATTCTTCCTCACCTTCCGAGAAAAATATGGTTCTCCTCACTACTTCGGAATGAGAATTTGAAAAATACAAAGCCTAATCAATTCTGTTTCTAGTTTATTACCTTTCCTTCCAATAGTCAGGTGAGGTTTTCTCTGACAAAGGAGACCCCTTGCTTTCTTCATGCCACCCCTCGGGGGCCTTGACAGATGCATGTGTCACCCATGAATTTACTGTGTTGACGCCCAGAGCAGAGTAGGGGAGTTCAGGAAACAGCTGAACACGATGATTGTCCCATGGGGGGAAAAAAGGATGATGCTGAAATTCTTCAAATACTTTCATAGCTATTAGACAATTGAAATGGTTGAACATAAGTGGCTTATTTCCAAGAACCAGAGAAGGGGAAAAGCAGATTTCAGCAATTTTGCCCTTGATACCTTTTCTGTGTGTGTCGTGCTTCGGTTGGAATTTACATAATAATGGGTGAGGAAGTGTTACAGTACACACATAGCTATGCACATTAGGCCGCATTTGCTTTCCCAAGAGGCTTGAAAATGCAGTCGATTTAATCTACGTCAAAAAAAAAGGAAAGAAGGAAACTCCATTTTCCTCACAGAAATCAGAGATAGTTTGCCAGTCCTCACAGGCCCACGGAAATAACAGAAGATGGTTCCTCCAGGTGAAGTCCCCAGGGCAGCAGAAGGCTGCCAGGGGCCTGGCCCTCATGGCCAGTTGGCAGAAATGTGGCCATAGCATGTCAGGTAGAGAGCTAGAGGGAAGGTATAGAGAGCTTTTTGAGAAGGAGTCTTGTGCTGGACTCACTTGTGCTGTGATCGACACTTCTTTCCTGCATCTGGTTCTTGTGTCTGTCAGTTTATGTCATTACGGCCATCCAAGTTCAGCATCAAGTGCAGGGGAGCCACAATAAATAACTTACAGGCAGGAATACCTAAGAGAGCTGAGATGCAAGGGGCCGGGCTTTCAGTTGTCACTCGTGAAATTGGTGGCATCACTTGTTCAGTTGTATCTAGCACTCCTCTAAAGGGAGCACTTCGTGGAGGACCCAGCTGCAGGAATTCAGCCTGAGGGCCCAGCACTGTGGGGCCTGGAGTCGGTCATAGTGACCTGATGTGACCTTTTGTAGCAGCGCCAGTTCTTCTTGATGGTTGGACTTCAGGCTGAAAAAAGGGGATACATTGGTGGTCGACCCTCTAGGGTCCCAAATCATGTCCTGAGGCTTCTTGTATTTTCTAAGAATGGCATTTTATCATTGCCTTTCAAGATGCTGAGGGTATAAATCACCTTCTACCATGGAAAAGGGACTCCTTTTTTTTGTTGTTGTTAAGGTTAATGCTAAGTTTTCTTGAAAATTTTAATGCAGGGGATTTTTTATGGTTTTTTTGAACCTTTAACTGCCTTGTAGAAAGTGAAAGTTGGGGGTCCTGGCAGGGGCAAAGCCAGTGATTGAGAGCTGAAACTGTAGTGCATGGGATATTCACTTGAGCACAAAATGTACCACTTAGATCCACAACCTCTGTACTCTTGGAAAAAAAAAAGTATTAAATTCTCCTCCCAGTGGCTCAGATTGAGGGAGAAAATAGATGACAAGGGGAATCAAGTATGAGGAGTGTGTCCTCTTTTGACTTAAACTGGCTTGCATGCTCCTGACTTGACAAGAAGCCAAGATCCCAATGGCAATTTGACTTGTGTGAAGCAGGCACCTGCTTTGCTTGCAAATGCACATACAAAAGAGAGCTTCATTCACGGAAAGGAAAAAAACATAGCAGGTTCACTAATTTAGCCTTCTAGGGCCTTTGTCCCTTATCTGTCAGCCCCATAGAATTCCAAGGCAGCCTGTAAAGGAATTTTCTACTTACAACATGATGACTTTTTTGATGTCCTGAATTGGAATATAACTCGAAGTTGTCTGCTAGGGCTATTACTTTTTTTAAAAAAACAACAACACAGGGTTTAGTCATCAGATGATCAGTCTGGGGCTGTTGTCAAGTATTGATGTGCTTAGATTTAGAAAACAGTACATTTTCATATGTATAAGATGTTGAATGGCCTTGAAGATGGGGACAGGCCTGTCTTTACCCTGGGGCAGAGTCCACTTAGGAGGGAGACAGTTGTTCTCATCCCCAACCCCGTAAGCCCCAAAATGGAAATAATTTTTATTTGACCAGCTTAGCTGCAGAATTGTAGGAAATCTTTTTCACTTTGTCTCCTGTTATAACTATACAACTTCAAGCTGTATAGTTATTTTGTATTCCAGAAAATGTTCCATGATTCCACCTAATAAGATATTACTGAAGAGTCGTATCAGAAAAAGAATTAGCAATTAGAACTAGAACTTTACAGAAATTTCCCCACTGCCATGGTAGAGAACACCTTACACAGGGGACTTTCTGCTCGCTTCAGGCTGGTGTCAGTGGAGGAGTCAGGAGGGATGCCTCAGTAACACCAGCCTTGCTACATGGGGTCAGCTCCCGCCTTGGGCAGTGTGACTTGTTGGCCTGTGATCTGAATTCCTGCCCTGCAGCTGATAAGCCACTATTTGAATAATTGAAAACGACTCAAGTCACTGTCCTCCTGCCTTGGATTTGGTCATTGTACTTTGCATATATGTATCACAATACCACATGTACCCCATAAATATGTATAAATATTGTGTCAAAAAACAAAATGCCTTTTTTTTTTTTTGAGAAGGAGTCTTACTCGTCACCCAGGCTGGAGTGCAGTGGCATGATCTCATGATCTCAACTCACTGCAACCTCCACCTCCCAGGTTCAAGCAATTCTGCCTCAGCCTCCCGAGTAGCTGGGACTATAGGCATGTGTCACCTTGCCCGGCTAATTTTTGTATATTTAGTAGAGATGGGGTTTTACCACATTGGTCAGACTGGTCTGGAACTCCTGACCTCGTGATCTGCCCACTTCAGCCTCCCAAAGTGCTGGGATTACAGGCATGAGCCAGCACACCCTGTCTAAAATGCCAATTTTTAAAAAGAAAATGAATGTAATTTTAAAAACTGCTTCAGCCAAGCACAGTGGCTCATGTCTGTAATTGGGACATGCACTTTGGGAGGCCAAGGCAGGAGGACCATTTGAGGCCAGGAGTTTGAGGACAGGGCAACATAGCAAGACCCAGTCTCTGCTAAATAATTTAAAAATCAGGTGGCACATGCCTGCAGCCCTGGATACTCAGGAGCCTCTAGCAGAGAAGATCACTTTAGCTCCTGAGTTCAAAGTTAACATGATTGCACCACTGCACTCTAACCTGGACAACAGAGTGAAATCTGGTCCTTTAAAACAAAAATTGCCTTGTCCATATTTTAGAGTCAAGGGATTTAAAAATAAAAAAACTGCCTTTTAAAAATGGTGTCTTAGAGCATCAAACCTTGGTTTAGAAACCTTAGAGGAAGTTGCTTTAATGAGTTATGGTGTCAGTTTTCTTAAGGGAAGAATGAGTTTTAAAATCTGACCTCATGTTACCATTGTCTAGACTGGTGTCTACACTATCTCTACCTTGAAAAATGTAAATACGTTATTGCTCTTTGACTCACAGCAAACCATGATATAAACTGGTTATCTTTATATATCAGTACATTTTTTTTTCTGTAAGTATTATTACCCAGAGTTTCCAAGTAAAGATTTTCAAGGGAAACAGCTGTGATTTGAAAAGATTTGTGATAATCCAGATGGTTTTTTTGAGGATAAATCTACTTGATCATTTATAATTAAAGTCTTTCAGTACAGTTGAGTGTTTTCTTTATGATTTAAATACACTACCGTGTGTGTGAGAGAGAGACTGTGTGTGTGTGAGAGAAGTGAGGAGTGAGAGAGAGTGTGTGTATGTGTGTCTGTCTGTGTCTGTGTGCTGCTACCATTGGTCTTTGTTTGGGCTTTATCTTTGGAAACAGCAAAAATCTCATCACTGTCTCAAATTATCTAGCAGCTAAGCAAGCAAAATACCTGAGGGAACTCTTGATGACAGCAGAAACTATTAGTGAAAAAATACAGCGAGACACCAGTTACCCTGTGTGAAGTACGTCGCACTCAGCCTCTCTGGGAATTACCACTCTCCACTTCTGATCCATGATGGTGTAATCATAGCTCCAATTATAATACTGATTACAGATTGCTTTCCAAGCTGAACATATGCAACTGTATTGCTAAACTTACCAATTTTTGGGAATCTAGGCGTCAAAATTGTCCACATCCCTGCAGCAGGCCTCTGGGGAAATAGACGAGGTGACAGGTGGGAAATGGGAAACCAGGGCTTTCCGTACCTCTCTGCTTCCATCAGTGCCCAGGGTCTTCTTGCTGCTTCCTGGCCGCCCGGAGATGCTCCCTGTGAGGCTCTCCCGGGCCTACCTTCACAGACAGCGCATGGTGCCCCCGGACCTACCTTCTGTGCTTTTTCCGTCTTACATTCCCTTCCGACGGGCCCTGCAAGATGTTGACAGTGATGACAGTGACATCAGTGGCCAGTAAGATCTAGTGTGTTTCCACTTTAAGTTACAGAGAATCAGCACAGTCTTTTCGTAGTCAACAGGAGAAGTCACTAGTGGAACTGCTAGGCTCTATATAGACCTGAGACTGTGATACTTGGTTCTGGAATCATCTCTCCCAAGTTATCCACTGGAGCTGATTGACCTGTGAATTTTAAAAGTCCTGGTGAGGAGTCGTGGGAGAGGCTTGATAAATTGGCACCTTGATAGAAGATGGTGTTTTTGTGTTTTTGGGTTTTTTGCTTCAAGGACCAAAGCTTTAACTATTTACAGTGAATTGTTTCAAGGAGGTCCTTGAAGGATATCCTGAAGTCACCTGGGCAAGGAGCATCATGTTTGTCTTTTCTAAATAGTCTGCTGCCACTGGCAGAAGCTCCTGGATGAGTGGATAAGCGGTGATGTGAACCTACAATGCAGGTGCTTATTAGACAGTGTCAAATGAGCAAAGTGGAAAAATGTGAAGCTGCAGAAATGACCAGCATTAAGCAGCAATGGGAGGATTGAGACGTGCAGAACCACCTGGTTCATCTGACTGCATCAGCCTGTGCTAATCCCCAGAGCCCCCCTGCCAGTCACCTGTAACATGGAGGGGGGCCTTTCTCTCCACTCCATGGACTATAGGGAAAGGGGAATTCTGGGGATGAAATCTGAAGCCCAACGGAGTGTCCCCTCGGATGCATGGTGCAACCAATGACCGTCGAAGAGTACCTGGGTGTTAAAGATGTGTAGCTACCCACCTTCCACCTCTGTCGGAAACACACTCTGCTTGGGAGGAGGCTTGTCCCCCGAATCAGGCTGCTGAGCCATCTGGTGCTGCCACTGACCTGGAGAGGCTTCCAATACGTTTCAGACCTGAGTTGCAGCTGGCGTGGGGAAATCCAGGAGACAGGTGGTTCCCTTAACAGCTGTGTATTTGGTTAGGGCTGGCAAGAAAGAAAATTTCATCTTTGTTGAGCTTTCATGGGTTTTCAGGGATCTGTAGTAGCTCCTTGACCTTTTGCCCTAATAATTGCCATTTCAGTGAAAATAATGATATTTCTCTTTGTTGAAATATTGTCTGCAGGTCAGTGAACCTAAAGTTTTATGGGAGCATATTAAGTGATAGGTGGATGGAAAGACTATGGTTGTTAGCTAGGAGAAGACTCACAGAAAGTCTTTCAAACACATTCCAGTATCTGGAAAGGCACGAACTGAAGTCCTGTTGGGGAAAAACACTAATTGCTGCATATAAGCTGACTATTTCAATTTGGAAGTATTCATCCTGAAAATTTTAACATAACTTAACCAAACACCGTACTTGTTAAATGAACCATTAGGCATGCCAAACGAAGCATAAGACTTCTTTAGCCTAATAGAAGTTAAGAATGCTTTTGACCCTTTTTTCTTTTTTGGTCCTGAATGAAGCACTTTGTCTGTATATCCATGTAGTTTTAGGGAGATATGAGGCAGACCTGGCTTTTACTTTCTGATGAGACTAGGCTAGGCATAGTAGCTTACGCCTATAATCTGAGGGCTTTGGGAGGCCGAGGTGGGAGGACCACTTGAGGCCAGGAATTCAAGACCAGCCTGGGCAACATGGTCCCCCATCTCTACAAAATATTTAAAAACTAGTCGGGCATGGTAGCATATACCTGTAGTCCCAGGTACTCAGGGAAGGAGCAGGAGAACTGTTTGAGCCAAGGAGTTCAAGGCTGCAGTGAGCTATATCATACCACTGCACTCCAGCCAGGGCAACAGAGTGACATCCTGTCTCAAAAATAAATAACTTTTTAAATGATGAAACTAAAGTAACTAGGGTACTGAGGAAGCAAGATATTCCCCCCTGTAACTCATTCAGGAACTAAATGTGGAAAGAAAAAGAATCTGGGGGTTAATATTCCTGGTCTTCTTGTCTGCTCAGGACCCCACATTTGTGTTACTTGCTCATTGCCAAGGGTACCCCGCTGAGGCTGTGAATGGGGGCAGAAATCCAGACTGGGTTGGGCTTATCAAGCTGTGGACTGTAGCAAGGAGTTGTGCCCACCTGGAGATGAGATCCCATCCCATTCTGGAATTTGCAAAAAGGCTGAAATCTTCCCTGCCAAAACACAGCACCTGTGGAGCTGTGCTGGGGCTGAGCTCTTGGGTCAGACAGATGACCAGCAAGGCATATTAGTAGTGTTACCTAGGAGATCCTCCTATGTGTCACACTGGAAGTAGAGCTTCTCCCTGCATGATCTTAAAGAGTATTTGTTTAGATGAGTATACACTTTGAACTGAAACACTTCAGAGCTATGCATAGTTGGAAGAGGATCTGTAGTGGTAAGTCACTGACTCCACCTTACTAGTTGCAAAGGCAGAGTGGACCTTGGATGAAACTGGGAAGCATTTGAGATCCTGGGGATCTTCCCATCTCCTCTTCTGTATGTTAGACTCCTTTCATCCTTCCTTTGTCCTGTTCACCTGCCATCCCACCAGGCTCAGATAAGACTTCAGTCTCTCCCTTTCTGAAAAGCAAAAACCACCCACCTTCTTTTTGCTAAGAACTTTGTTCAAGAGAAGACACTTTAAAGTAGCTAAAATCACACTAAGGTGTAATAACCAAGAACAATTAAATGTCTCCTTCCTCAAGGATAGTATTTTAATATATAAATAGCAGATGGACTACACCGTCCTGGTGGATTCTCAGGCAGCAGGACATGGCAGGGATTTTGCTTGCGTGTCTAAGGCAGCAGCACTCCCTTTATCCCCGAGACCACTGTGTGTGGGTCAAAGCTCTCTACAGCTGGCTCACACAGAAGTACACACAGTTCGCTCGGTTTACATCAGCATTGTTCTGTGTTGCTTTTCTCTTAGCGTTGTTCGGTACTCTATTGTCTATTTGCATTTTCCTTGTCATAACTGTTCTTCCAGGCCAACCTAAACTCTTCATTCTTGGCTCCAGCATGGCCAAACTGGTGTCGATTTTGCATCTCCTGAACTTACTCTTTCATAATTTCCTTTTGTTCAGCCAGTAAACTGCTCCATTCCTAAATCTTCTTTTTTTAAACATCTCATCCCCAAAAGTTACCTGCTTGAAAGTATAATACTGTGCTTTCTGTTTTTTCTTTCTTTCTTTCTTTCTTTCTTTCTTTCTTTCTTTCTTTCTTTCTTTCTTTTGAAACTGTGATTATTAACTAAGGAGGTAATTTACAACTTCCCCATTGCTTCCTTATCCGGAAGTTAACCCCATAAGCCCCAGACAAGGAAAGGAGAACTTACTGAGACTGTGTTTGCTGGAAGCATTTAGTAAGGCTTGTCCTGTTTTTGTTTCTATACCAAGCCTAATGAGACATGGTTGGTATTTTTCTTCTAAAAATGGCTACTGGAAGCTGTGATGTTAGTTTTCTGTTGGAAAGTATTCCCTGATAGGAAGCAATTCTTATGGCTTGTCCGGGGCTTACATCACACCAATGAAGCTGAACTCAAAAGTGAAGTTGATCAGTTCAGTAAAAAATCTACCATCAAGAAGCAGGGCCAAGTGGATTCTGGTCACAGAACTCAAAATAGCTGAAATAAGACACCTGTGAAAATGGCCAGTCTCTTCAGCTGCAATTCTTTGAAGAAATGTCATAATGTTCAATTCCCTTCATCATCCAAGTGGTGTATTTGAAGAGTTTCTGATCCTTGGGCACATGGAGTTTTTCCAATGCCAAGATGCTATGGTCATAGTCTACGTTGTCCAAAAGGTAAAGGTTTTATATGTATTGATTGTCAGTAGACTTTAACTAAATCCAGTGTAAAATGACAAGGTTCCAAATGAGGAAGAATCTGGGAGATGTCTTTAAGAATCCTACATGAATGAGATTATATTTTATTTTCACCCTGGCATGGGAGAACCTCTCAAAGCTTGTATGGCTCCGTATATTACGTTCCTTTAGTAAAGTCAAGATAAAATATCTAGTCTTGGTGAATACATCACTCGACTTTTTTCTTCAACCACTTACCAAAGACAGCCCAGATCAAAGGTTAGCATCTTTATTCCTTTAATTGCAGATATTTTTGTCCTATCCTTTTCCCAAACGAATTGTGCTGAGAAACTGCATACTGATGAACAAATTGTTAGCCAATATTTTGTCTTTATCTACAAGTTGAAGAAGGTGCAAGCCCTCCTCTAGGACCCAGAAAGAATGGCCTAGGATTTCCATACAACGCTTTGGTGGAGGAGGCTGGTTGGGAAAAAGATATATGCTGGCCTGCCCTGAAGGGCTGGGAACTCCCACAGGCTCTTGAAAAGGATGAATCAACACGTTGCCAGTTCGTACGCTGTAGCCTATGTAATGCGCGGGCCACAGTCCACTGACATCTGTTTGGGCATGTACCCATCTGTATTGTAGCTTAATTTCTAAACCACTTAAAATACAGTCTTCCATATTGGCAAACAAGTATTGAGGGTGATAGGTACAGAACTTTGCATCATGTACTGTGGTGGAGATAAGGAAGAAGGCACTAGCCCAGCTTTTAAGAAGCTTATAATACAGTTGTCTGAACCTGTGAGGTTAGAAAGTCTTTCAAAACTGTGAGGTTCTGGAGATACCCTTTAAGAAAATTACAATTAATGTAAGCTTGTGCTGCTGTTATTGTGATGAAATACTTCTCTTCATGTAGCTGGTATAATGCAGGTCCCATTCACACCTCACCCATTCCACCACCACCTCCCACCCTCCTTTCTGAATAGCTGTATTCCAGAGAGGTGAGGCACGGAGTCAGGAATTGATCTCCAAAGTGGGTAAAGCTAATAAATATGATTTGGGATGAAAAGGCACTGTGTAAATGCTTGAGATGTTGTCATTGCTATTCTCATATGCTTTATTATTTTTAAATTGGGCATCCTTTAAGTAGATCATTTGTTCGCCACAGTCTCCATTATATCTAAGCAAAGCATTCACAGAAATTTCTAAAACCTTTTCATTTCTCTCTGTAGGTTGTTGTTTCGTAACATTTTATACAAGAAAAGCTGCACTTGAGGCCCAGAATGCACTGCACAATATTAAAACTTTACCTGGGGTGAGTCGGTTTACTTTTGTATCAGAATCACTTTATTGCTTGAAAATGGTCCTTTCAACTGAAGGTTCTAGTTATGGGCTCTTAGTGCCAAAAATGACTTTGGTCTTTTGAGGAGTGTGTGCTGACCCCCCGGTTCCCTGCAGCAGCCACACCAGCTGGCCAGCCCATAAAGGAGCTCTGGCATTAACGCTGACGGGAAGAATTTTCAAATACTGTGTCCCCTGGTTAGAAAATCAGAGTGACCCCACTGGGCAGCTGCTGCCAAAGAGTATTGGGTGGGCTAAGATTTTAAAAGGGGAAAAAAAACTAACACACACAAGAGAAGCAAATGGAAAAGAAAAAGCTTTTATTCACCAGGAGCTCCTTTTCAAATTTTGTCTTTAGATTTTCTTTTGAAAGGACAAAATGTACCCTGTACAGCCATAATATTAAGCCTCCTAATGGTTTCTAAACAGTCAATGGTGGTTAACAAAGTCAATGTTTTAATGCCCAATTTGTGGCTTCATGTTGATACAGGACAGAAAATAAAAAGCTTACCTTTTTTTTTCCGTTTCCTTCCCAGTAATATTTGATACTTGCCACAATTCATCAGAAGGGAACTGATGTTGCATGTAGGAACACCAGAATACATTTTTTTCTAAAGTATTTTGTGGCACTTTTATATACTTCTTGCTATTACCAATTTCCTGATGCTGTTTGGATGTTTTCCCCATTGACCCAAATGTCAGTGATGAGTTCATTCAGTATCATAATGACTTGTATTTGTTATAACGAAAAACCTGTGGTAACCAGTTCAAGGATAATGATTTTATTGAAACCTGGTTTGATCAGAAGAAAGATAAGATAATGTTCCTAATGTTTTCAGGGTAAAGTTCTACCTTTGTGTCATTTATTTGTCTCTGAACACATACACAAACATCTGTGTGTATATACATATTCACACATGCGCATATAACCATTGAACCCCCCTAAACCCCAAGAAAAGATAGCATTTGTATGATTCATCCCAGACACATTCAGAATACAAGATTGTAGTGACAAGAAGCTCAACAAAAGATTTTCAAAACATTAGCTTCTTAATCACCCAGAAGTCATTAATTACGAACCTTGATCTTGAATCATGCTACTTTGGTATTCCCCTTTGTATGTGAGAAAAATCAAAGAATAGAAGTTTCAAAAAAGCAAGTGTGTGGTCCCACAGTGGTCCCTCCCAGTGCCACTGCTGCTCTCTGCAACTGCTAACATGGTTCTTAGTAAAGCTGCTTTTATTGAGTCTAAGTGCTTTGCTCAGTGACTTAAAAAAAAATAGTATTATTTCCTCTGCAGTCTTCATGTAAGATAATTTTTTAACACAGATTCTGGGAGATTGCAGTGTTTGGTCACATTATGGAATGAAAGAACCAAGGCAAATATTTACTGACTCAGTCAACAATAGAAGAAAATCATTTTTATTTCCCAGACTCCTAATCAAACCCAGAGACCACTTTGTTTTTCTTCTTTTACAAAGAAATGCTTTTTCAGTAATTAGCATGCAAAATCCCTTCTAGGTGTGTTTGTTAAAATTACTTGAGACATGAACTGTTGTTTATTTAGCATTTAAGGTATAGTGTAGTTTGACGCCAAGTCACATTGTACTTTAAATGAATGCAAAGCTTGGTGAATTTATATTTATCCCTCTACTAAGCCCAGCTCCTAGCATGTGATCTTCATAATCAAGGGTGCGCTCAAGAAACCGAGAGTGTATATGATGAATGGGGCATGTTGAAATGCATAAAAGTGACTTATGAATATACTTCTGTTTGGGTTATCTTACACTGACTCTTAGAAAACAACATGTTTTATATTTTTAGAAAGTTGTACCTGGGTTATTTGCTTTCTTCCTAAAAAGTCTGCAGTAGAGACCCACTGTCAAGGACAATAATTTGGGAGTTGGAAAAGATGGTCGGTGGATTATTTTTGGTTTTCTCCTTATCTAGTTTCATATGCCCAATTAATTGAGTCAGGTTGAAGGAAAATTTGAAAAGTCAGATTTGATTTGTGAGGCTGATAGCCTTTCCAGTGTACACACTTGCTCCATTTGCCATTTCAAATATGGCAAATGAGGATAGAGTTTCCCGTCTTGCATTTATGTAGAGCTTCATCCAATAAACATTACCCTTAACAGCTATAGGAAGAACATGAAAGTGGTTGCCTTTTAGCTGTGTGAGCCTTTGGTGGACAGAAAGAAATGGGACCAGATATAAAAGATTAATGCATATTCTCGGAAAAAATATTACAGGGTGCCTTGCTGTTTGATTACAAGCCTTGGAATTAGTCAACATTTCCATAATTCTAAACCAATATACACCTGTTTTCCCACTGTGACGTGAAGGCACAACTTAATTTAACAGAAACCCTGCTGTGCTAAATCTCTCATTAAATACCAAGTGAGTTCAGTAATTTAAAGTTGTACGCTACTATTTTAACTGGTTGCCTTCATATTATGAAATTAATAAGAAATTAATGATGCACTTTACCATATGCCTTCAATTTCTTTCTGAATAAAAATAAAAGGGATAAAGAAAAAATGCATCAGCAGCTGATACTTTAAAGCTTTTCTGGTTGTAATCATTTTCCTGTGGATAAAATCCATTAAAAAGTCACTTGCTGCCTTTTTGCTAAAGTGTCCAAAACTTTCTATGTAAAACAAGATCAGATAATGCTAGGGTTTTTTTCTGTGTAATTTTCTTTTGCAGTTAATATTTTGTTTCATGAGGAACTTTTATTATGCAGCCAAGCTTGATTGATGTTTCGAGTTTGCTTTCCTCTGTATGCACTGTCTTTCTTTCTTGAGGGAAACAAAGAACTTGGTTAGTTAGGACACAGAATCAAGCTGACAGGATGGTCTGTCGTGCAATCGAAAGTACCTGCTCTAAGATTTTGATTTAAAAGCACCCTCCTTTATGTGCTGTGAATGAATTTTAGAAACCCTTTACGTGGGGATGGGGGAAGGACTCGCACATTGAGTTGCAGCATAGGGCCCTTACTGAGCAAGGTGAAATCATAGAAGACACGTTTCTCAAACCTGACTCTTACTGGGTAACGAAGGAAGACACTATTTCTTGCGTCCTCTGAAATTCTCAACATAAATCCTACAAATACAATGGCAGTTGTAAAGAAAGCAAACTCAACAGCTTGGCACAGAGCAGGGGATGAGAGTGTGGGAGTCATTCCCTTGGTTTGATCATGTTTCTCCTCTAGAAGTGGTTGCTTGATGCTTAAGCAACAGATGAAATTTTTGGTACAGTGCCTTATTAGTTACTGACATTTCATGAGATGAATCCCACATGATCATGGAGTGTCTACAATGTGCCTAGCTCTAAGCTAGATACTGGCAGGAGGTAGCAGGGATGGAGCTTAAGGGGGCTTCTAGCTAATCTAGCTGGAAGGGTGGACAGTAGAGAAGTAATTAATATTTACATGGTTCGTATTTCATGCTTTTCTGCTATGGACAGAATACCCATTCCACCACATAGACACATCCTTGAGATCCCTAGTATGTAGAGCCATTATAGCCTGAGGATACTATTGTGAGTGAATCTGCACAGACTGGGCTACCTGGTAAGCCGTTGGGTTTGGTACCTTGTTAGGCTGACTTTTCCCACTGCTGGGCCGTTAGTGTTTTTGAACTGATTTTGGTTGCCTCCACTTTGATGATGTGTCAACTTGGGCTTGAAGATAGCATCCCTTATTGAGGGTTTTATCTAGGCACAACCTAACTGGTAGTTTACTCAGTAGAAATGTCATTATCTACCATTGTGTTTTCTGGAGGGAAATTTTCAAGGCACCTTGCATGAGTTTCATTTTGTTTTTGTTGACCTAATTTAGCTCAATTAAAAGATAAAGTAGGCCATGCTCAGTGGCTCACACCTACAATCCCAGCATTTTGGGAGGCCGAGGTAGGTGAATCATGTGAGGTCAGGAGTTCAAAGCCAGCCTGATCAACATGGAGAAACCCCACCTCTACTCAAAATACAAAATTAGCCAAACATAGTGGTGCATGCCTGTAATCTCAGCTACTCAGGAGGCTGAGGCAGGAGAATTGCTTGAACCTGGGAGATGGAAGTTGTGGTGAGCCAAGATCTTACCATTGCACCCTAGCCCTGTCAACAAGAGCAAAACTCCTTCTCAAAAAAACAAACAAACAAACAAAAAAACTAAAATAAGACCTTAATTGAGGTACTCAAAATCTACCAAGATCTCTTCAGTAATCAGATGTTAGGGCCAAATATCCTTGTGCTGGTGTCAGCACTGTGCTGGGTGTCATTCTTTTTTCAAGGTCTTAACACATATTGTCTCTAGTAATAAGGCTTTTGGATTGAAATCCACAGCAGTATCATTAGAGCATTCACTGTATAAATTAATTTAATTAAGAATGTAATAACAGGAATACAGTTTTGAAAAAGCTCTTAAATTTTAACAGCAAGGAAGAAACTGTGGAATCTAAGTGTCTTGTAAAATATTAATTGCAAATTTCTTTCAGACATCTTCTTTGAATGTGCCTTACCCATTTCTTTTTCAAATCACCACCAGTTTTATTAAATGCAGTTTATATTAAGGAGTTATTGCCCTAAGAGAACATTTGTTTAGAGTGCTCCATTTTAGCAGCATACCAAAAGATGTTTTATGATAACCCATGCAAGGTGAGCAAGGACTGCGGGAGATCTGGGGTAGAAAAACAAATGAGCCTGATCCAATTGGAAGAGGCAGGAAGGGAAATGGCCTCTTGGGACAAGTATGTTCACCCAGGTGGAGTGAATGGGCCCCTTCCTGGCCTGCCCTGGAAGAGATAATAGACCCGTGTGGGTGGGCACCTTCCTCCCAGGCAGACTTCACTCCATGGAATTGGCCCGTATGTTATTTCATAGTGGAGCGCTGCGGTTTGTTACTCTCTTCAGCAAAAAAGCTTGACTCTCACTGGGGCAAAATCCATTTGCCCGTTTGAATGCATTTTGAGGTGTTCATATTCTTTGAACCGCCTCTCCCACTTATTGATAGGTATTAATGCCTTTGTTCTCTGAGCCGTGATTATCGTTTTATCATTGTCATTATCATCATCATTTTTGCCATAAAATCTCCCAAACCTGATCTCGTGTGTCAGGGAAATTTCTGCCGAAACCATCTGATTTGAGTATTTTTTCTCAGATGCCTTAGATTTAAAATTATTATGGGGAAAAAACCCATCTCTCTGTATGAACAGGTTTGAGTCCTCGAAGTCTTGTGCCATGTGGGGCACACAGAGCATGGATTCATTTCTTTATTCAGCAACCACGTATTGAATGTTTACTGTTGGCCAGGCAGTATTCTAGATACCAGGGTACTGCAGTAGCAGCCATGCCCTTTGTAACCGAGTCACCGAAACACAGAACCTGCCACCATGCCTGCATGTGGTACATGTTTAGTAAATGAAATATTTCCAAAGGAGTACAGTTTTCTGAAAAAAGATAATTCTGCCTAAAAATATTTCACATGTTCTAAAATAATGTAGATACATGTTATCACATGTATGTGCATTTAGTGATACAGATGGTTTCATAGGCATGGATCTGTGTACTTAGGTGTATGTCTACAAACATACATTTCACATGTATACATGGGGATGTCAGTCCAGATAACTGCAGAAACGTAGAGCTTCAAGTCCCCTGTCTGTGCAGCCTGCCGACGTGGTCTCCATTGCTTTGCAGTGAACTTTGTTATTTTAGGCTTCATCAGTGATCTCAGTTCCTTGGTATAATTATAGTTCGTTTGTGGGTGCTTTGAGTCTGGATCAGGGCAGGTTCATGGTACATGTTGGAGAGGGTGCACTGATGGTGAGCCCTGCCTCCCACCATCTTCACAGTGCGGGGGTGAGCAGGGTACTGCCTGAGGAGCTTCCTGAGCCCTGAGTAAACATTCCTCAAAAGGCGCTGTGTCTACCTCAACGTTTGTGTAGGTGTGAACTCTCCTTGTGGAGCACCCCACATATAAACCTGTGGGGAACATTCAGGTATTCCACACGTGTATTGTGTGGAATGTGTCAGTCAGGACATCCATTTGGTGCACGTGCTTCAGATTTACCTTGGCAGAATTTGGCCTGGGCTGACAAATTTGGCCTCACCGGACTGCCTAGGGGAGCCATTTCCCTGCCATCTGTGTTTTCATACAACACTCAGATCTCATACAAATAAAAGCCAGACAGACAAAATAAGGACTGTGTTTCTCTTGGAGATGAGTTTTTAAGGACTGTGATGGAGAGTAGGGGGAGCTCTGGAGGAGTCCTTGGAGGTCCAGGAGCCCCTTCCTGCTACAGGAGTCACAGCAGTATGAAAGGCATAGGTTTAAAGTACAGACACAGCCCCAAGTTGGGCTCAGCCAGGGGCATCAGGTTAGCTCCCAGCTCACTAGTATAGACCCAGGAAAGGAAGTTGGAGGATGAAAGGAAATCCTGGGCTCAGTGAGTTCCAGTCTGCAGGCCCAAGCCCCAGGGAGATGGGAAAGTATATTTTAATACTTAATAAAAGGCTATTACAAGTTGTCTATTTCACCTGCCGTAAAGTTTTATACACTACCTGAATAGCAAGTTGTTTTGCTTTTGGCTGGCAGTCCATTGAATCAGTAATGTTGATGGGCAGTTATTTATGTATGGCTTTGATTAAAATTTGAAAAAAAAACAGTTACTTTTAAAACATGACCTACTCAATACAAGGAATTGCATGAGAGAAAGTTTATGAGAATTCCTCAGTGGTGCAAAGTTAAAAATGCCAGCATAGGATTACAGCAGGGAGTAGCCACACCATTTTTGGCCACGAAGTCGATGGAAGGCATTACTGCTTAGTTCGCAAACAGCATGGTCTCAGCTATATCCCTAATTAGTAGGACTGTTGCCGGGGCTTCTGAGAGAGAGTATGTGAATGTGTTGGTACTGGTGCCTGATCAGGTTTGCAGAAGTGCTTTGTGTCATTGCTTGAGGAATACTGGTATCTCATTATTATCTTGTGAGGAGACGGTGGGATGGTATAGTGGCAAAATGAGAAGCCATCGTTACATTTCAGAGATAATCATTTCTCTGTGACAGCACAAGATGAACCTGGGAATATGCAGTTCACTTATGTAGACCTTAGTTCCCGAAAGGTTGATAGGATTTCAAAAGAAGATTGTGAGGGAGGTGGGGATCCGTGGATTTGATTAAAGGTCTGGATGGAATTGCAGAGGAATGAGTGAGTTATTATAATCAAACAATGAAAAGTTTGAAATATGCGTATAAAATTGTCCAAATTCTGTCATTAGCATATAGGGTTTCTGTAAGAACTCATCCCTGAGAATATCATAGTGTGCTGGACAGATCTGGAATCGTTGACATGAGCTGGGTGTAACTTGGGAGGCAATGTGCAGGTGAAGTGGGCTGCTGAGTTCAGAGCCTGGAGCTTTATGACACACAAAAAGTTATGTGACGTGGGTAGGTGTGGAGAAGACTTGTCCCAGGAACACCAAGATTCTTCCCCCACATGCTAGGAAAGAGAGGATGGCTAAGCTTGGGGGAGCCGAGGCCAGGATCAGAGGGAGTCAGGGCCCTGGATGGTTAGTGCAGGGAAGTGTACTGGATACTTAAAGAGGGGTGAGGCGGGCAGAGTTGAAGCTTCCTCTGTCCCTCTGCTCATTTCAGCCATAGTCATAGCATACAGGTGCCTGGGCAATCTCATTAGTATTGTGATATAAGCTGTTGAAGTTGGTTTGATAATGAAGGAATATTTCGGGGCCATATCCTCACAGCTCTCACTGCCCACCCACCATGGAGATGAAAGGATAAACAGTAAACAGCGTGTGTGGTGGTCGCAGGAAGTGATGCTGTGACAGAGGCTCTCTTGCATGCTCCTCATCGTTCCTACGTTTCACTGCTTCCTGTTGGCAGTCAAAATACACATTCATGCTGCCATCCACTCCTCCTCCAGCCTTAAAAATGCTTGAAATGCTTTCTGTACTTGATCTGCAAAACAACATGTGTCAACTGAGTGACTCTTTCCAGTCTTGCAAAACTCTTTTTTTGCTGTCCATGCGTTGTCTGTGGTAATCTTCTATTTAATAGAAAACTCTATACTGTGACTTGACTTGGTTCTATGATGGGTTGGTCATTTTAGAGTGCTTTATGTAGAGAAATCTGGATTATTCAAGCTTCGTCTGTCCACTTTGAGATTCTCTGGGCATCTGCTTTCTTCTCTGATTGAGAACTGACAGGGAGTTGAGCAATCATAATTTTTCCACTGGGGAGCAGAGAACGCAGAGGGAAAGGAAATGGAGTCAAACAAGTCAGTTTATATCCTTATTTACAGCCTTGGTTTGACAAGAAAGGGTTTTTAACCTAATGAGGTTTCAGGATTATTGGTGGATTTTTTTTTTTATCTATTTGATTCCTGTCCTGGCTAACATGGATAAGTGACTCATCTTTGTTTGTAAATGGCTTTATAGGGTTGTTTATTTGTTATCCTTTCTAAAAATATTTCAGGTGATGTGTCAATAGCATTCACCTTGTTGTGCTGAGGACATCTCTGAAGTGCCAGAGATTAACTTCTCTGACCTCCCCTAGGAAAGCAATGATGGACCTGGAATTAGAAGTCATGGGCTTGGCGCGGTGGCTCACGCCTGTAATCCCAGCACTTTGGGAGGACAAGGCAGGTGGATCATGAGGTCAGGAGATTGAGACCATCCTGGCCAGCATGTTGAAACCCCATCCTTACTAAAAATACAAAAATTAGCTGGGCATGGTGGCAGGTGCCTCACAGCTACTCTGGAGGCTGAGGTAGGAGAATCCCTTGAACCCAGGAGGCGGAGGTTGCAGTGAGCTGAGATTGCGCCACTGCACTCCAGCCCAGTGACAGAGCAAGACTCTGTCTCAAAAAGAAAAAAAAAAAGTTGTAGTTGCTAGGACTCCTGTGGGTTGGCCTCATGGTAGGGATTTAGGTGTGCTGGCTGCATTGTGGGGCAGAAGGGGTGTGGCTCAAGAGGCTAGCACAGCACAACAGGAAAAATCACCAAGACGAAAGAAGCTCCTCTGCATGGGTTCCCTTGGGGAGGCTCCATGGCTATTGTTAAATTTTCACAACTCCACAGGACACTTAAAGTATACCGTGTTTTAGTGACAAGCTGAAACTCAAGATCAGTAACTTGTCTGAGGTTACACAGCTAGCCCCTGAGTTTACAGGCAGTTGAGTAGAATCAGCGTGTCTGGACTCTAAGCCAAGGAACTTTGCATTCTGCTGTCTGTTGGGTGCTGGCTTGCTGGTCCCGGTTCCTGCTGGCAGGTGGAGGGTCTCAGAAGGACCACATTTGCCCCTTTGGCACTGACACGATAAATTTGCATTCTTAGTCCTGCCCCACTACTGCAGCTCATCATGGATGTGGAACCTCAGGGCCATGACAGTTCTGGCTGTGTCACATGGCATGGACCTGCTGACAGGGTGTAGCGGTGTGAACCTAGAAGTCACCTGGGCCGTCAGTGGCCACACACACACACACACACACACACACACACGAGCTGGTCCTGCCACAGCAGGAGCCTCAGGGCACCTGGCTGCAGCTCTGCCCAAAACAGGAAACTATGTTTCCTGCATAGGCACAGATCCTGAAAAACACTCAGTGAGTGAGGCAAGGTGTTTGCTGGAAACTTTGGAGCATGAGGTTACTAAAACGGAGCTTTCTAAGGGGAAGCAATAGATCAAAGACAGTCATTACTGTAAGAGGAACTGCTTTGAGAAGTGATTATAAATGCACCATCTTTCTTCAGAGGACTGTAGCTTTACTGGCATCATCTCATTGACATTCATGTTATTAGGGTGCATTTCTTTATCTGCATCCACAGGCCTTCAGTCCCAATCCACAATCTGCATTTTAATGCCCATCTCCATCCAGCTGTCCTTGCCATTGCTCTGCTTCCATGGTCCACAGACAGGGGAAGGACAGAGTATGGAGACTCACCCTGGAAGAGTGAGCAGGACTCTCTTCCCTACAACCCCAAGCATTAGGCTGCAGGACAAGGGGCTGAGGTTGTGAGACAAACAGAAACCTCAGCCTGCCTGCCATCATTACACCCTGCTGCCCTGAAAACACCTGGAGGCCTGTAGAAAGTGACTGTTCTACCCTGTTGTATTATTAATGAGGAAATGATTGTCCAAGCAGTGAAGTCTGCATAACCATCTAAGCTGCTGAATCTGCTGCTGCTGACAAAGGGCCAGACTCACCACCACAAACCAGGGCACTAAGAGGTAGGACCAGGCAGCCCATGCCACAGATGCTGCAACAGGATGAACATGGCCCCATGAGACAGCAGCTGCTGCTGTCCCTGTCACGGCAAAGTCAAGGGCAGGGAGGACAGGTGGCAGGGGTGCTCTTTATGAAGTGATCATGAGTGCCAGAAGCTTGGATGTCCCTGCCCTCCCAGTTCATCATCAAGAGGGAGGCCAGTTAGGATCGAAGGCTGAGCACTGGCCAGGACATTAGGGCCAGTTTTCAGTTGGGTCTGTCTTGCCATCTCATTGTGGTTTCTGCTGTTAGATTCTGCTGGAATCTAAGTGATAGATGTATTATCAGGCAGAAGTTCAGGCCACCTCTGCCTCTATCTTAGTTACAGCAGTCAGAGCTAATGATGTCATGGTGGCCACTGGCAGCTGGGGTTAGAGGTAGTTGTCTGCCATCTTTAGGTTCATTATTTCTGCTACACTGTCATGTGTCAGCGATGAGGTACCAAGTGAGAGCAAAGCATAGGCTCCTACAAACTCATCTCCTCTCCTGGAAGCTTGACTGAGTGACTGTGGGTCACCGGGCATATTTTAATCTGTGACGTTCCGCACTTTGTGTACTTGCCAGCAGATATGCAGTATCATTGTTTCCTAAGAAGAGCGTGGATTTAAATACATGCCAGGACACTGTGCAGGTATTTCACATTTAAGTAGCATATGGGGCTCAGCGGAGTCAAGAAGTCACAGGGATTAGGAAAGAGAAAATGAATTGCTCTCATTGCGTATATGTTATATGCTAGGTAAATGTCAGAACAGTAGTCACAGAACTTCAGGATATTTCTAGCATATTTTGGCTTATACATGTTTTGTCTACATAATGGATATCTGTCAGTGGCTTTCAGAATTCAAATAATTTTAATCAAATACACTAAATGCTCAAGTATTAAAAGTAGTTGCAACAGTTAACATGTACTGAGTGTTTACTCTGTCCTCGGAACTATGCCAAGAACTTAGTATATACTTGATCTCATGTAAATAATAAAATAATAAGATAGTAATTTTTTTCCTAACCTGGTTGCTTTTTCAACTAAAAGTCTATTCTTGTACGTTCAAAGAGTTAAAGTGGCTGCACATCTTAGAGAAAATTTCTCTAATGATAAATCAATGAGTATCTTTTATGGGTAATAATTAACCTACTTTAGATACAAGTATGATATGAAAGAGACATGTCAGTTAATTGAAGCTAACCTCAGCCTGTCTTCTTCACATTGCTCATATCTGACTTACGATTTACTAATATTTATAAGATATCATTTAGGTGCAGGAGCAGTAGCCTTGCTTTTGATCTTTGGTGTCTTCTGCAGTTCACAGAGACACTAACTATAATTACAACCCCACCCACATCCCCCCGCCCCCAAAAAAACCTTGGAAGTACCATTTTATCATTTATTAGAGAATCTCAGTCACCGAGTTAACCTAAATCACGCCTAAGTCAGTTACCCAGATTTTAAAAACTCTGTAGGTCATTAAGGAAAACTAAATATCATCAGTTTGGAAATACTTGAGAGTCAAAAGCCCAGGAAATCCTGTAGCTGATTTCAGTTGGCTTGTGTTTCTTTGAATGTTATATGGGTCAACAGAGGAAGAAAGGACCTGTGCAGGAAAGTAGGCCATATGGAAACGTAGATCTCAGACCATAGAAGCACGTCCTGTCCCAGCTCCTCACTTGATAGATGAGGAAACTGAAGCCCAGAAAGGCGGGATGGCCGGGCGCGGTGGCTCAAGCCTGTAATCCCAGCACTTTGGGAGGCCGAGACGGGTGGATCACGAGGTCAAGAGATCGAGACCATCCTGGCCAACATGGTGAAACACTGTCTCTACTAAAAATACAAAAAAAATTAGCTGGGCATTGTGGCGTGTGCCTGTAGTCCCAGCTACTCGGGAGGCTGAGGCGGGAGAATTGACTGAACCCAGGAGGTGGAGGTTGCGGTGAGCCGAGATCGTGCCATTGCACTCCAGCCTGGGCAACAACAGCGAAACTCCGTCTCAAAAAAAAAAAAAAGGCGGATGACAGGTGACATGCTGAAGGTCACGCCCGTCAGTGCTGGGGTGGGTGCAGATCACATCTCCTAACCTCGAGCCTATTGTTTTTTTCAGCAAACTACGCCCCCCATGATTTCTCTGCAAGGTTATGCCAAACATGTCATCTTAAAGAATCAGAAATCCAGATTCCAAATTGCCAATCTGTTTGTAACATTTCACTCTATGATGTGAGGCTATTGAATTTGGTGTTTCCTTTTCTCATTTCCGTTCTCTGAGAAAGACCCAGAAACCTAATAATAACATTCTTCTTGGCCATTTACCTAAAATGATAGGTGGAGTAGATGAATTTATAAAGAACAGATGAAGACAAAGGAAAGCAGTCGTTAGTATTCAAGTCCATTTGCATGTCATGTAAAACTAGGGCACTGATTCTCAGCTTCTGCTGCACAGTAGTAGGGTCCCCTGGGGAGCTTTTAAAACTGTGTGCCTGGGCCACACCACAGTCAAATCAGACTCACTTGGGATAAGAGTCTGGCATCAGTTTTTTTATTTGTGGTGGTGGTGGTGGTGGTGGTGGTGGTGGTGGTTTTTGAGACAGAGTCTTGCTCTCTGTTGCTCTATTGGCTGGAGTGCAGTGGTGCAATCTCAGCTCACTGCAGCCTCCGCCTCCCAGGTTCACACAATTCTCCTGCCTCAGCCTCCCAAGTAGCTGGGATTACAGGCACGTGCCACCACGTCCAGCTAATTTTTGTATTTTTAGCAGAGATGGGGTTTTGCCATGTTGGCCAGGCTATTCTTGAGCTCCTAACCTCAAGTGGACCACCTACCTCAGCCTCCCAAAGTGCTGGATTACAGGTATGAGCCACCATGCCCAGCCTAGTATATTTAAAGCTCCCCAAATGATTCTAGTGTGCAGGCAAATTTTAGAACCCCTGTTAAGAGAATTAATCATCACTTACCCCAAGGGTTAGGTGGTGGTGACATAACTTGTTTCCTCCTTCTGCTGTTCATCTAGATGTATAGGCACACACACTGAGCTGCTGATCATCTTCAACAGGTACACTAGAGTTTTGCTCCTCAAGTAGCAGTGACATCATCTGAGAAAGTGTTAGAAATGCAAACGTGGAGGCCCTATCCCCAGACCTGCATTTAAACTAGATTCCTGGGTCTTACACGTTCACACAAAAATAATCACGTGAGGCGACAGTTAACTAACTTGATTGTCAACATCATTTCACAGTGCATCTGTTTATCAGAACAGCACACTGAAAAAAATAATAAAATTTAAAAATGTTTTTAAATTGAAAACTCTAAATCCTGGGTGACATGGGTACAGAGCGAAGTTTGAGAAGTGCTGTTATGTAGAACCAGGTCTCCCCAATGCTGTTTCCCTGGGAGTCCCTCACAGGGCACTGGAGGGCAGCCCTGTGTCTGTGTGCTTGCACACTGCTTCCAAGTGCTGGGTTGCTGTGTTCCCTCATCTGAGTACCAAAGTCAAGAGAGATCCTCTGGAGAGGCTGCCACCCTCCCTGTTACCTTTCAGACATTCTGAAGTTGGGGTGGCATGGAGCAACCTGACCCTGCAGGACAGGAGGTGAGAAAGTAAATGGCAATGTGAGGGCGTCCCAGGTGTTCTAGCATCCTTGGATGGGCAACTGGATTTTTCCCCCCCAACCATCCTCTAAATTCTGCTGGGAAATCTCTGAATGGGACTTACATAGAATTAATAGGTGTCAGACCATAAGGGGATGAATGGAAATGCCGCCATTTTAAGCACAGTTTTGCTGGCCAGAATAAGCTAATTGTAAAGCATGAGGAGCAATTTTCTGCCACAAAGAGTTCATCTGTAATATTCAGCAGTTTATTTCCACCTTCCAGAAACCATAGGAGTGTAGAGTCTTGCTGTTTCGTCATTCACGGACTTAAAATTCCTTACCAGGAAAGCAAAGCATTTATTATCCTTTTTCTCTTGATATCCACAGCTTGAGAGACTTCTGCTGACAAAGAAAATTTAACTACCACATGAATGCTAGAGTGGAATATACTATCGCATAATGAGGGATGCTGTGTCTATGTATGTATTTGCAATTTGGGAGGCTTACAAAGAATGTCATCTGCCCTGAATAGTGTAAGATTTCCCCTTGATCAAGTTCTGAGTTCTTGTTTTTCATTTCTGTGGGTCTGGAGAAGTTTTTCACATTGTGGGTTATTCCTAATTATTGTAGGTACAACAAACATCCTGGGTTGTAGTCTGTAAGGACAAAATCATTTGTTGTTGCTTAAAGCCAGAACTAACCACGGTCAGCGCTTTTGCCGCAATCCGCAGCTGCTGCTTGTTAGACCAGCATCAAAGAGTGAGCAGCAGTTGGTCGACCAAATAAGAAAGTGATGAGAGGATCCTTGTAGAATAGGAAGCAGAGTGGGGCAAGGCAAGGGAGAACATATACCAGAGGAGGAAACAAGCCAGGGCATCCTACCACCTTGATGGTGTGTCAGCCCTGAGCAGAGGAGGGGATCAGCTAGAAGATAAAAACGTCCAGGCTTCCTGCAGAACTTACAGAAGCACACATATTGTGTCTGTTTTGCTTATTGCAACCAAATGATTAACTCTTCAGGGAAAAAAAATCCTGTCTACTTAGTTTGTATATGGTTGATATCTTTCATTCTCACATTCCTCTACTCATTTCTATTTTTCAATATCTGATTAGAGCTGAATTAATACAGTTGGGGCTAAAAAAGAGCTGCTATCTCTCAGTGCCACATTTTTGGAGATGCATAAGCCTCATTGTTTTCTCATTAGTGATAACTGTGTCTCTGAGTCAGATTAGTGGAGTCTCCTTCACCCTTGGTCTTAGGGAGAAAAAACAAATAGAGTAAGAAGTGAGTAACTCACACAGCCACAGGACCAAGTGGTCATAGTCACTACATCCACTTATTAGTGGAAATGAGCTCTGGACTCAGTGCAGTTGACTAATGGTAAAATCGCATATGTCTTGGAAGAAGGGAAAGAGCAGTGAAATATCTTCAGCTCTTGGGGTGATCTTTAAAGCTCCTGAGATGTGCCTTGTCATTGTTGGCCAAGTGCATGGTACTAATTTTAAGGACACACTGTGCTATATTTTTACATAATTTGCTTTATAGGAGATAGCCCACATTCATGGATAGGACCCACATTCATGGATGGGAGAAGAAAAATGGCAGAGCATGCTGCATATATGGTTGGACTGTTTTGAGGTGGTCAAAATCAATTGTGCCAGTTGTCCAGTTCCCACAGCAGCATCCTAGGGTCTTGTTTAATCATGACCTTCAGCCTCTTGACAGCATTTGGTTAACAGATGCTATAGTTTGGACCCCTTAGATGTGTTCATAGGCATTTTATCTTGACTCTGTTCTCTAAACATGGCATACTCTTTAAGTTTCATTGTAATGTGGCTATTAAATATATCCAGTGTACATTAGAAAGCTTTACTAGAAAAGAAAACCTACTATAGAATTCAGTAAAATTCTGAGTAATGAAAGAGTAAATACACCAGCTGGCCAAGCCCAACACTGCTTTTTGAAAGGGCAGATTGGGTCAGGCCTACAGCTCAGAATGTTGGATTGGAGCAGAGCTGAGGGAAAAAGAAATAAACACCTTAAGCCATGTGCCTTCACACATGCAGGAGAAATGAACACTTTCTCCTAAGTTACAGGAACTTGGGTGTACTTTTTTAGAGATTGCAAGCAAAGGGTGTGATCAGTTACTGCCCTTTAAACAGTGATGTGCCCTGGGTTCTGCTTTCACTGCTTTCTCCTCAAGCCCGTGATTTCTTTAGGTCCCAGTGATTCCTTCTCTAGGCTTTCGCTACCCCCATTGGCTGCTGCCTGCCAAATGTTTATCTGAAAATCAGACTTCTCTGCTAAGCCCCAAACTTAGATATCCAGTATCTGCTATTGCACAGATCCATTCAAATGGTCTACAGGAAATTCCAATACTAAAATTACTATTAACAAGGTCTTCTTCCCGTATTGCCCATCTTAAGTGAATTGGTAGACCAACCGAGGCCAAAAGCAAGAAATCACCTTCCTCATCTCCTCTTCCTGTACCTGAACTTTCTGCCCCCGATTTCCAACAGTGAAGATATCCGGGATGCTACCTTAATGGCACCTCTAGAATTCCTCCCTCTTTGTCAGGTTGGGACTTACCACTTGTCATCAGGGGTAATGAAGGCACAGCAGGGATGAGATTTAGGAGGTTATCCCTGTAATCACCGTGGTTGCCAGTCTTCTAGATGCTTTATAGAATGGGAGGGGTGGGTATATGGGAGTTGTACATCACCCCCCTACACACACTAACAGGCATATGTGAACATTGCTGCATCTTGTATCTGAAAAATTAAAAGTGACTGCTGAGTTTAAAAAGTGAGATTCACACTCTGTACTCAGCCCCTTCCTTTTTCTTCAGCTTCTGGGACACTTTTGCTCATACACTGTATCCCAGCTGTACGATAGCACACACACATTGTGTCGTACCCTGGGAAGGTAGAAGTGAATATTGCTTCATTGTAATCTGTGTCATGTGCTTAAATGTATCATGTCACCTGCTATTCTTCATTCCCCACCATTGCTGACATCTCAGCCGCTGCATTCTGAGCTCCAAACACCTTGAGAGGGAACATTGTCAGAACCTGACTTAATGCCTCATACCATAGATGGTGTTCGACAAATGTTTGTTGAATAGATGAACTCTCCAGAATAGCTTTTATTCATAGATACTCCTTCAACTAAAGAAATTTGAGTTATTTTACACACTGGCGGGTGGGGATGAGAGGTGGGAAGGAGGTCTTGATCCCTTCATTCCCCACTCGCAGTCCTTTCCGTCAGGTAGGTGTGTTCTCCAGACACAAGAAACAGTAGAGATAAGAACCTGTGCAGAGGGAAAAAAAGCACTTTTTACTGTAATTAGAATCCTTAAGTGAATGAAGAAGGGAGTTGACAATCCTACAGCACTTTACAGTTTACTGTGTGCTTTCATATATATTTTCTGATTCAGTCCTCACAGTCATGTAGTGAGTTTTCTGATAAGATCCCTGCTTCAAACATAAGTTTACCAAGTTTTAACGAGGTCAAGTGACTTGACTAACATACTTGCAATTGGCAGAGTCAGCATTCAGACCCAGACCTTATGATTCTGTGATGTTCTTTCCACTAGAAAGCAAACATTAAGACCCAAGCTTCCCAAGTCCCCATTAAATGCTACATGTCCAGAGTTGTTATAAATTATGAAAGTAGAAGCTGTGTCACCACAGGTCCAGTGCTGTCAATAAAGGGTTCTCGCTTTACTCCTTAATATAAAATCCCTCCTGCATGCTTGTCTCACATATTCCTCATCTATGTTTACTTTGCTATTTAAATTTTGGCTACATGCAGTATATCTGAAGGCCTGAGACTTGAATTTACTCTTTAAAAGATTGAGCTTCGGGATAAGCATATTTATAGATCAATTGAACCTTAGTCATAATTTCTCTAAGCTCTACCAACAAGTAATTTCCCAAGCTCATACATTAGAGTGGAAGGTAGAAACCAAAATGACACAGTGAAATTAAACTCATGAAGAATGAGCAACACTGGAGGAGAGCTCTTTCTTTAGCAAAATAGCAACCAAAGTTAGTGCTGCTTTAGAAGATGCGATGAATAAATGCAGCTGCTGAAAACAATATCTGATGTCTTGCTTGGATGTTTAATGGATTTGCATTTTTAAACATGGGTCATATGAAATAGCCCTCAAGGCATTTTGTAAAATTTGCCATTTATTTTTAGGAGGGAATTTTGGGGGCAGGGTGCAGCCTCATTTGTTTAAAAGAAAAAAAAACATATATTTAATCATTTTTGCTTAAATATGATTAAGAAAGGAAAATTACTCTAGTTATCTGTTTTCATTCACTCAGTACAACTCCCAAAGGCCACAGAGGTAGTTAAATAAATGAAAAAGGAATGCCAAGTGAGGTATGGTTATTTATTTGTCTGTTGTAAATGAAGTTGTCATTCCTAAACCAATCAAATCATGCATTTTTTATGAGAGGTTACAACTTGCAGAGAGGTGGAAATGTTAGACACTAATTAATAAACGTGGCTGGCAGAGCAACTCAGAAAACTCAGGACTCACAACTAAGCTATGGGGAGGATCATTAGAATACGAAATTCAGTAGTGCTTTCCCATCGATTTCATGAAATGCCTGTATCCTGTCAGAAGGTTCAAGATAAAATACAGTCGGCTTAAATATTCCAAGTTAGTTTTGAACCAGAGATTTTAAAGATTTGCTTGTTAGAGGGGTATTTTTGTGGTGGCTTTAGATTGTCTTAAAGTTCAAAGGAAACTAGAGATTACTGGATAAGCATCAATAACATGAACAGAGCATTGAAGCTGCTTGGAGTAGATGGAGGTTGCCTTACGTTGTACTCGAAACACTCATCAATTCTGTGGTTGGTTTAGAGTGTAGTGTTGTTTTAAGCCAAGTCAGTGTTTAAGTTGAATCGAAACTAGTAAATACTGCAGATGAATTGCTAGGAACCTATCCAAAACCTGAAAAAGAAAGAGTCTAAATAAATTGAACTTTTTGGACCTTTTATGAGTTATCTGAAGAGAATGTAGTTTCATTGCCATGCAGTATATAAGGTTTAACTATATGAAATGGTCACTATTAACCCATTTAAAAAAAAAAAACTACAAAAACAGCAATTTCACATTAACCTAACTTGAAGTGTAGATGTTACTCTATAATATATATGCAAAAGTTATATATTGGCAAAGAAATACGTGTGTACATGCACGAGAAGGGTCATTGTGCAGTTGTGTGGATAAACACACAGCCGAAGTTCATGGAATAGGGGGTTGCCTGATTCGACTAGAAGAGTGTGTGATGTAATAATGCGAAATAGGCCTGACAGGGGAGCTTGGGGTCAAAGCCTGGAATTCCCTGAAATACAGGCCAAGGAGCTGGAAGTTAATCTGGCAGGTAATTAAAAGTTTTTGAGTGGGGGAGAAACATTTCTAGACCTGAGTTTTAGACAGATTAAAAAGGCAATAGTGTAGAAGATGGAAGGCAATGATCAGAACTGGTGAGGAGTCTGTTTTGGGGATCCAGGTGAGCAGGAAGGAAAACCTCACTGGGGCTGTGGCCATGGAAATACAAAAGTCTACTAGAAGGAAAAGAAATTTGGTAGAGAGAGAAACTGAGAATTTCAAGGGGTAGGAAATTAAGCAAATTTAGAGCTACGCCAAAGTGTCAGGTGAGAGGTCTGAGAAGCTGGAGTAGCTGACCCCATCCCGGAGCTGATGCTCCGAAAGCAGTGGTCTCTGTCTGGCTTCTCAAGTTTTCAGTGGGGTACAGATTCAGGTCATTTCCTATGGGGTGAGGCAGGGGTGTAGCTGAAAGAGTCTGAGTAGATCATCCTGGGAGGCAGGGTAAGAGATCAGCGCTAACAGAGCCGTGCCCTGCTAGGAGACTCAGAAGATCCAGGTGAAGAGACTTTTTCCCAATTAGAGGCCAGCACATATACCAGGTCCCCAAGGAGAAAATGGGCACTGGGGAGTATGCACAGCCACATGGGCATGCGCACCCAGGATGAGGGTTACCAGGGAGGCTTGGGGGTCAGCCACTCACTGGCTTTCAGGACTTTGTTCATCTCGGTTCACAGGATGTTGAGAACTGAGTCAGTGAGCCCCACCTGACAACAGCTGGTGCAGGAGAGGGCACTGAAGGCTGAGTGAGCACTGAGGCCACAGGCAGCGTCCCGGGCAAAGACAGATGTCACAAGGATGATTTGTCATTAAACCAGACTTGTTTCTCTCAAACTATGAGAGAAAGCTGTTTGTTGGCATATATTATTGAAAGTAATGGTAAAAACTTCAATCACTTTCACACCAACCTAATAGAATCTAGGATTGGAAATGTAAGTAAACCACCAGGTCATTAAATCACGCCTTTAATGGCCAGGTCAGGCATTATCATTTCAGTGTGTATTTTGCATTGTCCAGTTAGGCAGCTTGTCTCATTGAGTGTCTCGGTAAGGTCTGGAGAACATCTGGAGGAAGGAGTCTTGGCACACCCAGCATTGACTTCAGAAGCAGTTCCACAAGTCAGCAAGGAATCATGGCTAAAAAGGATGTTAGTATACTTCCCACTTAATGATAAGGGAAAATTGTTACCTTTCTGTTAATTGGAGCTCATTAATCAGTAGTGATTGTGATCTTCCAAATGTCACATAAAATTCTCGTGGTCTTTTGTCATAATTGTAGCTGTCATAGTACAGCCTTATCAGCACAATAATCCTGCAAGGCTATTCTTACGTTGAATTTATCTCCGTTTTCAGAATTGTTTTATACCCTTCAGTTTTTTGTGATTAAAACATACAGCTCTAAGCAGAGGATTCTAGGCAAACATAGGTATAAACTTTTAATTAAAACTAGTTTTGCTTTGCGTTTATTTGGGAGCTCAACTGACTGGATTTGTTGCTTCTTATGTCACAAAGGTAAAGTGACATAGAGGTAAGAACTGAAATATTCTCAAAGAAATTTCCTGTTTACAATAACATTGCTAAACACAGAAACGACAGTACCTTCAACTGAGATAATAGCTAGTTTGGTGCCACATCTGATGGGAGGGTTAAAAAGGGCATCGGTTTATTCACCTTTATCACCAACAGAGTAAAAATGTTTCTCAGAAAAATTAAACTAAGAAAAGATGGCCCTTTTTTTGAAGAGCGGTGCTGCCGAAAGCAGTATACTCACGCTTTGATCCTAGGTGTTATTTTTCGTTCATGATCTGTGCCTCCTATTCTAAGCCTATTCATTTTTCTTCTAATTTTAAGATTAAATAAAGCAAAATGAAAGCTTGTGTTATTATTTAGTATGAAAACACAGAACCTAATCACAGTTAATGAGTGTAATAAATGCTAATCTGTACCTTCTCTTATTTGGTGTGTGTTTTATACACAGAAGGTAACATAGGCTGAGTAACTAGGATGCCAAGTTACAGATGGGGTTGTGGAATGCTATCTGACAGCTGATTAGAGTAATCTGTCAGAAATGATGACTTAATCACCATATCAGACTCCAAATTCCCTCACAGAATTCCACCCAGAGTAATCTGGTTTTCCTGCAATATTTTATTTTTTGCCAGGACTAAATGGCTACATTGCTTGTTTTTCCCCCCTCTGGTGTATGGCATGATTTTAGTGGAAATGTAAATAGGTAGCATCTTTACAGCACAGAGGCTGATTCGGAGCCTGATAAGCCAGAATCAGAAACGTAATCCTGGTTCTATAGTTTCTCTCCATCCCTAGATTATTAGCACGTGAAATTGAGCACTGCTAGCTGTATACATCCCAGGTGACGAAGAAAGGCCACTCTTTCCAGTGTGTTCTATTAGCTTTCAGATGGGACCTTTTCCCCTTCCCCTCAGGGAAACTCCTACACTATGTGAAATAATGAAGACAATGATGACAACTTCAGTGGGCACTTACTGCGCCATCGGTGGTTTAAGTATGTCACACACAGCGTGGCTGTCATGAAAAAGTCGTCATTTATTTCCACTGTAGTTTTCTTCCCCAGGTTAGGAGAAGGGGATATGAGAGAAGGATAACTTCTGTTTCTTTGTTGTCTCAAACTCAAATTCCCATTTTTTTTTTTACTGGCTTTGATCACTTGTATAAAATTATGTCAGCAAATAGTGATTGAAAGTTTTCTGACCAGGCACGGTGGTGGCTCATGCCTGTAATCCCAGTACTTTGGGAGGCCAGCGCAGGTTGATCATCTGTGGTCAGGAGTTTGAGACCAGCCTGGCCAACATGGCGAAACCTTTTACTAAAAACAAAAAATGAGCACCTGTAATCGCAGCTACTCAGGAGGCTGAGGCATGAGAGTCCCAGGAACCCAAGAGGCAAAGGTTACAATGAGCCAAGATCACGCCATTGCATTCCAGCCTAGGCAACAAGAGCGAAACTCTGTCTCAAAAAAAAAAAGGAAGTTTTCTGTGTGCCCACCATATTAACTCAATGGTGATACATAAAGCAACAACTGGAAATAGCACTGAGATTCAGAAGTTAGGTAAGCACCATATATTCTGCCTCCGCCATGGAATTGCCATCTTCAGAAGGTAATGGTTTTTTCCCAGATTTCCAAAGCAGTGTTCAGATAAATAGGCCTTGCATAATACAGGCAGTTAACACAAAGCCACACCCCAGGGCCTTTTGACATGAATGATGGCCCACACAACAATGAGTGGTCTTCACTTTGATCCGTTTTATAGATTCCAGTGTACTTTTTTGCACTGTTTGTGAATAAACCACAAAATGTAGGATCAATTAATGTCAATTAATCACAACCATTATTTCCTCTCACAGAATGATTGATAGTAATCTTATTTATCTTCAGTTTGCTTCTCAGCATCTGTGTAGGACATTTCAGATAGCTCGCCCTGTGAAAGAAACCTCAAGGCCGGGCGCGGTGGTTCAAGCCTGTAATCCCAGCACTTTGGGAGGCCGAGGCGGGTGGATCACGAGGTCAAGAGATCGAGACCATCCTGGTCAACATGGTGAAACCCCATCTCCACTAAAAATCCAAAAAATTAGCTGGGCACGGTGGCGCGTGCCTGTAATCCCAGCTACTCAGGAGGCTGAGGCAGGAGAATTGGCTGAACCCAGGAGGCGGAGCTTGCGGTGAGCCGAGATCGCGCCATTGCACTCCAGCCTGGATAACAAGAGCGAAACTCCGTCTCGAAAGAAACCTCAGAGTCTAATCCACTGTGTGAGTTTTGAACCTCTGGATTTGAACATAAATTTAATTCCGTCCCTGTTAGTCGAATAGCAGATTGGCCGGGGCTACACTTTCCTGGCATGACTCTAAAGCTAAGTATGTATGTTTTCATTCATTATATGTTTTTAAGCTTTCTTCCCCGCTCTTTTCATAAAACCCAAACAATAATTTTTGTTCTTGGTCTAATTATTAAGACATTGTTGCGTATATGAAAATCTACACACATAGGTATAAAATATGAGTTTCTCGTTGGAGACAGGCCTTTAGATTGAGGCAATCTTTACGTGTAGTGTGGAAGAGGGAAATTATGGTAATGTTACAGATTATTCAAAACCCAAAACTTGCTTGTACCACAAATGGGTGGATGCACATCAGAGGCGGCGTCGGGTAGAGGCCTCAGGCTTGCGTTCACAGTGGACGGACCTGGGTTCGAATCCCTGCTCCACTAACTGCTTGCCGTCTGACTGCCAAGTTATTTAGCCTCTCTGCCTTGGTTCCTCATAGGTACCATCCCAGGGCTCTGGTCAGAATTAAGTGGGTTACCTGCATACTGAGCCTGTAGAGTGAGGGTGCCTCAAGAATGAAAGCAAAGGAGAGGTTTCCTCAGTGTTGACAGAAACTATCTAAAGGCTCTATTCTACTCACCAGGAATAGTTAGGAACTCCGGATGTGGCTTTGTCTCAGTGATAAAAACTGCTTGTGACTTACTTATTTTTTGAAAGGGTCTCGCTCTATCACCCAGGCCGGAGTGTAGTAGCTGATCTCAGCTCACTGCAACCTCCGCCTCCCAGGTGGAAGTGATTCTCCTGTCTCAGCCTCCCAAGTAGCTGGGATAACAGGCACATGCCACCACACCCAGCTAATTTTTGTATTTTAGTAGAGACAGAGTTTTGCCATTTTGGCCAGGCTGATCTCCAGCTCGTGACCTGAAGTGACCCACCCGCCTCATCCTCCCAAAGTGCTGAGATTGCAGGTGTGAGGCACCACGCTGGGTCAGCTGCTTGTTATTGATCTGACAGATTATTTTTGTCATCTTTATTCTTTCTTTCACAGTGTCCTATTAAAGGTATCTTAGCAAGTTTACTATTGTATTACTGTTCGGTTTTTTGGTTTTTTAAAAAAGTAAAGGTTATTGTTCAGTGCTGACTGGTGTTCCTAAGTCACCATTCCTAAAGCTACCCCAACTCTGTTATATGGAGTGTGATAGAACAGTGGAATCAGAATCACTCATGAGGGAGGCAGGCAGACCTGTGTGGCTTGGGGGCGCCTTCCTGTATGGTAGAAGGTCCTGTGATGGGGCACGCGCGCTTTCATTTTAGGCGGTGATAGGCCTCCAGTTGGTGGCAAATCTTTTGAAACTCTTTAGCATTCCTAAATTTTTTTGGAGAAAAATTCAGAAGGTATAGGTGCTTCCGGCATTCCGTAGTTACTCTACAAGCAAGACACAAGTATTCTCCATGAATGATATTTGTGTTGTCATGGAGTGAAAGAAAAATACCAGTGGGTCTTTACTGGCCAGAATCCTTTCTTTTCTCACTTGGCACATAGCTCTTTTGTGAATTCACATCTTTCCATCCCCTTTCTCTACTTTTAAATATTTTATGGGCAGTAAGCTTATAATATATGCTAGCATGGCTGCCCTCTCAAGGGGTCATGATAGGTTTAATAATGAGATGCATTACAGTGGCTCTGTGAAACCCATTTCAGGTTAAAAATGGCATGTTTTATTGAATCTCATGTTAAAGGTGGTTAACTCATCAATTGGTGATGTCTGGGGTTCCACAAGTTCCAACACGAGTTCTTTTGTGGGTGAGGAGCCAGCCGTGCCCCTGCACAGCCTCTTCCTTCCCCCAGGACTCTGTCTCCAGACTAGTCCTACATTGGCTCAGAACTGTCCCTGCAGCAGAGACTGACCAAGGCGTAGGGCTTCAGAGAGCCCCATGAGACTGTCCATAGCAGTGATTCTGGAGAGCATGGCTGCTCTGTGGCCAGCCTCGCGGTGGCACCAGGCAGTAACAGCTGTTGGCAGAGCTGTGTGCAGCACTCTATGCATGCACTTGCCCCTCAGACTTGCGAAATGACTTTGTTCCTAAGTCGGACTCTCATTTTCATTTTCATGAGTCGCAGCTGGGCCCTTGTGTGATGAATTGAAGGTCAGCTCATTCAGGAGTGAGAGGTGTCAGGCCCAGTCACAGGCCAGCCAGGGTGAAGACCAGAGTGGAGCACCCAGCTCTGGGGCCCTGTGTGTGTAGGGAGGGAAAAGAGCTAGGAGGACCATGGACTGCTCATCCCCAGGAGGTGGGATGAAGGTGGAGGCCTGATGCTGGGAGGCTTGTGTGGTCTGCCAGCAACAGATGGCTCCTGCCAGAGTGACAGGGATGGAGGCACTGGTGGCAACTGATGCCAGGTCAGAATCAAGCCACCCTGTGCTGCTGTGGGTACAGGAGCTTATCTTTGGGAGAGAAGGGACCGTGAGACAGGGACCTGTCCTCAGGAAGCTCCAGCTCACTGCGAGCCCAAGCAGACCCCAAAGGACCATACCCCGAGTGTCGAGATGCCCCTCTCCACGAGCTCCACCTTGACTGTGTGTAGGATGCTGATTCTTAGTACACAAGAGCAACAGAGGTTCAGCAGAAGCCTTCTTAGGACAGTATTTAGCTCTAGTTCCCTCCCCACAGGAGGGAGGAGGGGAAGGAGCCCTTGAAATTTCCCCTTTCGTTATGTTTCACTGGTTTTTAAACAAATAGGGCTAAATAGAGACCAAGAAGTTAACCAGTACCTTAGCGTGTGGCTTTAGGCAAAATGTTATTCTCCAAAAAAAAAAATCTAAAAATTCATGTGCCTTCAAGGAACTCTTCAAATGAATGGGTTTAGATGCCTTTCTTTAAAGTAATTTAAAGCTGAAGAAACATGTGAAGTCCCATTTACTCCCATCATCAGGGTCTATTTGCAAAACCTACATTCCTGCCATTTCCCCACTGACATGCTGCAGCCTAGCGTGGGGGGACCGGAGATCTGTCGTCTTCTAAGCTTGCTGCAGAAGCAGCTGAGATGAGCAGAAGTAATAGACTCATTGTGTTTCATCATGACTCAGGAAAACCACCCTGTAAAGTCAGAGTCTGGTGTGTGTAAAATTCTTAGACTCATCAGACAGTATAGACAGATCATGACAGTACAGACCACTGAAGATGTTTTTAGTCACAGCCCATTCTGTACAGCGGGGAGATGCAGCCTCAGTTTAATTAGCCCACATCTCTTCGGTTCAGAGACTCCTTGCAAAACTTCTTAAAGATTGTGTGCTCTCTTGTCACAGAGGAAGGAGGTAGCCTCCGGGAACTAACCTCAGCCCCGATCCTAGCCACACAGTAGGCAGATTAAATTAGCGACTCCCACATCATCTGGGCCTTCCCCTGGTTTCCTGCTGTCTACTGGGACTTGCAGGCATGTGCAGAGCACAGCATGAGATCCAGCCTCAGGTCCCGTCTAACTGGCAGCAGGGAGGGCCAGGGTCCGTAGTCACGGGAAGCAGTTGAGAAGCAATGGTTCTGACCCCACTGATTTCATCATCAGCTCTTGAGAAGGGTGCTGAGGGTGTGGGCTCTGGCTGCCTATCCTGGCACCTAAGGAAGGTTTAATTCAGGAGTGAGTAGATTCGCATTGTTTTCTTTTTACTTGAAATCGTCCAGCCCACGAACAGATTCCTCACTGCTAGCCTTGTTGTGTTTTAGGTATTTTGTTTTCGGTGAAGGTTCTTTTTAACAACTTCTGTTGCCTCCTCTGTTGATTGGGATATATCATCATTCTTTATCAACCGTGGTGCCTATTTTCTCTTCCCTGAAATGTCCTTTACACATCTTCTGGTTAACACTGGATTTCTTCGAGAATGAACGCAGACATTGCTTCATCTGAGACACCTTCCCCAGCGTGTCCTTCCTCCATCTGTATCTGATGTCTCTTCGTGTTCCCACCCTACAGCTCTTAGCACACCTCTTACCACGCTGTGGGAAATGGTTGCTGTATCTGTCCTTCCTACCACACTGCAAGCTCCATCGCAATAAGAAAGCCTTCTCCTCCTCCTCTTCCCAGCATCTAACACATAGCATCTGGTAAAAAACAAACACGTGAATAAACCAGCAGTCATACTGGGTCAAATCATGGAAATGATTTCTGTTACAGGGAAAGAATTCTCTTTTCCATCCTTACAACTTGAAACTTTACACTAGAATGTCCACTCTTTCATAATAACTTCGCTACTGAAGAAATCTCCAAAAGTTCGTGGAGCTGGAAGATTTTGAGGAAGCGAAACAGTATTATGAGAACAACTCCTCCCACCCATTTTTTGTCTTCCTTGACATTTACATCTTGTGTGATCAGAAATCTGTAACTCAAATGAACCGTTCATTATAATGAGCCATTATTAATACAGTTCTGATTGAACACCTTTCTCTAAGAAGGTCACAGTGCTTTGCATACATTATCTAGCTTGTCTTCAGAACATACCTGAAGTGGGGTGACCACCTATTCAGAATTCACCATGGTCTGACAGTCCACAGCTCCGTGAAGTTGATTTTTCCCCTGCTGAGCCCACAAAAGACCAAAACAAAGTTCAAGTCTGCAGTGGCAGTAGCTCAGTTACCACTACCATGGCTGTTTTACCAAGCCTTCTGTGGAATCTTAGAGCAGCGCAAGCTAATTCTCTCAGCAGCTGCATGAACACTGAGAGTCCAGTCTTAGTGTAATACGAGTCATAAAGCTACAGAGATCAGGTCTTACGGGAGTTAGGGGGAAGGGAAGATTACTTTCCCCTAAGGGGGTATTGCAGGTGCCTTCAAATGAGTATGTGTCTGTCACCTTTAATGAGTGAAGCATGCTGTTCTTAATTAAAGGCTCATATGGCCAAGGTCCCACACTGGACATTTTATGGAGAAGCAGTGTGGTTTAGGGGAGGTGTCATGGGATTAAGAGTAGGGGTATCAGATTTGTGTAATCCCAGCTCTTGTTAATCACCTGTGTCCATGCAGTCACTTATTCCCTTCAGACCTGTCAGCCAAGAGCACTACCGTGCGATTTCCAGGTCCCTTTACAGATTTAGAGTAGAGGGGTTCTGTTTTTGCTGCTCCGAGATTTCTGCCTCCCACCCTCCATGTATTTCACAGATGACAGATGCATCTGAATGCTCTCGGGCTCTATTTGTGCTCCTCTTCTGTTTGTCCCTGTTTTTATGTGGATGCACATTGACCACCATGATGGACTGCACGCTCCCTGCGGGCAGAAGCCATGTTCATTTCATTTTTGTGTCCCATGCATAATGTAGGTCGGCTCACCTTGTCTCTCCTATATCTTGAACCTGTGAATCTTATCAGACTCTTTTCAGCAGATGAACCTGTACAAGTCTTTCCTGACTTGAAAGGACAGATGCCACCCCCCATTCTCCACTGAGTTTCCTATTAAACCCCTGTGCAGGTGATCTCAAAATAGAAGAAGTCCTCATTCACCATATCCACTGTTGTTCTATTTTCCCCTCCACTCCCTATGACCTGGTGTTCTCTGCCACTCCACAGAACCTACTTCCGATAGATTCCCTGAAGAATATTTT
The DNA here is from genome assembly GCA_028533165.1 of Leontopithecus rosalia. Lineage (NCBI taxonomy): Eukaryota > Metazoa > Chordata > Mammalia > Primates > Cebidae > Leontopithecus > Leontopithecus rosalia. Next base: position 9,602,095 of record CM052669.1, read on the forward strand.
ATTGCCAAATCCAAATTATTTGTCCCCTCATAGCCCTTGCTCTGGCTGACTGCTCCCTCATTCTTGAAACTCTTCTCCCTCATGGCTCCCATGGGACCAGGTACTCCTGCAGCTTCTCCTGCCCTTTGCTCTGCCCTCCTTGGACTCCTCTTTCCTGGTATTCTGTGTAGTTCTGTCCTTGGCTCTCAGCTCTTTGCATGCTTCTTTCCCTCACTGACAGCTTCACACACGCTTGTGGCTTCACTGCCATGCTCAGGAACATTCTCTGTGGCCCTGGATCCTCTCTCAAGCCTGAGCACCATGATTACAACTTCAGTCTGCATCCCAGTCACATCAAACTTAGCATGTCCAGACCTATGCCCTTTAGCTGCCTCTGAAATTCCTTGCTCGCATTTTCCCCATTTGGGCAGTCATCCCACAGTCCACCTGGTGTACACATCTTGAGTTCCCCTTCTCCATCATCCCCACAACCAGCCAGTAGCCATGAAGTTCAGCCTCCACCAGTGTCACCTGGCCTGTGGCAACAGCCTCCTAACTGTCCTCCCTGCCCATGTCTCCCTTCTGTGATCCACCCTCCATGCTGCAGCCAAAATGGCTTTTCTAGAATTTCCATCTTGTTGCCTTTGCTACTTAAATTTTCTGTACCTGACCAGGTACTTTCAGACAAAATTTCACTTCCTTAGCTTGCAAGACCCTCTGAGACCTGGGAGTTGCCCACCTCTACAGCCCCTTCCTATGGTCCTCTGTACGCACGTTGAGAGCTTCCTGTGAGAAGGAACTGTCACCCTTCCACTCACTGGGTCACTGCAGGGCTGTCCCATGGATTTCGCATGCTGGTCCCCCTTGGTTGCTGGCACGTCCAGGGATTCAACCCAGATACCAGCTTGGCTTTCCTCACCAGGCAGGATTAAGTCCCACACCCCTGGACTCCTGTGCCAAGGTCTGTCCTGCCTCTCCCCACCCTCTTGCTAGGGTGCTTACTGGCTGTGGGCAGCAGCGTCTCTCCTACCCCTGCCACACTGAGCACCTGGAGAGAGCACCTTCTTCACTGGCCTTTGTTCCCAGTCCCTGGCCTAGAGCCTGACAGAGGGTATCTGTTTCCTCCATACTTGCTGTACAACCAGACAGATGCATGCTAGGTGGATCACTTGCTCAGAGACTGTCCATCTCCCCCAGCCAAGTTACTGGTCCTTCTCTCTATTACTCTAGAATAGAGGTCACACTCCTCAGCCCAGCTCATGGCTTTCCACAGTTGACTTGTCCTGCTTTGGAAGAGGCAGCTCACTTAGCCTCTTTCTTCTCCCTCCTCCTCTGCTCTGAAGACCCAGGCAGACATTAGGTGCACGTGATCCTGACTGCCTGATGATAATTTCCCATGATGAAGGCACCAGAGCCAAATGCCATCTCCCTTTCATTTAAATTAGGTAAAACCCAGAGCTGTGGCTTGCAAGGAATGGAAGTCCACAAAAGGTTCAGAGAGAATGGGACCTATTATAATAAAAGCATTTACACCATCAGGGATTCCATCACCCTGTGTCTTCTGTGTTCCTTGGGGTACGATGAAATGTGAAGCAGGAGGCCCTTTGGAGGTGGTTTGAGGAATTGATTCTAATTGGAAATGGTGGCGGCATTTTATGATTGGAGCACACTCTGTGGACCAGGCACCAGGTGTGACCAGCACTTTATGAAGAGCCGTGGGACACCCGAGTCCAATGTAGCTCAGGCCGTCAGCCCCGCTGTCTCAATTTCTTTCCATTCCTGTCATGTACTAGACATGGTTGGAAGGTAGGTGTCTCCCTCCCTTCTCCCCTCCTCCTCTCCATCCTTCTTTCCATTCTTCAGTGTCTCTGTGTTCCTATTCTATATTTGTATTAGCATTTAATAAAAATTATATACTAGCATTTGAGTCAGTCAACTGCTAGATCTTCAGATTACTCATGAGACCTAAGAAAAACGCATGTAACAAACACAGGATGGCCAGAAAAGTCTGCATGATTTAATTTTATAATAATATGATAATAGCTAAGTTGTTTTCAACACATCTTAGCCTCTACTTATGAAGCACTTTACATGCATTTTCTCATTTAACTCTGACAGCCCTACAATTCAGGTGTTATCTCCATCTCACAGATGAGGAGGCTGAAGCTCAGAGAAGTTAAGACACTTGCCCAAGATTGCATAGCTGTAATACGTGGCAGAAGCAGTATTATCTATAATGTAGAGGCAGAAACCATACTGAGTGGCAGAACCAGGTTTGAAACTCAAGTCTGACTGCAGAGCCCAAGCTTTTAAATATGTGTTGTGTTACGGGGCCACATGACTTAAAAGGGTTTGATTCCTGAAAGCAGAGGCCTGCTTTTTAACGTAGTTAATATTACCTGGGAGAAGTCTAGTTATTACTTATGTGCCCTTAAAACAGTATCAGAACTCAAATTGCTTCAGTTTTCTGAGATTATTTTTACAGTTGTTCAATCTGCCTTTACTTTCTCACTTTTGTGTTTTTAGATGCATCATCCCATTCAGATGAAACCTGCAGATAGTGAAAAGTCAAACGGTAGGTGGTAACCAACTGTCTTGTTTAATAATATCTGCTTCTTTAAATGAAAAAGTCAGATGCGGGTGGGAGGAGGCAGCCCGGCTGCTTTTCTCTCTAGAAGAGAAAATGCTGCTCCAGGAACCTTAGCTGTGGCTTGTGTGTCTAGAGGAATGCAGTCTCCACTGTCTTGTCTCGTTGATCTCTGGTGTAAAGATCATGAGGCTGTTAGAAGCAGTGGTTTTCTGTGTCCTTCTTTTTGGGACTTGCCCTGTATAGTGGCCCTGTGGCATTTGGCTCTTGTCTCCTCCATCAAAGCAGTACGGGGCCATCTCATGGGGATGCAGAGGACGTCAGCAAGAGAGGAACTGCCAGTGAAGACATAGGCTGTCTTTCTGGGAGATTTTGGTTGTTGGTTTTTTAACCTTTTCCATGTGTTTCTCTTGGACTTGGAGCCTCTTCTCTAAATCGCACCGATACATTTACAGTAGAATTCAGCGTTTAGTATGCTGATGAAATAAACATACACTTGGTGCAAAAATATGCATTTGATGAGGTCCATGAAATAATTGGGTTTTGCCTCTTCGAGACACAAGAGAGTTGATAGCCACATTTCCCTCTTTAATTTCTTGTTTCATTTCTACAAACCTTCTGTCCGTGTTTTGTTCTTTTAATTTACTGAAATGTATGTTAAAAGAATCTTCTACTGTCCTAGACTGGAGAGCTGCTCTGTCCCATAAGACTGTCATAATCAGTACTGTTTCCTTCCAACAGGCAGTTTTGCACCTCATTAATTAGTAATCAGGGCAGAAGCCATACACTCAGAGATCTACATATCTGCAAATGTAAATCATGATTGGGCTCTAAATCTCTCTACAAGGTATTTTTTGCTAATTGTAGTGCATCCCATTTTCTGGCTTTTCCACAGACTAGAAAGTTTTGAAGAAAATTCTAAGTCACGGTGCGGTGCTCCCTGCACCCGGCTTACCAGAGCTTGCTTCTCTCAGCTCTCAGCAGAACACAGTGGCCCACGCCTGTAGTCAAAGCTGCCCAGGAGGCTGAGGCAGGAGGTTCCCTTAAGCCCAGCAGTTCAAGGCCAGCCTGGGCAACATACATATATAAAAAAAGAACACAAAATTTTTAACAAAGTTTCTCTCTCTCTAGGAGGAGACTTTGGTGCTTTAACCACTGTCTTCTCCTTCGCCCTGCAATTTACTTAGGCTTAATTCCTCTTTGCTCTACTGCTTTATCACAAACTTGACTCTTAGCACCAGAAGTTGTCAAATCTGCTACTGCTGTGTGGGCCCATGACTGAGCCACGCTGCTCCTACATTCACCAGTGCTTAATGCATCAGTTACTATGTGCCAGGCATGTTGCTCGGGGCTGCAGCAGTGAATGGGAAAAGGAAGAAGAAAAGACCCCAAGAGACTGTGTCTCTGACCTTCTGGAAGTAATGTTCAGTCTACTGATTTAAGTATCCAGAAGTCACTTAAACACTGAACTCGAATCTCCACATTTGTAAAATGGGATTAACGGTGACTGTCGTACCTCAGTTGGCTTTCCCCCGGCCCAGGACTCAAATAAGGTATTTGCAGCAATCTCTTTAATGATAGAACACTTGTATAAAATGCTGATTACTATTTACACCCAGAGGTGGTCTCCCAGCCTCTGTGGGCGCTTCACGGAGCCTGCTGGCCTGGGAAAAAGACCGCTTCACCCAGGCTGGCTCCTTTCTGCCCTTGCGCACTGGAGGTGCGTCCTTGCGGTCTGATCAGTTCCTCAGTGGGAGAGAGGAGAGGTGAATTTTCTATTTTGGGATGCATCCTGTTGGTACAAGTCACTTCAGAGTGCATGGCCACCAAGACATACTCCCTGTCTTTGGCATAATTCTCTAAACTGTGTCAGGACAAGGACCGTGGAGTGAAAGTCTGTGGAAAGCGTTTGTCTCCCTTCTGAGCCTTTGGTTGTAGTTATAAAAACATGACAAAGTAGCCAAATGGAAAACATTTGACTTGAAATATCCAGTATTGAAACACAAAGGGATATTTTTCATTTGCATTTTCTGCTGTGCAGATATTCATCTGCCTTAGAGAACCCTTTCTGCAGGCAGCTGCCAGGAGTTTGCAGAGTGTTTCGCTGTTCTTTCTGTCCAGTGTCCACTCTGGCCCCTGAGGATCATGTTTGCTTTCGGTCTAGAATCACAGCAAATAATAAAACTGTCATGGGTACTCCCAATTTTGCTTGATGACAAAAGCCAAGGAGGATCAGGCATTGTTATTTATAGGATGAGACGGTTACCTAAAAATGCTGTTTCCCAAGCAGCAGCCTGGAGTAGCAGTTAAGAACTATTTGGAGAAGCCTGGGTTTGACCCCTGACTCCGTGCTGGTTGGTTTTGTCCTTGGGCAGTTATTTAATCTTACTTAGCATCAATGTCTCTTCGGCTATAAGAGGAGGCTCTTGGAGTAGTATGAACATTTGTTGTAATGCCCGTCTTACAAGGTTATTTGAGGTTTACATCAGTTAAAATCTAGCACATACCAAGTATCCAGTGTGCGAAGTTCCGCCAAGTTAACACTGTTATTCCCCTCACCGAGGCAGCCTTTTCAGTGCATTCTGAGGGGCAGAGGCTGGCCTGTCCAGGCTTGGGCTGTTTATACCAAAGCAGAGATCTGTGTGTACAAATGAAAACCCCCAAGCCTTCTAGTTGTGCCATTTCTCCTTTTGCTTTCTGTGTGGACCTTCGTTTTCTGAACTTTCAGTAAGAAAAGTTCAAAAAAATAAATGGACCGAAGGCTGCTTTTAAGGGGCTTTTCTTTCTAGAGGCCCAAATGGAACCTCACCTTGCATAGACAGGAACAGCTTCGAGGTTCTCTTTGGACCTGATTTGAGGAAGCAGGAGAAATGTGTAATTTTCTCAAGCAAGTGATAAAAGCTGCAAGCCTTTTCTGATTTCACATGGCATTTTTGACAGGTAAGCATAGTTTCAAAAGCTCATAGAGCACAAAGATTTCTTTGGCTCAGTTGCTCTAAATAGCTCCTGTAGTTTTGAAAGAAGTATAACGAGCTCTAATTGCACTTTTATTGAGTTTGCTGACATTTATGGAGAGCACAAAGGACTCATCACAGTTAGACAGTTACTGTCTTCATTATCACTTGTTCAGATTGCTGAAACTTTGTATTTGCTGAGCAAGAAAGAGCTGCTAATCACGGATTAATTCACGATGGACAGGTGAACTCCAGAAAAGCAGTCACCCATGGCAGCTTTTGTCCATAGAGCTATTCTGAGAAAGGGAACCTCTGGGGTGAGCCCAAAAATGTTAGGCTGCACCCAGGTCAGCCCTGCACTTGGGATTTCACTGGGCAGACCTCCTGAGTCTGTGTGGCTTCCTGGAACCTGCCCTCTCCCTTGGCTGTGATGTGAGCCGCAGCCTCTGGCACACTGATGGAAGCTCGTGGCCTGTGTTTTCCATTCACATGCTCCCGCAGGACAAGATTGTCCAAAAGGAAAACAGTCTCACTCTGGAGAAGCAAAAACTGCTGGGGCTACTAAGAGGAGCACACTGAGCAAACACCTACCTTCCAACAGAATCCACCTTTTTTGTTATTTTCCCACTGCAAAACATTGAATGGTGGGACAGGCTTGGTATTTGAAGAGGTGTGGATTTCATGCACCCTCATGAACTAGCAGAAACATAGTTACTCTCTTTCATTCTCCATGCCATCCAGCTTTTAATCCTCTGTTGCTATGCCCAACAAGGTACCAGCTATGCGAGATTGAAGGTCACAAGCAGTTGCTGAAGTTTGGCTAGGATTGAGTGATGCAAACACAGAAGCTGCTTTGGTTCTGGGTCTGGGTCTCGGAGGCTGGGGCCTGTACCCACTCTGATGTCTTGCTCACAAGGGGAGTTGTTTGTTGTTTTTACTCTATGTTCAGAGCATAAATCCATCCATCCTGCTTTAACCCTCCAACCTCACAACTTGCTGGGGGTCCTTAAAGCCTAGAATTGAGAAATGCTAGTTAAGACTGCTGTGTGTGTTTCTCTGTCAAGGCCTCCAAAACCTCCAGTGTCCCTGTGTCAAGTTCAGAGCTGGCGGGAGTGGAGATAACTAAATATTGTCAGCAGAGGGTGCAGACCTGCAAAGCCTCATTAAAAATAGGAATCACGGGGTGGTTCCACCCAGTCACTTTCTGATTCACTGTAAGATGAAGAAATAATTTTGAAATTCAAAGTAGAGAGACTCACAGATTTGGAGGCAGTAATTAAATGCCATATGTTAGCACTAACACATTGAAAAGTTGTTAATTAATTCAGGCAGCCCCAAATCCAGGTGTGACTTTGACAGATTGTACACCAGGGTGTTAGCACAGACTTACAATTAGGGATTTTTTTTTAAAATGAAGTTTCTATTCCCCTAACTTAAAAAAGTCACCCCATACATTTAAAGTATTAACCCATTCTTCTCATATCACGGAAGGAAGACTTTAAGTGGCGGCTTAAAGTGTGGAACCCCTTTTGATTCTGTGGTGATCGTTACTACTGTAGTGCGGGTACCCCATCTGTGCAGCACTTCATATGTAAAAGCCTTTCCCTGCCCTCATTCAGTGTCATGGAAAATGACTGCCCCTAGAGGGCAGGGACCTTACTTTTTAAGTGTTGTTTTTTTTTTTTTTTCTTCCTAAAAGCACCTAGCAGAATACTCTGAACACAGTAGGTTTTATTTAAACAACTGACTTTTCTGTAGGTTGAAAAAAATAAGTGACATATGTAGTGCCCAGTGAGAACTCACCAAGATGGTCATCAAAAGTTGATGAAAAACCAAGCAAAATCAAGATAACTGTATTTTTGTAGAATGTTTACAAAGCTGTTAGGGACCCTAAGAACGGGAAGCTGGGTGTGTTCGGTATTCCCCATTTTGCCTTTAAAGCAAACACAGCCCAACTGTTGACACCACAGAACAACACTGGCTAGTAAGAGAGTCCAGAAGCCCAGCACGTCTGTGCAGACGCACAAGTAAGCCACACACCACACACACAGACGGAAGTTAATGTTTTGACAACATGGATGATGGAGGTTTCCCCTTTTTTTCTTAGCTAATACTTGCTATTTTTAAAAGTGGGAGTTATCTTCCTTCTTGCTGCCTGGCCAAGGTGACCCTGAGTGATGGCTAGGAAGTCAGCATTTCTTCATGAGTAGTTTCCATTTTCTTCATATTCATCTTAGAAAAAAATGATTTTTTAGCTTACCCGGGAGCTGCATGTTTAATTTACTATGGCGTCGCCCTGAAGCTCGAAACCTACAAATTGTTTTAGCTAAATACCGTAATTACAGGTTTACCAGTGAAACCAAGAACTTAGGGGGAATTTTCATTTGCTTCTGTTTAAAAGAACTACAACCAGATTGTTCAGCGTAAGAAGGAACACAACAGGATTTTTTTTATTATTCTCATAAAAATGTCAGCCATATTCTGCTGGGGGTAGGAGTCTCAGAGATGAGAGGGAAGGAGGAGTCAGGGCGATTTTTTTCCCTATTCTACCCACTTTCTATCCCATCTGTCCCCTTTCCCTTTACAGGAATACCGTGTTCTTACAGGGTCTCCCCCACCGGAATCCTCCCTTTAGTGAGCACTGGTGGTATAGATAGCCTGTAGCAGGTGGCGTGGACAGCCCGCAGGTGACCTCCTTGCCCAGGATATCTGTGTATGACTGGCATAGTTGTCGGGCCTGTGCTGCCCATGACTGACCAGGCTTCACCAGCTCACAGCAGATCCATGCTACTTTGCTCTCTCTGAACAGAGGAGAAAGAATTGTAATTGGAAGTTTTCCACTGGCATATAGGAGGTCAGGTCCTCAGTAGTCTCCCTCCCAGGAATCAGAGCCCACAGTGCCTGTTACCCATGTCTCCTCTGAGTCTGAACACAAGCAGTGGCTCAGGCCAGCTGACGCTCTCCTCATTGAGCTCATTCTGTGCAGCTGAAGCAGAAGGGGCATGCTGTCCTAAGGTCAGGCTGTTTTCCTCCATCCACCCCACACAAGGTCCATACTCTGCACCTTGCCTGGTGAGGCCCTCATTTCCCTCCCACCTGTGGTCTCTCCGGACCCTGCATCCAGCTTGAATTCCCCATCTCCCAGAAAGCCTTTCTCGGACACTCGGGTGTGCAATTCATAGTTGACAAGTATTGTGGAATTGTGCTTTCGACTTGCATTCCTTGTGCCCTGGAGTTTCTGAGGTGTCCCAGGAGCTGTCACAGTGTAGAGAGAGCTAGGTGGAAGGGATTCTGACCTCCACTCACCATCCCCCGCCTCAAGAGCTCCAGTCTGCCTGAGTACGTCACAGGCCACCTTCTCTCCATTGCTAGGAGAGAGAAGAGTTCAAACCTTCATTCCATGGATGACAAAACAGAGGTCCTCAGAGGTCAGCCTATTATCCAACTACACTTATCAAATTAATGGCAGCACCAGACCTAGAGCCTTGGTCTCCTACTCACAGCCGCTCTTCTCCCCTGTGAGCCTCCTCTCCTCCTCTGAACTTGAAGAGAGACACAGCAGGGGAAGGGATGCTGGCCTGAGAGGAGGACTCCAGGCTGTGGGCCGGGCTGGGTGACCCTAGCAGGTCCCTCCCCCACTGGACCTTGGGAGATCTTTTGGAGACAGACAGAAGCTCCCTTCGGTCTCTTCCTTCGGGTCTGGAATTCTATGAAGAGGAGCCTCTAGCTCTCTCCGTTAGGCACCTTAGGGCTGTGCTGTCCCATATAGCAATCCTGTGGGGCTCTTTAATTAAAATTACATTTTAGAAAGTACTTCCTCAGTCACACCAGTCCCTTTAGGTGCTCAGTAGCCACATGTGGCTTCAGCTTCTGTGTCAACAGCTCTGCGGTAGAGGAACCCACCTGGTACCAGTACACCTGCCCCAGCCCCTTCAAAGCTGAGACACGAGCTTGAGTGTCCAGAAGGAACTGGCCCCAGTGAGTCTGGGATAAGTGCTCGTTGGTTAAATGAAAATGAGATACTTCCTGTCCAGGGTAGACATTAAAAAAAAAAAAGAAAATCCAATTAAATAAGAATGACAAGTTGATAACACAGATTCAAAACAAACATTTATGGGCAAGTGGCTTAAGGCAGAGCCCTCCTCTAGGCTGGGACACTCTTTAGTCTGGTGCAGCTGCTTTTTTTTTTTTAATTCTAAAAAATAGATTGAAATGAAACGATGGAAAAGCAGCAGGACTTCTCCCCATGGGTGTCTGTGATGTCCTAAAAAAAAAGGGACCTCTCCTAAAAAAAGACTCCAAATGCTGTCCTAAAATCAGCTTTAACCTTGCCTTTCAGGCTGAAAGTAGTTCACGTGTCCTGAGCACTAGCACGGAGATTTTGAGGAAAGTCTCCCGGGCGATGTGAGGTAGACCTTGCCTTACCTTACCCCCTGTCATGTGCCCAGGTTCAAATCTCATGACTTCCTCATGATCCCCAAATGCACTTTTGTTCCCTGAGAATCTTGCCTCCCAGTGATTAGCACAGTACTGTTCCCTCCTTGATCTTTTGTGAAGGGCGAGGAGCTCGGGGCCATCTAAGGGGTTTCTCCAGCAGCAGCCACCCCATTCTCCTCTCTAGAATTGGCTTCCTGTTGAGCTGTAATTAACATGGCTGGTTAGAACCAGGTATGGGAGCTGGTTAGCACGGAATCACCCATGTCACAGGAAAAAGGTACTTTCCTAGCTCCCCAGAGAAGTGACAGTCTCTCTGATCTCTTATTCTTGTCTGGATCAGCAGGGATGAAGCTATTTGAAACAGAAAAATGTCTTCTTCCCTCGAATGCTTTGTTGAAAGTTTGATTTGCTGTTCACTCCATCCACCCCTGTTGTCTTTCCTCTCCTGACCTTTCTCTGTTCCTGTCATTCAGGTTAAAAGAACGTCTACAAAAAACCAAGAATAAAATCTGTATCCAAAAATATCTCCAGGGAACAGTAGTGTTGAGCAGTTATACAGTACTTTGAAATTTTAGTCACCAGATTACTATTAGTTTCTGGATAGGAGAGGAGAACTTAACAGCATTCGATGTTGTATTAAGACGTTTTATTAATCAGAACAAGCGTGCCGGGTGTGGTGGCTCAAGCCTGTAATCCCAGCACTTTGGGAGGCCGAGGCAGGTGGATCACAAGGTCAAGACATCGAGACCATTCTGGTCAACATGGTGAAACCCCGTCTCTACTAAAAATACAAAAAATTAGCTGGGCACGGTGGCGCGTGCCTGTAATCCCAGCTGCTCGGGAGGCTGAGGCAGGAGAATTGCCTGAACCCAGGAGGCGGAGGTTGCGGTGAGCCGAGATCGCGCCATTGCACCTCCAGCTTGGGTGAAAAGAGCGAAACTCCGTCTCAAAAAAAAAGAACAAGCGCACAGGGAGAACGGCATTCAGGAAGTGCCAGGTGGAAGGGATCGGCAGGGTGGGGCACATGGAGGGAGAAGAGTGGCTGGACATCTGCAGAGAGGGCCTTGGGACACATGCTTGGTCTCACATGGCTGGGGCCTGGTTTGATGGGGTAATGGAGCATTGATTACAAGAAAAAAGATCAAATGGCTTTTGCTCATTCATTATTTTTATCTCCTAGCTGTGGAAGACAGAAAATTGTTCATAGGAATGGTTTCGAAGAAATGTAATGAGAATGATATCAGGGTGATGTTTTCTCCATTTGGCCAGATAGAAGAATGCCGGATCCTCCGGGGACCCGATGGGCTGAGTCGAGGTGAGTGTGCTGTCTTTAAAGCCTCTCCCCTTAAGTGCTAATTGGAGTTCTGTGTCACAGTTGAGACAGATGTAGGCACCACACACAGCAAGAGGTCACCCTGTAATACATCCCATGTGATAAAGTTATCCAGCCTGAACTTTTCACCATAGCTGAAATGATCACCTTTTATTTCTCAAGTTGAGAAGGTCTTGGTGCCACCATATTAGCTCAAGTTATCACTGTCAGGTGCGAAGCCAACGGGCTGCCCTACTGCTAGGTATCCTTTTCAATATCAAATTGAAGAGGATGTCGGGGGGGCAAGAAGGAGAGGTAGAAAATGAGAAAGGATATTTGTTGTTTTCATCTTAGTCTTCAGGCTTTCTGCCTGTGCCTGAAAGAAATGTTAAGAGTATGGTCCTCTTCACAGTGACACAAACCAGGGAAACAGCATCAGTGTTCACACATAGTGCAGAGCAGATAGGATTGTGGGGTAAGTGGGCCTGTCTTGGGGTATTAGAGTTTTATTTCAGAGAGCAAAACTCCTGGAGTCCTGAACCAGGGGAGCTCTTTAAGTGGCAGAAAAATGACTTTTTCCTGAAGAAGATTGTACACTCTCCTTTGCCACCACAGTAGAAGCAAAAGCAGCAGCTGAGAGCCTTGATGATAAGCCAGTATTTTTGCGATCAGCTCTACAAAATATTTGGAAATCACCGTTCTCTTCCCTGTTGGCTTCTCTTTTGACAATGCCACACACCTCCTTCCTGAAGCCACTCATAAAGGCTGACACTGGAGGTTGACATTCGTCTGACTGCCGTTACCTGAGTCAGTCCGAGGTGGAAATGTATATATAAAATGTGTTTTTCACTTCTTGCAAGAAATCCATATTTTTAGCAACATGGAGAAAGTTTTCATTATTTTATTACTGTAATTACCAGTGCAATTTCTGTGGGGCAAATGAGGAACTTGGTTTCATTCTCAAACTCTGGCTCTGGGCCAGCACTGGCACCCCAAACCACATGTTGAAAGTAAAAAATCAGGTCATGAGGATGAAAGCACGAGTTTTCATCCCTCTCACTAGTTGTACCTAACTTCAGTACCATGTGAGGAAGCACATTGTCTTTTGATTTTTAAACATAAAGCTTCATGATGTCAGCTGCCAGAATGGAAGGCCTGGAGAACAAAAGTGCCCACCTACAGCCACCTCCAGAGCCCCAGTATGGAGGTAGTCTAGAGGAAAACAAGGGGGGAGGTGAAACCACGCCAAGCTTTTGATTCCTGTGTTTTCTTCTGAAAGTGGTTGGAAAAAAAAAAAAAGGTGGCGTGGAAATCACAGTTTATGCATTCTCTAACAATTCTGAAATTTGTGTTATGTAACACTCACTTAAAAGATGTGATTCTCTAAAAGCTGAACAAGCCTTTCTATTGAGTGTGATCCTGGATTAGATCCAGTACCTGGGGCTCCTCTGCAGCTTTTCACCTGTGCATCATCAGGGACAAGCAAAGCCATCCATTGTTGTGATGGACAGCCCCACCTCTGGCTCCTGAACAGCCTCAGCAGCCAAGGGTTGCTAGTATGCCTTCCTAGTGACTCAAACCAGCAGAGCTTCTGATCACACCGGGTTGTCCAGTTCTTCCACAGTGTTTCATATATATATATATATATATATATATATATATCTCCACTTAAAGAGACAAACTAGGAGAGAAAGTACTGTGGGAAAAAGTGTGGCTAAGGAAAGAATAAAATATGTAGAAAGATACGATTATAGTTTTGTAATCCCTTTTCTGGTGCCAATTTGGTAATTAGAATCCCTATTGTCTTCTGTTGTTATTCTCAATCACACTTCAGTGTAACCCTCGTAATTTTCATTCTCCAAGGTAAGGAGAAACGGCACAAGGAGAGCCCTTAAATTAATCATGATGAAATATATCATGGCTTAGGGGGCATTGACCCCAAGTTCCAGTCCCACAACTTTTACTGAAATGAAACAGAACTTCAGTAATTTTATTTTCTGACCTCTGTCCTGAGGTTTCCCCATTTGTAAATATATCTGCCCTGCTCCTCTTGCAGGGAGTCACTTGTTACTGGTGTGGTAGCTTTCCGCCTGCTCATACTATCTGCATGGGTTAGTGGAGGGACCCCGGGTGGGCAGTATGTGTGCTTGATTTGTGCTCCCCCTCTGCTGACCTGGCTGCTCTAGGCAGTGACTCTCTGGCACACTTTCTCTGTCTGTCCAGTGGGGACAGTAATGAACAGCATTGCTGCCTGCAGCGTTCAGAGCTCCTTGAGCATACATCAGTTATTTCTGCAGATCAGGTTTTAAAGCAGCCAGAACCTCCATGGGAAAGAGCAGGACACACAGTACTTACGAAGAGAACTTAGCTAATTTGATCTGCCATTTGGTTGATTAACCAGCACTTGACACCAGAAGCAGCCTGTTCCTGCAACAAGTGACAGGGAGCATTCTCATCAATATTTTATGCAAATGCTGGCTCAATGTAAAGAGGAGAAAACTCCTCCCTCCCTCTTTTTGTTGTTTAACAGCAGAAAAGTAATTTCTGGTGAATTGATGAGAATTCCCTATTGCCAAAAAAAAAAAGAAAAGGAAAATACTCATTTATAACTATTCTGAGATATAAAGACAGACAATGGTACGTTTTTCGATTAGCAGGACCCAGGGACTCCTGGCTACGGGGGCCTGCTCCTGAATCAGTGTATTTGTTAAAAGAACAATTCTCTTTCATGCTGCCATTTTACTTTTATTAAGGAATTGCAGTTTTCAATCCAGTATTAGTAAGTGTCTCCCATTAGTGGCACTGCAGATGAAGGGCATTCAGCATTTCTGTTCTTAATGTCTATTGCTGGCTCAGCTGTTTAAAAATAAAGAGAAACAAAAGCTCTGCTAAGTACATTCTAATACAAGACCAGCATATACCCTCTTCTGTGAGAAAGTTTTAAAATCAGACTCTTGGATTATGGTGAGAGAGAAGTGCAGCTGAGTGGTTCCCCTTTCTTTGTCTGCTTTTGCCCAGTTCACTACAAGGATGAAGACAAAGGACGCACCTAGGCTAGCTGGCTCCTCCCAGATTTCTAATGTCATTTCTCCCCCGCCACTTCAGTAGTCTCAGGCCCTTCCTAAGAGGCATTAGACTGAGGTTTCTCCAGGCTGGCTGACTCAGTTGCCCCACTGTATCAGAGAGGTGCCCTGCCCTGACCGACACTGTGTACCCATCAAGCCGTGCTCTACTTTTGGTTAGAATCAATGCCTTTTTTTTTTTTAAGTCGTGATCTACCTGTTGGCAAGAAAAAATTATTTTTAAAATCTCATCGTTATTCACCAGCCCCAGCCCATGTTCCAGGGCAGACACCCTCAGGAAATTGTCACGACTCTCTAAGTAGAAAGCGCCTAACACCTGCCGAGCACTTGGAGCCACTCAAAGATCTGAGGATGCTTCTTGGCTTGAGGCAGCATGGCCATATCTCAGTATGTATTTCTCCCTTTGGGGAAGTAACCCCTTCTGCATCTTCTCTAACTTGGAAAACACTGAAATGCTTCCAAGCAACTATGGGAGGCTCAGCTCCTTCTGCAGTGGCTGCTCAGCCTCTTCAGGCCTGCTGTAGAAGCCTTCATGGAGAAAAGGAACAGGATGCCGCGGGCCCACATGTGGCAATTCAAATGAGGAGTTTGCTCTTAAAAGCAGAGCCTGAACTTTCTAAGCCAAATGTACTTAACTGACAGCATCACCTCAGCATGCTGATTTCCCAAAATACACACACTTTCACTTACCCGGAATCCCACAGTCAGCATGGGCTATTTAGGTACAGGGTTTTCTGCACCATTACAGTTGAGTATCTGTAACCCAGAGACAGTAAAGGAGTTTATTTCGTTTTCCCCCCGCAAACTGTAGACAAATCTTCACTGCCATTTAAGGTAACTTTCTGCTTGTTTAAGAATATTCCAGCTGTGTTTATGGTGTTCCAACATTCCCCTGCCAAAACCCTTGACAAATGGATTGGCAATATTTTCGGGATGTTGGCAAGTACAGATTGGATTTAGCTATTAAATCCTCATTTGTTTTTGTCCTATCTGATCAGGATACCGGGACAGGCTTTTGACTATTACAACATGTACACAGTACTTGGGAGGCTGAGGCAGGAGGATCACTTGAGCCCAGGAGTTCAAGACCAGCCTAGGCAAGATAGCAAGATGCTGTCTCAAGACAACAACAACAAACATGTACACAGAAAAGAATCCGTTTTCACACATTTTGGCTCTGCCCACACAGTACCTAAACATTCAGATGTGTGGGAACTTTTATGGCATGTCCCCTGGACTCCTGACTGCATTTGCCATCCTGTTCCAATCTTATTTCAGTGATGAGGTTTTGCCAGCTATTAAGTAGGTCCTATTCTATACCCAGCCTTGCATGCCATAAATGAATGATGTCTGTGTGCCAGTTTTAAATGAAGTAACCCAGCATCAGGGATGGCACATCAGAGTACTAATTTTTATGCCCCAAGATTATATTGGTAACATGTTTATGTTACCGTAACTGGCTGCATTCAGATCTTTCTTTGGCTGACTAGGAATTTATAAAGACATTTTCCATAGGTTAAAATCTCCTTTGTACTACACTAGTTAAGTTATACTTCTTTCACTTGAAGTATAGCAGCTACTACACCCTTTTCAAAGAAGTAGCACAGAAAAGCAAGAGGCCCTGGCATTGTTCATGCTTTTAAAAGTACCTGTACTTTTCTTTTCTTTTTTCTTTTTTTTTTTTTTTTTGGTGCAGAGCAAGAATTCATCTAGTTCTCAATTCTCTTGCAGCTGAGAAAAAAGGTGGAGCACCTGAATTAAGATATCCTTTCAATTGAAATGACAGGTGTAATAGATGTGTTCCAAAATCTTCTCTGTGACAGGGCTACGTGCTTTCCTTAGATCTTGTCTGTAGGAGGAAATTACTTTGAGAAACCTTTCCCCAGTCAATCATTTATCTGTTTTAGCAGGAAGAAGGCATCCTCACTGAAATGAGAGGAATGCAGCTCCTTTCATTTCTGTTGGCAATCCCTAACATTCTGAAAGCAGAGATAATAAATAATTGCAAAGGTAAATTGCAGGTTGGCCAAATTTACAGATGATCTTTTTTTTTTTGCTACTATATATGTGGAGGTTTTCAGACAGTAATATACATACTATCTTAGCAGAATCCCTCCCCACCAAAAAAGAAAGAAGTGTGGCTTCATTATTTTAATACCTGTATCTTTTTTCCCCCAGCCTTGTTTCTCTGGTGTTTTGGTCAGTAGGCAAAGAGCCAATTGCTGAGACATGACATTCAACAGTCTGGAGTGGTTAAGCGCTGTCCCTACAAGATTAGAGCCATTGTCCTGTAAAGACCCAGTGAACACCACTGCACCCAGAAGCTCATGTTTAGTAGAAGAGAGGGACAGTTAAAACCCAAGTTACTGCTGAATGATGGAAAGCCTTCTGGTTGGCTTGAAAGAAAAAGCCAGCAGCCAGTCTTAATGGTAGGGACTTACATGATTCTATATTAGTCTAAAGCCACAGACTCCACAGATGGAAGGCCTGATCTTAAAGCCACCAGTGTGTTTTCAGTGGTGCTGAAAACTAACATCTATCCATAGGATTTACCATGGCCTCCTGTTTTAGAGAAATAACAGTGGTTAACAAGCTACCATTGCAAGAAACATTTGACTCTGAAGTTGCTTGACTTCATCCAGAGTGACACAGAGAGTGACATTTTCAACACACACTCCTACTTTATAAATGACACCGTCATTTTTTTTCTCAAGTAATTGAACACAGCACACAGTGCAGAACTTGACAGAAGCCCCTAAGGAGACAGTTTCTCTTACTGCACCACTGCCAATAGAATTAAAAGGTTAAAGAAGTCCTCCGATATGGTAGATCATTTTTTGGGTGGGGTAAGGATTGCATAATTAGAAGCATCAGTCAGGCCTTTAACTGCAGGTTTGTTAGAGGAAAGGGCAGTGATTTGAGTTTCTAGGAACAGGATTTTATTGTTCTATTGGTAATGCTTTTCGTCTGAGGCCTGATAATTGCTGTATCTTTCTCACTAAGTTACTTTGAAAAGTTCTGCTTATATGAAATTGTGGCAAATGCATAAACTGTGCCTTATTGATTTTTGTTGACATTTTATATGTTTCTTACACATTTTTAACCTCCATTTGGAAACTGTCAGTTTGGCACATGGTGCTGGATAAGAAAAACAAATGAAGTGAATGCAGCAATCTTTTTAACTATTAAAGGCAAAATTAGTCCAGGCTCTGCTTGGTTTCAGATCTATCTCCAGTAGATGATTTGCTTTTTCCTCCATTGTAGTTTCAAGATAAGAATTGGAAAAAGGCCGGGCATGGTGGCTCATGCCTGTAATCCAAGCACTTTGGAAGCCAAGGCGGGCGGATCACCTGAGGTTGGGAGTTCAAGACCAGCCTAACCAACATGGTGAAACCCCGTCTTTAAAATAAAAATAAAAATAATAAAATAATAAAAAAGAAGTGGAAAAATAAAAACCTTTTAGTGTTAATTCCTCTGTTAATAATGCCAGAGATGACGACGATGCTTCTGAAGAGATGTTACTTGGAAACAGGTGGCACTTTTGGACTGGATCATCTGCCAGTGGCGGTCCTGTCCTCTGTCCCACACTTATCTCAGCTGGCTGCCTTACAGAAGGCCACTCACTTGCTTTTATGGATGACAGACGCTCCAGTCAGTCTCGGTACAGGTAGTGTGTTCAAATAGTAAGCTTCATCAGCTGCTGTGTTGTCAGAAAACCACGAGACAGCTCAGCATTGACCGTGAGCTGGATGTCATTCAGGCTTCTTCAAGCCAGCTTTGCCAAGAGGCGAATGTGAGATGAGTTTCTCATGTACTGAGAGTTTTTTGTATATTAAAAATTATAGCATGATGCGAAAAAAATGCATTGACTTATTTTCATGACTGGATGTCGTTGTGCTTTGGGGGTAACAGGCAAGCATTGCTTTCTCTTACTGCTGTTTGATTAAAAGGTGCTATGACAGTATTGACTTGATAATCTCACCAGGTACTCGTGCAGAGCAAAAAGAAAAAAATATATTTTATGGCTTACAAATTGATTTACATAAAGCAAACAATCTGCTGGTTGTTGGAATGCAGAATGTTCTATTTTGCTTATTGGCCACAGGGGCAACAATCCTGCATTGTTGATGCCAGAATTCTGCTTTTCATGCATTCACTCTGAAATGACAATAGGCTTCAGCCTCTCAGTGTTTAGATTTGCTTCATTTGGAGATCTTTTAAGTAGTAATAATAATGTTTTGAGGAAATTGAGTGGAACATGAAATTATTCTCTGATACCTAAGTTCAAACTGTGCAAGGCTAAAGAAGCTGAAAATCAATGCACTTTTAAAGTCATTAGAGATCATAAGTGAAATAAGTCCGTGTTGCTTTAGCTAACCTTTTAGTGTGCTATGGTTTTATTAAAATATCAGCCTGAATCTGCATTAATTTCACAGTCTTTTTCTCTAAGAAGCCCAAGGGTACATGATGAATAAAATGTAAATTTGAGAAGGCAGTGTTTTTATTAGTGAAAAGGGCAATGAGCCATGCAGTTGGAACAGTGACCTGCATGGTGGCCAGCGCTGGTACAAGGAACAGGAACAGGCACTACAGAGTCTAGTCATTTTACGGCACAAGAAAAAACAGGCATGGAAAGTTTCACTGGTCTCCCGGTAGATATTCAGAGAAATGTACATAGTCTTGTGTATGTTAGACCTGAGGTCAAATCTTTGATATGTTTCAGAAATTCACAAGTCTCAAAAGTCATGAAGATTTTATGCAAATAAATGCCAGTGCACTTTTTTTTACATTTTACTTTATAGTAGTATTGAATATTCTCGGAGTAGTACAGCATTTGTTTTTATTAATAATTAGTAATTACTAAATAGTTTGTAACAGATTTGGTATATTTGTTTGTATTTGCATAGCAACAATTTATATTTATACATATATTTTTAAACTACCCAGAAGGTATTAGATACATTTATTTGCTGACATTTTGAGCTCTTGAAATTTATTTGCTAATTTGCTCTTGGTGTGAGGATTTTCTTATTTGTCCCTTTCAAAATCAATGATAAAATTTGAAACGCAAAGCCCTCATGTGTGGATGCCCTCAGTAAAGATCATCAGTCAAGGAGAAAATGGAAAATAGCAACTTTTTATTTTAGAAAATGCAAACTAGATCTTGCTGATTTCAAACCCTGTGGCTAAAAACAGTACCCAACTTCCTCCCCTAGTTTCCATTTAAAAAATAAACTAATAAATAAATACGTCTTTCTGCTTTGGTCAGATTAGCAAGTCAGCACTGTGAATAAAAAGCAAAATAAGATAAAACCAAAGAGAGAAGTTGTTTATTTTTATGTACTACTGAGAACAGTGTCGTCTTGTGGCAGTTCTCGTAGACTGTGTTGGTTTAACAAGCGTCCAACCCTTTTGTCTTGTTGTTTTTTGTCTTTCCTGCTCCCTGTCCCCTTGTTTCCCACAGGCTGTGCGTTTGTCACATTTTCTACAAGGGCAATGGCACAGAATGCAATCAAAGCCATGCATCAGTCTCAGACCATGGAGGTACTGTATCATCTGCCCTTTCTTTGTTTTCTTTGTGCAAATGATGGGGAATGGTAAAGCAATTCTCTCCTGTGTGGATTGTTCACATGACAATCACAGATGTAAACTTTCACCATCTCAGTTTTTATTCATTCATTCTCATTCTCTCTCTCTCTCTCTCCCTCTCCCCCTTCCCCGCATTTTTCCCCTAATGACTTGAAATGCATTTAGTAAAACCTTCCACTTGCTCTCCAGTTATTTCTTTGAGCCTTTTATTGCAGTGGCACAGGTCCTGAGGTGTAAAACTGTGAGCACTTTAAGCAAAGTGTCATTCTAGACCTACAGGATCAAATACGTTCCCCACCCTGGGGTCAGTGTGGATGAAACAGTAATAGTCCCTACCCCAAATTGCTGCTTGCCCTGTGCTAAGTCCCAGGGTTCTTTCTTTTGTACAGGGTCAAGTTACCTTTAATCTAGTCAAACAGCATTGTGTTTTTACATGAAGAATGTTGGAGAAAGTTATTATTTCTCCCACTGCATTTAACAGTGTAAATGCAAATTTGGAAAATAGGATTTGTCTCCTTCCTGAAAAATGAGCAATAATGAAGAAACATAATAAAGGCTCAAATGTGATCTCCTAATGAGAGATCATGGCTTTAGGGGAAGGTGAATACCCGGGTGTGGATGTACACCCACAAATGTAGATAGATGACTCTATACTTTTAGTCTGTGATTTGGGTCATGGCCTTTCAGAATTTTGCACAAAAGCATTCCAAGAGTGATATGCCGTTACTTCTGTATTGTCTGATAGAATCATTTGGGAGTGCATGTTCTGCTGTATTATGTATACCGTATCTTTGTGTATGGGTGATCTTTTCCGGAGGTGGCCTTGTGGTGTTATCTGAAGCTATGTTTTTATATTTTGAAAAAATATATTTTTAATTTTATTTAATATGCAGAAAACTTTTTTCTTGATTGAGCTTCTGTTTTACCCCTGTTTTGTTGGGGTTTTATTTTTTGTTTGTTTTTGTTTGTTTTTTTGCAATGCTGCATCTCCCAAAGCATGCTGGGAGCCAAGTGATCAGTATGTGTCATGTTTTGTGGGCAACTTTTTTTATAGTGAATCGAAAGGTGGGTGCAAAGGGGGGAAGGAGTGTGCATGGCATTGTCATTCAGTGTTGACTGTACTTTTCTGACTTGTGATACCAGCATTGCAAAGCCTATTGTCTTTTTCAAACATTCATCTTGACTTTGATATTCCTAACATATCTTATATAATCAATTTGTTTTCCTTTCAGTGCAATGCATTTTTAAGACACTCACAACCCCCTACCTGAAGGCAAACTCAGGTGAAAATCGGGCACAATAGGAGATAATGAGCAGGATTTGGAATGTCTAGGAAGCTAATCTTGTCTGACATGCAGTTACACATGTGATGGTGTTTGCTTCCCTCTTTCTCTTACTGAGGCTGTTCCATTCCTGTGGATTAGCCTGATTTCCAGCCACATTTTAATCTTCAGTTCAGTTTGAAGATTAAAATGGAAATACTGTTGGGGCAAAAAAAATAATCAAGCTCTTGTATTTCTCTTCCATATATGCAGTCATTCTTATTTTTATTTCTTGTAGTTTAGTGATTTGTACCCAAACTGGCCTCACCTGAGATAATTTTTTTTAACTTCAATTCTTTCACCTCTGTTAGATACGTTGCCATCCCCATTCCTTCTCGTGGAACCCCCCTAGTAATGCTCACGGAGCCACGGAGAACCCGTGGGAGACCATGTTCCATGTTCCTGTAGAAGGAGTACTCGGGATCATAAAGCAGAACTGGGCATGAGCCAGGATGAGAAATAGTAGGCTCCCATAATTGAAAGAGTTTGTTAGACCCCTGGGGTATATTTGTTCTTAAGCCCTTCATCTTTTATTATTAATATCTGTGTTACTTAAAAACCAAATTCGGTATACTTGTTTTTAAAACTGGAGAATCCATGCTTACACGGAGGGGCCTTCTGACACTTAAGTTTCTTGTTTAGTTTTTTTAATTGACATTTAAATAGAATATGTATTACTCAGTCACATTAGAATTGTTGGACTAACGTCGTTTATTTTTTAACTAATTACATTATCTCCAAGAGTCTGGCATACGTCTTTAAACAAGATGTATTACTTAATTCACAAAGATGTGAATGGTGGAAGAACAAGGTGTTACAAACAATTTTATATTGTGCCTTCTATTTCTCCACTTGCCTTTATTCTCTCTCTTCCCTGTTTTTCATGGTTTAAGTAAATCATTTTTAAGCTATAATCATAGGCCTAATTTTCTACTTTTATATCATTTTTTAGTCTTTAAGGAAGATGTTCTATTAGGAGAAATGCTATAATTTGTTATGGAACAAATTTGATAGGACAATAACAACCCTTTTCCATTCAAAACCCCTTCGCTACATAATCTTAAAAGTATGTTGCTCTCTTTAAAGAGATAAAGTACTGAAACATAGGCAGATACAGAAAAATGAATTAGATTTTTTTAAATGACGGAAATAGGATTTTTGTGCAGTTTACTAACATTTAACATTCTGTACCATGACTCTGCCTACCAGAGCTGAAGACCAATAGACTGGAAGCTGAACACTGAAATACTCATCTCATTTTTCTCACGTTTTTTTATTAACAGACGTGATATCCTCATGTATTCAGAACTGCATCCCCAGTAACTACCCAAGGTGATAACGAAAAAAATGCGTTTGTTTTCCAGAAAAAAGAAACATGACCCAAAGGGAATGGAACAGAGAAGCTCATTTAAATAGGAATATAAATGTTTCTGAGAGGAGAGAGAGAGAGGTCTATTATCATGCTGAGTTTCAGTAAAAGTTTTTATTTTAATCACTTGAGTAGAATTACTTCTTTATACCTCAGCAAAACTGAACAGCTTTAATTGTGATGAAATGTGTAGGCAAGCCATACGAAGGAGGAGAAGAGGCTAGGGAAGGAGGGCAGACTGCTGCTGAGTTATTCAGCAAGTGGAAAGTGTTGGAAAGGTGCTTTGGAAAGGAGGTCTTCGTGCTTGAGGTGTCAGGCTGTTATCTTCCCTGATGATTTTATCTAGCTCAAAAGTGAATTCTGTGACCTTTGGCCATTTCTTTCTCACTACCCCCTACTCCTTGCCTTTTAAAGGAAATTAAAACTGAAAGAAGCTGCTAGAATGGGGAGGTTCATTAGGGAAAGAAGCCCATGGACGACTCCATCTGCCGTTCACAGTCTATCTCCTTTGGCTAGAACATGCTTCTGGTTTTTGGGTTTGCACCAGCTCCAGGGATGACGAGTAGCACAGGTGTGCTGAGGGAAGAGGCCTCTCTGAAAACGTGAACGGTTACTCTGAGAATGCCTGTCTTCTCTGGATATCTCCTGCCCTCATCCACAGAGCTAAAATGAAGCCCTTCTCCCTATTATTGCTGGGTCAATAGGATTTTCACAATCGCAAAGTTCACAGATACATAACTGAAAATTGGAAAGAGTAAAAAGATGAATGAATGAGAGATATGGCCATTCCCATTACAGATTCTCCCCTTTGTCCTCTGTCCACCTGTGGACACTGGCAGGCATACAAAGCCAAGTCTGTCTTTAAGATGAGCAAACCATGAAGCTCCATTAAAGAACCTCAGTAAGGCCTGTTGTCTGTAAGGAGGTCCTGCAAGGTTGAAGGAAGACACAGGAAGACAGGAGAGGCCGTTACTAATCAGAGCAAGAAAGCTGGTGACTTCACCCATCACCAGATCCCTCAAAGATACCACTGGCAATGTCTGGATTTTTCTGTTGATGGTACTATTCAGAGAAGGAGGAATATCAAACCATTTTTAACCATTTCAGCCCATTCCATGTGCTCCAGGCTAGTGCAGAAAGGTAGCTCCGATGCTGAGTGTCGTGAGCGGATTCCGCCAGCCTGTAACCCCCTCTCCACTTTCCAATGTGTCTGACCACAGGGCTGCTCTTCACCTATCGTGGTGAAGTTTGCTGACACTCAGAAGGACAAAGAGCAAAGGCGCCTCCAGCAGCAGCTCGCTCAGCAGATGCAGCAGCTCAACACTGCCACCTGGGGGAACCTGACGGGGCTGGGCGGACTCACCCCGCAGTATCTGGCGGTAAGTGTTGGGCAGTGCCGGCAAAGTCCTCACCTGCTGAAACTCTGCAAACTGACATTTCCCCTCCCTACGCTGAGGTATTCATTTTCATTACATTTTCAGTCTCGGGGAAATTACTGAAATCAACATTTATGCAGGATATTTTTCCAAGTTAGATTGATTCCATTAAGAACAGGAATAATTTAATTCCTGCCTGATGTAGACTGGGCAAAGTCCCACAGGCTAAACTTCTAACCAGTGTTTGAAAGGCACCCCAACACCCTGAGTCAGAAGACATGCCGCTGATGATTAAGGATAGGGAGGCCGCTGGGTTCATCCATGTCAGGTCAGTGTCGGCCCCAGCGGGACCTCCAGTGAAATCTCCCGGAACTTCTAGTCCACTGTCCTGGCTCTTCATGGTGGAACCTGACTGGTGAAATCAAGTGTTTCTTACTTAATTTATTTGAAACCAACAAAATTCTATTCTGTTTCAAGCCCAGAAGATGCAGTTCCTTCAGCCATTCCTTACATCTCATGGTATCTGAACTTGAGCTTTCTGGTTGGTCATGATTTCTTCATGCTCCTTGTTTCACTTTGTCGGTATCTTTATTGAAACACAGTGACCAGAATTTAAGACAGTCCCCCCAGCAAGATCTGAACAGAACGCAGTAGTAACCCCTAGTGTGGACTTAGGGCCTCTGACTGGAGCTTGAGACTGGGATTTGTAGTAACCGTGGCAGATGTGGGCTGGAAGGCAGCCAGTACTCTTAAAGATTTTATCTTTACTTGAATTCCTGCTGAATTGTGCTCTTCTAGCCCATTTTTCTGCTTTGGAACATAAGTGCTAGACTTCACATGTATTATTTTCATATTGTGGGTTGGGCCTTTGATTCCAGCCTCTGAGAGGGTATGTGTGTGTGTGTGTACACCCCATAGGTCTTGGGTCCTAATTCTGTCATTTTACATTTTAACTTTCCCTCTTGGGATCCTATCACCCAGTAGTTTACTTTGTAGCAGAAGCTGTGCTGTTTTGTCAAATGATCTTCCCTATTACATTGGAAGGTGAGATTATCCCGCTTATAGGGCAGATGAGGAAAGAGAGACTCAAGAAGCTAAGTAACTTAACCCAGAATCAACTAGCTTCTTGTGGCCCATGGGACTTCAGCCCTGCGTGTCCTGCCGGCTGGCCATACGGCCTCTTTGAGGACTCTGGGTGCTGCTGTGGGTCACTTTCATCTTTTTAGCTGCCCCACCCTCAGTGCCCAGTGGGGTCTGGTACATAATAGCTCTTCAATATATATTTGATTAATGAATGAGAAGCATCCTTTTCCTGTCTTCCTCTGTGCTCTTAGCAAAGCATTGGCTCAGCTTACCATCACTTTCTCTCCATTTCTCTACCTTTTCATGAAGATACCATGAGAGATTTTGTCAGCTGTTATTTGCTCTAGGATTTTTTTCTTGCTAAAAGTCTAAAAATTGCTTTTAAAAAATGAGTCTAGCTTGACTGTGATTTGTTTTTCCACAAATGTGAGTTGTTCAGATGTGCACAGACACTTGGTTTAATTATATGCACCAGAATTTTTGTCCGAGGCTGACATCATGCTCACCTTCCCATACTCTCTAAGAGTCCAGCTTCCCATCCACCATTTCTGAAAACTGAGACACATGTACACTTTAGTCTTCTAGTACATCTCCTATGCCCCACAGCTCACAGAAGTCTCAGCCACATGTTTTGGGGACCATATCTGCAAATTATTTCTGTACGTGAAGGACAGTAAATCTCAGCCTCCTTTATAAAAACATGTTGTTAAATGCTTGCACTGCATTTCCCTCTGCTGTGGGTGATTCTTGGCCATGCTTGTTCTACTCCCTTTCAGTTGAAAAGCCCTTTCTCTGAAGGAGCCCTTGGCTGCCTTGAGTGATAGGTTCTGACCCTGGCTCACCAGAGGTTGGTTATCCTTGGCAATAATACTGGGTGGTGGTTTAATGACACTCCAGGTGTTTCCACTTACCTCAGTAGGTGTTGTTAACTCCTCAACATATCTTCACAGCTAGCTTAATTTTAAAAATTTAAAATTGAATATGAGGAGGAAGTTGGAGTTGATAAGCCTAAGAGAATGCAAACACAACAAATCTAACCAAATAAGACCTTGCTAGTACAATGGACAGTCCCTAGCTTTGCCCACTCTGTCTTCCTCACTCTCTTCCTCTTTCTGGTGTGTGAGAGTATGTGTGGGCAAGGAATCGAGAGGGATGAGTGAACACAGACTTTGTTTGGTTTTAGTACCTGTTAGTCTGAAGTCCCATAATATCATTGTACCTGAGGCTTAGGTTGAATCAGCCGAGGGTTCCCAGCCCCTGGGCCGGGTTCTAGTACCAGTCCATGGCTTGATCGGAACAGGGCTGTACAGCTGGAGGGAAGGGGAGGCGAGTGAGCATTACTGCCCGAGCCCCACCTCCTGTCAGATCAGCAGCAGCAGGAGATGCTGTAGGCTGCACATGGTGAGGGATCTGGGTTGCTTGCTCCTTATGAGAATCTAATGCCCGATGACCTAAGGTAGAACAGTTTCATCTCGAAACCTTCCCGCAACCCCTGTCTGTGGAAAAACTGTCTTCCACAAAACTGGTCCCTGGTGCCAAAAAGGTTGAGGACTGCTGGAATCTGCCACTGATAATTCCACACTGCTTGGTGCTTTTACCTCACTTGAGATCCATTTTTGAGTCATATTCACGGGTAGGGTTTTTCATATCAAACTGGAAAGACCTGGACTTCCCCAGAGGAACAGTGTTCTAGATTGTTTCACAGAGCCCCAAATAAATTCTGAAAGCTTTTTTTTTTGTTCCCCGAGACAGAGTCTTGCTCTGTTGCCCAGGTTGGAGTGCAGGGGCACCATTTCTGCTCACTACAGCCTTTGTCTCCCAGGCTCAAACAGTTTCTCGTGCCTCAGCCTCTGAAAAGCTGGGATTAGAGGCATGTGCCGCCACACCCAGCTAATTTTTATAATTTTAGTAGAGATGGGGGTTTTGCCGTGTTGTCCAGACTGGTCTTGAACTCCTAACCTCCAGTGATCCACCTGCCTTGGCCTGCCAAAGTGCTGGGATTACAGATGTGAGCCACCACACCTGGCTCTGAAAGCTATTTCTAAAACAGTGAATTAATCTCGTTCCTCCTAGCACATAGTATGACAGCAGTATTTCAACAATAAATGTGACAAATCTGTGCTTCTGGTATCCATGTACAGTTGAATACAGGAGACAGCTGTATGTTTTTGTATTGATCTACTTTACCAAAAGTAATAGCAGTAAGCAGAGCCCATCGCTCCATATTTCACCTCAGTTAACCTGGAGTTCAGCTGAGCTGGACAAGTGCAGCTGCACTCCAGGGGCTCCATGCCCTTCTCTCGTGGCACCTATTCATTCTGCATGGCAGGAAAAATGCATCCCTGAAAGCACTAGTGGAAAACAGACCTTCTCACCAGTCGTTTAATTTTTTTGAAGATTGACATTCACAGTGTGTAACTTCGACATACATAGCACCAGACAATTCTCAGTTTTGACAAGCTGTATGTTTCTCTCTGCAGTGAAGACTTTTAAAACGGCTGCCCATTTGCGTGGTCATACAGTGGGGGCTGCAGCTGTATGGCTGTGAATAGACGCATTTATGTTAGTAGTTACCATGATGATCTTTATGTCGGCACCAGAGTCAGTGAGTCCATGTGCTTCTGATGAAGGGTGAAGAAAGCTGAACGGTGCTGGAAAGTAGAGGAGAGGGAGGGAATGGACCCTGATTGACAGAGATGAGTTATGGTAACTGCTATACTACAGAGAGAAATAATTAGTCACGCTATGTTGGTTTCAATAGATTTAACACCTGGTTGTTAAAAAGAGTAAATTGATTAATTGTTTTAAGGCAGCAGTGTTAGTGAGTTTCCCCAGTGTCTGTGTTTCTGAATAGAGATTAGACATGAATATGGATTTACAGCCCCAGCCCTGGGACCTTCAGCCCATCAGTAGGCAGGAGCAACCAACTCTTAAATGCAAAGTAAACCAAATTTGTCCCCAGTTTAATGAGGAAGTTACTTTGCTCTCACCTCTCCACCTTGCCCTGACTTTGCACTTGTGCGTTCATCCGCAGCTCCTGCAGCAGGCCACCTCCTCCAGCAACCTGGGTGCGTTCAGTGGCATTCAACAAATGGCAGGTAAGTCAGGAAGCACGCCTCTCCTTTTGACTATGCCATTGTCAGAATTTGGGGTTGGTTCTCAGGGCAAAGAGAAGCAGCAGGGGAAGAGAACCAAGAGTGATCATCAGACTTGTTAGCTTTCTGTCTTAGGTGTTAACACTGGAATCTCCTGCTCTCAGCTGTCTCTGCTACCTTTTAGGTTACCTGCCCACCTTCCCTAGGCGTGACAGCTGTAGAATGACGGAGCTGAGAAATCCTGCTTGGCATCTATATCAACATGTGACTGGATCAATAAATGACTCTCTAGTCATTCGTTGTTTTTATAAATAAGATTGATTACTGGGGACTTTCCAGCCAGATTCCTATATCTAGAGCAGCCAAATGATTGACTCCCCTCTAAAATCTGAATAATAGTCAGTAAAGATGTTCTGACCTCCATAATGAAGGCCAGGATTGCAGGCCTATCTTTGATGCGGGTTGCAGCCCCTTGATAACGACAGACAATTAACAGGGTGCCGTTTTTACTGTAGTGCCCCAGTTGACAGAATTGTGCATCAGAAGCTTTTATGTGGAAGTATAATCTTTGTTCGCAAAAAAATCAAAGTGTGACTGTGTTTGAAAGCCAGCTCGTTGAAGGATTCCTTCTTCTAATGAGCTGCGCCAGTAGTAACTGAGGTGCAGTGATTAGCGAAAGGTCACTCCTGCCGAGCCACCTTCCGTGCTGATTTCCCCACCTAACACAGGGCCAGGGAAGGCAGCGGGCGCAATAAATCAGAACACAGGTGCCCATTAACCTGCCATGAGGAACGGTCAGAGAGCCTTTTCCTTGTTTGATTCCAAAAAGGTGGGGGAAGAGGGCAAGGAGAAGAATGGGTTTTTGGCATATTAGAACCAAGCGTGGTTTGTTTTAATCAAGGACACCCTGATTCAGTGCAGTGAAACCATGTGCACAATGAAGCTTGCTTTCTTTCTCACCATGAACATTCCTTTTTTCCACATTTCTGTTTGTGTGTGTGTGTGTGTGTGTTTTTTAATATGTATCCTTGGGGTTTTTTGTTTTTGTTTTTTTGTTCGTTTGTTTCACTTTGAATAAATCTGGAAAAACTTTCAAGGGGGCTTCTCCCTGGGTGTGTTATGTGATCGGCAGCCCAGCCGTTGTGGCCGGAGGGTCCTAGAAACTCATCAGCTGACAGCCTTCCTTAGCCTGCAATAAAAATACTTCTGAAATCATCATTGGGCTTTAAATCCGTTGGCACTGCCACATGGTTCTATCGTAACATACCTTCTGGATTATTAGAAATAATATAACTTGAAATGATAAAGAGCTAAATCATTCAGCAGCATCTTTACTTATACAGTTTGGGATGCTGGCCTTGAAGCTGAGAATCACATTCAATGGTTAATTCACCTAATTCTATGAAAGGAACTGGAGAGAGATAAGTAAAATATTCAGGGTATGTTTTGTTTTAAAAGAGAAAACCTCCTGATTGCAAGCTCTAAAATAAATGCTAAGATTTGTCACACTTTCAGCCCATGGGAGATTTGCTTTTCTTCTAACACTGTGGACTCACCGGGATCGAAATTAGGGGCTTTCCTTAGAGGAGGCCTCAGGCTTTCCCACTCCCACAGCTGAATTATGCAGACAAGGTCACTGGGTCCCAAGGCTGCCACCGAGCGTGGCATCCTGGGTGGACAGTGTGCCTTGTCACCTCTCATTAGGATGTATGTGCTTGTGCCGCACCAGCCGCAGGTCAGGATGCCAGTGCCTGCTCACTCTGCGTACTCATTTGAAAACTCAGGGTAGCTTGGATCACCTTACAAGGTGCCGAGGAGCAGATGGCTAATTTAAAGGCAATCTGTATATGTTCTGAGCCTCCCAAATTATCCATTTCTTGAATCCTCAATGTGTGAAATTGAGTACACTAAGTCCGCACAGGCTAGGAAATCAAATGCTGGACAGGCCATTCTGGACCATCATTTGGAGTATTTGGTGTGTAGGGAATATTCAGTCTTCAAGGTGTAGCTGTCAGGCTCTGTAAAGGATACCTGCATTTATATTGATCATCAGGTCTCATCTTCATGCATATTTAAAGTATTGCGGTTTGGAGTACTTTTTCCACCAGTGAAGGAAAGTTTATATGGCCTCTCTGTCCTTGCCATGAATCTACACTGGTGTTACACAGTGATCATGCTGGATGGGTGATGGAGGTTCCATCCTAAGAAGCTTTCCCAGCTTCCCCAAATGTGAGAGGGGCACATCTCTTCCACGTTCCCCAGAGCCCCTTCCTTCCCTCCCTCTGCCCTCACCTTCCTGGATACTCCCTACTCTTTGACTCTTCAGTGTTCCAGGAAGGCATAGCCTGGTGGCCGTCAGGCTCAGCCCTCTCTCCTCTAAGCTGCTCATGAGTATTCTTGAGTGGATGAGTGAATAGATTTATCACTCAACAGACATAAATCCCCCATGGAGCTTAAGTTAAATACCCAGTTTTTGAATTAAGAAATTTGGCTTCAGCAATATGTATAAACCGAAAGAACAATAAACTGATGACAGTATCTTTACAAATGAGTTGTTGGGGATTTAGAGATAGTTTGTATAACATAAAATGTAAGAAATACAATAGAAAGCGTATGATAGTGAGATTGAAGAAACCCAAGAGGTTATTTATCCCAAACACCACCTGATGTTACAATGCTTATTGGGTGATTGATAGTGTGTCCTACTTACAGTGTGCACATAAACAATTCAGATGTAATTTTTCTGTATTACATTTATATATATATATATATATATATATATATATATAATATCTCTGCATCTAAAATTCAAGTGATCCAGCCTGGAATACTGTCGCCAAAAGTGAAAAATATTTTCAGAAACGAATAATATTTTGTTGTGAACAACTCTCAAAACATACTGGTCTGTCCTTCAGGATTTGAGGTTCATAGCTAGAGTTTAAACACCACATTTATATAGAAAAAACATTTTCAGTTTCAGGAGAAAATAAAGTAAAACCAAATAGGAAAAACAGACATTTTAGACGACTGGTTACTAAGTAGTTGCATCTATAAAATTGAATGAGACATCAGCTATGCTTTCTTTCCCAAAAACTCTTAACCATTTTTCCCTCAAACTAAAAATAACTTCAGGTGTGGTTTATGGTGTTTATAAAAGAGGACCTTTACTAAATATGGAATTTAAAAGAAAATGGATTAGGAGCATACCTTTATAAACTGAAGGCTTTTATATCTACTTTTTGTGCCTCCTTGAAGTTGGTTGGTTTTATTTTCCCTCTTAAAACTTCTAATAAAAACTTGTCCATTTCTCACTCAGCTGTGATATTTGTTCAGTGAATTTCTGAAATCTCAGAAACTTGGGGTCTGAGTTTGGGCTAAGAGCTGGATTTTTCTTGAAAGAGAAAGGGAATAAGAGAAAGTATCTTCTTTGCCTTTCATTTGTTTATAGCAACTATCAACTCAAAAGAGCATTGTAATAGAAAAACTAGGGGTAGTGTTTTACCTGTTTGTTTTTAACAAAGCTCCTTTTAAAAAGCATGCAGTTATCAGAGCAAGCTAAGGACACGGCTATCACTTTGTTACTACATTACAGCTGAAAAAGGGGAAGATGAAAAGATTAAATGAGTAATGTGAGACCACAGCACTAGTCAGCGACCTCACAACGAGCAGGATACAGAACTCCCAAATCACACAACTTGATGAGGCAGGGACTCTAAGTAGCCCATAGCGCAGGCGGGCAACTGAGGCTTAGATGGGTCAGCAGACTTGTCCGCAGGCACTAAGCTAGGAAGTGGCAGGACCAAGCTTCAGATCCGCTCACTGATGCAAACCCTGAGCTGCAGGCCGCCCCCAGGGTGGCAGACCGTGCTCTGTCTCAGCCCCTTCAGGTGGGTTTGTGTAAACACAGCTGCAGTGCCACGTGGTCTCAGGGTCCCCGCACTGATAGGAAGTACTTCAGGATGGTAAGAGGAAAGCTGCCTCCTTTCATCCTGAAAAACATCTTGAGTTTATCACTAGTGAGTTTTTCGTTAGAGGGGATTTTTTTTTTCTAGGATAAGGATTTGTTACTACACCAGTTACAGAGGTTCTAAAGCTGCGGCGGAAGTGTCTTTTGATGAACAGGAGGAAATAGCTTCGTTTTCATTCTGATTCTGAGTAAAGCAAGTAGTATAGTCCCTTCCAGAATATCTGCTCTAAGTTTCGAAGGTAACAATAAAATCGTAGAGTGCAAATATTTGCTTAAAACCTTGAAGTAGCTCTCTATCAATTTGAGATCTGTTCTCTTAGAAGAGTGTCTTGGTGTCTGGCACAAGTGGAGAGGAGGGAAGACATTTGCAAAAACAGCGTATCGGAGGTCTGAGGATCTGGAATTGGAAGTGCTCCTGGAGTTGCGACCTGTGCTACGTCCACAGGGACCCACGCAGAGCTCGGTTCCTCCCCAGGCTGAGTCTCCAGCAGTCCGCACTGCAGACACTTCCTGCAAATGTGCTAATAGGCCTTATGAGAACGTTCTATAACCACCCATCTGTCACTTTTTAACAGACCTGATTGGCAAGCACTTGTAACAACTGACATCTGTTCATGCTTATTGATATGCAGATTTATGGTAATTGCTATGAACAATAAGACACAAAATTACCTAAGGTGAACATTAAATTAAATTTTCATGCCCTTCTCCTTATAAATAATTTTTTTAATGTTAAGTTTCAAGTAGGCATATTGCGCATCTGTTTTGTACGTAATTTCTTCGTTTTGAGAAGGTTTTTTTTCCCCAAGTACGGAATGAAAAGTTGAATCCCTGTATTCCCGACTTCATTTGCCATCTTGATAGCCCATTGTTAGAGTTACTAAAACTTATTTCAATGTGTTCCATGTTCAGTCACCCGGATTATTGCCCCTGGTTCGAGAGGTGCCCATGTGAGCACTAACTTCATGAGGTTAATGTCATTTTTCTTCTCAGAAAGGAACTGTTTACCAAGTGCATGCCCGCGCCTCTCCGTCTGCTACCCTTCCAGGATGAGTGTGTGGGAGAAAGTGTGACTTGGCAGTGCAGACTGAGGAGGTCCCTGGGAGAGAGGTTGAGACGGGGAAAGGACGGGGCACCCACACATCTCAGAAAAGAGAGAAAGACAAGAGAACCAGAAAGAAGACTTCCAGAGTAGCAGGAGCAAAGCCCACTGCTAGCTCTGGGGAGGAATAAGGGGAGTTGTAGGAGAGGCCCTGGGCCGCATCCAGGAGCAGGCCTGCGCCTGAAGTCTGTGCCTGAGAAGCCTGGTCTGGCTAAGGAGGGAGAGAGTAAACCTCTGTCCTCACCCAGTTCCCCTAGCTGGTGTCCTCATCGGACCAGTGCCTTTCCCTGAAGCCACTTCTCCCGTGTCAGAGGGGAAAGCAAGTGAGATATCCATGTTCCAGGTGATGATGTGGCTGTGGGTGCATCTCTGGTGGAAGGAGCCGAGACATCAGCCACTGGGGATGCGCATTGTTGCCACGTCAGTGCCAGGAACACTGGGGTCAATGACAGTCCCCACACTCTTCTCACCTCAGGTTATTACTGTGGTGTGATGGTGTGAGATGGTCAGTAGCACCTAGAAGATCACGAGGTGCGGGGATGTTCGTGGGGCAGGTTGGACGATGAATGGGCTGTGGCCTCTGCTTTCTAGGCTCGTCCTGGTTGGAATGAGATGCCTGGGAGGCAGGGAATGTCCTGGGGGTCTTAAGCGCTGCTCTCTGGGGCTTTTTGGCTCCATTTTCTATTGGGTCCTCCCCCAGTGTCACCTGTGCCCAGGAAGGTAGCTAAGACAGGAGGTGCTCAGGCTCGCCTAGCTGCTTCTGATGCTGGTGTGCATGTGCGTGCCTGTGTGTGCATGCACGTGTACGTGTGTGCGTTCAGAACAGGAGAAAGCACTTGTCTCCTTCATCCTCCCTCTTCTCTGTGTCCTCACTCCTCAGCTCTCCTTTCTCCCTGACCGCCCAAGTCATCGCTCCCCTCTGGGCTCTTGTGCAGTGGTTTCTACTACGCCTTGTATTTCTTTCAGATTGTCTGAATGTGTCAAAAGTTCAACTTTTTATGATCTGTCACCAAAAACATTTGCACACACATACTTTTTCATAAAATTTCAGAGAGTTTGCAGAGATACTGAATCCTGTCAGGGACCTTTGCCTAAGAAGCCCCAAGTTCAGGGGCCTGATGTGGGGTAGACTGAGGCAGTGGCAGATGAGGTTCTGTCTGGTCACTGAGGCAGCTAAGTCCAGTGGTCTGGGATATCTGGGATTCTGGGGATGGATGCAGAAGGAAATCACGTTAAGAAATTCTGCCAGGCACAGTGGCTCACACCTGTAATTCCAGCACTTTGGGAGGCCAGAGCAGGCAAGGATCTCTTGAGCCCAGGAGTTCCAGACCAGCCTGCGTAACATAGCAAAACCCCTTCTCTACAAAAATAAGCTGGGCGTGGTGGCGAGTGCCTGTAGTCCCAGCTACTCGGGAAGCTTAGGTGGGAGGATTGCATGAGCCTGGGAAGTCATGGCTGCAGTCAGCCATAATGGTACTCGAGCCCTGATGACAGGGCAAGACCTTGTCTCAAAATATCTGTCTGTGTTAACTGCCAAACTGATGTAGGGAGCAAAGCATGTACATGGTTAGGAAGTGGGTGTGGTTAACTGGTTAACCTAGTTCTTAGCTACAAATGAAGACTAGATCACAGCTTGGTCCCAGCCCTCTGGCATTCAGGTGGCATACACGAAATTTGTATTGGCCCCAGTGTTTATGGACCCTGGGGCAAGGAGCGGCACTGTGTGCTAAAGCAGCGCTAGGCTGGAATCCACCCCAGCGTCTCCCGTCTGTTCGGATTGTGACGGGTGAGTGAGGCCACTCCTGGCAGACATGGGGAGCTGTGGGGTGGAGTTTACTTCTGGGCCCCAACCACATTGCCTTTTGAAACCCTGTGCTGGATCAACCCTTTCCTTCCTGTTCCTCCCTCCATACCCCTCCTACGCTTCCCTCAGATGCAAAGTTTAAGGAAGGAAATGGAGACCCACGCACAGTAGGAGAAGGAAGAGGAGGTCAGAAGAGCTCTAGATGGGGACCAAGAGGCCAGAAAGCAGCTCATGGGCAGGCCAGCCTGGCAGGGGAAGGACCCTCTCATTTCAGGGAGTGGCCCTTGGTATTTTCACCTCTTCATGCCTCTGTCTCCTCTGTGTGTAACATGTACAAGAATCACAGTGCCCACACCGCATGGTGTGTTAGGACCCCGAATAGCAGCACAGGTAAAGCGCTGAGGAGCCTGCCTGGCACATGCCTTGTTCTTGTTTGTGCTGTCTTCGTTTCAGACGGTATTATTCACTTACTGGTCTGAGAGCTGCTTTTTGGAACTTAACTCTGCACTAGGTATTGTTGTTTGAGCTTTCTCTATGTTGTCCCATTTAATCTCTTAGTTCTCAAGAGGTGGGTTCTACTTCAGTCCCATTTCAGAGTTGAAAACCCCAAGGTTCAAACAGTTAACGGGCTTGCTCCAGGTAACAGGCTGGCAGTAGGTGACGCAGAGCCGGCTTTCAGCCCAAGCTGTGTGAGAGCAGGGCCTGCATTCTTCTTGACCAGCCTGTGCTGCCTTCAGGAGGTGGAGGTGATCGCTGCTGTTGTCCCTGGTTTCACCATAGAGCTTGTGTGTTCCAAGCCAGAGAAACACGGGTCCATGTGAAGAAAGAGATGTCTCTACCAGCCCTACATTAAGAAAAGCAGAAATGTGGACTCAGGGCCAGAAATGGGGGCCCCAACCCAGAAACATGAGCAGTTAAGCTACCCTGCCTCACCTCTGGTGTACAAGCACTTATTTCTTTTTTCTTTAAGAGATGGGGTCTCACTCTGTTGCCCAGGCTGAACTTGAACTCCTGGGCTCAAGCAATCCTCCAGCCTCAGCCTCCTGAGTAGCTGGAACTACAGGTACATGCTACCACACCTGGCTTATGAGCACTTATTTCTGAAAATCAGAGTTGGGAGGACCATGAAAGCCTCCTGGGTCAGCACACAGGGACTAGGAGAGGGACAGGCTGGAAGGGATGTCACCCCCTACAGCTCCTCAGCTGGCCTGTGCTTTCCTATGCTTCTCTACCATCCCCATGGAATCAAAGACTTCAGGAAGGATTTCATTCTGAATCTGGGCCTATTTCAAGAAACTGATGAAACGG
Organism: Leontopithecus rosalia; assembly: GCA_028533165.1. NCBI lineage: Eukaryota > Metazoa > Chordata > Mammalia > Primates > Cebidae > Leontopithecus > Leontopithecus rosalia. Next base: position 9,638,462 of record CM052669.1, read on the forward strand.
CAGGATCTCTTCCCCACTCCCTGGCATCTCCCTGCTCCCATATCCAGAATTCTCCTCGGGTACCCAGACTATCATGTTTTCTACTTTATCCTCAGTGTCTTGCAAAGGGTGTAGTCCATCATGGCCACTCAGTAACTACTGGGTGGGTGGGTGGATGGATGCATGGATGGATGGATAGATAGATGATAGATGAGTGGACAGATGCATGCTGATGGATGAAGAATGGATAGGTGGGTGGATGATGGGTGGGTAGTGGATGGAGTAGATGATGGATGAAGGGTGAATGATGAATAGATGGGCAGGTGGATATGTGGTTTATGGAGGACAGGTGGATAATGGGTGGGTAGATGATGGAGGATGCTTGGATCAGATATGTCCTGGAGGGGGACCCGCTGGCCTACCCCAGAATGGTGGCTCTGCCTGTCATTAATCAGTGCCAGATCATAGATGGATGTGGGGTAGATGAGTGGATGGATGGATGGTGGGAGGATGGTGGGAGGATGATGGATGGAATGGATGATGGATGAGTATGTGCTGGGTGGATGATGGGTGGAGAGATGAATGTAGGGTAGATGATGAGTGGAAGGGTGGATGATGGATGGACAGTGGGTGGATTATGAATAGATGGGTGGGTTGATGATGGATGGATGTGGGATAAGTGGATGGGTGGATGATGGATGAATGGTAGGTAAATCATGGATAGATGGGTGGATGGATGATGGGTGGATGGGTGGGAGGATCCATCCACAATGAGGGATAGATGGGTGTGTTGATGAAGGATGAATGGGTGGGTGGATGATGGATGGATGGGTGGGTGGATGATGGACAGAGTAGAGTGGTTGGATGATAGGTGGGTGGATGGATGGATGATGGGTGGGTAGGTGGGTGGGTGGGAGGATCCATCACACAATGAGGGATGGACGGGTATGAGAATGAGAGATGGATGGCTGTGTGGATGATAGATAGGTGGCAGGATAATGGATGGGTGGATGGAAAGTTAGGTAGATGGATGGATAGTTGGGTGGATATGAGGATGGACAGATGGGTGGGTAGGTGGGTGGATAAGTGGATGGGTGGACGAGCAAATACGGATCCTACTATTTGGTTCTAACTAACTCTTCTCTGATTTTGTCCTCAAATCCCTCAGATGCTGGGGATCACAGTCTCCTCTCCTTTCCACTCTTCATCTCAGCTTCCTTGACCTATAATTTTTCCTTTCCTTGCAGTCTGGCTGGTGAGCAGTGTTAGCCATGCTCCAGTGTGGTGCCTCAGAAACTCATCCACTCCCCCTGGACTTACCAGGTGGCAGTAGGGAAAGGCTGAGCAGGATGTCAGGTGCTCTGTTGGGTGGTAAAGTGTGTAGAGGAGAAATGTAGAGGAGGATACACAGGCCCTCAGCCCTGGATCCTAAAGGAGAGGGCAATGGAGAGAACCTGAGTGCTGTCAGCTCAGCTCCAGGATCTTTAGTGAATGTCAGGGGCTGAGATGAGGACTAAACATGGGCCCTAGTGTTTGTACAGTGGATTAGTTAATGATTGAGAGAAAACAACCAATATTTGATGCTGCTGGAAATACCAAAGAACTAATAAAGAATGGGGAAAATGAAAACTTTGGCTGGCTCTATAGACAATACTCTTCAGAGCAATTTATGTAAATGTCATAGTGTCTCTTACCCTGTTTGTTCGTCTTACATAGATCTGCTCATCACCTACTATATATATTAAAGAGTGTGTGTGTGTGTGTGTGTGTGTGTGTTTACATGGACTTGAAAATGAGTAAGACAAAATCTTTGTCCTCAAGGGAGTTGATACGTAGTTGGGAAGGCAAGAAATACATACAAATAATATCCACGTAGGTTGTGATGAAAACCACAGAACAGTTACAGATAAAAAAATTTTCAGCTAACACGGAAAGTGTGTGTGTTACATTTAAACCATGTCTCCTTAGGAGTAGGCTATGGGATAGGGCAAAAGGCTCTGCCCAGGCCCAGGACAGTCTGCTTCTTGGCTGTGAGGCCTAGGCTGAGTCCTGATGCCTCTGACCCAAGTGGGCCAGCTAAGCTGGGCCATCAACACAGCTCCATCACTGTGGCTTCTACCTGGGAGGGTCAGGTATGTCCTGAAGGGGGACCCGCTGGCCTGAGCCTAGAATGGTGGCTCTGCCTGTCATTACTCAGTGTCAGATGCATATTGGAGGCTTTGATTTCAGGGCTAAGCCCTGTTTTTGTGTGCTCTGCCTTATGTTGGTGGTATGGTCTGCTCATGATTTGTGTTAGAGAAAGCACGTATCATGAGAGCCCCAGAAGATATAGACAGATCTGTATGAACATGCTTCACTCCTTGCAAGATGCGTCACAGCCTGGGTGCTCCGTCACGTGCAAGTCAAACATGCAGGAAGCAGAACCCCTTGCTGGGGCCATGTTGGTCTGCACTGGGGCCAAGCAGCTTGCATACTTCCTCCGTTTTCCTAAAGTAAAACTGAAAAATGAGACCAGGGCCTGACAACACCCATGTTCTCATGAATATGGCACCATGTGACCCTGGATGAGAGAAAACCAGGGAGCACTTTCTTGCCGGTTGTGTTCACTTGATAAAGCAGGGTTGCCAGAAGTCTGCCCTTTTCTTACAGAAATTCACAGGATTATACAAATACTTCTGTCCTGTGTCCAAGCATCCCTGTGAAAAAAGTAAGTTTTGAAAAACAGGTGCTTGGCTTTCAACCTAAGCTGAAAGGTCTGGATGTCTCCTGGAAGAAGACAGAGTATCACTCTGGACAAAATGAGAATCCATTTAGCAGCCAAGACAGCAGGAACTTGGTTCTGAGTAGAAATGCACCCTGCTTGAGGAGGCCAGGACAGAGGGGCAGAAGAGTGCTGTCTAGAGCTCCCAGCAGCCAGGCACTGGGCTGCACCCATCCTGGGGGCTCACACATGTATGTTGCTAGAACATTCTCATCCCTTCAACTGCAACCCCTACACACATTATGGAAGCAGCTGTCAGGGTACTTTCCCTAAAGAAGATGAAAATTGCTCCATAGATATTGATTAAGTATCTGGACTTAACAGCAGAGAAGAAGGTCGACTTAAGCTGAAGTCTACCGTTTTTCCAGCTTCTTTGTGTACGGAGAGATCCAGTTTCATGTCTCTCACATACACAGCCTTCTGGTGAAGTGGATCATGGAAAAACACTTTGATCATTTAGAGAACTGTTGGACTGAGAGACGGAAGCGGGGTAGAGGGAGAAGAAATGCTAACTCTCCAGTGTAGACACCAGGGCCGAGCCCGCCCCCAGAGTGTTGCCCCAAATCTCTCAGCTGATCCCACTCATGTTCATGCAAATTTTCTATTTTTTTTCATAATGTTCATGAGTCAGACATTCTAGTTTAAGTCCCTCTTAAAATGTAAATGCCTTCAAAAGGCAAATACAAATATTTTACAAAAAAAAAACTATTAAGGTAACTGCCATTTCTATTCAAGCATTCTTGTATTTATCAAATACAACATTTGAGGTCCCTATGGATACATTTTTGGGTTCACATTGAGATCCAGAGAGTTCAGTGGCAATAACAGGTGGAAAAATAAAAGGTGACATTCACTGAGCGCTTACGTTGTGCCGTATTATTTGCTTTCATCATCTTATTTAATCTGCACAACAACCCTTTGAGGTAGAGTTCAGTTAATGCTGCCACTCAGTATCCAGAAATAGATGGACAGGCTTAGAACCCATAGGAGTTCAGCTTCAGCACAAAAGCTTTTAACCCATAAAACCTAGTATCTTCTGGAATAGCTCGTTTTGAGGGACTGAGTTTACCATGAAGTCTTTGCTCCAGCGGTTGCCACATCTCTTCATGTCTTGGCAGCTGTGTCATAGAAGCTGCCAGTCCACAAGGCCCTATTCTGGCCAGTCAGCACCAAAATCTCTCGTCTTTTCCACTTGACAGCATGGCAAGAAGGCCATGGGATGAGGATACTGGTTAGTACAGGCAGCGCCCCTGTGAGGGAGAAGCACAGGCTCTGCTAGGGAGAGATTCAGGTGCCCTTTCTGGGTATGTGGTCTCTGGGAAAAGCAGTGGCATCAGGGAGAGCTGAAAGAGGGGTAGCTTTGGAGGAGAGGGCTGGAGAGCCCAGCTCCCACCCAGGCAGGTGACCATGCATAGGGCCGCATGCTTTCATCACCGTCCTGACAGTTTGATGAGCCCTCTCATTTGACAACTGCAGATGTGTGAGGCCTGTTGCTAAAGGTGGCTTTCTCTTCCTCCACAGGCATGAATGCTTTACAGTTGCAGAACCTGGCGACGCTGGCTGCTGCTGCAGCTGCAGCCCAGACCTCAGCCACCAGCACCAATGCAAACCCTCTCTCTACCACAAGCAGCGCCCTGGGAGCCCTGACAAGTCCCGGTGAGTGAGGGGGGTGTTCTTTCCTTGTAGGGGATGCAGCAGGAGTGGCAGGTTGGTTTCCACGCCTGCAGGTGCAAAGGGTGAGGCCAGACGTGCCCATGATGGAGCCAGGAAGCTACTCTGGACTGCTTTAGTTCACTGGACTATTTAATTTTTTTAAAGGATCAGAATTCGAATGTGTCCTTTATTTTCCATGGATAAGATGAAAAAAATAAGAGAATCCACTGTGCAAACCTTTCTCACACATTCACTCTGTTTTAAAAAGGTCCGTATTGTCCATTCAGCACTAGTTGTTACCACTATGAAGAGCCTCTGTCTCTTAGTCTTTCTTTGTCCTGTATGTAAGAATTCTCTTTTAAATCTCAAAATTCCTAATGATTCCCATGTTATATTTCACACCGACTCCATCCATCACATTTGATATGAAGATCTGCAGTCCAGCAGGGAACATCTTTGCTCATGTCTGGTTAGATTCTGGGCTGTGTCATTTAAAGTCTTTTTTTCTTCACAAATTTTGTTGCCTTATTCAAAAGCAGATGCCAGTTTCTTTATCCTACATGCCAGATATAACTTGGTTGCTTAGATACCGTGATTTGAGGGTTTTTTTTTTTTTTAATTTGAAAAAAGTAGAATGTTTCGCTGGCTTTCCTTCTCTATTTTCCAGACCTTGATAGATGATCTCACCTTCTCTTTACGTGAAGGAGTTGGCCTGGACAGTCTCCAAGCTTCCTTCTAACTTTCAAAATCCCATGACCCTTTATCAGCTGTGCCCCAAAGATTAGCTAAGTGTTGAAAAAACTTTAATAAAAAACAGCGAACGTGTTTTCAGGAAAAGGAATGAGGCACATTCCTAGAGCTGGCAGTTCTCTAAAAAGCAGTCACCCTTTGTCTCTGCTTAAGACACTGTGTATCTAAGACATTTCACCCTGAGGACGGTTTGGAGGGAGAAGTCTGAGAGATGTTGCAGAGAAGCTGGTGTATTTACCCAAAATGTGCCGAAATCTCACAGCGCAGCAAGCATATTGAGTTCATTGTGTATAGTGTCTTCCAAAACATCCCATTACTATATGTGGGCCTCATCTTAGGTAATGAATACTGTTCCTGAAAATTCAACTTGGCCACCCTTAATTTCAGGAAATTAAGTGACAGCTTCAATGCAGCACATCAACTTGTTATTTAAGTAAATCCTGTAATGATCCCTTTTGAGAAATAAATGTTTTTAACATGATGATTTCCCCTTTGTAATAAGTCCTTTTTAAAAAAGAAAATTCGACCCTCCCCAACTTAGATTTCATAAATCAGATTAAAATGTGTTTTCTTAAATAGGATATTTTTTCCCTTGTGATCTCTATGATTACACCAAAATAGCATGGAGTGTTGTTAATGCATTTTGGTGTATCTTTAATCCGAAGGAGGCTCATCAGTTTAAGATGCCAAAGGCAGAAGCAGCTATCAGCTTATCAGCGTAGATAATATAAATCCAGAATAACATCCAGGAGGTGCTGTGTGGCATGAGCAGGATAGATGTGCTGCCTACCTTTGGGAGTCCTTCAGTCCACCAGGGACTTGGACAAAAAAACTAAGCAATGAGTGACAAATCAGTGACAGAATCCCACTGAAAAAGGGGAAAGGGGACTGGAGGAGGTGACCCCTCTCTCAAAAGGTGACCTTTAAGCAGAGACCTGAGTTCCGTGATGGAAGCTGTGGCACCCTTTCAGGCAGAGGACAGAGCCAGTGGGTGGGGAGAGCAGAGTGGGGGCGCCGTGGCAGACCGCGTCCGTTCTGTCCCATGTGGCGAGGAGCGTGAGCTTGTCGCAACCTTCTTAAAATGTGGGCTACTCAGACAGCCTAGGGCGACAGCCTAGGTGTTGGTCAAAATGGAATTTTAAACATATGTGACTATTTCAGTTTTTTCCTGAAACCGCAGTGAAAAAGAATGTGTTGTGAGCGGAGCCTTCCTCCCTGCTGGAGTCAAACCCACACCAGGCAGTGTCCTTCCCCTTATTGCTCTGGAAGAGGCTTCCTGCCCTTCAGAACATGCCACCCGCTTAGCGTCACTGAGAGAGATTTTTCTCTTCTCTACTGAGGAATGCTTTGCATAATAACTGAAAGTATTTTATTAGAATCCTGAAGTGTAGCAGCAGCAGTGATTGAAATCTACATTTCAATTATTTTTCTTAAGTGTAACTAAAAAATCTGTGTTTAAGTGAAAGTAAATTATTTGTCTAATTTCCATCAGGGACTTTTTCAAAGTCACAGAAAATGTGGTTTGTAGAATTCATGAATCTCCACTTCATCAAGGCAATTTTCTAGAAAATAAAAAGAGTTGAAAGCCGTTCCCAAAGCCATGGCCATTATTTACTTTTTAAATAATAATAAACTGGGCGTAATATTTGAACCATGAGCCAGTTCATTCACACCATGAGATGCAGGGAAGCCTCATCCCATCCTTCCTCCACAGGGCCTTGGGTTTACCACGTTTTAAAAGCGTGTCTCTTAAGCTGCAGACAAATTCATCTAGAAGGCAAAGGGACAATTCAATCCCTAAACTATTAATTTTTTTTAATAATTGTAAATTTATCATTTCAATTTTGCATACCCAGGAAAAGTCTCCCTACAGCATTATTTTAAATGATTTAAAACAGTCTTGACTTTAAAACATGAAAGATTAAGCTTTAATTTTTGTTAAAAAAAATCCCCTTAGGCAATAAATAGGTTCCTTTGTCTCATGGCCTTGAAATAAAAATTAAAATGTTTAAATTGCCCATGCTTAGAATAAGTGTTTCATGCAATTATCAGATGGTAGTGAATAAAATTAGAAATTAAATCATGAAAGAATAAAAACCAGGTAAGTGCGTATTACACCTTTTATGAGTTTCTCACGGGGATTCTGAAGCCTAATTTAATCACGTTTCTTGTCTTTTATTTTGATATGATAATTTTTCCTTTGTTTACCGCAGTCTTCTATTTAGTTCATTAATTCTTGGGTCTTTTTTTGTTACCCAGTTTTTAACCTGTTTTTGAGGACTGTGTCTCTGTGTAAGAGGCAAGTTGTCTAGAAGGGGTATAACTAGGCATTAAAGACGATAATGTTTGTCTTACATTCAGCTTGCAGATTTCTTGGTTTTGCTGGTACTTTTGAGAGCTAGCAGAGACTGTTACTGTTACCACACGTGAATATTTCTTTTTTGGTCTAAAATATAATACCGTATTCATGTACCATGTTATTACACTGACTTTCTTCTGTCTTCTTCTTTTAAAGAAAAAGAATGCTTTAAAATTCTCCAAGTGCTCCTGTAAGAGCAGACTTAACCAAATACACATTCCAGGATAATAGGTTGGTTCTTACCATGGTACACGGCATTTGAAAGGGCTAGGAATCATTTTTTCATTCCCACCATTGGCTCTTCAAAAGAGTTATCACTTTGAATTCTGGTTAGCATTTTCCCCATCTTCAAGGTGTCCCCGGCCTCGTTGAAGGCTGTGACAAACAGAAAGCTCCATGGAAATGGTGGCATTTCCTCTTGGACTGTGTGAGGGCAACAGAGATTGGCGGAGTTTGGACATTGTTCAGCTCTTCCCTGCCGCCTCATGTAGTACTGACTGAGGAAAGGTGACTGTCACTGCACACCTATGTCACCAGAGCAGCTGAATGACCAGTGGAAATGCGAATTCACCTTGACGTTATGCTGTGGCCTTTCCATTGACAGGAGGCTTTGTCACCACTGTCAATACATGTCTGCACTTGCATCAGAGAAGAAGTTGAATTATGCAAAGAGATGTGGTGTGTAAGCTGGTTTAACCCACATTTCTGAGACTTCTAGTTGTGCAGGACTAATACATAAAAACGAGTTGGGGCCTGCACCGCCCTCTCCGAGTGGTGACCTGCAGGAGACAGTATCACAGATGAGAAAGGGTCAGGGCAGGAGAGAGGGACAGACAGGTGAGAGGCCATCTCCCCAAGGCTACTGCAGTGGTCCCACAACCTCAAAGTCTAGAATAAACTTGCCCCACAGACCTGTCCTTACCCCTCCAGCCTCACCCTGTTAAGTGGATCATCCCAGTGGCTGATGTGACTCAGTGGCTGATATTTGCAGCTGGCCCCTGGCTCATCCGCATGCATCATCAGCCCCTCAGTTCTCCCTGTGAAGCATCTTTTCCCTCCAGGCGACAGGAGCCTGGAAGAGACCCTCATCTTCTCTCCCTTTGTACTATTGGAAAAGCCTCCAACTCGGCCCCTTGCCTCTGCCTTGCACGCTCTTGGCATGTATGGTCTAGACTGGTGTAACAAACTCTAGGTGTGGCGTTCAGGGTCCACCCAGACCAGCTCCACTCTTCCATCCATAATCTGGGCAGCACACGCTCGTGCAGATCAGGTCATGCCTCATGCCCCAGCAGCACCATCAGCCTTTGTGCCAGTATTCTTTCAGGCCTCTCCACCTAGACCACCTCCCGCCTTTCCTCCCATGAAATCTAATGTTCTTGAGAGCAATAATGTTGGTGGATGTGAAAGTGTTTCTAGTGCACATTATGAAAAGAGTTTATGCTTCTTCTGTAATTTGAACTGGAATAAAAGATTTTTGGTAGCAATTACTAAAAACTGTTTTCAGTAACCTGCTACTTTTATGAATCAGTGTATATGCCACCTCTACCGTGAAGCCTTCTAGTTAGAATTAATCACTTCCACATTGTATTTCTGACATAGTACCTAGCTCATTCTAGACCTGGGTCAGTGCAGACTGTTCCTGAGGAGTTGTCGGGCTCCCTGAGGGCAGGGGTGGAGAGGACTGGCATGTCAGTGCTGGCCAGGCATTCTGCAGACACCGCCACTCTCCTGTGCTGCCAGGGCACGCTCGGCCTCCCTCCACTAACGCTGACCCTGTTGTCTCTGCAGGACAGTCATGTGGGCACGCACTTTGTGTCTTGCCCGTTAGCCAGTGAGTTCTTTTGAAGTAGGTACTCTGTGTTATTTATGCAAAATTCCCCCTTGCATATGGAACAGCATATCACAGGCCCTCACGTGTTTTTTTAGTAATTCAGTGGAATAGCAAAGCGAAAATTGTCAAAGACAAATCTTTAAAGGCCATTTGTTCAGTCTGGTACAGTGTGCACGTCTCTCAGGAGGCAGCTGAGTCCCTCAGGGTGACATTGACAGGGTCAGCACACCCACCCAATTCACCTGTAGGGCGTGGCTCTGCCTGGCTCCCTAAAGAACCAAACCCATAATTTGGTTTCACCTTACGGGTGAATACTCGGGTACAAGTTTCTGAAGCATGAATCAAGACAGTCAAATATACCAACACAGTCAAATGAAGCAGTCTTTTTATTACAAGAGTAGCTTATTTTACAAATAGTGACTAGAAACGTTCTGATGTCATCATGTAGAATAAGTGAGAGTCTGGTATCAAATAAGTGATTTCATTTTCAGAAGAATCACCTGCTCTAATGTGGGCTTCTGAAAGATCCTGTAACAGCAGACTGTCCCCAGAAAGTGCCCATTGACTCTGTGTGTACTGCTGACTCCACATGGCCTTCCACTCTGCCTGCCAACACTGCTTACAGAAAGCACAGTCCCATTTAGCTTTTCAAAGTATTTTTTACTTCACCACACTTAGGCCCTGCAATTTTTTTTCTTTTTTTTTTGAGACGGAGTTTCGCTCTTGATACCCAGGCTGGAGTGCAATGGCTCAATCTCAGCTCACCGCAACCTCCGCCTCCTGGGTTCAGGCAATTCTCCTGCCTCAGCCTCCCAAGTAGCTGGGACTATAGGCACGCGCCACCGTGCCCAGCTAATTTTTTGTATTTTTAGTAGAGACAGGGTTTCACCATGTTGACCAGGATGGTCTCGATCTCTTGACCTCATGATCCACCCGCTCAGCCTCCCAAAGTGCTGGGATTACAGGCTTGAGCCACCGCGCCCGGCCTGCCCTGCATTTTATAAGTGCAGGGGGACCAGTTATTCTTGTGAAAATGGCCTGAGTCTTTACTCTCCTCTTTTTCTCCTTACACCCATCTTTTGTCATTGTTTATTCCAAGGAGAAAGAAGGAAATCTCAAAGCAGTCCATTCTCCCGTTCACTAGTGGCTAAGTGTCTCCATCAGGCAAAGGCAAACCAGTTGGTAATAAAGGCTGTGCATTTGTGGGTTTCAATCTGTCAAGCATCGTTTTTTTAAAAAAACCTTTCCTATGGTGCTGACAGACTTCTTTACACTCCTATTGCTACAGTAGGAAGAGCGTTGGCATCCCGGTCTTTGCTCATTTCCTGCAAGTTTCAACATTTTACACTGCCTTTCTGAAAGTTTTCTTGTTTGTTCTTGACATTATGGGGCTCACTTTATTTTCATTAACGTTAATGGAGTCAAACATTACATAACACGTTCCATAAATAAAATGACTCTGCAGTGGCTGTTATCTCTTAATAGATTTTTTTTTTCATTCATTCATCAAATATCTATGCATCAATGTGCCTGGGACTGTTCCAGAACTTGAGACACATCAGTAGACAAAGCTGAAGATGATTTCTGCCTGCATGTTTTCTCTTGCAGCATTAGCTTTCAAGAAAAGCGTCGTTTTACTAAATTCACACCACAGTCAGTAAAAATAATTTGAATAGCCTTTAAGTATAAACTATAACTTGTACACTCTTAAAATGTCATAACCGATATTTTGTATATCTTACATTAAATTTTGTGAATGACACCAAGAGCAAGAGGGAAAGCTCTTTTCTCTCCTTTGAGCTGTTCCGTCTTTCTGTGCGTTGAGTGCAGCCAAGAGCTGGGAGGAGGGCCGCACCTCGGGTAGAACTGCAAGTGGCTGAAGCAGACAGTGAGAAGGTTTAGCGCTCAGCCTTGCGGCCTGGGCTACTCTGTGGTGTCTCGACAGAAGCAGGACGTGAAAACCAAGTTGTCTGAAAGTTCTTAGGCATGTAAGACTTACATTGTTGGGGAAAACAATAGTTGGGAATGGTGTATCTTCCTAGTAAATGTCCTTTATTTGGCACTGATCATCCTGCTTCTAAAGGAGGAGAGAGAATGCAAATCCCTCCCAACCAAAGGTTTTGAGGGCCCTGCATGTGCGGGAGTTTCGGTGTGGAATGACCTTCTGCACAGTGAGTGCAGTGCCCCGACTCTTAATAGTCTGGAACCAATCTAAAGTTTAATAAAGCCGCACAGCTGTCAGGGTAGATACTTATGGTTCACCACAGAGTCCACACTGGGATTCATGCAAGTAGATTCCACCTGTGCCCTGAGCTCTGCTTGGCAGGTCCCTTTGTCTGCCGGGTAGACAGAGCCTCACATGCATCTTAGGGCTGCCACTCACCAAGCACACTGTTCCTCATTTTGAGTGGGCTTTTTAATATGTGCAGTGGATTCTAATTCTTCATGTATTTGCTTTTTCGTGTTAGTGGTGCTAGAGTCTGTGCTAAGTGTTAGAGATTTGTTTTTAAATTTTGCTTTGCACAGTCTCCTGTATTGTGGCAAATCCAGATCAGATCCCCTTGTGATATGTGTATGAGCTCAGGATGTGTTTTCTGTCCAACACAACCACTTAATGAGATTGTTATTCCCACTAAATGGTCTGTGATGTTGTGTGATAGAAACATGTTACCACCACTGGCACTGATGCTTCAGTGTTACATCAGGTGGGAAAATCAAAGCTTTATCCTAGTCACAACTCCCCAGAATTGTATACTCTAAGGTCCATTTCTTAAGACTTGAAAGTAATCAAATGGGAATTTTTAGTTTAGATATGGTTTCATCCCCAGGACCAGGCACCATCAACTCCATGGCCACGTGCAAACATAAGCACAATACACCAACCTGTACAGCACAGGAAAGCAGCAAGGCAGGTAAGGTACAGGTGTCAGTGACAGCAGCGATTCTGCCCCAAGGAAGTGAGGGAGATTTCAATAGAAGAGTTGACACTTAAGCCAAAATGTTCAGGGTAGGTAGGATTTTCAAAAGTAGAAATGGAATGGAAGATCCATCAAATATGTCAAACATGTGAAAATGCAGAAATAGGACTTAATCTGCAAATGGAAGTTGCTCTCATTTTTCACAAGCATGGACATAGGGAAAAGGATGCCCACAGGAGACCTGAAAGCCGTGGCTAAGGAGCTAGAACTTTTTGTACTGGCTCTTTGTTCTACAAATATGTTTGCTTTCTCCATCTTAAAACCATAAAAACGTGAAGAACCATTTCAGGACTTTGGACCCAAGAATGACAGTGATTGGAGTAAGGCACCCATTGGATGTGGGGAGAACAAAAGGGAGGGAGGAAAGATGATGTTGGGTGTGGAGTCTGGGTGGCCAGTGGGGCACTGTTTTCAGTTGTGAGAGGAGTTGAGGGAAGCTGTTGTACGAGATGATCGGACATGGCACATGCTGAGCTCAAGTGCACACGAATGGACATTCCGTAAAATGTGTCCAGCAGCAATCAGATGTATGACCATCAGGCTGACCAGCGCCCTGCACTGGAGAGTGGATTGACACTGATATGCAGAGGCCAGGCAGGCTGCCCCAAGCCAGGGGAGGGTGAGGTGATTAGGCCAAAATCACCAGCAAGGCAAGGCAGGGACTGGGTGCAGAAAGCCTTGGGGATGTCTGTGCTTGCGGGACAGAGGGGCCAAGGGATGGAAAGGGAGCTTTCTGAGGAAAGCACAGTGGCAGGAAAGCCAATGGGTACAGAGCTGGAGGGGGTGAAGGGAAAGCTGACTGAAATTCAATGTGGGGAATGGGTTCTCCCTGGAGTGGCTGCTTCATAGCAGTGGTTGACAGTTTTGCAAGCAGTTAGAGAGGACAGAATTCTATATGACATATTCATTAAATGTGGCGAACCTTTATAAAAATCTGTAAATAGGGCCATTCATGGTGGTTCACACCTGTAATCCCAGCATTTTGGGAGGCTGAGGCAGGCAGATCCCTTGAGGCCAGGAGTTCGAGACCAGCCTGGCCAACACATTGAAACCCTGTCTCAACCAAAAATACAATAATAAGCTGGGCACGGTGGTGCACACCTGTAGGCCCAGCTACTTGGGAGGCTGAGGCAGGAGAATCACTTGAACCTAGGAGGCGGAGGTTGCAGTGAGCCAACTGCAGTCAGCAGTCCAGCCTGGCTGACAAGAGCAAGACTCCATCTCAAAAAAAAAAAAGAAAATTAAAAATCTATAAGTGTACTGGGGGCACTAGGAGGAGAACATTTTTATGGTTTTAAGATGGAGAAAACAAACATATTTGTAGAACAAAGAGCCAGCACAAAGGGAAACAGGAAGAAGCCAATGAGAGCTAGAAGCTGGACTAGAGTCAAAGGGCAGGCTGGAGGGATGGACTTGGCCCCCAGTGTGTCCCTCTCCTGTGGCGAGGGGGATGCTGCCTGCTGAGTGTTGGGTCACATGTCTTCTCCCCCAGGAGGACCCCCCACAGCAGCACCCTGGCCTTGCAGCGCCATCTTGACCTGGTACTAGTGCACAAGCCAACAGGCATGGACGTGAATCAGGGCTGAGTCAGCAGGTGGTGCAGTCTTAAGGGAGGGAACACCGTAACCTCTGTCAGGATTGGGGATGCCAAGAATTTAGGACAGAAGGATACTTACATCACATACAGATCAGGATTGATGTTATCTGGGGCTAGAAACAAAAACTCAAAGAAAAAGTCAACCTACAGGATGTAATAGAGGATTTCTAATTTTGTTTTTCTAGAGTATGTAGACATCTTGATCAAGAGTCAAGTCACTGGAGCAAGTAATGTAATGTTTCTTTAATTTTCTCAGTTGTGAAATAGAATTAATTGCTAATATTCACTTTTCTTATGGAAACACTGAGGTTTATACATATACACATTTATGTTTCCATAAATTTATACTGGTGCTTTTATAAAAAAGATATTTAAGTATCTCATGGGAAGAGCGTTTCATTATTTTGGAGTGACACAAAATACTGCAATTCTGGAGAACAGAGTCTAGGTTAAAACTAGAATGAGTCTGACGATGTTTAAGTTAAAACTAGAACAAGGTCCTGTGATATTTAACTAGGTTGAAACTAGAATAAGGTCTGATGATATTTAACTGGGTTAAAACTAGATTAAGATCCAACGATAACTTTTCTCTGAATCTCTTGCCTTTGGAAAACAAGTATTTCTCCACCCTTCCTTTAAAAAATTAGGACGTAAATACAGGGAGAAGACTGTTTCCTCACTCCTTTTTGCTTACCTACCATCAATGCCACTTGAGCTCCTAGAACCAACATCCCCTCCTTAGCAAAGGCAAAATGGTATGACTGGCTTAAACAGAGCCAGATAGCTGTGTCCGGGCAGGATTTCTGCACCGAGGGTCAGGGCTGAGACCCGTGGGCAGTTGTCTGTTCTTATCTTGTACTCTGCGCCGGGCCTGTGCGGGAGCAACTTTCCTGCTGAGTGCACACCAAGCCCCAGCCAGCCTGCAGCCCCACGGTGACAATCCCGGACTGCACCAGGTGACCTCTTGCCCCCTGCCACCCTTGGGATCATGTTGGCCAGAGGGAAATCTGCCTCCCAGAAATGATGTTCTCTACATCTGGCAAGCTGCCTTCTAATCCCCCACAGGAAGGCCAGACTTCAGACAGGCCATCAGTGACACAGTGACATGGGCCTGCTTTCTTGAGAAGCCTCTGTCCTTACCCTTTCTCTACAGAGGCCCCAGCCTGGTCCCATCATCAAATAGTACAGCTGCTGTTAAGCTATACAGTTGCTGTTAAGGTGTCCAGCTGCCTCCCTCGTGACCCACATGAGGAAACAGAGGCCTGCAAGGGTCAGTGCTTTGTCCAAGGGAGCGTGGGATGTTAGTGACAGGTGAGATGACAGCTCTGCCATAGTATGAGACGATCCATATTCTAAGCAGGAACTCCTGGGATCCCAGAACTATATTTCTGGGTTTCTCCACTTACACATTCTCACCTTTATAAGGAGATGGCCAGTGTTTTGTTTTGTTTTGTTTTGTTTTTTTCTTTCCTCCGTGGCTGTGCATGAAAACAAACATCTGGGGCCAGCTAAAGGGGAAGTACTTACTCTTGTTTCAGTGAATCATAAGCAAAATATCACTGGCAGGGAAAGGAGGTTTGATTTTCCCTCTCATTTGTCCCATTCTTAGGAGATCCATGTGTACTGTGTATATGAATGGACTCTTTCACACTCATGGCCTCACACTGCCTTTATGAGTGCCTGTCCTCACGAGACAGGGTAGGATGCTAAAAACGAGACCAGGGACGGAGGCACTCTGATTCATGACAACCCATGAAATACATGTCTTGGACACACTAGAGAGAGCTCCCACAGGTCTTTGGAAATGCACATTAAAGCAAAGAACAGGACAGCTGCTTTGGGCGGGAGGAGCAGGTGCTGGCACCTTACTGCCTTGACTTCCACATGTGTGCCACCGTGGAACAAAGCCTCCACAGTCATTCTGAGTCCAGACCCGGCCCTCTGGAGTGTTTTCCTCCTCCAGTCTTCCTGACAACTAGTAGTGATGACTTTTGACCAGCACTGCACCAAGCCAGGTGCCACCAGCTTCCTTAGGAAGTGGAAGTGGCAGCAGAAGAGAGGGGCACTGACATCTCTGGGGAAGGTGCCCTCTTCCAGGCGCGAGTGTGAGGTCACACCTCACCACTGCAGCGCCCAGCACCACTTTCCAACTCCGCCGCCTTCTGCTCCATCACCACGCCCCTCCCTGCCCAAAAGATCTTTGAGGGACTGAATGAAAATGAGAGGTGTGGTTATTGTGGAATAATTAGGCCCCCTGGGAGGAGAGGCTGTATTGTGCTAATGCCCCAGGGTTGTGATTAGCTCATAATGATAGTGCCTGTGTCATGACTTAATTATGCTGCTTCCTTACAAGCTATTCCTGCACTGTTGGAATGCAGCATCCATGCTCATTGGAGACAAAACAGCCACCTTGGGCTCCATCGTCGTGAGCATGTTTGGTCAATGCAGGCAATTTTCTTTCTGTTCACAATGATTTTATTTCCTAAACCACAAAGCCACTATGCTTTCGCTATCAAATTGTTCTATGGAAAGTGTTTAATGAGTGCACCGAAGGCAAATTCATGCTGTCTTCTGTTAATACTGTTCTGTTGTAACTTTAAAAAAAAGTATTTTGCTATCCAGGAAGAGAGGGAAGTAGGGTTAATATGAGAACATTAATGCATTTGTTCCTGGAGAGCAAGCTAGTTTCTGGGACAGACTTATGCTACACATGGCCTGCAGATACGCAGATACAAGACAAGGGAGAAGGGGAACATTCATATGGGAATTTTTTTTTAATAAAGAAGGGTGAATGTGAGAGATGGATAAGCTCCTCGTTGCCATTTTGGATCTGGAATCTTTAGAAGGATGGTGGAATACCGAATTTCCTCAGCAGGCAGTGTCACCCCAAATCAAGAATCCTGTTCACCATCCCACATTCTACAAAGAATAAGAAACCCACTTGAGCCCCCATGCATGCCCTACTCCCATTCCGGCAAGGGGTGATGGGCTTCTCCAGGATGGGCTTTCACTTGGCCTCTGCCCCGCTCTTGCCTGAGAGTTGAGCATCACCCTCAGCAGTCCTGCCTTGGAGCTGTGTCAGAGGAACAGAGGGGTTCTCTGGCCCTGGCCCGGTGGCTCCACAGCAGCAACTGGCTTCACCCACTGTTTCTGAGGCTCTCCCCATTTTTTGGGGCACGTAAGCAGAAGGGAAGGGTTTGATGAGGGTCTTGGGCGGAGCCCCATGCTCAGCCATGTCGTGAGGAGCCCGAGCAAGGCAATGGCAGGAGGTACAGTGTGAGGTCCTCATCCACCAGGCTGTGGTCTCCACGTATGCCTCATGGAGAGAGCCAGACAGGGCACCCAGCTCAGCCGCCTCAGCCTTCGGTGGATCTGCCAGGCTTTCCTCCACTCCGCAGATGCCAGTTCAGTGCCTGCTGTGCCAGTCACCCTCACAGGTTCTAGGGACGTGAACAAGCAAATCCTTGCTTTTCAACATGCTGTCTTCTGTGGGATTTCTTTTCCTTGGGAAGAACAGAACCGTAACTTACACTCTCACCTCGTTTTTTGACTCTGGGTTCCTTGGTGCCCAGTGACTGCTGTTCTTTCCTGTCACAAACCAAACCTTCCCTCTCCCTGCATCCTCTCACCCTCTCATGCCTCGGACTCCAGCTTTCACCCAGTCAGGGTGCAATATGACAGCACTGCATTGGAGGGTCCTGAGACCCGTGGTTCCCCAACGTTTGCACGAAAAGCAGCACCTGAGGGCTGGTTCAACTCGGATGCCCAAGCCCCATAACCAGAGCGTCCGGCTCAGTGGGAGTGAGGGAAGCCCAGGTGGTGCTGATGCCAGAGGTTCGAGGCTATGTAACTTTACAGTAATGACTTTGTCCATTAAATGTGTCTGTGGCTATAGCACCCCCAAAGGACAGGATTGGGCCCGCCTTCCCCAGACAACTGACCCAATGGCCTGCAGAGCATCTTCCGCCCAGGGTTGTGGGCCAGAGGGAGTGGACACCACACAACTGTGGTCTTTTTCTTGGTGACATTCTCTGTGATCTGCTCATTTAGGATTGAGTTGGGTGTGCTTGGTGTGGCAGCTGCTGTATAGGTTTTCCTGGGGCAGAAAGTAAAAGCTATTTCTACTTTAAGCTTAATGGTGCTTGTATTTATGTAGACCCTTTGCTCTCTGGTCTCTAAATTGATGTGGGATTTTCACATTGTTCTATTCTGCTATGGGCAGTGGAAATTGGAGCCTTCACCAGAGTTCTGCCTGGAAGCGTTAGAACCCTGCCTTCGTGGACTCCTCTCTTTCTCTGCCAGGAGATGAAGCCAGCATGCGTTTGGCATTATTAGAAACAATAAGAGCTTTTCAGAAGTTGGCTTTTTGGACCTTGTGGCCATCAAGCCTAGCCTCGGGGTTTGCGGAAACCCCTTGATATACACTGGAGGTGTCTGCTTTCTCACCCCACAAACAGGGACTGGAGTGCCTCAGAGGCAGCGCCGCTCACCGCGGAAGACTTCTCTTCCCTAGCCAGCTTCCCTCTGCATCCAACTGAAATCTGCCTCTGAACAGCTTTCATCCAGTGATCCTAATTTGGGTCTCTTGAGCTGCAAAGAATATCTATCTTTCTCACGTCAAGACCTAAGACCGTTTCTTGCCTTAGTCTTTACCTCTCTGGGCTCAATTTTACTGTTACCAGCTCACTCTCGTTCAACTTGACTTTCATGTCTGGTCACCCTCCTCAGGATGCTCTGAAAACTCTACACGCAGACTGACCTTCCTGATAACCAGACTAATGAGAAAGGCTGCAGAATCAGTCATCCATGCAGTCGCCCCTCTGGGGAGGAAAATGTTGAATCTGCATTGCAAGTGCTGTAACATAAAGTGAAAAGATGCAGTTCCTCTTTTGAGGACAGAATGCCCAGATTCTTCCCCTTCAGATATAGACTTAACACATGTATATGGATCACCCACTGTGTATCAGACGTCGGGATGCCTTCTAGGATTCTCACACCCATCCACAGAGGCAGGGCACATTACTCTTGTTTTGTGGAGAAATGCCAAGCCTCAGCTGAATGGAGTAGATGGCCCAAGTTCTTACAGACTGGAAGGGACAGAGCCAAAAATTTAAAGGCAAATCTGAGTGAGTGCAAGTTCACCGCTTTTATAAGTAAACGTCTGCAGTAGCCACTAGGTAGACACAAGAGGCAAAACAGGATTTTGAGTTCCACATCAACATAACACTGGGTTTAAATTCTGGCTCTGCCACTGAGAGTTGTGTGACCTTCCATATGCCACTTCACTTAACGGGATAACTGTAAAGGACTAAATGGGCCTACGTGCATGACATGCTTATGGCAATGAGCAGCACGTGGCGAGCACTCACACCTGAGCTGTATTCATTACTAGCAGCAGAGCTGGAGAATGTTAGTTTCCTGTTGCTGAGATGACAAGTTACCACAAACCTCATGGCTTAACACATATTTATTATCTTGAAGTTCCGTAGATTAGGAACTCAGCATACTCACTGGGCTAAGGTCAAGGTGTCAGTAGGGTGTGTTCCTTCTGGAGGCTCTAGGGGTAAGTCCATCTCCTTTCCCAGCTTAAACAGGCCACCAACTTGACTTGGCCCATGGCCCCTTCCTCCATCTTCAGAGCCAGCAAATCCTCATGCTGCCATCTCTGATTTTTTCTCTCTTGATTCCTCCTTCCACTTGCAAGAACCCACCCAGATTATCCACAATAATCTTGCCCATCTCAAGGTCTGCTGATTAGCAACTTTTGTAGTCCATTTTCTGTTGCTTATAACACAGCACCTGAAACTATGTAATTTATTTTAATGAGGAATTATTTCTTATAGTTCTGGAGACTGAGAAGTCCATGGTCAAAGTGGTGCATCTGATGAGGACCTTCTTGCTAGTGGGGACTCTGCAGTCCTGAGGCGGTGCGGGGCATCACATGGCCAAGGACTGAGCATACTAACATGCTTGCTCAGGACAATCTTCCTCCTCTTATAAAGCCTCAGTTCCACTCCTGTTATATAACCCATGAATTCCTGGACCCATTAATTCATGAATGGATTAATCTATTCATGAGGGCAGAGCCCTCATGATCCAATCACCTCTTAAAGGCCCTACCTCTCCATTATTGTCACATTGGGGATTAAGTTTCCAACACATGAAATTTGGGGAATACAATGAAACCACAGCACATTCCATCTACAATTTTAATTTCTCTTTGCCATGTAACCTAACGCAGGCACAGGTTCCAGGAATTGGGACGTGGATGTCTTGAGTTGGCTGGGGGGTGAACAGAGAACCTAGTAATAATTCTTAGTTCCTGCTCCAAACATAGCCCTTAGGACCCAAATAAGCTTAATTTATTTGGGCCCTATCCAGGTATGGAGCCATTGGAACAGAGAGAGAAGAGAGAATGGGAAAGCCTTTGTCAAACACACACTGGCATCTTCTAGTTCAACTCTTGTGTTCCTCCCCCAGCTCTGGCCAGGTAAATGCAGGTCCTTCCCAGTTCTACCAATCTGATTAGTCACCCCTCCTCCCATGGGAACTCCAAGGCTGGTGAGGGGTCACGGGGAGGTGGTCCAAGTTATCTACATGGCAGAGAAAAGAACTTTTTCCTGGAAAGTAGAGTTCATATCCTTGCCTCTCTGGAAATTTACCTGGGTTGGTTTGAGAAAGCTTTCCAAAGAGACCTTCTTCCACAACTGCTGTATCCCTAAGTGGCAATGGCCACTGGCCTCCTCGTGGAGTTCTCATGCCCACCCACACCTGGGTGCTGGTGCCCATCCTTCCTCTCTCACGCATGCAACAGGGCCAATACCTTCAGCACTCTGGGCTTCTGCTTATCTTTCAAGTGCGGGAAAGACTCCAGTCTAGTTCACAGTTTGCCTGAGAGGATCCCACCTTCAGTAAAAGATCCATCTGAAAGATATACTGTTACCTACGACTGTCAGTGGGAATTAGGAAGAGAAGGAAGGCTCTGCACTGGTTGTGGGGGGTCCAGCTCTCAGCTCTGTTTAAGATACTGAACAGCAGTTATTCTAGGTGATCTTCTAGCACCTAATGACCTAGACACTCAGTCTGTGACCTACAGTTTTAACCTAAGACAAAGGTCTCTTCTGGGTAGAGACCTAGCACAGCTCTGAGGAGAAGGAACCCGTCCTATCCTCTCAGTTGGGATTAGTATTTGGGATTACACAACTTGGAGTTTTCTAACAACAATGAGCTTTCCTGGTCAAACAAGCAAAGAACTTCTGTGACCAGGCCAAGGTGGGCATATCCTCACCACCAGTCTCCCTGGACTACTTTGCTTCTCCTCTTCTCCACACCCCACCCTGCCCCACACAGTTTTCACAAAAGGGCACAAACTTTGTCTGCCACATGAACTAATAAAAATATGGCCATCCTTGACTGCTCGACCATTTTCTTTCCTGGCAAGCTAGCTGGTCTGAATGTCCGTGGCCTGGTTGATAGGTTTTAACTAGTGGTACAACGGGCCAAAAATGTGTTGTATACAAGTTATTGCAGCCGCTGTGTGAGCAAGGTGAGGTGCACTTTGCAGCCTCCATTTGGGTTCCTCTTGGCTTTGTGCTGCCTCCTCTTGGCTGGTGCAGCCTCTGCTTGAAGAGGTATTCTGGGTGATTATGAGCCAACACTTACAGACCACATCTCTCCTGAGATGCTCTTTTGGCATTCTGTAAAATGTGTATGCGAGAAAGCGCAGGGTACAGTTCTAAGCACAGACTGAAGGAATTTGGGGCGGGAAGAATGTGGATGGTTGTCCAAGGCAGCATCTTGCCAGTGCATCAGTGCAGAAATGGAGAGTCTGTGTGTTGGCGGCACTGCATGTGTCTCTGTCTAGGGTCTCTTTTTCTAGAGACTGTGCATCTGCTGAACATTTAGTCTTTAAGTACTTGATTGAGGTGGCCTGTGTGACAAACTGGAGTTTCTCTTATGCTTTAAATAGATGATTTGTTAACATTCAAATGGTTCATAAAGGTGGCTACACGTGTAATAGAGCTATCCTCTTCAACTGAGATGTGGATTTCGGTGAATTTTCAAAATATTGTCTGATGATGTAGCGTGCAGAGGGTCTTTCTACTTTTAAGGAAAGTCATCTAGTTAATTTTTCTGTCTCATGCTTAATTCTTCTCCCTCTTTTTATTTACCTTTTCCTCATCTTTCTACTGGGACTGTCCAAGAACAGCGTAGTAAGAAGTGAGAAAGAATGTCCAGTTCACTGTAGCCAGGCTTCCAGTTTTTAAATAGGAAACCAGGGTGTAAAAAGACTTAATTTGCTTATTGACTCACTGTCATCAATAATAAAATGAGCCCAGGGAGTTTCTAAGCTGCTTCCACCTCTCCGTGGCCCCCTGAGCTAGGCTTCCCCCCATGTGCCTGTTCTGTGCCTAACAGGTTCTCTCTCCAACTCGCCATTTGCCATCACCACTGGGAGACATCCACACCTTTTCACAGACTCACCTTGGCGACTTGGAGGATTTGAGAAGTCATCCCTGAGCACAAGATCAGCCAGACCTGGCGTCCTCCAGCGCCTCTTCTCCCTTGCCCCGAGGTGAAGCACTCTCTAGAATTGGGCACAGATGGGCACTGCTCTGGATATCCCTGGATGAGGGCGCAGCAGGCGGCATCTCTGGGCCAGCAGTTCACAGTGTGGACATTATAGGAAGAGAGGTTATAGACTAGCATACAGGACCCTCCCTGTGATTTCCTACAAGGTGGAAGAAGGTCCTTCAGCAGGAGCCAGACCAGTGGCTGAGCAGTCACCAACAGTGGGAGATACTTAGATGAAAGTGGGGAAAAGTGTTACCTGCTTTTGTTGTTACATGAAATAGATCCTATATAATTTTGTCTATTCAGTTCGGCCTCTACCTAATAACTGATAATGATCTAAAAATGGTGCCAAAGACAGTGCCAAATTCGTTACATAGATTATTTGATCTTTACAAAAACCCAGTAAATTAGGTACCTTTTTTCTTCGTCCATTTAAAGACAGTGAAACAGAAGCTTGGGGAGATGAGGGAACAGATTGAGTCCAGGGGAGTCAAGCTTAATGAACCCATTTTGCTTCCAGTTTTTTTGTTTTAAGATTCCACTGAAAAACTATAGAGTTGCGTTCCTCATTGAGAGCTGGTTTCATTTTTCAGTAGCAATGGGACTGAGCTAGTAGGACCCTTTTTCCTGCCCTTCTCAGTGATGCCCCATGCCAGCCAACCTCCATGATCCTTCCCCTGCTCACCACAGAGGCAGGTGACCTTCCCCAGTTACAGTGCAAAAAAGTGGAGACTGGTGAGGTCTGTGCTGTGTGAGTTGAGGTTCTGCATGGTGTAGGCTTCAGAGATGCAGAGAGCAACAACCTGTCTTGTGTTTTGTTTCTCCAGCAATTACAGTGGCCATGCCCCACTGTCAGCATGATGGCCAGTCCTTGGTGCACTTCGCCATGAGGAAGCTGGTGTTGCTCACTGGTTAGCAAGGTTGTCTCCAGGTTACTGATCTTAGTTCTTTGCCACCCACACTTTTCCATCGGCATGAATGGCAGCCACCTCAGGGGCCTTTCAGTTGTTCAGTTTACTCTGCTTCACACTTCATCCCATCTGGCTCCCTCTCTTCTATACTGTGTGAGGGTATCTTATCTGCTTGGCTTGTTTCTTTCCATTCCCTTCCCTTAGATCTGAATGAAGATTCTGAGGGAGGAAAAGAAAAATAGAGCCCTAAATAAGGGTTTTCTACTTGTCACTACATACTGGCACTGGAGTTATTTTATTAGCTACATTTTATCAGGACAAAAACAGATACTTCACTATAGTTAGCTCCTTTGCCATGTGAGCCCTTGACCCCATTTTTCTCTCTCTCAAATTGTTGTTAAAATCTATATTAGTCTCATATGAATATAGTAAGTCCAGCGCCTTACGGTTGCTGTTTGCATGGTGCATGTTTTTTCCTCCTCTTACTTTCAGCCTGTTTATATGTTTGAATAGAAAGTGTGCCTCCTATAGTCGCATATAGTTGCATTTCATTCTTTGTTGTTGCTGTTGTCGTCATTCATTTTAATCCAGTCAGATAATCCCTGCCTTTTGATTGGATTGATTCATTCACATTTAATGGTCTTAAGAATACAACTGAATTTACATATGCCATTTTACTTTTTGTTTTCTGTGTCCCATGTCTTTGTCCAGTTTTCCTTTGCAGCTTTATTTTATAGCAAGAGAATATTTTCTAGTATAACACTTTCATTTATTTAATGGTTGTCTTCAATGTTTTTTAAATTGATTTGATTAGTAGTTGCTCTCGGGTTTATAATAGAGATTATATTTTATCAGAATCTACTTCAGATTTATAATCGTAATTCCAGTAGCATATAGAATTGTTCTTCCTGTATATTCTTGCCCCTCCTACCCTTTTCATGCTATTATTTAGATACATGTTGTTGTAATTATTACTTTATATGGCCATCTTTAACTCTTTTTAAAGAAACTGAAAGACTAAACGAGAGCTGGTGTATATTTATAGAGTTCATTTCTAACCTTCTTATTTATAATTTCTGGTTCTCTTCATGTCTTCTTGCAGATTCCATTTACTATCTAGTGCAATTTCCTTGCTCCAATATAGCTCCACCCCCACTTGCCTCCTTTGTGCTGTTATTATCAAATATTACATTTCTGTATGTTAACAGATCCAACAATACAGCTATATGCACATTGTTCTAGTCAACTGATTTTTAATCAGTTAAGAGAGGAGGGGAAAATGCAATTATACTGTTTTATAATTAGCTACATAGTTTTACTGGTGGTGGTTTTTGTATAAATTCAGATTACTCTCTTGAGTCCTATGCTTTCAGCCTGAAGAACTTCAGTATTTTTTGTAAGACAGGTCTCCTGGCAGTGGATTTCATCATTAGTTGTCCACACAGGAATGTCTTTATTTCCTCTTCATTTTTTAAAGATAGTTTGGCTGCATGTAAGCTTCTTTCTTAATAGATTTTTTCCTTTTCTTTTCTTTTCTTTTTTTTATTTTTTGAGACAAGAGTCTCACTCTTGTTGCCCAGGCTAGAATGCAATGGTGTGATCTCAGCTCACCACAGCCTCTGCCTCCTGGGTTCAAACAATTCTCTGGCCCAGACTCTCAAATAGCTGGGATTACAGGCATGTGCCACCATGCCTGGCTAATTGTTTTGGGGGTTTTTTTGTTGTTTTTTTGTTTTGTTTTGTTTCTTAGTAGAGATGGGGTTTCTCCATGTTGGTCAGGCTGTTCTTGAACTCCCAACCTCAGGTGATCCACCTGTCTCAGCCTCCCAAAGTAAAGGAATTACAAGTGTGAGCCACTGCACCCAGCCAGGTTTTTTTTTAGCACTTTGAATATGTCATCTTACTGACCTCTGGTCCATTGTTTGCGCTGAGAAGTCAGCTGTTAATCTTACTGGGATCCATGATGATTTCTCTTGTTCCATTTAAGATTTTCTCCTAGACTTTCAACATATTTCTGTCATGTGCCTACGTATAGATTATAGTGTTTATCCTACTTAGCATTTATTTTCTTGGATGTGTAGATTAATGTCTTTAATCAGATTTGCGAAATTATTAGCCATTATCTCTTGAATTTTTTTTCTGGTCTTTTCTTTCTCTTTTTGGTACACACATTACACACTTTACATGTGTGTTAGTGTGCTTACTGGTGTGCCATATTTCTGTGAGGCACTGTTCATTTCTCTTCATTCTTTTTTCTGTCCTTCAGACTATAAAATCTCTATCAATGTATCTTCAAGTTCATTCTTCTTCTGCCAACTCAAACCAACTGTGGAGCCCTATGATGAATTTTTCATTTTCGTTCTTTACTTTTGAGCCCTAGAATTTTCATTTTTTTAATCAGGGCACAAGTAAATTACATGTAGCCCATTAAAACTTGTCAGTTCAATTCAGGTCACATTTACTTATTAAAGTTTCATAGGTGTTTTGCAGATTAGTTCACTGCAGTTACCCTCATTTGAAATTGTTTTTATATGGTGAACTATCTACTTTGATTTTTATTTCCATCACTTTCCAACTGAAAGTTAAATTTTAAAATGCTGTCATTTGCCTGGCAGATGTCTATTACACGCTAGGCAGTGTGATTTTCTTAGAATTGCCAATGGCCTCTGTCCTACTTACTTGCATGTACTATGTTGACTTACGAATGTTGAAATAAATTTACTTTGTAAAATGCAAAAATGAATTTCCATTTTTTCTTTTTATAATTTCAGCCTCTTTGTTGACATTCTTTCTTTGATGAAACATTGTAATTATAATCCTTTAAGCATGATTTTTTAGATTATAATTTTTATAATAGCTGCTTTCATGAGTTTGTCCACTAAGTCTAACATCTGGACCCTCTTAGACACTGCTTCTGTTGTCCGCTGTCCGGTTTATCCTGTGTTTTTCTGTGTACAGATTGCATGTTATTGTTCATTTGCATATATCATAGTTTTTTGTTCACAATGGAACACTGTAGTTATTACAGCAACTTTTGGGTACTAATCCTCCTTACCCACTACACATAACCATTTCCCGACTGGCTTCTCATTTGTGTTTATTTCCTTAGTGATTTAGCAAGAATAATTCAGTGAAGTCTCTTCCCCTGCAGTGTGCCCCTGCTGTCCCTCCTCAGAAGACACATCCTTGGGCTATGAGTGACATTCCTATTTTTCCTTTGTTAAATTACAAAATTCTTCCAGATGGCTCCCTTTCATTGCCTCTTTGCTTGATCTCTGTTAAGTTTCTGGCTGCTGTGTCTCTGTTGTTTCCACTTCTAGCTGTTAGCCTTCACTCATCTTCAGTGGTTCGCTCTATTATTTTTGGCCCTGGAGCATAAATTGTCTCCACAGTCTGCTCTGATTGCAGTTGGGCCCTTTTCATAGGGGTGCTCTTTCAGCCAGTTCTTGAGGCCTGCTCTGACCCCAGGAGGACTCTTATTAGCTGTCCCATTCCCTGCTCTCTCTGCTAAGCTTTCAGCTGGTCTACTTTGCTATCATGGAGCTACTCCTACTCTTAATTGCTCACCAACACAATTTCTCTTGTTTCTAACAGTGCCTTAGTCTTGAACTTTCCCATACTGTGTTCCAGAAAAAGTTACAGAGCCCTGTGTTCTTGTGTCCTGTCTCTCCCTGCTCTGAAGGTGGTGCAGGGACAGTGGCCTGCTTTTCTGTGAATGACACCTCTCATCTACAAGAAGGTTGCTGTGTGGGCATGGGAGCAACTGGTCTTCTCTGCTTGCCTCTCCCAGCATAAACCCTCTACCAGTGAGTGAGATGGGTGGGGTAATGGGAGTCAGTGCTCTCAGAATACTATTCCTGGGGTAGAGCTTCCACCCCATGAGTAGAGGGTGGGCTAAGGAAGGGACCTCTCTGCTTCTTGGCCTAGAATAGAGCTTCTGCCACAGAGTTGGCAGGGGTAGGAGCTGTGAATTGTCAGTGTTGCTGGTCTCCTCCTCCCTGGGAGAAACCACAATCCTGTGTATTTGGAGCTGTGGGAAGGGGAAGCCCCATCTTCTTGGTCATACCCACAGAGGGTAGAGTTTCCTTTATGCTGAGCTTCAGAGGAGGGTATTTGTACCAGAGAAGGGAGCAGGTTGTGGGGTGCAGCTCACATGCCACAGATGCTTGCTGTTCATGCTGAGATTTGATAAATCTTCTTGAGAAAAATATTTCTTCAAGTAGATACCTTAGGACAATTTCCAGAGACTTTAATTGGTTGGTTTTTTTCATTTTTATCTGCTGTGGTTGTTTAACTGGAAAGAGCCCACAGATATCCTTTATAAGTACTTCCCTAAAATAGTGTGAAAATGTTCGGGCCTTTATTGCTGGTTTCAAATTCAAACGTGTACTAGGAATAGGTTTTAACAGTGCTTACTGACACAGCAATCTGGAAAGAACTATTACATGTAGAGTGACATCCCATACAGTTCCTGGGAAATACCCCACATAGGAGAGACTTCTATTTCTGGCAGTTAGGTGGACTAGGTTTTTCCAAAACTCCCACTGGGAAAAATCCTAAAATGTATAATAATTTTTTTTTAATATTTTTAATGACATCAATAACTAGTCAGTTAGCAAAGAATACTCATAAATCAATGATTAAGTGAAAGAGGAAACTCAGAGAAGAGGTAATATATTGAAGGTGGCATTCTGCTTAAGGATATTTGGTGAACCAAGTAAATTCAAGTATCTGTTCTCAAAGCTTTCCCAACCATAAGGAATGCAAGAAAGTCCAAGGCTCCTGTGAGGTATGTAACAGAAGAACCTCCCCATACAAGCCTGAAAGCCCAAAAGGCTAACTCTCAGTGTCAAGACGAATACGAAGTACTCCCCTTTAGAAAACTACAAGGAAAACTGCCTATCTCAAAACATAGTGTTGGCAGGGCCGGGGAATTTCCCTCTGAGAATTCTTAACAATTAACCATCCCTCACATGAGTTTACATCTCAATTTAATTTTATCTGAATGGTCAAAAACCCTAGGCTATGAAGTTAAAACTCATCTTCAACCCAGGCCTCAAATTACCCTTAGAAATTAAGTTCGAAGATAGTTAAGCTCACAACCAAAAAAACCGCAAAATATACAAGAAAATCAAGTACCACTAGCAGGGACATTATTAGATACCATATATACGTCTACAAAGACCTCAGATACTAGAATTATTAGCATACAACAGAAATGAAGTTAATGTGTTTATATATTAAAAGAATTTGACAAATGAAAAAACAAATGATTATGAAAAATGATGCACATGGATAACATTCTAGAAATGAAAAAATATAATCAAATTGTAAAATACGGATATGTAAATTTAGCAGAACATTACATACAATTGAAAGAGAATGAGGTGAGCTGGAACACAGGTTTTGCAGATGACACCCAACCGAAGAACAGAATATGACAGGTTAAGTGATACAAAACAGATCTAACTTAGATCTAACTAAATTCCTAGTGGAAAGGAGAGGATGGGGGAAAGTCAATATAAGAGCAGCTAATAACCAAGAACTTTGAGAACTGATAAAAGGCAGAAACAAAAATCCACATATTGAGGGATTCAGAAGAATTCCAAGCAGGGAAAATAAAAATCAATCTAAACTTGGAAGCACCACAGTGATAAATGCAGAAGACCAAAGACAAGGAGAAGATCTTTAAAACAGAGAAAAACTGGCCGGGCGCAGTGGCTCACGCCTGTAATCCCAGCACTTTGGGAGGCTGAGGCGAGTGGATCATAAGGTCAAGAGATCGAGACCATCCTGGTCAACATGGTGAAACCCCGTCTCTACTAAAAATACAAAAATTGGCTGGGCATGGTGGCGCGTGCCTGTAATCCCAGCTACTCGGGAGGCTGAGGCAGGAGAATTGCCTGAACCCAGGAGGTGGAGGTTGTGGTGAGCCGAGATCGGGCCATTGCACTCCAGCCTGGGTAACAACAGCGAAACTCCGTCTCAAACAGAGAAAAACCATCCTCCAAGTTGGAGGATACAAACACCTCAGTACCTGACATCTCAACAGTAATAATGGAAGTCAGAAGGCTGTAAAATGTGCTAAGAAGAACCCGTCAATCTCAAATGTCCAAGAAAAAAATACTGCACGAACTAGGATAAAGACATAATTTTCATACAAACCAAAGCGGAAAGACCTTTTCACCAATAGACCCTTACAAAATAAAGTGATATTGATATGACTTCAAACTAAAGGATAAATAACAAGAAAAAGTGGTAAATATGTGGGCAAAGTTAAACATGTGCTATGAAGAATACTAATGATGTGCTGGATAAAAAATGAAAACCAAGCTACAACTAAAATGCATGATTGCATGAACATCCCACACCGGGGTTCAGAGGGGGCTTTTCTGCCTTCAAGTATTCTCAAATCCTTGAATTGTTCTGGCAAAGAGCAAAGACAAGTAACTTTGATTTGCATAAGTTAAGGATGACTTAAAGTTTTTATGGCCATATACAAAAGAATAGAAATACTATGCATGACTTCCAAAGTAGCAGAGGGGGCAATGGAGTTGAAAGAGAAACCTCAAGGACAGCAAGAAAGGAAAGGAAAGAAATGTAATAATAGCAGAACAAATAGGATAAAATCTAAATGCTGCTATTAAAAGACTAAGTTATCAGGCCGCGTTGTTTTTAAACATTTCTGTATATTAGAGATGTAGCTAAAACATAAACAGTTAAGTAAAAAGATGGCAACAGATGTCCAATGTAAAAGCCCAAAAAAACTGGTGCTTTTTACACAAAACATCATACAAAACAGACTTCAAGGAAAAATCAGAAACAAAAAGGTTGTCCCAAAAAGGTTTATTTCACCAGAAGAAAGGATCATTTCCAAAAATAAACATATTTACACAGAGGAGATGGAATTACAGCAGATGTTCACATGCTTCTTCCAGGGACTTCCAGATCAGGGAGACCAAATGAATGAGACTTATGTTTAAATGTTTTTCATTGCAAAAGTTTATTGAAGATCGTATGAATAACTTTATACCAATATATAGTTGAAAACAGTGTATCGGTTTGAAAACAATGCACCAATTTCTAGAAAGCAGCAACTAATAAAACTGATTCAAGAAAAAAGTTCAACCATCCCATTTATTTCAAAATATTCCCATGAAGACATATTCCAGAACATTTTACTAGCAAGTTCTACCACACACTTAAATGACAATTAATTTCAGTCTTACACCGTTTATTCCAGAGAATAGAAAAATAGGAACACTTTTCTTGTCATTTTGAGGCTAGCAAAAGCTTCATAGCAAAACTAAAGACAGTACAAAAAGGAAAAATAAAGGCCCATCTTACATAGGCTTAAAAAAAACAGCAAGATATTATCAAGTAATGAAACCAAAGAATGACTGCCAACTTTGTATAAACCTGGCTGGACAGGCCTCCCATTCACAGATTTTTCCCCGCCACCCAGCAATGAGTGTGTGTGTGTGTGTTGTACTGGCAAAACCATGCTATGATGATGTTTTTAATCACCAAATCTATCAAAATTGTCACAAGTACAGTCCCATATGTCCTCCACACGAAAGCCACAAGCACAGCTCCTCAGCTCCGTCCACTGAGATGGTGACAAAAGGATTTCTTTCTAGTTGTCTTGGCTCTGACTCACCTTATGTCTTCTCTCCTCACTTTCCTCTCTTCCTTTTGTTTTTCAGTGGCTGCTTCGACCCCCAACTCCACTGCTGGTGCAGCCATGAACTCCTTGACTTCTCTTGGGACTCTGCAAGGACTGGCTGGGGCCACTGTTGGACTGAATAATATTAACGCACTAGCAGGTACCATCAACAGTGAGTACTCGCTGCTCTGGTGGACAGCCTTCCCCCAAATTCTCCACGGAAAGGGGTCAGCCAGAAATGACCCGAAAAAGGATATGCCAGGGGAGAACTAAAACTTGGGATGGAGGAGCGCATGCTTTGATAGGCAGAAGCTGTCTACGCTCAATTTGCCTCAAAAATTCCCTGACCACTTTCCACCCCCAGATTATTTTCAGTGTGTGGCACAGCACATGTGCTCATCCATGGGGTACTGTGGCTGGCAGCTATTTTTAGGTTTCCAGGAGTTTAGTTTGATTTTGGTCAGTTCTGTCCTGTGAGGCAGGGTGTTACAATGGGAAGTTCATGGACTGGTCCAGGCTGGAAACCTGAACCCAGCTCTGCTGCCAGGCAGCTGTGAGAACTCAGGCAGATGCTGCTCCCTCTGTAGGCTTGAGAGTCTCCATTTGAGAACGGAAAGTTCAGCTGGGCGCGGTGGCTCACGCCTATAATCCCAGCACTTTGGGAGGCCAAGGGGGGTGGATCACGAGGTCAAGAGATCGAGACCATCCTGGTCAACAAGGTGAAACCCCGTCTCTACTAAAAATACAGAAATTAGCTGGGCATGGTGGTGCGCACCTATAATCCCAGCTACTCGGGAGACTGAGGCAGGACAATTGCTTGAACCCAGAAGGCGGAGGTTGTGGTGAGCCGAGATCGTGCCATTGCACTCCAGTCTGGGTAACAACAGCGAAACTCCGTCTCAAAAGTAAAAAAAAGGATGGAAAATTCTAGATCAGATGATTCTTAAAGGTTCCCTTCAGCTCCAAAGTCCAAAGGTTCATGACAAATAGGGGACAAAATGAGGCCTTGGAAAGAAGGAAATGAAACTGAGGGGAGAGGAGCCACTGCCAGAAGTGACATGATCAGAATCTTTATTAAGCACCACAGGCATTGGTCACTCTACATCAGTGACCATCCAAAGGGACATTGTTTAGCTGTGGCAGGTTGAAATAGGCTGGAGACAAATCACTCACAAAACTGTACTTGGTTCCAAGACATCCGGATGGACTCACCGACGAACTCCGGGTTCTGTTCTCTGCAGCCCACCTGCTCCTGTCATTCTCGGTTGATGAGGGAAACAGTGTGCTGCCCAGAGAATAAGTCATGTTTTAGGTTCATGCTTGGTGTGGGTCCCTACACTGGGGAAACTGATCCTCAGCCCACAGAGGGGACACATAATTTCCCTGTCCCTCCATTTCGGACCCCCTGGTTGCCCGAGAGTAGCCAAACCCAGAAGATCCATGACAGCCAACAGAGCTGCTGATACAGGAGCTGCCCCCTCTCCGGCAGCCCAGCACCTGCCCATTCTCATTTTTAATCAATGAGTCCTTGACAGTTGTTGCCCTATTTTAAACCATGGTTCGATAAGTGGACTATTTTCGGGTGATCAGGCAATGTAATTTTTAAAAGCAAATTAGTAAGGGTAATCAGGCAATATAAGAGTGATCAGGCAATATTATTTTTAAAAGCAAATTAATCCCAGTAATTTCATACTATACAAGCTCAGAATACCTTGCAATGGATTTGGTAGAAAAATGAACCTAAAATTCATCCAAATAAAAATTAACTTTTAATAACCCTGATAAATCATGTTTAGAAGTAGGACGTTGGCCAGGCATGGTGGCTCACACGGGTAGTCCCAGCACTTTGAGAGTCTGAGGTGGGCAGATCATGAGGTCAAGAGATCGACACCATCCTGGTCAACATGGTGAAACCCCATCTGTACTAAAAATACAAAAGGTAGCTGGGCATAGTGATGCACACCTGTAACCCCAGCTACTCGGTAGGCTGAGGCAGGAGAATTGCTTGAACCCGGGAGGTAGAGGCTGCAGTGAGCTAAGATTGCGCCAACGCACTCCAGCGTGGCGACAGAGTGAGACTCCATCTCAAAAGAAAAAAGAAGTAGGATATTTTCAGGTTGTAATACATCCATTTATTCAGAAGCTCTGGGAAAAACAAAAACACGGACCAAGTTTTAGCTGCCCATACCTCCCAAATGGGATGGCTTGTGGTAGCCCTGCGGCAGCCACAGTGTTTCATTCATTAGAACCGCTTCCAGCTTTGACTTTTCCAGCAGCCAAGTAGGAACCTCATTGTCTTGACCCCTGTTTCCGGTACAGCTCCTCGCTCTGACCATGTCCTTCACCTAGGTCGAGGACGTCTGTGCTCGCAGACATCCCCTCATGCTGCTTCTCTTGCCCCAGGACCTAGTTCCCCTAAAACAAGGACTTTGATTTGACCGCCTGCCTGTCCTTGGTCTGGAGAGTAACAGGCCAGTGGGAATGGTTGTCCTCCTCAGCACGTGCTCATGACTGGTGTGTGTGTCCTCTCGTCTGCGTCCTGCCCTGTCCACGCTGCTCTGCTCTGCATTGCTGAGATTTTCCCATCATACTCGTCAGGGACTGGAGTGGGGCTGTGTTGTATGGCAGAGAAACCATGAGTAGTTCTTATGTGGGGTCTTGTGTGACGTACATTTTGCTTCTGGCAAGGACAACAGGTTTAAATTGTTTTGCTTTTCGAAATTCTTTGCCATTGGGTTCATATAAGTCTGTATAGTTCACAGAAAATGAATATTTCTGGTTTCAAGTAACACCTACTAGGTAGTATGCACCAAGAAAATGTTTAATCAAACCCAAAACCAGGCACAAATGAAAATCCATTCCTTGTGACTGGAAAGGGTTACTAACGCAGAGCTGTTTTACAATCTCAGCATTGACCTGGAGCTAATATTTGCTGCTTGTTTCTAAATATCATGAGCAAACCTTACAAGATAGAGTATCCTCTTTGAGACTATTCCTTCTCAACAAAGATGATTATACTACCAGTTCCACTGGATAATTCCCAAAGAAAGTTGTCAAGCAGTGGTTATCTGGACAGAGTCAGCTTCTCATAGTTGACTGAGGATTCCATAGCACTGCTGCTAATCCCATCTCAGCAGCCACTATTTGTTTCCATCTGGAGAGTATTCAGGTTTTCTGAATAGAGCCACCTCTTGCCCACCGACACAGCAGCCAGCAAGAAAGCAGGTCGATGGCTCACTAGAGCCTATGTTTTACTTTCTTTCCTGCCCGAGGCCCTAATACATCTCCCAAAAAAGTAAGTTTTTGGTCAACAGACAAGTAACTAAATTAAACTGTTTTGAGTTTGATATCCTTTTTATTCCCTTATACATGAATGAAGGAAAGGGCTGCAAAACACTAAAGCATCCTAAAAATATAAGAATCATCAACATCAAAAGAAGGAACACATGGGAATCACCATCAGTGTTCACCTCTGGATTCTTCTCAGGGTTCCCTGAGCATGTTTTGTATAATAAAGCCTGAACTAAGGTGAAGAACATGCTTTTTTCGCCCAAGACTCTGTCTCTGTTTTTACGTTCCAGCGTATGCCAAGTGACACCTTTATTTTCCCTTGTTTTATTGCATAGGTCAAATGGCTTCCAAATGGCTTACCATATAGTGCTAAAATTATGATTGTTTTAAGAAAGCCAGCTGTAGATGCCTGCTGAAAAGTGTCTGTCTATGGAAATATTTTCTGTGAAGTACAGAAAAGAGAAGATGCTCTGGGAATATTTTTGTGGCTTGGCACTATTTGCATTGTGAAATTACTGTTTTAGTCTGTATTCCTAATATGCATAGAGTTATACACAGCCCCACACACATTTGTGCCCGCAATAACAGAGGCAGGTACATATGATCTTCATCTACCCTAGTTGCAGACATTTTATATTTCTCATTTATCAGCTTGCAGCTTGGAAGGATAATCTCTCATCTGTATAAAGGAAAACTTAACACCAGTGAAATGGTTAGAAATCTGTAAGAATATTCTTCCTTTTTCTTTCTGATTTGGGACAAAACCTAGAAGGGCAGCTTGCAGTAAACGTGATCTGCTTATGGCACTTGGCTTGTGATTCTACTTTTCAGTGTCATCTCCTTTGTTTTCCACCCCCACCTGGCCCCCCAGCTGTGCAAAAAATAGTCACACGCCTGTTTCTGGGTTAGTCCTTCACTGTCATGTTAACAGATTCAGTCATCTCCCAGCTCCTGGGTCTCTATCGAAAGTTGAGGGCCTCTGGAGAGTAATTAAGCAGAAGGTACTCAGTAGTCATATTGCAGCCCGGCCTCCTGATGGGCCAGGTGCAGAGGCCTCCCTGCTGTGCACGCCACACCTGTCACTTGCTTCCAGCCTTCCTCATCTAAATAGCATGCGCAGGAATGGAGATGACAGTAAATGAGAGGAAATGGTCGATCCATGTGGCCATTTCAAGGAAAAGCCCTATTCTTTGAAGTGGAAACATTTTATTCAATTTAACTTTCTTTACAGCTCTGCTTCTGTTATCCAGAGCTTTTAGAGCTAATCAGGTAGCTGCAGCCAGGTTGACAAACACTATCTGTGATAGAATTATTTCATCTAGAGCACATCAGGTGAGTCACAGGAACTGTTCTCAGAAGTGGAAGGCTGCCTCTGATGGTTCTTCCAATCCTACCATGTGTTTAGCTGCTTTTCCACCCTGGACCTAGGAACCGCCCTCCCAGAAGTTCTTAGTTGTGGTTTAAAACATTCTCCGTGCACTGGTACTTGTTAGAACTTTTTTGTTCACAAGGATATTTATTTATACCATGGAGGTGGCAAGCCCTGGGCTGGAGAGGCCAGACCCTCCCTTAGTCCCCGGCACAGGCCCCTTATGCCTCTGCATCCCTTGCTCATGGTGCCACCGGTGCCACCTCCCCTGTTCCCCAGGCAAACAGGGCCAGTCACAGCTGTCTCCTACATGCACAGCACCAGCACAGGTAAACATGACCCTTCCAAAAAGCAGGTGACCTCTGAGGCCTAGTTCAGAGACCCAGCCAGCCTCTGTGAAGTGTACCCAGGAGTGGAGGGTGTGGCTGGAATGTCACTATCTGGACTCCAAGCCTCACAATACTCTCTGAAACATCCATCCACTATTTCAAGAGTAGGAGGTTCATTCTGCTTCTGTGTTGTAAGAGAGAAACATTCTTGGCAAAAAGGGGGAAAAGTTCAAAGTAGGAAGGTAGTTTTCCTGACCTGGACAATTAAAAAACAGCTGTGTGCGGAGAAAGGAGTTGGGCCCAGTGGCCACAGCCATGAAATGCCACCTGTGTATCTGGCACTCTGGAGAAGCCGAATCGTGGAGGCTGCACATCACAGGAAGGTGCCCTTGTGGGTCTCACGTGGCAGGGCCTGAAGACTCTAACCCTCAGCAGACAAGGCATCATGGTGATGCGCTGTTCCCCACCCCTCCGTGGCAACTTGGAGGCATCCATCGGAGCAGAGCTGCCCTCTTCACCCCATGCTCATCTGGCATTGAGGCACAGCCAGAAGAACCTCATGCCCTGGGATCCAAGCAGAGTGGCAAGTCACCGCTCCCCTCCCGCCAGCATTGCTTCTGCACAGGCATCTACGTTTCCTGGGGGCTGTGCCCAGAGCTTGATTATCTGTAATCCACAGCCCTGTTGACATCCTGGCCAAAGGGAGACCAACAGAACTGATCAGCGGTGCCCGGCCCTTCCCAAGTTATTATACATACTCCTCTCACCTGTTGCAGAAAACACAGATGTTTCTTTGCATCACAAAAATACTGGGAAGAGAGGATAAAATAAGACCACTGAAGGAAGAGAAAAATGACTCCCCAGCCCCTGGTGGCCACAGTAGCAGGAAGATGACTGTGATTTGCTGGTGTCTGAAGGATCATTTAAGCAATTAGAACAATCTGCGTGGACGCTTTTCGGACAGCACTTGCATGACAAAAAGAGAATAGAGCCCTTCATAGTAAGAAACTAAAGCAGGCCCAGCAGGGCTGCACCCGCACTCAGGAATCTGTCACTCCTTCCTCACGCCATTCACACACTCCTCGCCACCCCCTGCTTGGTGTCTGTTCTGAGAAGAACAGGAATACCCTCGCTGAGGCACAATGACAGTCCTCCACTGGTAAGCCATGGCCCAATTCATTTCTTACACGTGTCCTTTTTAATTGAAGAGGCAAAGTTGGCCAAACAGAAGCACAAGTGGAGTAAACAACATTCCGCCTGCTCTGTTAGGGCAGTTGTGCGGCCGGGCGTGGAGGTCAGTCTGCTGCCGATCCCTGGTGTTTCCAGGCAGCCTACCTTTGCTGTCCTCCGTTCTCATTAGACTTCTTTCCTGTTTCTCAGTTAGTCATCCTTGCTGTTTTCATATCTCCAATCGTAAGATCTTCTCAGAAACTGATCTCTTCTTTAAAAACTGTGATCATAAAGGGATCTAAAGGTCATTGTGATGTCACCTCTTCCGTTTCCTGAGTTCTTATGGAAGTCAGCACTCTATGAAGTGTTGCTTGCTTTGAGTCAGTATTCAAGGAAAATGTGACAGTCAGCAACCCCAGTAGAGCCAAAGAGCAGCCAGGAAACAAGGAGAAACTCGAGTCTACTGGCCACCATGCTTTCCCATCAAGTGATAGCCAAGATCCAGCCCATAGGCATGGCTCTGTCTCTGGCTGACTGGAAAACATGACACGGAGCTCTTTCAGTGGCTGAAACCCCAGTTGCCACTCAGGTGTATGTGTGTACACACAGAGAAACTATTTGCTGCTGAAAACAGCACCACTCTGATTCTGAATGAGTAGCTTCAGGTCTGCGACTGTGGAAAGGGCCCACATTTCTTCCTGTGCCTCAGTTCTTCATCACCCAGGCTACTTATTCCTAAGGTCCTAGTTCCTGACATCATTATCTAGTGGTGGAGAAAGCCAGTTTCCCCACAGTAGAACTCCCAGAACCAGGTCCACTGGGACCAAGAGTGCAGAACTTGTCCTCTCTGCGATTTCCTCACACGCAGCTTAAGGGAAAAAAGTTTTGTCTCATCCTTTCCCCCTCAGCCCTGCAAGCCATCCCATAGCTCCTCAACGAGCCCAGTACTTGGATTTCAGTGTACAGATCTTACAGGCCTCTGCTCCTAAGGTGTTTTACATGCTCCTAGACTCCGAGAAGCAAAAAGCTTTTAACTCCAAAAGATAACAATGGTACTTGCCAGTAGCACGCTGCATGGCATTTGACTGTCTCATCTAACTAGTGCCACAGTGCATTTGGATCACTGGCCTACAGAGTCAGGGTTCTCATGGCTTAGGTCATTTTTCCCCATTATCATCACTTTTTTCTTCATGGTTTCATTTTTAATTTCCTGTCGGTGTAACTGTATGCTAGCTGCATGTACTTGCTGTTGTACTTGTGTCAAATGATTCTCTAACTTCCTTTGGAAAGCACTAATGAATAAGTGCTGTTTCTCTTCTCTATTGTTGGGTTTTTTGTAAAGTTGCTCAAATGCTCTCAGGTATGGCGGCTCTGAATGGAGGACTTGGCGCCACAGGCTTGACGAATGGCACGGCTGGCACCATGGACGCCCTCACCCAGGCCTACTCAGGAATTCAGCAGTACGCAGCCGCCGCGCTGCCCACTCTGTACAGCCAGAGCCTGTTGCAGCAGCAGAGTGCTGCAGGCAGCCAGAAGGAAGGTAGGTGCCACCCTTGGCTCTGGGTAGGGGCTGCAGGGCCCAGCCCGACAGGCAGTACTGACCTCTAGAGTATGGTTAGCAGGTATCAAATTGAAGCCATGTCATTAACAGAAAGCAGTTGTTCTATTATTCGTGTTTAAAAAAAAAAAAAAAAACCTGAAAGCTGGATGTGGTGGCATGTCCCTGCAGTCCCAGTTACTTGGAAGGTTGAGGTGGGAGGATCACTTGAGCCCAGGAGGTGCGGCTGCAGTGAGCCGTTGTCAGGCCTCTGAATAGCCACTGCACTCCCATCAGGGAACACAGACCTCTCTCCCTGAAACAAAAGCAAAAACCTGACTATTGATTTCAGTCTTTCTCCTTTGGTCTTATAGCCACCTTCTAGTTTAATTCTTCATCCATCTTGTTTAGATGACATTCTTGTCCATTGTGTATTTATATACCAGTCTGACTTTGCAGATAAACAAATGGTTTTAAATTATTCCCCAGTTACATCTTCTGAAGAGTTATGGCATCTCTGCAGCTCTAAGTCTAGGAACTTTGATCACCTTTCTTACAATCCCAAATATCCTCTGACTGCTCAGCCTGTCCCATAATTAAGTTCTTTAAACTATTAATTTCCCATAAATAACCTAATAGTTTTGCTGCTTACAGAAAATTTCCAGGGACCTCCCTCTCCCAAGTCAGCACAGACCATCAACTTTCCCCTATACAGAAACTCCTACAGTCTTTGGTAGGTGAAACACATACTGTCCTGTGTTTGCCAGGGTTTTTGAGTCTGCACACCCCTTGATTATGTGGCTGGCTGTCAGTAGGTGATGGTTTCCAGGTGAATGACAAAAATCCATGGTTAGGATTGACTTGGTCTTTAATTGGGGGTCTTCAGGGAAAGCAAGTAAGTGATTGATTACCTTGCTTCTCGCCCAGTAAAGCAAAATAAACTCCAGGAATTTAATGCTAAGAATAAATTAAAGCTAATTATGAGATGGTTCATAAGTCCAAATAAGGATCATTGGTCATTCTTCCTTTTGATTCTTCCTTAATTTTGAAGCTCCTTTAGAGCAAAATCTGCTAAATGATACTTTCTTCTAACTTGTTTAGATATGGAATTTAAAAAGCTAGAAGAGAGAAGTACTAAAGGAGATTTTTTGAAGTTTATTTCCCTTCTCTTTTACCCTCCCCATAGTTGTAAACTGCTTTTATCTGAATAGTCTGACTTAAACCAAGTTGTGGGTTTTGAGAGAACACAGCTTAACAGATATTCATGTATTTTTTTGAAAGAAGGGAAAGATTTTTTTCTTTGTATAAATAACATGGAGATCACTTTTAAAATGAAAACTAAATGAAAGGCTACGTTACTTTTCATTATTTCAACTTTCTCTTTACTCTTAGCTGTGGCTATTGCAGGCTTTTGAAACATGCACAGGTGTTCGGACAACTGTGGTTCCCCCAGGCCTGTGAAAGAGCAGAGAGCAGGATCCTGTAGGATGATGATATCCTCATGCAGAGGCCAGAAGGCCAGTTGCCCCCATGGTTTGAGAGAATGGTGGTCAATTCTCCATTAGAGCAGGGCCTTCCAGTAAACTATATCGCTGTTTGGGATAAAGTCTGGGTCCTGAAGCAGCATGTTTTGAGTTGCTCCACCTGAGCCCACTGCCCTCAACTTCCTTGTGTTGAGTTTTAGGGACTACTGCTTAGTGCAGTAATTTCCCTTCTAAGATTAAGATAAAATCGGCCAAAACAAGCATTGCTAGCTCTGGATGTAAGGGTGTGGGGTTTCAGCAACATGGTTTCAGGTTGGTTGTCTGTTCAGCATTTCTTTAATCATCTCCCACCTTCTCATCCCTCTCTTCTGATTCCCTTCTAGCCCAGTTAATATGTGCTCAAGAAATTTAAAACATCTTCATGTTTACATGAAGGGGTGACTTGTAAACAGGTGTGTCCCACTTCTAGAGGAAGAGAGAGGACACACAGGTAGAATCTCATTTTTTTTAATGTTTTATTTTTTTCCTCTTCATCTCAGCCACCTTAGTTGCATACAAGGGAGGTTTTCCATATGAAATATTTGTTCTTACTTTAGTATTAAAAACTTGAGGCATATACAAAACCAAACTGTTCCTTCGTGATGAAAAAATTGGGGGATCTGTGTCAAGAGACGCCACTGACATTTTCTAGGCGGAGTGTCAGGAGCAAAAGGACAAAACCTACTTGTGTTTGTTTACTGGCCTCTGTGTTTCCTTGGTCTCTGTTGGGCAAAGATATATTCAGCATGAGCAACGTTCTAGAAAGCTAGGATTACTCAGGCATACCCAGACATCTGTCATGTGCACTGAAACTGTATTTTCACCCTGGCTTCAGGAGGTGAGATGTACTTCACAGTTCCGATTGGTGCCCAGTAACCCTCATTTGTGCATTTGGATCTTTTGTGCAGCAGGAACACGAAGGTTGGGGACAGCAAATCTGACCAGCAAACATATCGCCGAGGATGCACACACAGCAGCACTCAGAACATCCCTTTCCAGTGTTTTGGGTTTTGCATCTTTTCATGTGAAATTTTGATTCTTTTAAAACCAGAAAATATCTGGGGACCCAAGGCCTCCCTGCAATCCTGTCCCTTTAAAACATGACTCCCTCCCATGGCCTGTAATATGGATATGTCCATGGAAATTGGAAGCAACATAAAAAGTTACAGTAGTCATGAAGACCCACTTTTAAATGAGAAAGAACTACTCCACCTCTGTGGCTTCCAGTTTGCCTCAAGAAGTTTTCTTTGTTAAAAGTCCTAACCATTAGGACACTTTTTTGTGATTTATCTCGTGGAGGCAGGGGAAGAGGCTTGGTTTGACATTTTTACAAAGTTCTTTTTATCCCCGTTTTAGTTATCTTCATCTCACACACACAGCCCCCTACCCCCATCTAGGGACCCCAGTGTAGCTGTCCCCTGGGGTTGTCCAGGTCGGCAGGCAGGCCTATTGCTTTCCTGTGGAGGCCAGCTGAGGATTCCTGATCTGCTGCAGAAGTCGCCTCACCAGTTCTGTGAGCGCCGCTCCTTGGAAGACTCCATGCCTGGAATGCCCAAGAAACAGCCAGCCCTCATCTCCCTCGGCTCACATTTCTTCCCTTTTGTGCTGCTTTTAACTTTCCAATGGTGCTCATATGGGTGGGGGAGAGTCAGGAGAGAGACAGAGAGAGGAGCTTAGGAGCACATGATTGCTTTCTTGAAAGTCACTCCAGCACTTTACACTTACCCATCTGTTTGTTCTTTGTATTGAGAGAAAGCGAAATGCTTAGCCTACCTGTTGTTACAGTTTTCCTAAGAAGAGACTTTGGAAACTAAGACTCAAGGAATACCTTACTCTGATTTTTTTTTTCCTCCTTAGGTCCAGAGGGGGCAAACCTCTTTATTTACCACCTTCCACAAGAATTTGGAGACCAGGACATTCTACAGATGTTCATGCCTTTTGGAAATGTTATCTCTGCTAAAGTCTTCATTGACAAACAGACCAATCTGAGCAAGTGCTTTGGTATGCAAAAGAAACTAAGCTACAATATTGCATTGGGCTCCCAAGTGAAGTCATGGGAAGGAAAATGTGACTGGCAATTTCAGTCAGCATAGGGCCTTCCCCGCGTAGTGGGCGGGGGCTCTCATTTTCTGGATCCTTTTTTTTTTGAGACGAAGTTTCGCGCTTGTTACCCAGGCTGGAGTGCAATGGCCCGATCTAGGCTCACCGCAACCTCCGCCTCCTGGGTTCAGGCAATTCTCCTGCCTCAGCCTCCCGAGTAGCTGGGATTATAGGCATGTGCCACCATGCCCAGCTAATTTTTTTATATTTTTAATATTATATTTTTAATAGAGACGGGGTTTCACCAGGATGGTCTCGATCTCTTGACCTCGTGATCCACCCGCCTAGGCCTCCCAAAGTGCTAGGATTACAGGCTTGAGCCACCGCGCCCGGCGGTGGGAAATTAATGTCAATGCCCATGCCTTAGGTAATGTTCTAGACTATACTATTACGGAGTCTAACCACATTTAGCCCATCTTTCTCACTAATTCCTTACCCCTCCAGATTTAGTACACTTCAGACACCATGGTTATGGGCAACACCATATTAGGAGCTTATTGGCCTTGACAGACACTTTCACAGACAGAAACCACTCAGCAGCCTCAACACACCGCTCATCCACGTCCCCTGGTTGAGCGGTTGACGGATCTCACAGTTACACAGCGCACTGCATGACGATGGGATCTGAAGGCCACAGTGGGGGAGTGTGAGACTGGCAGGGGTTGTGGGAATGAATATGGAGTCCAGGAGCGTGCAGCTGTTACCTGAGCTGCCACGTGCCCTTTCCTCAGTCAGCCTGGACCTTGCTTCCTGTGGTGGTTTTTACTCCCTTAGGGAGTAAGGGAAGCTTACTTCCCATACTGATGTTTCACACCAGGACAACAGCATTCATTAAATATATTCCTTGTTTCATTTTTCAAACCCTATTGGCCCCCAAAGCAGTTTAGAGGCCAAGATGCTCAAACTGTATATTACTTGACAAGCTCAGTGCCCAGTTTGAGCTAGAATATTTGCTTTAATCAATCACTCCTGCAATTTAATAATTCATGTCAGTGGGAGGTAGTAACAGCATCAAACCAAGTTTGGGAGGGGCTGGAGGAAACACACAGCCTTGAGTGCCATAAAGGAAAGTAGCAAAGGGAGGGTGGTTCTTAAACTTAACTCGGGCTGGTAATGGGTAACCAGTTCAAAGAGAATGTTTTGGCTTCTAAAACTATTATCATAAGATCTTTCTCATTTCTGCTATCACCCAGGAAGGTCTGAAGGCACCGTTAAAGGACTCCATATGTCAGCCACTTACAGTCACATTACCCTAGTGGCAAAGCTGTCAGCCGGAACCCATTATTAGGCTGCTGCTGTGGCAACTGTATAAACCCCTTTGTGACAGTTCAGCAGAGAGTGATATGCAAATGAAATCATAATAGGGTGTGTGTGTGTTTGAGCATGAGCCTACTTTAGGGAGGCTTCCCTACACAAGGTTTCCAAGGTTTTGAGGCTGACTCTTCTATTTTTCATAAACAATATTCTAGGTTTATTTAGAAGGGCATTCTGCTTCATGATTTAATATTTACTTCCTTGAAAACAGATTAGCCAATGTAAACCATAGCTATTCGTGTCAGGAGACAATTCCAGAGCATGATGGACTGGTTTCCATTGTTGTTAATCACTGTAGCACCCAGGTTGCCTGATAAGCCAGCCAAATTTCTTAGGGTTGCCAGTCATAAGGTAATACCCCATTCCTTCCTTCCTTCCTAGTACGTAGCCAGGTTTTGTTAGCCTTTGTCCATTTACATTCTGTAACTGTCTTGCTCTTCCTTGATAAAGAAAGACCCCGAGGGAAAGGAAAGGAAAGAGCAAAAATCTCAGATCCCATTTATTGGGAATGAGACTGAATAAAAATTTAAACAGCCATTTTGCAGTACGGCCTGCCTCTGAAAAGCTGCCCAGAGTTACACTGCATGCCCCTTTTTATCAGCTGAGAATGTACAGAAAGTCATGTCCTTTTCTTCCTCCTCTAGTTTGTCAAGGAATTTTCTCTTTTTATCTTTAATAGCAGATGGATGGAGGTGCTTAGTACAGAAGCTTCTGAACAGCTGACGTTCACACCTAAAAGTAAATGAGGACAATAGCTTCCTGTCACCACCCTCCACAGCCTTGCTGCACCTCTGCTGCCGCCTCTCAGTGCTGGAGCAGACTCGGAGACAGAGGTCCTCGTCTCTGGGTCTTTGCAGAGTAGCAGTAGTTCTTTTTCAAAAGCATGCCCTCCCTGCTGTTTTTGGTGGAGGT
Source organism: Leontopithecus rosalia (assembly GCA_028533165.1). Lineage (NCBI taxonomy): Eukaryota > Metazoa > Chordata > Mammalia > Primates > Cebidae > Leontopithecus > Leontopithecus rosalia. Next base: position 9,683,066 of record CM052669.1, read on the forward strand.
AGTTGCTACAGAGTAAGAGATGGGGAATTCTCATCAGATGATTAAGCTCTAAGCTGATGACTGTTTATGCCCACAGACTTTTGGGAGATGCCAAGTAGCAATTTCCTTTCCGTTGAATTCACTAGAGCTTTGGAAATAGAAAGTGAGATAAGGAGAAAGGTCCAACACTTCCCTAGTCTCCTTGGTCCCAACCGGTAGAGTTAACTCACTAATTGACCCATCCTCCAGGCAAACAGATGTGGGCTCTTGTGTGACAGACCGTGGAGAGCTGGAGTGAGGCAGGATCTGCTCTTCTCCAGCCCTTCCCGAGCCTGCCTGTTGGCTTCACCTGGTTGGGACATGTGAGCCCTTGCAGCCCTGAAATAGTTACCCCACTGCTTGTATGAGTAGCTGAGTAGCAGGTGCATACCTGGGGTTCTCTAGGAAAGATGCTAAGAGACTTGAAACAGTGATTTCAGCAATTCAGTAAATGGAACTGAATTCCCGCAAACAGTTGCGTCTGACGCTTCAGTGTTCTGGGGAGGGGTGTGTTCTTCGGACAGTACCTTTCAGTCCAGCTGCTCAATGGGCTTGCGTCATTGTCCACTCATGTTGGACACACAATCAATCAATTGGATAGAGCACTGGCGAACCTGTGGGGCTGGCGCCCCACGCTGCCTCTTGAGCCCTCGCTCCATTTTCTGCTGGGGTTCCTCTCCAGCCTGACTCCCACCCTCGGTGTTTTCCAGGTTTTGTTAGCTACGACAATCCAGTCTCTGCACAAGCTGCTATCCAGGCTATGAATGGCTTTCAGATCGGCATGAAACGCTTGAAGGTGCAGCTGAAGCGCTCCAAAAACGACAGCAAACCTTACTGATCCTAACCCCAGAGGCTCCCTGCTCTCATTTTAGCTTTCTTAGGGTAAGTCCCACGAGCCAGCCTGTCTCAACAGGAAAGGCAGAGGAGGACCACATTGCCAACTTTTACCAAGAGAGACGGTTATTTTTACACTAAGGCCTCCATGTCCCCACCCACTTCCCCCACCCAGTTTGCCATAATTAAAACTTGGCCTACCTTGTTTCTATTGAGTAAATTCCTCCTCCAGTTGTGCCACTGTATTCTCCTTTGTTTTGCAATTTGAATCTCCTTTTACCTTTTTCTTTTTTTTTTTTTGCTTTTTTAAAGAGAAGCATATACGCAAATAAATGGCATCTTGAGAATTTAAAAGGCAAACAAACGCTAATGTGCAATTCTAACTCTGAAACCACTGGTGCCCCGAGAGCACTGCCTGGAGAATTCACCCCTCCTTGCCCGGCGCCCGCCCCTGGAGGGAGGGCCCGGCACTTAGAGGTTAACGTGGTGGCCTAGGAGAGGGAGAAGCCAGGAGAAGCACTTACTCCAACCACACGTCTTTCCACTACATCGGCTTGTTTTACTAAGTAGGATTTTATTTTAGGGTTCAAAGAAACATAACCTTTACTGGTCAAATTATTACACTGGTTGTCTACTTTGTTATTGTTTCATTTTAGTTTTTAGAAAGGATTAATGTACAAAAAGATTTAGAGATCTGTTTCTTAAAGCTACAGGGTTTAAAAAATAAAAATGAGTGAAAATACTTGATGTTTCTTGAAAGATAAATTTAATAATAATAAATAAATACATAAATACATAAATAAAAAAGAAAGCCACAGGCCTGTAAATTTTATTTGTAAAAAAAGCATTTCTATTTTTATACAAAATTTTTACTGCCTCAGAAATAATGGAAGTTATTTATTGCCTATTGTTAACTTATTGGGTACCTAAAGAGCAGTTCTCTGTCTAGCTAGAACCTTCTGAAGTAGTCTCTAGAGGAATTGTTCTAGGAATGGGCTTTTTTTCACCGTTGAACCCTAGACCTAAAGTTCATGCTTTATCTTCTCGTTGTTTGTATCTGTCTGATGATTTTGTTCGTAACTTCCATTATCTAGTTTACAGTTCAGTCGTCTGACTTTCCCCGTATGTCACATTTGTTGAAACTGGACCCTCTCCCCTGTCCCTCACCCCACAACACCCAGAATCCATCCCCTCTCACTCTCTCCAGATGGATTCTCTTGGGGTTTCATTGTGCTGTGGATAAAGAGTGTAAGAAATGCAAATTATGTGAATGGCTCGGAGACTCCCTAATGACGAAGATTTGCATTAGATTTTCTCCTGCACCCTTAAAAGTTATTTTGTTGCTGCTGCATAGATTCTGTGTAACTTTTTACTCTTCCTTGTTTTTTCCCTAGACATCTTCATGCCCGTTAGTTCATCGTTTGCCTAGCATGTCCCTGTGGCGTCTCAAAAAAAAAGTTTCATCGTCCCGTCATTGTTTCTGATGTCTTTCTGACCTCACATCATATTTGGTTCTCCTACTGACCTTTGATCTAGTTTGACCTTTGAAATTTGCATGTGACCTCATCTAGCTATGAATTCTGGGAAGTCAATGTGAAAAACATTGCTGCATTCATGCAAGACTGAAATTTATTAGACAAATTCATTATAGAAAAAACCTGTGGCAAAATGTTTTTTTCTTATTTTTTTTTTTCTCTTCATAAAACAGACTTGAAAGTATTATACAGGGATTGGCATTCTTCCCGGTCACTGGTAACAATAGCAATATGTGTCCAGGGACACAGAATGTTGGTTTCTAACAGACTACTTCCAAAAACAGTTTGAGAAAAAAACTGTCTGATTTTAAGTCTCTAGAGGTCTGTAATAGTTTTTACATTTTTCAGGCAGTGTAAAGTTTTTTGATAAGGCCATTTTAGGTGGCTCACTTTCTCATTAAGATATATATATAGAACCACTTTTTGTAGATTAGTATAAGAAAAATATTTACCCTGTTTTGGGGCAAATGCTACCTATTTGTGTCACCTTTTGCTGAACTCACAGTTAGACAATCCATGGTTTAATGCACATGAAATTACCTATATTTTATACTGTTTCAATGTACAGGAGAAAGGTTACTGTAAACTGTGTTATGTTGGTGCTTCTGTGAATTAAGTTGTGGTTTCATCATGAGTCTTACGGTCTTAATGTTCTTTGTTGATAAGACAAGTTTAGAATTGGTTTACTTAATACAAAAAAAAAATAATTTCAAAAAAAAAAAGTTGTTTGCTTAAAACAAATTTCATGTGAGGGGGAAAAAAAAAAAAAACCTATTCCAGAATAAGTTTTGTGTTGGCTTGTGAAGCATTGATGTCATTTTTTTTAATTAATTGTGAACTATTTAGATGTGTTTGTGTTCAGCAAAATGTGATCTGTTTTTTCTTTTAAAGAAAAAAAAGTGAAAATATATAGTGCCAAATTCCAAAGGTACTTCCTTCCTAGAGCTTCAGTGTGTTTCTTGTGAGAAGTAATTTGATAACATGGGTATTTTATTATGTGTTTTGTATAAATCCCTAATATTTAAAAAAAAAAAAAGGTTAAAAAGTTTGTTAACTTGCTATCCTGTGGTCTTGTTGCCTGAAATTGTTATCGTTTGTTATTTCTCTGATGTTTTTTGTAAGACATTGTATAAGTGCCCATGTCCCACTTTTTTAACCACTCTGCACATCAGTGCTGTGAAGGCAACCTCACCATGTATTTTCTTCATAATCTATGGAAACCTCTAAGGTGAGAAAGTTTTGAACTTTTAACCCTTCCTACCCAGAGCTGTCTGGAATGTTAACTTTTTCTAATGTCATGATTTGAGTTTGTTTTGGGGTGTTTCTAATCTGGATATTTTTCCCTGCATCTATCCTCTACGTTGTTTCCCGATGACTACTTTTTCTTTGGCCTCATGGAATCTTTTGGATCTTAACCAATCTAAAGGGGAAAAAAATCCTATTCTACTTTTGATTATTTCTCATTTTTTTTTTTTGGAAAAGAATTCCTACTGTGCTACTAGAATTCCTTCTGGAGTTTTAATAATTAGTAATTGGATAAACCCTGAGGGAAAACAGAGGTAGATTCAGCACCTAACAATCCTGTATGCTTTTGAGATCACATTTAGCGATGTGTCCTAGTCTAGAATATTTTCATATACTGTGCAGTAAAACGGCTTTGTGGCAGGATAGTCTTTTGAGGGGTTTTTCCTTTTGTTTCTTAACTACTCCTAAATACTGTTTCTAATCAGCCATTATGCTGGGGTGTCTCCGACCCCAGTAGATACCTCTGAATATACCAGGTGTCTGGAGTTAGAAGCCCATCGCCCTTTCCCAGCCTTGTTTTTCCTTTTTTTAATTGAACACATCTAAAGGGGACTGACCATCTAAGTAAAACTCAGTTCTTTATCACAATTTACTGACCAAATACCTAGCAACAATTCCTGCTGCCACTTTTTAAAGTGCCATATGACTTTCAGTGAACAAGTACCTTGCTGTCTTGACAAATCCTAATGTCATGACTACTGCCCCAACACAAACTCCAGCCTTCCTCTCTAGCATGCCCCGTAAGCTTCTTGATCTCAGCTCCCCTTCCCGCCTCAGCACCCTGTTAGGATCAGTGTGTGTGGATGCGATAGCCCTGGGATGGAAAGGACTAGCCTCTACTGATGCAAAAAAAATAAAATAAAATAACAACAAACGTTTCCTTCTTAAAGCACATGCACTTATTTACAATGACATGATTTGTATTATCGTCACACGTGTTTACTACTGCTGGGGCCTTCCTTCATCCTCTGAGGGCTATTTTGTACTTCCTGCAGCAATCAGCTTAGTAACAACAGTTATCACATCTGTCTCTCAGAGAACACGGTGTGTGTTGACACATACATGGAAACACAAGAGCCCGCCACTTGAATTTCTAAGACTATTTCATTCTGAAACTCCTTATCCATTAAATAAACCTCAATGAGAAACAATTTTGATCTCTTTACTGAAGAGGCCCCTCCCCATTTCCCTCTCTACCCACCTGCATGCATCTCCCCCAGAGGAAACACTGAGGGCAGGGGACAGGAGGCTCAGGACCAGCACTCCAAGTCAAGTGTTTTCTTCTTGACAAGTAACCAAGAGAGGACATGAGGGGGAAAGTCCTTTTTTGCCCTTCTCTAAAAGATAACTTTCCTCTTCAGAGACAAACTGTCCTTCTATCCACTTGATCTTTTAGTATCAAAAGGACAAAGCTGCAAGGGTGCAAAGGGCCTGTGCCAGAAGAAAACACACAGGGAAACTGCTTTTTTAATCAAATGTAGAGAATAGTTATTTGTAATCTAAATTAGAGAATTGTGATACAATGGCAGTCCTCAAAGGCTTAATGAGTTCATCTTTCTTTCACCATAGGGGTTAGAGTTCTTTGGCTTGTGCTACTCTGGAATCATTTCACTGTTTGTTTTTATTATCTTAAGTGCTAATTAAAAAAATAAAATTTTAAAAAAAACTTGTAGTTTCATTACCTTTTTGAATAATGTCATACAAAAAATGTATTTGTTTTTTTTTGTGCTGTGAGAATTGATGTTTATAGATTAATAATCATTTTGTTTAGAATTACAACTAGTTTTTAAATATTGTCTGAGAAAAGCCAAAGTTAATGCACCCTAGTGGAAACTGTAAGACCATTTGAGTATTGTTTGTTTTATTGATGCATTTGGATTTTGTTGTTTGATGGAATTTGAGCCAAAAAAAAAAATAAGCAGGCTTTCCTATTTCTACAACTGATTGTACTTATGCATTTTGTACCAGTGGAACTTTTTATACTGGAGATTAAAAAAAAAAGTGGAAATTTTTGTGGCTTACTCTGGTGGGCCCCTGACAATGACTGATTTCAAGTTTGATTTTGGGTTGATAGAAAGAAAGTTGCTTTTCTTTTGAGAATTAAAAACTTTGGCTTGATTTCTTTTTTCCCTTTGCTTATATCTAGCATTAGAATTTTGTCTTAAAATAACAGCGGTAAGTTTCACTTTTTATTCTGTATCGTGCAGTTACACAATAAGGTAATTAGATTTAGAAGTACTCAGTCACTTTAAGTGGATAAATGTATTAGTTAAAACTTTAGGGTTTGCTTTTTTGCTGTTTAGATCAAAGTTTTTTCTGATTCTTCTGTCCTCATTGTGAACATAACCGTGTAGTTGAAACAGTCAAACTTATTTTTGTAATGTATGTTATTGTGTGATGCAGTTTTTTGCTTCTGTCTCCAATATTAAACCATTTTCCTAATACTTGTTTCTCTCTCTGCGTGTTGTATTGTTGGTAGTCATTATGTGTTGGTGATACATCTACACACCTCACTGTTTCACGTATCTGTTTTTTTCTCTATGTTGTGTAAAAAGATACAGTCGATTCCACTTAAGTGAATATCTGATTTGGGAAAGGGGAAACTGCACACCAGCCACCTTTGATTTATGTACAACTGCCCACTCAAACTCCTGCTTCCAAGATTTACACACTTTTTTTCTACAGTTCACCTCAGTAACTGCCTAAGGGGTTGGATTTGCCAAGGTGTTTCACGGTCTTTTGACCACACAGGTTAATTTCACCTTCTCTCTCCTCCCTTATGAGTCTATCCTTGCAGTTCTTACATACATTCCAGACTGCTGCTGCGGTTTCCTCTATACCCACGAGGCCAAAGCTGCATCAGTACAGTTTTGAACTATTCATAGACACCAATCACCTTTCTAAAAGAGGTGAGTTCTCCAGGCAAGAAAAATAAACTTAGCCGGTGAATAGAAGGTGTGAAAAGGGTTAAACTTAAGTCTATTTGTTGCCATCCATCAAAAGATATGTATAGAAAAGTCATTTAAATTATTTATTTCTACAAGCTAATTGAATCCAGGAGCAGCTTTAATTATTAACACTAACAGAAAAGAAGGATTTCCAAGGGCTCAAACGGAAGCCCTTCTCAGTCTGGGGGGTGGCGGGCACGGGGAGGTCAAGTTTCTCACATTCAAGTTGTCTTCATAGTTTACTGTCCTTTTCCAAACACAAGCTAATAACGCCATACGCATCCACACACTCCCTCCTGGATGAACATAAAAGCTCAGAGTAAGTCTCATCCCCACTGTCACCCCAAGGCCAGTTATCAAATACTGTTCCTTCTATGCTCTCACAGACTGAAGCCACAAGGCCCTGTTCTGCCTATGCTCAGGAATCTGATCGCTCTTAAAGTGCTCTTACAAGATTCCGTCGATGTTTGCTCCCTGTCTTCTCTCTACTTCCACTATTTTCAGACGCACAAGCTCTGTCTGACTCAGGCCACCCAGCACCTGGCAGCCTTCCTCTGGGTGCCAGTGAACTCTCTCTCCCAGTAGGTGCTCAGGCTCTTTACCCTCTCGTTGCAGCAGCCCCTCTGGCCCGAGATTGTATTTTCTAGTCTGCTTAACAATAGAGGGGACTGGCGAGGTGGAGGAAGGGAGGCTCCCTCCCCGGGGCTGGCTGCCTCAGTGATGCTGACGCCACCAGCTCCAGTCTGCACGGATGGAGCTCACTTCCTGCCGCCACTTCAGCTTTCAGTCTCCTCATAGCCTTCAGCAGTCTGCCTCTGAAAACGCACTGCCTACATTAGTGGGAAAGGATGGCTAAGGGTGTGATTTCTTTGTATGAGGGAGGTGGGAGGGGGATGTTGGGCGGTATGCGGGGGGTGACTAAATTATTTCCAAGGTGTAAGTGTTTATTTTTTAAATCTAGAAGTACATAGATCCACCTTTTTGGCACAAGACAAAATACTCATGCTAAGCAAAGGAAGAGAAAGACAAAGCCAGTTTTTGTTGCTCTTCTAAAGCAACAAATAATTCTCCAAAGAAGGGGATGAAAATGCTAGTTCCTTTAAGCACTTAAGACTATCAAGTTGGTCCCTGCTGAATTCAGACCCACAGTTTTGAGTCGGCACGACCCTGCTGCAGTGTGAACAAGGTGTATCGGTTTGCCTCGGACAGACCACCTTGGGGTACTGCAGCACCGTCAACACCCGCCCGGCTGATGGAAGCCACACACGCTGCCCAGCCCACGGCCAGGGGGCTCCGACTCTTAGCTAGCAGGCTAGGACACACAGTGAACATAATGTACTGTGAATCGTTCCTGATAAGTGAATAAAACATTGTGACCAAACAATCAGCTTATTCACTTATCAGGAATCGACTGTTCTGCTAATTTGCTGTTTCTGTTTTTCATCTCTGTTGTAGTTCACTATTTTTGCTGTGTTCTGTTTTCTCCTCTCATGCTTGGGCAAATCACTGGGAATATTATCTTCATGTGACCATGAAACGTTTATATTGAGTGAAAATGGTATCTTAACAAAATCTATGCACTTGCTATCAGGAACACAATACTGGATGTGTCTTATATATATTGAACTATATAGTACTCGATTTCTTAAATAAAGCTTAAGAAAGGACTTTGTTGTGTGTAAAGTTAATGTGATTATTTTTCAAAGCAGTGTTTCTAAGGTATTTTTGTTCTTTTAAGTCTTGAGTGATACAGGATATTTTTCATTAAAATTATATCACTGGCTTTATGACTTAATATTCAATAAATTGACTTTGGAAACAAAAGTTCTTCGTAGTGCATTTTAGCCAAGAGACCTCTGGAAATCCATCCCCTGCCTCGTGACCACAGCGCATCTCTACCCACGCACCACGGGTGGCAGAACAGAGCAATCCCTTCATGGCCAAAAAGCCCACTAGGAAGTACCCAGCATCCGCCCCAAACTAGAAAACCCAACTGCTTTTCTGGATGTGATCTCTTTAGGCCCAGAAGAAAGGGGACCAAAGAGAAAGGCAGATCTAGGAATAATGCTGGTTTGTGTCAATACTTTACCAGAATGATGTGACACTGAAACCATGCCCTCCTGGAGAACAATAGCTGCCCTATTCAGAACCGCAGAATGAGAGTCAGTGAGAGAAGGCATTTGATCATTCAGGATGAGAAGGGTAACGTTTCAAAGCAGTATGTGAGAGAGAGACGTCCTATAAGAGTTGCAGAGCTTAAACGGGAGGCCTGCTGCTTGGCCCTTTGATGGAATATTTTTGAAATTTTTCCTACAGGCCACAAGTTTGAACAGAATAGCATTTTCTGTTGGATTCCTTTTTTGCTTCAGGGTTTTATGTTGGATTTGTTTTTCTAGCTTAATGTTTGATTCTAAGAAAAAGTCCTTAACAACTTCTTGCAAAATGGCACAAGCATCCTGATCCTTTGTGAAGCAAATCTTATTCACCCCTGGTAATGAGGGACAGAAAGAGCAGTTAATGAAAACCCACAGATAATCCAGAATTCTTCCATTCTCTGCCTTCTCCCACTACAAACCACCTACTCATAAGTTTCTCACAAAGAAAGAAACTGATGAAAGTGAGGAAGCAGAGCAAGCCAAAAATCAGGAAAAGGCAGCCAAAGCCAAGGGCCTGGAGGGGGCACCTGCTGGGGCCACGCAGCCACCTGCGGAGCACTTAACGCTGGCAGACCAGTCGTCCACAAGGCCTGGGTGCGGGTGCTGAGGAGCTGCCTGCGTGTGGGGTGCCCCTTCGCAGAACTCCCTCGCCAATCAGGCACACAGCTAGAAAGCCCCCCTTCTGTAAAGAGCACATGGCCGAGGGCATCATGGGTAGGAGCGTGCTGAGTTAGTCAGGGAAGGAGGAGTAAGACCAACATATTCCCCTGTTGGTCTACAGCTCTGATTCCAGAGTCTCCCGTGTCTCCCTAACCGGGGCTGCATGCTGGGAGACCAGCACAGAGTGACAGGTCGAGACAGCTGGAAGTCACCTCTAGGCAGGAGCTGCTTTCTGAGGAATACTCCCTGTCTTGTAGCCTCTCTGTACAGTCAGCAAAGCAGCCTGGCGCCACCTTCTACATGCCTGCATCAGAAGGGTGTTTAATATTAAACTACACATACAATGTTCTCCAAATGGTCACTTAGAGCTGAAGCCGCACGCAAGAATCCCCAGTTGTGAGACACTGGAGGATCCCTCTCTCTCGAAGCTGCTTTAACATGTATAGAAAGTTCTCAAGTGCATTCTCTAGAAAGCCAGATTGCCTCAGTGTGAATGCCAGCTCTACCACTAATTACCTAGGGAACCTCTGTGCCTGAATTTCCTCATTAGCTCAAGGAGGGTAAAAATAATACCTAACGCATGGGGTTGTTATGAGGATCAACTAAGCCAATACATGGAAAATGATGTGCTCAGTGTCCAGGGAGCCGTGAGCGCTCTCCAGGGCCGCAGGTGAGTTGGAGCAGCCACGCCTATAGAATTCGCCTGTGCCAGCCTGGCTGAACTCACCTCGGCTAGCCTGGCTGAACTCACCTCTGCTGGCCTCTGGCTTCTCACCTTCTCCTGGCAGGTATCCATTTAGCCACCTGCAGAAAGACCCACAGAGCTCCCTGGGTTCCCTGGGGAACTGTAGACAAGGTCTGACCAGAAAGCACAGCTCTTCCAGCAGAGGTCTCTGCACTGACAAGTCCCAAACAGACCCCTTTCAGAGACACTATCCACTGGCAGCACCTCCCCTTACGGGCTCACACACCGCAGAACTCCAGGAAGCCAACAACTCATCCCACACTAGGAAAAGGAAACCAATTCCTCACTCTAATCCACCCTGCCTACCTGGATCTTATTTAGGCATCACTTCCCCAAAATAAAAGCCTAGCTGTCCAGTTTGGGCCCAAGGCAGGAATCACAAGATCGCCTCTAGATTTGCCTATGACAAGCCTGTAGGATCCAGGGCCTTCCAAGGCAGAGCGGTCTTCAACAGCAACCTGAATCAGTATATGACCACCTCGGGAAGAACAGAGGTCAGGCTTCTGAAACTGTAGGTGCACAGATGCAGCCAGGCAGAGAGCACTCGACCCCCACCCTCACCCCCATCCTCACCCTGCTCCCAGTTTCCCAAATGCACTCTGCTTTGGTTTTATTTATTGGTGATCTGTGCAGAAGTTTGGAAAAGTGATTTTGCTAATGAAAGCACAAAGATGAAAAGCCATTGCTTTAGCAGGGGGTGACTCTTAGGAGAGACTCACCGTTACCTAAGCCCTGCAGCAGTTATGGTCTTTGCGGTCATTCTCCCCTCCCTCCTGTCTCTACCCGCTTCTGTCTTCCCACATTCTTTGCGATACCACAGAACAGTTGCTATTTATGGTATGCTGTTTCCATGTCACATGTGTCTGTCTCCTAGCATGACTGTGAGCTCTCTGAAGAAAGTGACTGTGTCTCATCCATCACTGGGTCCCCTGTGCCTTGCACAGTGCCTGCCATCTAGTCAGGGTTCAAACATGCTGGATGATTGAGGAGACTCCCAGAAGCAGCAGTGACTATGCCAGGGCTGGAGAAAGGGCCTCCTTATTCAACTGCGGATGGACTCAGGAGGATGGAAATTGGAGACGTCCTGCCAAAAGTCAGGAGCCACAAAGAGGGGACGTGGGGCATGGGTGGGAACAAGGGAGAACCACTATGGTGAGCCCCCCATAGGGGCTTTGTCTGGTGGCCCCAGAGGTCCTCACTAAGGGGCCCCAAATGGAGGACTTGCCTGCAGTGAGGTCAAGCCACCTCAGATGCCCCGCCATCTCTTTCTGCACCTCTCAGGAACATTTTATATCTAGGCACTGCCTCTCGACAGAAGTTGAATATCTCAGAGATAAGAAGAACCACAGAACTAAGTATACATGAACAGAACACTGTAGATACAGGCGCCTAACTCAGGCAGTCCTGAGAAGCAGATCCTCTCCTTTCCCAGATTTCCCACGGCACCTCCTGTTGAGCCTGCGAGTCAGTGTCTGGAGCAGGATGGGACCACACCAGCCCCCGCCCTGCGCAACACAACCCAGCCATTCACACAGCCATGGACAGGCACAAGGTCCCCACTGCTGCAGGGATGCCGTTTGGCAGCAGGCACGCAGGACATGGGCTTGGATCCTATTTCTGTGTCCCAACACATCAATAGCTACCATGGAGTGAGGACACACAGCTAATCATTCCTCTGTTCAAAACACACATTAAAGAGCTACCTCACAGAAGGTGCTGGGGCAGGGCCGTGGGTGCACAGTTAACACATCATACCCATGCCTCTAAAGTCTGGCCATCATTAGCTTCTCTGCCAAATGCGGGGAAAACCCTTCAAATAGGTAAGCAAGTGGATAGTCCAGGCAAACCTCTCTCTCTCCCCGACAGCAGACACTGCATCCCAGGGTGCCCGCATGGATTATGCACTCAGAGACAGCTCTATGGGACTCTCTGCCTTGGCTGAGCTCACTGTTGCTCAGACTCAGCATCGCCCTGGGGGAGTTTAAACGGCTGTCCTGGGGAGGACAAAAGACTGTGGGAGGCAGGGCAAGGAGCCCCTAAAGCTTCTACACACCAATGTCTTTACTGAGGCCAGAGCTGACCAAAGTGGCCCCAGTGCTCCAGTCATGTTCCCCAATCTGCCAACTACAACACATTCTTCCCCGTCTACAAAATGGGATCCAACCAACAGCTTCACATCTTTAAAAACAATGAACCAAAACACATGCTGAGTGCCTTCCCCTCAAGGAACACAAAGAGGCTGCATAGCTGGGTGGGGTAGATGTAAGGGAGGACAGGGCCTCTGTGGGCATGAGGGGCAGGGGCAAGGGCTCTGGCAAGAGAAGAATGCCCTGCTGAGCTGATGCTGCAGTCACCCCCACCTGGAGCTCCAGGAATCCACGCCCCACAGCACAGTTCTGCCCACTTTCCATTCCCCACTCACCTTGCCCTGTCTCCCATTGTCTTTCATCCTCCCCCAGGACAGCTGTTTAAGCTCCAGTGGGGTGATACTGAGTCTGAGCAACAGTGAGCTCAGCCAAGGCAGAGTGTCCCACTGACTGCATCGCCCCTGGAGGTGCCCGATTTGGCCTCTACTACAGTGTCAGCACATCCCTGTTCGAAGCCTCAACTTCTGCCCAGTAGCAACAGACTGTGGGTGCCCAGTTGTCTGCCTTCCCTGGTACATGGCGCTCTGCAGAGATGGTGTCAGCAAAGGGGAGACTCCCAACTCAAGCACCCTGCCCCTGTGATGAGAGGACCACAGGCAAGCAGCCCCTCAGGTTAGCCAGAGAAAACCAACATGGAAATATTGGGGATCTGTCATTTGAGAATGTGATTATAAATATATGTCACACACCTCCACAATTACAACCATCCCAGTTAAAATCTGAATAATTCATAAACTTACCATGTGGTATGAATTTGGAAACACTGATCTGAAGTAATGTTTTCCAAACTATATTCTACAGACATTACCCTGCAAGATAATCTATGGGGAAAAATAAGCTTGGCAGCCAAGGTGTGAGGAGTGCTGTTAACCCAGTCCTCCTGGAAGCTGCCCACATGCAGTCCCTTAGAAAAGCTCTGGGGCAGCTCTGCACCCTGTGGCAAAGACCCACCCTGTCCACCCTGTTCAGCCCAGTGCACGCTGCGTTTTCCTTCTTGGAACTCTGTCATCCTGTGATACCTTTTAACCAGAGGGGTGATGCAGTGCTGTAGGGAAGCGCATGGACTTTGGAACAACGCCCCCCTGGGTTTGACCATGGCTCTGCCACTTACTAGCTTGCACCTGAAGCAAGTTCCTCAGTTTCATCATCTGTGAAACACAGGACACCAACAGCAGTACCTACTTGTATGCAAACTATTCATAACAGCATTTACAACACAATCAGTTCTAGAGAGGTGTTTATGAACAGCCAGCAGGACTAGCATCCTAAGGCACACTTTGGGAAACACTAGTAGAGAATTGGAAGCCCAATAGAATTCTGGAGACATCGTCTCTCCCTAAGATTACAGGCTGGTAGGAGAAAGGGTATGTAATTATGACTCAACATATTAACTCATGAGCAAGGAATATGTGTGGACTTTGGAACCCAAAGAAGGGAAGGAATTGCATTTTTGGTGAGGAAGGCTACAGGAAAGAATCTACAGCCAAATTGACAGAAATCCCAACACACATGCAGGATTTCACCAAGCCAAAAACTAGAGTATGACTGCGGCAAATACAGAGTAGGTGTGCAGTGTGGCTGGGGACAGCGAGCAGCTGGATTTGACTAGAGTGGATGGGAGCCAGAAGACAGGGCGATGCACTTCACTGTTAATGCGGCTGACATTATGTTGTTATGGGTCCCATATTCCAAGTTAGGGACCTTGAGATTTCAGTCTACAGGAAATACGGAGCACCAACATCAAAAACAACCAGTCAACCAAGGATGGAGCAGAGTGGGAAGTGAACTGAGTAGAGGAGGAAAAGACTGGGGCAAGGAGACATGTTTCAAGGAAATTAAACCAGTTCAAGTAAGCAGAGAAGAAAGAGGCAATCAGACCAAAAAAGGGGAAAACAGGTTGAGAGGTATTTCAAACACAGCACAATATTGGGTGCAACATTTAGAGAAAGCAGTAACAATAAAAAAAAAAAAAAGTGGGAGATGGGTCAGAATTAGGAGTGGGAAATGGAGAAGCCCAAGGCTATAGCACAGGTCCTTGAGATGGACACAGCAGTAGCAGCAGCATGTCCGGGAAAGCGGTGGGTGATAACTCGGCGCTCATGTCAGGTTCAAATCCATCCTGGTCTTGTTCCCAGGAGGTGGGGCCAGCTAAAGATGTGGGCAGCATGAGTAACTGGGTGGGAAAGAGTTACGGGAATGCTGGGCCCACCCTGCAAGAGTGTCAGAGGGGAGGAAAGGCCTGTATTGAGCATCACCTACAATAAGATGCAAGGTGGTAGCGTTTAATTTCTCCCCTCCCTGAAATGACTCCAGTGGTACTCTGGGTGAGCCAAGTCATTAACATCGAGACTCCAGATCCCATTCGGGGACCCATTTTGCCCTCTGGAGACCTTCCTCCTCTTCCCCACTTGATCACAGATGCCTGGGATGTCTATCCAGAGGAGACGGTTTAGTCCCTTCTCTCTCTTCCACACGGGCCAGAAAGTTGCCGAGCTCTGTCTACATCCATGAAACTACATTATAACATGGCCACTTGACACAAGAATACAGTGACATAGCTAAGCTTACATGCCAGTATGTTTTCAACATTTATTTTCTTACCAGCAATGACGTGCAAATACTTTCACCCCATCTCTAACGCCCTTCATGCTCTTAATCACACCCCCAGCCTAACTGCACCTTGGGCTTCCCTCAGGGATAAGGATAAAGTTCAGAGACGCATTTTGGGTCAGCAAAGTCCATTGTGCACATTACTTGAAAATTTAAAAAAAAAAAAACACACACACATTTTTTGTTGTTGTTGTTCTATATCAAGACGGCTGCATCAAAACCACAACAAAATTTCCTACCTGGAGCTATGATTCTTTCCATCTCCACCTGGATCCATCAAATCTCCAGGTCGTATTAGCTTATCTAATTAGCTGCCTTTCCTCTCTTGCAGCTGAACACCATACCCAGTGCACATCAGTCATGTCCCGCCCTGTGAGAAGGCCCTGTTCTCTTCCTGCTAACGTTCCACTTTGAGGCTAACCGCCCGGCCAAAACCAGACATCTGCTAGTGTGACCCTGAAATACACTGCTGCCTGGTGTTTTGCCCGCCAGCTCCCGGCATCCAGGAGTCTCCTGGCCAACTGCGGAGACACTTGAGCACCACCCTGTGCCAGGAGCGGCCCCCAGACCAGTGCCTGGTGTTGGGCCACATCGCTCCCTCAGGCTGCAGCTGCCATCTGCTATGATCCTCAAAACCGGGAAGGGCTCTCTGCTTCAAAAACTTCCTCACTAACAAGTTCCACTGATAAACTGAAGGCTTCATTCTACCATCAGCTAAAAGGCTAAAATGCAATCAATGATCCCAGAAACAGTTCCACCTGGAAACTTGAACAGCCCTTCTTGGCGAGGTGATTTGAATCAAACAGAATAGAAGACACCCGGAGCATGGAAGGGGGGCGGTGAAAGAATACGGTGGGGGTGCCCAAGGACAAACTGCTTCTACCACGCTGGCATACGGCGCCATCACTATGTCCCAGGCACGGCGCAGAATAGGCTCTTTGCCCATCATCTCAATTACGCAGCAGAGCGACCCACTGAAGTGGGCATGACTGTTTCCATTTTGTAAAAGAGCAGACGGGTTCAGATGTGAAATATCTGCCTAAGGCCAAACAGCTACTAACCGGCGCAGCATAAGCGTTAGGTTCCACAAGGTCCCTAATGGCCACCTGGGCGCACAGGCGGTGAGAACGTGGGTCATCCCACTGCCCATCGGATGGGCCCTGGTGGTGACCGGGGAACAACCCACCGTCAGGTCGACGGGAAAGCCGGCTTGGCACGGAAGGTCCCGTATGGGCGCAGGACACGGGCCAATGCCGACCTTGGCCTCTAATGCCAGCTGCAAACGCCGTGAGCCGGGGGCCCACCGGGGGCATGCATGCAGGCGTCGCGGCCTCCCTGCACCATCCCTGCTCGCGTGACTGTCTAATGGGGCCGGCGCCCCCGTCTCACACCGCGAACTCCAACATACGAGGACAGAAACGGTTTCTCCACTCACAACCGCTCCTTTGCACTCTTATCCCGTCGGCTTCAGGTGTCCCGGGTTGGGACGACAGGTTCTACTGGTCCTGCTTTCCTCCGGCCTGGCGTCGGGGGCGGGGAATGCAGTGGCTTACCTGGCGTTAGGCTGGGCTCCTGCGCGGCTGGCTGCCTCTTCCCCTTCACTGCAGCGTCCTCGTGCTGCTGCTCAGTGGGTCGGCCCTGGCCCCCACCCTCGACCTCTGACCACGGTTCACGTGGAGTTGGTCCCACAGCAACTGAGGGGGCCCCTCGAGGACAGCACAAGCCTGCTTCCGGCCTGGGACACCTGCGAGGCCGCGAGGAACCCTGGGACATCCGGTTGCTGCCGCACAGCCGTCTGGGAAGGGACGCGGGTCAGGCCGGTGGGCGGGGCCACTGAAAGCCGCACCCACTCCTGCTCCACGCCCACGTCCTGCTCCCACGCCCTGGCTGCCGGCACCAGCGGAGTCTATTGCCCTCCAATCCCGCCTGCTACAGCCGAGCAGAGAGAGGGGCAGGGAGCAGCTACGGTCACCTTTGCCACTTTCTAACGCGCTCCAGAATGTTTCTCATCTCAGGCAGGAAAATAAAATCCAGCAAGTATTCTTTCCACTATTACCTGTTTTACACTAGACCACAATTCTTAAACTTGGAAGCCAAGTATTCAGTCCTTCAGTTCTTTTGGTTTCACCCTCCTTCCAGGTAGAGATGCCAGAGAAAACAGGATGCCCAGATGCAGGAAAACAATAAATATAAGTATAGTCCACACAATATTTGGGACATACCGAAACTGTTACCTGTTATTTTCAAATTTAACCTAGCATCCTCTGGTTTTATTTGCTAAACCTGGCAACCCTACTTTGGGAACCAGGCCACTTCTGGTACCCTCGATCAGGGTAGTGTCATGGGGTAAAGAGGCGTGTGCTTGTCCCTGGGAGGTAAATGATTACCTTGATATTTCACAATATCTTCTCACACACCAGAAAAGGCACCCCTTCCATGAATGTTTTTAAAGGAAACATAATAGGGGCATTTTATCTGCCAAATCCACAGTTGTTTCCTCTCAGGTATTTATTTGGAACAAATAAAGCTGTCATATGTTACGTAAGATAGAATGCACATGTTTCTGCAAACTGGCGGCCAGGCAAGCCCCAAAACCGCTTGACTTTGTGCAGGAAAGAATTCAAGGGTGAACCCCTGGTATTAGCAATCTATTATTGAACAGTACTGCTCCTTGCCAGGTTAACTCATAGGAAGTGTGCCCAGAGCAGCACTTGTGGGCTGTCAGGAACTGCATTTATATCCACTTGTTCCCACTTTCAATCGCATGCAAATTGAGGGGTGGGTTATTCAGAGCTTTCTAGGAAAGAGGCAGGAGCTTGCGAGTCACTGCCTTGGAAAGGGCCAGTAGCTTCCTGGTTGCTGCCATGGCATTGGTAAACTGTAATGGCACTGATGGGAGTGTCTTCTGTGAATGAGCAATGAGGGTGGCCAGGCACCTGCTTTTGTCACCATCTGCTGGTTCCTCCTGGTTTTTTCACTTCATCTTGTGGGGATAGGGAAGTAAATCTACTGGTCTCCGCCCTCATTTCCATCTCAGAGATTAGATATTGCCCCTTACTCTTAAGGGAACAGCAAAAGGGTAGAGGTCTGCCTTCTATAACTGCTTCTTCATGATTTTATGGGCATAGGCCTTGCCTAGTGTTGGAGAGATAATATCTCTTGGCCTGATCTAAGGGGCCCCACAGCAGGATGTTTGTCTTCTCCAAGTCGGACAACTGGATGGGTGGGAAACCTGATGCAGCATCATCTTCACATGGAATTGTCGCAGTCTAGAAGACAAACTTCACCGAGAAGTTAAACAAGCAAGAGTGAAAAATTAGTAATAATATCTATCAAGGTCTTAGGAAAGGTAAAAATAAAAACAGGTGAGAATAATAGGAATGGTTTATTAGTGCATATACTCTTTCTTGTCATGTTATTTATCTGTGCATTTGTGAAACAGCAGCTTTAAGTCTTCTAGGGGTTCACAAGTGTAGGTCATGGTGTCCTCCTCTAATACCTGTGGGGACTTATAAGAAACAGGTTTCATCCTGGACAGGTCTACCCAGCTAGTGATTCCCTGAAGTTTAATTGCAGTGAGGATACTTTACAATACATGATAAGCTGAAATTGATTCAGTGGGTGAAGGGTCCTTTTTTTTTTTTAAAGTTTTCAGTAATACTAAGTCGGCTGGTTGAATAGGGGAAGCTATTATTTTCTTTTGTGGGAAAGGGCAATCCTTTATTTTCATAATGTTGAAAGACCTTTTGCACCTTACCTAAATTTCAAGGGGAAGCACAGTGAGGCATGTCCCACCCCGTTTCCTGTCATTGCCTGAGTTTTTCATGTTTCTTTGGGATTCTCTTCAGCCAAGGGACTTATAACCAATTAAACATTCTAGGCCAGACAGGAATGGAGGTAGGCAGGCATTCATTATCCCTTAAAACCCTTTTAAGCAATATTAAGAGTCAAAACCTAAAACCCAAAATTAAGGTTATACATCAGGAAAAACCAAAAGTACAGATTCAAGTTATACTAGGGGAAAACACTGCTTTTATAGGTCTGTAAGATAAAATATTTTAGCATCAGGCCATAACAACCATGGGAAACAAGAGAAGAAAATATTACTCACGCTGATGAAAAGGCTGAAGAAGACAGTTATTTGTGGTCCTTCTCAAAGGGAGAGCTAAAAGCAGCCTGACACAACATTTGAACTTTAGAGTTAGGAATCTGTATTAGTCTGTGTTCATGCTACTGATAAAGACATGCCCAAGACTGGGCAATTTACAAAAGAAAGAAGTTTCATGGACTTACAGTTCCACCTGGTTGGGGAGGCCTCACAATCATGGTGGAAGGCAAGGAGGAGCAAGTCACACCTTACATGGATGGCACCGGGCAAAAAGGGAGCTTGTGCAGAAAAACTCCTGTTTTTAAAACCACCAGATCTCGTGACACTTATTCACTGTCATGAGAACATGGGAAAGACCTGACTCCATGAGAGAATACCATGGGAAAGATCCAATCCCCGTGCCAGCTCCTCCCATGACATATGGGAATTGTGGGAGTTACAATTCAAGATGAGATGTGACTAGGGATATGGCCTAACTGTATCCGAATCTGTGAAGTTTTTCAAAGAAACAGGTTATAGAATTGAAAAGCAAACATTTTTGTAATTTTACTAACAGCAAATCTATATCTTAGGAAAACCTTATTTTAACACAAGGGATGTTCTCTAGAATGACTATTAGAAACAATTCTCTTTTAATGACAGCCAAATTAATTACATACAAAATTCCTTTATAAATTACCCTTTACAAACATTATCACAGCTTAGACCACGTTTGACACACTTGGACTTTCTGACTTGTCTAATACTGCTGCTTCTTTAAATAACCAGTCATTCTACCCTAGGACAAGAATTTATCATATAAGATTTTTTTAATAGAAAATTACTCTTTATATCCTTCCTTACCAACAACTTTTTTTTACATCTCTCCTTTCTAGTTACTGGTTTCTTTATATTTTAAACTTCCTTTTTAATAACTTCTGAATCAGACAAAATTATTCTTTTTCCCAGTAAAGAATACATCTTCTTTGGCATATTTTATATAAACCTAGGAAGCAAGAAATCCTAAACTGCCTATTAGATATTGTCACTTTATAGAGAAGGAACCATTCTATAATTTTAAGACTTAAACCACACAAAAAGCTCATCATTTAAAGGCATTTTAATCATTCCAAAGCCTGCAAATATCAGTGGTTTACCTAGATAAAAATTTTAAAGTTACATTTTAGAAGATGCAGTATTTCCTTTAAACTTATAAATTTAGTTTCTTTGTTTAATTTATGAGCGACCTTTTACTTATAAGCCAATTTGATGGCACACTAGACACAACACACATCACAAAAAGTGACCTATCCAGGATAGCTGGATCCAAGTTATTTGAAAAATTGAGACATGCCTACCTGGCCAAATTTTGTTTGCCCAGATAGATATGGAAAACAGGGAGTATCAGGGAAGGGGATCCCATAGAAGGGAGGAGGCAAACCCTATTTGCTCAAGGGGAGAACTGAGCCAGCAAAGAGTCCACCCAGCAGCGGAGACACCAAAGAGAAACATTCAATGGCCACTTGTCTGCGACAGAGGAAAGATGTCTGTCAGGCAGATCAAGGGAATAGGACCCCCAGTAATTTTACTTGAGCAAGGCAGCTGGTTGGGAGCGAATGGAAGAAGGTTAACTCTAGTATTGATGGGTAGCTTTTTCCTTCTTTCTCCAGGATGGTTAGAACATTCTCATTGACAATGGCCCTCTTACTTATAGTAGGCACACTGATTCCAGCCCAGGGGCCAGCAAGTCAGGGGCTATCATCTGGGTATCCCAGATGTTGCTCTCATGACACTTTCTTGGGATAGGTAACCCTGAAGGGGGAGTTGGTTTAAAGTATTCACTAGCAATTGCGCTTTTTGCCTGTTTCTTTTGGGTCTCTCTGCCTGCTTTGCCCTATCCCTATTGTAAACTCTAAAGGCCATATTCAAGAGTTGGTCCATTGGGGTTTGGGGTCCCACTGCTGCTTTTTGTACTTCCTCCTAATGTCAGGGGCAGATTGAGTCATAAAATGCACACCCAGGAGAGCTTGCCCTTCTGGGGAGTCTGGGTTTCCCTTAGTATATTTCCTGAGTACCTTAACCAAACAGCCCTGAAACAGAATGGGATTTTCATTTTTTCCCTAAGTTACTTCCTTAACTGGCTTAATCACACACCTTTTCCTCTGCTGCTTCTCTGCAGCACAGAAAGTGGATAACAATACTTACAAGTCATACCAAGTTAAATCAAAGAACATGGTCAATTTAATAAACTCTTCTCTAAACTTGCCTGGATTCTCTAAGAACTGGCTAGATTTTTCCTTGCATAGGTAGCAGGGTGTTACCAAAGTACATTATAAGTGTTTGCCAGCAAATTAAACACTACAACAGTATTTTTATTAACCAAATACAGAAGGAAAAGTGTAAATCAAGTAACAATAAGAAAAGAAAATGCTTCTATGGGAAATGATAACTGCAGGGCAGAAAGCAAGAAAAGGCAAGAATAAGACTCCCCTAGGGTGGGCCTGCACCCCACAGTCCTGGAGGGAATGTCAACACTGAAAACTGCAAAGCATCTTGGGGTCAGCCAATAATACCAAATGCCAAAAACCGCAGAGTACCCAAGTATCAACCAATGAGAATTCCCCACCACCAAATGCCAAAAGCCCTAGAATTCCCCAGGAGCCAGGAAACAGCGAACCCCAAAGGCCAGGTAGGACCACAGAACAACGTGATTCTGGCGTCCCAGAATCAACACACCAGGGAACCTCCCCAACCAAGTATCCTGCCTTAAACAATTGCCCAAATACAGTCAGAAGAGAACCAAAGCAATAACTACAAATGAAATGTGCATTTCAGGCTGGGCATGGTAGCTCACATATGTAATCCCAACACTTTGGGAGGCCACGCCAGGCAGATCACTTGAGGTCAGGGGTTTGAGACCAGCCTGGACAACATGGCAAACCCCCTCTCTACTAAAAATACAAAAATTAGCCAGGCATGGCAGTACACTACTGTAGTTCCAGCTCTTTGGGAGGCTGAGGCATGAGAATTGCTTAAACCCAGGAGGCAGAGGACGCAGTGAGACAAGATTACACCACTGCACTCCAGCCTGGGCATCACAGAAAGACTCCATCTTAAAAAAAAAAAAGTATTTCAGGGTGGAAAATAAAATAAAATGGCCAATGGAAAAATTATGCCAATGGCATTAGAGGATAAACAACAGAGAAGGGTTGACAAGGACGTGGCAGGCCAGGTGTGCTTCTGTCCACAGCAACCAAATAGTGGGGGTTTGAATTGACTACCTAACCAAAGGCCTCATTTCCTGGCCCACCTGACACTGTTGGGGGTGGGGGTACAAAGAGGACACTTACCTGTCTGCAGAAGCCGAAATGCTGCCAACCAGTCTCTAACATGGTGCTCAGGTGAAGGTCTCCTCTCCAGGTTTCCCTAGGTTGGACGGACTTGGCTGCCGTGAGGAGACCAGCATGCGGTCCAGTGCCCAGTCCGCCGGGGTGGTGGGTCTCACAGGAGACAGCACTGTGACCACTCACCCTTCTACTCAGTCCTGCTGCCACCACCTGCAGGAAAGACCATGGCTTCTAAAAGGCGTGTGGCTAGTGTTCCAGCTCTCTGCAGTGCCAACAGCTCTCTGCAGCTTTGATCACCACGTCACCAACCACCAATTGCTGCCTCTTGCCATCTCGCCATCCTGTCACCTCACACTGTCCCGCTGGTCACACACTTGCTGTCTTGCTGTCTCTTGCCATCGCTGTGTCTCACTGTCTGGCTTCTTCCCACTGTGGTTGCCAGGATGATGCAGGCAGGTGACCCCCGCAAACTGGGGCTTAACCCAAAATGGTTCTTGGCTTTATGTAGGAAAGAATTCAAGGGTCAGCCAGAATTGTTTGATAACAAGCTTTTATTGAAGGGCACTGCTCCTTGCAGAGGAGAGCTAACTCCTAGGTGGTGCCCCCAGTGTGCAACCGCACCTGTGGGCTGGCTGCAACTGCACTTATACACGGTTATACTCACTTTCAATTACATGCAAATCAAAGGCCGGGTTAATGCAAACTGAGGGACAGGTTATTCAAAACTTTCTAGGAAATGGGCAGTAACCTCCAGGTCCTTGCCATGGAAAGGGGCAGTAACTTCTGGGTCATTGCCATGGCATTTGTAAACTCTCATGGTGCTGTTGGGACTGTCTTGTGCTAACAAAGAATGAGGGCAGCTAGGGATCCCTTCTGTAGCAGCTGCCTGTTCCTGCCAGTTTCTTCACTCCATCCTTTGAGGATCGGGAAATAAGTCCTGCAGGTGTCCTTCCTCCAAGTGACAGCAACCTCAGCCTGCGCTCATGACTCTGTTTCAGTCACAGAGTCAGACCATCTGGACACAAGGGAATTCAACCAAAATGAAATGAAGCCCCAAAGATCCCTCCTCACACACACTGATGCTTGCTGAAGGAAGCAGAATGGCAAAATGCTCTGCCATTGCTCTGGTTGGTGTGAACTTACTCTCAGTGTGAAATTTGACAGGTTACTTCACATCTCTTTGCCTCAGGAAAGGGCTGGCACAGAAATAAACACACTATAATGTAACCCTTGGAGTCAGAACGGGTGACTGCACTGAAGTAGGACATGCGCCACTTTATAAGCAATTTAGACCCATCGAGAAAAAGGAATTAACTGAAGTTACTCACCAGTGAAACTGACTAAGATGGAACATGTGTCACATTACTCATAAAAGCAAAACGTCAGTGTCTGGGGAAGACCAAAGCTTACCTCGTGTTTGTCTTTTGCTACCATGTCCTTAGTTCCAGAGGTGCCTCGGCACAGAAGTGAGGCTCCGTGCTTTGGCAGGAACCAGCAGACACAGGAAAGCATCCCTAGCTGCCCTCATTGCTCATTAGCCTAAGACACTCCGACCAGCACCATGACAGTTTACAAATGCCATGGCAACGACCTGGAAGTTACCACCCCTTTCCATGACAGTGACCAGGAAGTTACTACCCATTTTCTAGAAAGTTCTGAAAGGCATTTTCTAGAAAGAAATTGTGCAAAGCACAGGTGCAGGCAAATGTGCATGGTTTGCCTTTCCCCTGATATGCTCAGAACTTTCTAGAAAATGTGTTTTAAAGCCTATCTTCCCTCTTGATGAAGATATTCTCTGCAGTGAGAAGTGGGAGACCTGAAAGACATGATTTGCCTTTTTCCCCCGATATGCTCGGGGGAACATTCCCCAACTGTCTTATATCCCCCTGCCCTGCCCGTCCCTTCATCCTCCCTCCAGCATCCTGATTAATATCCCTTCCATTTCACACTTCTCCCTCAGGATGGAAGTTGCCATACTCACACACAGCTACCTCCTTTGGTAACACTGTGACCTCTCACCCACTAACCTGGGCCTCCAAACTCATCTTTATCCTTTTGTATGTCTGTGTGTGCACGTGTGCATGCGTGCATGCGCCTGTGTACAAGAATTTGAGAAAGAAAATTAATTTGGCGTTTAGAGAAAGGTTGAATTTTTCTTAGTCCCCATGGGCTCTTTCCTCCAGTAACACAAAAATGACCAAGGACTATCCCAGGTTTGAGTTTCTTGTGCTAACAAAGAGGCTCGTATACAAAAGGGCCTTCATCCAGCTCTGGGCTTCAGACCTGGCTCCAGGTACCCCTGGAGTGAAGGGAATGAAGGACAACAGCAAGGCATTGTGTAATCTGTTCTCACCTAGGGCCTCTGTGCTCTGATCTCTTGGCATAGAGGGTCACAGGTGCGGAAGTCCCCATACCTTCCCCTCTGCCCATGTTTTCCTGATGAAGATGAAGAAAATAGAAACAAATCCCCTTAAGGCTTTTCTAAGAACGATTCAAAATATTCTTTTTCATTCATTTTTTTTTTTTTTAAGGAATGGAGTCTTGCTCTGTTGCCCAGGCTGGAGCACAGTGGTGTGATCTCAGCTCACTGTAACCTCCACCTCCCAGGTTCAAGCAAGTCTCCTGACTCAGCCTCCTGAGTAGCTAGGACTACAGGTACACGCCACCACACCTGGCTAACTTTTTGTAATTTTGGTAGAGATGGGTTTTCACCATGTTGGCCAGGCTACTTTCTAACTTCTAACTCAAGTGATCTGCACACCTTGGCCTCCCAGTGTGCTGGGATAGCAGGTGTGAACCACCACGCTCAGCCTATATACTATTTTCTCTGGAGCCATGGACACCGGAAAATTGGCCTCATTCCCCCAGAGCAGTGCCTTTTTAAGCCTGTTTCCTCTCACTAAGAGGATGTTCTTTAGCTATATCATCATAATGGCCTGAACAACAATGAATGAAGTGCTACTTCAGCTTCTCATATGCGCCTAGGATTGTTCTAGGAATTGCAGGCTGACAAAAGAAGCAGGAGTAACACTTGCTTTCAAAGACCTTAAAGCATGGGACAGTCCCAAGAGGACTGCTCCGCCTGAGGAAATGTACCTACTTAGTCACAGGGCTTATGCCACATCAGCCCAACATTGCAGCCACCTTGTGGCTTGGACTGGGATGCTCGGGACAGAAAAGACCTCAGTCAAGGAAGTCTCTGAGTCTTTAGGTGATTTACATGGGCAGCAGAGTGAGGTGAGGGAGATTTTAGAGGCCCCGCACCCTGTTTCCCCCTTGGCCATGTGAATTTCCACTGCTCTTCTTCTGGGGCTCCAATTACTTTAATTATCCTTTCTCTTATCCTAACTATCCTTTCTTTTACTCCTCAGCCTTTTTTTCATCTCTCCCAAAGGATAACAGGCCTCCTAATCAGGTTTAGAGGTCAGGAAGGGGACAAAGAAAGAAGAAAAACTTAGGCCAAGTCCTGTTTTGTTTCTATCCAAGACTCTTGATTTTAGAGAGCTCCAAGGATTGGGGAGCAGGGAAGGGGTACGTTACTAACAGGAGTCATGAAGTAGAAGGCGTCCATGAAGCACCTTCTTCTGCCCTGCTCAGAACGATTAGAAAAAGCCAAGGTCAAAAGCAAGGCCAGGTTGGAATATGATTAGAAAAGTCACGAGGGAAAAAGCAGTTTCCTCTCCTTAAACAAATGTGAAATACACTTCTTACAGCAGTAAATAATCATGCAGGATGGGGCGTACATGGTGTAAACACCTTTAACACAATTCTAATTTTCTCTTTGCTTCAAGAGGCACAGATTGTTATGGCAACAAAACAGAAAAACAGATCACAGTATTAATTTGATATCTCGGCTTCATTTGTTCCACATTTGCAACGCAGCACTTGCATAATAAACAGCCCAGGCTGAGCCAAAGCATGGAAAGCAGCAGAGCCACAGAAGGCCACCATGGGGCACCCTCTCAGCCTCGAGTTCCGCTAAATAAAAAATAAATAATAATTTTCTACAAAGAAGAGCCGTTCGGCTTCCCACACAATTTGATATTTGATTGATAACACTTAACAAGCAGATAATTCTATCCTTGTCCGCCCCATGCTGATATAATGGAAAACATCAAAAGACAGTAGGCTGGGTGCGGTGGCTCACACCTACAATCCCAGCACTTTGGGAGGCCGAGGCAGGTGGATCACGAGGTCAAGAGATCGAGACCATCCTGGTCAACATGGTGAAACCCCGTCTCTACTAAAAATACAAAAAATTAGCTGGGCATAGTGGTAGGCGCCTGTAATCCCAGCTACTCAGGAGGCTGAGGCAGGAGAATTGCTTGAACCCAGGAGGTGGAGGTTGCAGTGAGCAGAGATCGTGTCATTGCACTCCAGTCTGGGTAACAAGAGCGAAACTCCTTCTCAAAAAAAAAAAAAAAAAGACAGTATCGCATTGCAGGGACAGTTCTCTACTGCAAGTTTTCAGCGGGAGAAACTTGCCTGGCCTAGCTCTTCACTCCATGTACCTGGGCCCTTCCTTCATCCTCCCTTATTTCTCCCATGAGAGTAGATGAATACAGGCTTGTATGAGCTTCCGTTTGCTGCTGTAACAAATCAACCGCAACTTACTGGCTTCACAACAACACAAATTTATGATGATACAATTTCAGAAGTCAAAGTCTAAAAGAGAGCTCACTGGGCTGAAAGTGAGATGTAGGCCTAGTTCCTTTGAAAAGATGACTCTACAGCGGAATGATCCAAGATGGCCAATCGCTAACATCTCGGGATTGCAGCTCACAGTGAAAGGGCATGGAACTAGAGGACGCCACACTTTCAGACAAATTCTGGTTGCTCAGGAGCAGAAAATTCCGAGTGGAGGAGCCACGTGGGTCGCCGGCGCGACTCTTGTGGCCAGCACAGTGGTTTCGCCGGCACCGTGGTGCAGCGGTTTTGCCGGCACCTTGGCGCAGCAGCTCTCGGAGCAGAGTAGGCGGGGCTGGCTCCCCTTCTGACCGAGGTTTGGAGGAGCCACACGGGTCCCCAGTGCGACTCCTGAGGCCGGCGCAGCGGTTGTGCCGGCCCCTCGGCACAGCAGCTCTCGGCGCAGAGTGAACGGGACTGGTTCCCCTTCTGACCAAGGTTTGGAGCTCCGGGAAGGCAGAGTCACCTATTACGGACACAAGAAGGAAGTCAAACAGGAGAAGCCTGGGCAGAAAAACACCATCAGTCTTAACGCCGCTGTTCTGGCCCTGGGAACTAACAACTTGGACGTCCACTCAAGAGACCTAATCTGAAAGTTGGTAATTTCAAAGACGACAGAAGGATAAATTTACAATGATGGGAAGAAACCAGCGTAAAAAGGCTGCGAATACTCAAAATCAGAACCCCTCTCCCTCTAAAGATGATCACAGTTCTTCATCAACAATGGAACAAGGCTTGATGGAGAACGAATGCATCTCAATAACAGAATCAGGCTTCAGGGTATGGAT